>OX451735.1:21133865-21733865 GCA_948472305.1 Vicia faba
CTTTTATTCACTTGCAACTGCAAATACTGTGAATGAATGAATTGATTACAAACTCTCTTTATTTATAATTGAGCTTGCTTTCTCCCTAAGCCAAAAATCCCAAAACTATAAAAGCCCAAAATACATATTTTAGACCTAAATAAAATTTAAATCAAATATGTGTGTAGCAACCTGCTTACAACACTTCGACATACGTTGTGTTCAAGCAACAACCTATTTCGACACAAGGAATTACATATTTAACATACCACATAATTCATTGTGTCTAAGCTATCTATATTCATCATAGCTCTTATTATTCTAAATACTTCGACCTCCACGCCCTTCGTCATGATGTCTGCAATCTGATTCTCAATTATGCAGTGTTTCAAGTTCATCTTTCCTTCTGCTACATGCTCTTGAAGATAATAGAACCTCATCTCAATGTGCTTACTTCGAACATGTGCTATCAAATTCTTCACTTGGTTGATAGCTGACATACTGTCGATCTTCATGGTATTTTCTCCATGATCTTTACCTGTAATCTCTTCAACCAATTTCACCATCTATGCTACTTGACATGCACAAAGAGAAGTAGTTACGCACTCTGCCTCACACGATAATAATGCAACTATTAGTTCCTTTCTCGAACTCCAAGAAACTTGTGCACCATCTAGCATAAACACATATCCTGCTGTGGATTTTTGATCCTCAACATCACTACACCAACTTGAATCAGTATATCCTACTAGCTTGCATTATTTTCCTTTATCAACTGCATGAAACAAAATTCCATAGTCAAGAGTTCCTTTCAGATACCTCAATATCCTCTTCGTTGCTGCTAGGTGTGATACCTTTGGCTTCTACATGAATCTAATTACCATACCTACATTATATGCTAAGTCAGGCCTAGTATGATAAAGGTATCTCAATGAACTAATAAGTCTTCTATATTGGGTTGGGTCGACATTATCTTCTTCTACATCTTTTGACAGTTGCAATCTTGGTTTAGCAGGTGTCGAAGTCGAGTTGTATTCTTCCATCTCAAATCTCTTAAGAATTTCACTTTCATATCTTCTTTGATGTATCATCAAAGCTATACTACTCTTGTAGAATTCAATGCCAAGGAAATATGAAATGTCACCCAGATTAGATATTTCAAATTCCTTGCTGAGATCACCTTTGAAGTCTTCGATCTCCCTTTTCCAGCTACCTATTATCAATAAATCATCGACATAGAGGCATAGTATAAGAAATTCACTATTGCTTCTTCTTACATATACTCCATGTTCAATTGTTCACTTCACAAATTCATTCTCCCTTAGAAAGCTATCTATCTTCTTATTCCAAGCTCTTGGAGCTTGCTTCAATCCATACAGGGCTTTATGTAGCATGTACACCTTTCTCTCTTTGACATGCTTCACAAACCTAACTGATTGTGAAATATAAACTTTTTCATCCAAGGGTCCATTCAGGAATGCACATTTCACGTCCATCTTACATATGTGCCAACTGTTCATTTCTGCTAGACCAACAACCGACCTGGTTATTTCGATTCTAGCAACGGGTGAAAATATTTCATAGAAGTCAATTCCTTCCTTCTAAAGAAATCCTTTCACTACAAGTCTTTCCTTGTGTCGGTTTACTTCCCCTTTGGGATTCAAATTTACCTTGTATACCCACTTGACATCAATTCCCTTCTTGCGTTGAGGCAATTAGAAAAGTGACCAAGTGTTGTTGTCTTCAATGGACTTCACTTATTCATTTATTGCTTTCACCGACTTTGAATCCTTTAATGCTTCAGCTGCATTGACTGGTTCAACTTATGCATAGAAAGCATAACGTACCAGCTCACCTTCATCATCGACCATATCATATGATGTAATCACACAATATTGAAACCTTGCAGGCATGTGTCTTTTTCTATGAGGTCTACTTGTACCTTGTTGATCTATAACTTCTTCTTGTTGAACTTCTTTATTGACTTGAGTTTCTGGTTCTTCAAGTAACATTATCACTGAATCCTTCTTGACATTTTTAGTCCAATCTCATTCCTTAAGCTCATCTATGATCACGTCCCTATTGTTATACCCTCCCTCTTCATTTTAACCTTAATTATCATACAATTCATCATCATATTCATACATACATGTCATTGGATCTATATTCATGGAATCATGGCATTTTTCAGCAAGAAAAGTTACGAAAGAGGTTGTTCTGTTAAGCAGCATGGTGAAGCAGAATTTGGAGTTTTCGGATTTTTTAATGAACATACCATATGTTCTAATATATCCAATCAACAAATAATCAAGTCATAATCATATAAAGATCTTATGCGTTCCAACATGCTTTGAATTGTGCAGAAAGTCAAGCGTTTCAATTGATTTGAGACAATGAAGATAGAAATTCAGTGTTGTGCGTTCCAAGCTCGGAAATTCATAACTTGAGATCAGAAAATGGTTAGGGAATGGTTCTTCAGTCTTTATAACCATATTGATATCTTCTCTAATTCATCTGTTCGAGTCAAAGGCTAATTTTATGAGGAAGATTTTCTAAAGCGCCAAATACCTGAAATGTGTTATACAATGGATTTACTAGTTCACTGATTTTCGAATGCTTGAAAATTCATAACTTCTGACTGGAATAACGTTTTTGAGTGGTTCTTAGACAATTGAAATCATCTTATTATTTCCTTCAAGTTTCATTTTAGGCTCGGAAGCCAATTCATTGAAGAAGGTCTCTGAATGTGCGAATACTTTGAAGATATACAGTGAAAATAATGTGTTGAACCGTTGTTTACCGGATGTTCAAAAATTCATAACGTTCGCTCGATTCGACATTTTTAGATGGTTCGTTGGGTGAAAAATGGTCTTGATTTTATTTTATATTCATATTGTTGTACCTCAAAAATTGCCCTCTCATGTTTCCCAAGGTTTCCTCTTGCATGGGTGGTTACAAACACTTGCCTAAGGAAAATGAAATTTTTGAATGTTAGCAAAGTGTCTTTCGATTGGTATATGAGTAATGTCCTTCGATTGGCATGTCAACAAGCTTCGATTGGGTGTCTAAAACCCTTCGACCAAGCATTGGCCCGTCAGCTCCGATTGTGTGTTGGTTCCCCTTTCGAGCAAACATTGGTCCAAGTTTCATTTAAGAAAGAATCCCCTACAAGCTTGCTTCGATTCACAAGGCAAGGGCCCCCTTTTCAGCTTTCCTTCAGCACACAAGGCCAAGACCTCTTCAGATTTTCCTTCAATCCACTAGGCAAAAAGCTTCCTTCGGCCCACAAGGCAAAGACCTCCTTCATGACTGATTCGGTTCACTATGCGATGGCCTCTTTGACGCTTGCTTTGACCTGCCTCATGCTAATGCCCACAAGGCATTGGCTACCTTTATGCCAGCTTCGACAGGGTAATGGTCCCCTTCGAAACCGTTTTTCATACTTTGACATGCATGTTAGTCCCTTCAAAGGTGCATTCATGAGGTCCCTTCGAAGAAGCATTCATTGGTCCATTCGAAGGACAAAAGGTTACTGAATACAAGCTTTCCTTATGATGGATCTTGGTCCTACATGTGGCCAGGCTCAGGCCTTTTGTGCAATGGCATTCGAAGGTGGTGACAAAGGAGGTTTTCGATTGGCCATATTGAAGTTTTTGTTTGAGTTATTTGAATCAAGAAGTTAGGGAAAGTAGATAGACTCAATCGAAGAAGCTCTAATAAGGAGGTTTCTGAACACTTCGAATCAAGACTCTAGGCCATTCGAAAGAGGAAATCAGAGTCATTCGAAGGAGGGTATTTGAAATTCAAATGTGTCCAGGTTCATAGCAAATTCAAAAAGGGATAAGAAACCATGTCTTTGGTAAAGTTTCAAAGTGATATTCATGGCCTTAAAACACTAATTTAATGGTTGTTTATTCCTTTGCCCTCTTGTCCCCTCCACCCCCTCTATATAAGGAGCATGCTAGCAAGCTTCAAGGACGACTGGAAAACACCTCAAGGAGTCACA
This sequence comes from Vicia faba, assembly GCA_948472305.1. NCBI lineage: Eukaryota > Viridiplantae > Streptophyta > Magnoliopsida > Fabales > Fabaceae > Vicia > Vicia faba. Next base: position 21,137,851 of record OX451735.1, read on the forward strand.
CAAAAATTGCAAAAGATCTCCAAAGTTGTCAAACTCCAAAACCACTCTTTCAAGCCTCCTCGTTGCAAAAAGCCTTTCGATTCACTCTCAGCAAGAACACATAGTAAGCTTGGACCAATCTCCATGATCCAAAACGCACGAAAACTGCATATCATAAACTTTTTGCATTTTTTTCTTCTTCAAATATTTGTTTCTTTTAATTTGTTTAGTTTTAGGTGTGATTGATGTTTCTAACGTGATTCTGAGTATTTCCTAAACAGGTCTGAACCGGTAGGATAGCCTCATGCACACAATATCTCCCTAAGCCATTTTATCTCCATTTTGGTATACTTTGGTTCGAAACACATGATCCAACCATCTTTAGCCAAAAATAAGGGTGGATTTGGAATCAGGGGGCTCAATTTAGGGGGACATGGCTTTTCAGAGCTTTAAAAATCATGTTTGTGCATTTTTTCAAATTACAAGTCGTCAGAGAAGACGACTGGAGCTAGGGCTCAGACGCTTCTCCGGCTATAGTACTTATTCTTCTTTTTGTTTTATTTGTTTCAGATTGATATCAGAAAAACAACATGGTTCAGTGGCAGCGCGCGTTATAAAAGCACATCCCTTGCAAATCCTGGGTTCGATCCAGGCGCAAGGGAATTTTATTTTTCTAACACATACTTTGCAGATCATGTGTGCTAAATTCAAGCGCGCGTATCATACATTCCATCATCATTGCCGCTGGATCTCATCATCGTCAGATCAAACGATCCAGATCCAGATGTCCATGATGGATCCTCAAGAGCTAGTAACATTGGATTATGCGCAGAGCCTGGGCTTAATTTCAATTGGGCCTAGCAATTTCAAACGGCACCCCTATTTTTCTTTAGCTATCAGGCCCATATAGCATTTTTGTTGTATTGTTTTTGTTTTATTTATTTTTGTTTTCTTTATTTATTAATTAAACAAATAATTAGAAAAATCACAAAAAATATTAAGTTAGTATTTTTTTAATTAAATTAATTTTGTAAATAAATTAAATAAATATTTTAACTATTTTCTTTAATTTAAAATAAATTAGAATTTAGGATCTAATTTAGCTTTAATTATTTTCTTTTCATAATAAAAACAACAAAAAACTTAGATTTTTAATTTTTTACTTAATTTTGTTTTCTAATTAAATTTTAAGTATTAATGTCACTTAGTTATTTTCTTAAAATAATTTAAAATAAACAAAAAAAATATTTTCTTATTTCATTTAGATTTGTTAGGTTTTAGACGTCTTTTCCTTTCGCGCGTTATTTATTCTCGCATTTTACATCATTGTACCTGTATACTGGATGTAATAGACTAATTAAGATTTCTACCGCTTTCTTTATTTTTCTTCCCCCAAGTTTAGTACATTGTAAATATCCCCCCCCCCCCCCCCCCCCCCCCCCCGAAGACATGTAATAGCGTAGAGTTATATTTTCGCACTTTACATTTTTTCAGTACATATTAACTGCTAGTAACTAAGATTGCATGACAAGACTGAAAGCAAACGTTAGCAAAACCTAAATGCACAAGATAAATAGCTGAACTAAACACAATTTCACATGTGCACCTCTAGGGTATTCCACTTCGGTTGCATTTGAAAAACAGTCACAATTCTCGAAACGTGAGAAGTTTTAGTGATTGTCCTCTAGTTTGAAAGATCACAAGTCCCTCGATGACCTTCTCGATGTTGCCTCGGTAAAAAGTGATCTTAGAACTTTAGGACAATTACTAAAATTCCTTGCCAAGTTTCCTTCGTGATCATAACGTCCCTTCAAATGTCCCTCGAACATCCAACAACTAGGGCTACCTACTCACTAATAGTAGGATAACACTGTCTAAAGGATAGGAGGAAAAGAATAGACCTTTTCGAGTCCAAGTAGATAGTTGTTAAATGCTTGCTCAAGTAAAACAAACTTTTTTACACCTATATATTTCAAAAACAACTTTCAAAAAGACATTTACTTTGTCAACACTCTTGAGAACTGATACAAGAGTTAACGCAAAGCGAATCGCCGCACTAAGGCATTTCAAAACATTTTTCAAAACACAGCAAAATTCATCGGCATAGTCTATCCTCTCCAACTTGAGTTTGCCTTTCAGACTATTACAAATCAGAGGGCCACAACCCCTAATCCCCAGTAAAGTTGTAAACAAAGTCATTGCTATCTCCAAAAGTTTTTGTGAAGCCTGGAATCCGACCAGATAACAGTTTTAACTTCAGTAAGTTGTTGTGAAGCCTGGATCCGACCAGATAACAGTCAACTTCATTCGTTCAAAATACTATGAATCCTGGACCCGACCAGATAATAGTGTAAATTTTCAAATACTATGAAGCATGGCCTCAACCAGATAATAGTACAACTTTCAAACACTATGAAGCCTGGACCCGATAGATAATATTGTAACTTTTCAAATACTATGAAGCCTGGACCCGACCAGATAATAGTACAACTTTCAAATGATATGAAGCCTGGACCCGACCAGATAATAATGTAACTTTTCAGATACTATGAAGCCTGGACCCTATCAGATAATAGTTTAACCCTCCAAGATATTGAAGAACCTGGACTCAACTAGACAAGGGTTTAACTCCTTTTCCCCAGTAGAGTTTTCCTCTACCCCAAGCAAGTTACTGTGAAGCCTAGATGCGATCAGATATCAGTTTAACTTCATCTTTTCAGACAAGTTATTGTGAAGCCTGGACCCAACCATATAGAAATTAGCTTCATCCATCTCAAAAATCTGTGAACCATGGAATCCGACCAGATAGCAGTTTAACGTCAATAAGTTACCGTGAAGCTTGGAATCCGACCAAATAACAGTTAATTTATTCTTCCCCAGTAAGTTACTGTGAAACCTGGAATCCGACCAGATAGCAGTTGACTTCCTCATCCTCAATAACTTGTTGTGAAGCCTGGATCTGACCAGATAACATCTACCATTCAAGAGATAATCCCCAGCAGAAGCATTCTTTTAACAAAATTTGAAGATATGTATAGTCTTCATCCCCAATAGCAATCCAGGATTCAACTTCCCATAACTCCTCAGCAGTAGTCAGGAATTTATTTTCCCGAAAAAATATGCATCCCACATTCATACATCATAGCATATACATACAAAACGCATTTAGCACAATCCCATTCATCTTGAGAACGCCATGCATACATCTGCATTTAACTAACCCTTTTTCCCACAGGAAAAACATCAAGTTTTAGTATAAATCAACCAAAGATTTGTGTTGATATGTCTTCCAGTATTTACTATCATTCCCCCAAATGGAATCTATAAGCCCATTCCCAGTACATCTTCGAGTGCAAATTTCTGGGCACTTTAGTGTTCAATTATCTTTCACCTTCAAGTCACGAATGGCGGATCCGCCAATCTAACTATTCAAGTTTAAGAAGATTGAACAGGGGCAGCTATTGTACCCAAAAATTTACCCTCTTATTTCTCAAAAAATCTCTCATGAGATCTCTATTGATTCAAGACTACACAAGGTTTGATCAGCTCCAGACACCTCCTCAACACTTACAACTCAAAATTAGGGTTTGAGTTTTCACAAGGAAAATTGGACTTTCAAGGCCTCAAATGACTTTAATGGATCATTAGGAACCCTCAAGATTTCTCATGTCAAGATTCAAGCTTTGGATCACATTTTTGCTCAGTTAGTTGATCAAATGACCTAAAATCAACTGTATTGGATAAAAAGTCAACTGTGGTCAACCTACAGTCAAACTTCATAATTTTTGATCCATATGAACATGGTGAACTCATATATGTCAATTGATCAAGTTTGGATCACAATTCCTCAAGAAATTTGATCAGATCATCAAAAGGGCAAAATGGTCAAAATTAGGGTTTTGACTGAGAAGGTTCAATTTTTGACTTTTGACCTAACAAATTACTTATTGGTTTAAGAAATGATCTCAAGGATTCAAATGCACCATCTTGACCTAATTGCATATTTCAAATGATATCTCAAGATTATTGGATGGACAGATGAATTTCAGTCAACTGATGAAAAGTCAATTGTACACTGAAAGTCAAACTTTGACTTTTTGATCAAAATCAAGTTTCAAAAATCATATTTCATCAAGACATATCAAAATATTAAGTTTGTTCATCAAGAAATTGAAAATTGAAAATTCATATTTGAAAATTCAAAACTCTAAGACTTAGAATTTTTTTTAAGTGTTAGAAAGTTCATGTTTTTTCATAACTTTGTGCTAAATTTCCACCATGATGCAAGATGATTCAAAGGAAACTTCCAACATGAAAGTTGTAGATCTCAATGAGATATAAAACATTGTAGGGAAGAAATTTTTCTATAAATGCTTGGATTTCAGGTTATGAATTTGTGAAGACATGCTCATGAAACTTAAACACTTAGTGAAAATTTGCCCTAGTTAGGCAGATTTTTGGTACCAACTTCATGGCAACTTTTCACCTAGTTCTAAGATGAATATTAAAAAATGTCCAACATGGATGTTGTAGAGGATGTTACAAGATTTACAAAATGTCCAAGAACTCATTGATATCATACTTGAGTTAAGAGAATCGAAGGCAAGAAGTTAGGGTTTCAAACTTGATTTACAAGGCATATTTTGTGATGAACATGAACCAAATCCATAGCCATGCTGCATAATCCTCACTTTTCAGGCCTCAAAGTTGTTTGTCACTCCATAATTAATGGTTTACACAACTGATTGTGCCCTTATCCAAGTGCTTCAAGCTTTGTCCAAACCAATTTGCCATTTTGGGAAGAAAGTAACATATCCATTCTTGTAAAGCAAGCTTTATGCATAAAGTCAACTTCTTGAGCTCCTAACTTGTTTTCTTTAAGTACACTCCATCCACAAAGTCAGAAGCAAGCTTGTTTAAAGGTCAACCACTCTACAATAGCATGGTACAAGGCATGGAAACTTATTTTGTCAAGAAAATCACATGTTGAGCTTAAACATGTAATTCAAATTCTGACTTGTTGTAGCACACAAAACCTTTTGCTTATAAATAGAGACACTATTTACAAGCTAAGACACGAATGCTAAGACCCTGAAACTCTCTCAAACACTCACAAACCATAAATTTCTCAAAAACACCATTGATACACAGTTCTGACCTTGAACTTGTATCTCTCATTTCCCTCGTGTGTTTTCCCTCAAATTCATTTGCAAAGCTTTTATACCTCAAATATAGTCCACCCATGTCCTTACTTTGGAACTGTAACACCATCTTCATCAACCTCCATAACCAAAAAACAAAGTCTACAAGTTGACTTCTCCAGACCATTCCAGCCATCCATAGCTCAAGCTAGGCATTGCATTAGCTTCCTGGGAACTTGAGGAAGCTAACCTGATCATCACAACTCTTTGAAAGCAGCTCAAACTCATTTCATGATTTCCAGTTCTTGAGGTATTTTTCTGAACTTCCATCTCTTCATTTAGGCATTATTAGGCTTTCATTTTCAAAGATAAAATATAGATATCATTGCCCTGAAGCTGTACATATTCATATTTTTCATTTATATGGCCTGAGCTTAGAGAATTTTAGGTTTGAATCTCTGAAAAAAGTTAGGTCAGGATTTGGTACTTTTAGAAATTCTTGCTTATCTTTGAGAATTAGTTTAAGTTATTTACATATTCATAATCATGGTGAAATTTCTAACAAGTTTGATGTTGGAAGTTTTGAGAATGGATGAGAAATGAATGAGTTACAGGGACCATGGCTGGAGGTTAAAGATGAAGTTCATTTCTAAAACTTGTTTTGTATTATATATTTATGGTTTCAGTTTAGTTAACAGATGTACAACCACCCCAATGGTAAAGGCAGCGCGCGTTTATGGTCAAGATCATGGGTTCAAGTTCCAGCGCTGCCTTTTGTCATATTTTTCAACATTTTCTTCCTTTTTGCAAGAAAACAAGCGCGTTGGGCTTAGTATACTGGGCATTTCCATTTTTACTTGTTTTGACCCCATGTTTACATTTACCACGCAGGCCCACCCTTTTTTTTCTGATTACAAAACACCATTGGGCCAGGCTTCAAACAAAACTGTTTTTTCTAACATACACCCTAAATTCCATTTTCACCCCCTGACTTTTATTTTTATATTTTATTTTATTTTTATTTTTATTTTTATTATTATTATTATTATTATTATTATTATTATTAAAAATCCAAAAAAATAGTTTATTTATTTATATATCTAATATATTTATATTCACTCATATTTTATTCCTTTAAAAAACAAAAAGACAAAAATATTTTCTTAAACAAACTTAATTTCTTTTTCTTAATAAATTAATAATTAGATTTAGGTTTAGTTATTTTATTTTTATTTATTTAAAATTAACTTAGGATTTAGGTTTCTTTTAATTAATTAATGTCCATATTATTTTGATTAAACTTAAGACCTTTTCTAAAAAACCCTAAAAAATGTTTTCTAATTTAATTTCTTTTCTTAATTAGTTTAGGTTTAACTTTCTTAATTTAATTAATTATTTTCTTTTAGATAATTAGGTTAAAACCAAACCCTTAACAAAATCCAAACAAAAATCCATTTCTTTTCCATTTATATCCTTGCACATTATATTTATTCATTTCTTGTACATTATTCAATATGGTTGTCATAGATAAGTAGGCTTAATTTCTTGCAATCCCCATTGGTAAATTTGTATACCCCATCAACAAATGATGTAATAGCATAGTAAATTTACTTTCCGCAATTTATCGCTTTCATATAAATGCTAGTAAATTAGGGTTTGTATGGAAAGATAAAAATCAACAAGTAGATAACACTAATCAAAGATTAAATGCATGCAAATCAAACACACTATTCACACATGCACCCCTAAGGTTAACTCCACTTGTTGCCTAAAAAATGGTCATGTTATGCATGTGGGATGTCTTAGCAAAAACAATAAAAAATACAAGATCACAGTCCCTCAATGATGCTTCAAATGTTGCCTTACAAGTGATCTTAGTCCCTCAAATAGAAATGCTAAGATATCTTACAACATTGCTATCATGATTATACGATGACCCACGCCCGTCCCTTTACATCCAAAGATAATGCTTCTTACCAATCAATGGTAAGATAGTAATATAAATGGAAATAAGATAATGAACAAAAGACTTTTGAGTAGGTATAAACGTTCTTAGTTGCTTTATCACTTTCAAAACAAACATCCTTGCACACTTTCAAAACAAACACCAAACACTTTCAAAACATGAAATATTTTTAAAAGTCCAACACTTTGTATACGTTCTTACGAAATGAGAACCATTACAAAGTTTGCCTAAATGAAGGCGCCTTTTCAAAAATACTTTCAAAAACCACCACAAAGCAAATTTTCAAACAAAAGCAAGTGATCTAGCAAGCAACTAAGAGCCCATAGATAACTATGGATGAAAAGGGTGCTAACACCTTCCCTTTTCATAATCTACCCCCTGAACTCAAGAAATAATCTCAAAGGTCTTTCCTGTTCTTTTCCACCTTTCCTTTTGGATAAAAGAATGTCGACGACGACTCTTGCTAACCGCGACAATTGCGATCAAATGCAAAACATCTCAAGTCAGTTCTCCCACTGTATTACAGAACTGGCGACTCTACTGGGGAATGCTTAAAAGTGGGGTTACCTTAGGGCTAAATCACCTTTACTTTCTTTCATTGTTTGACTTGCTTGCGTTACATTTTGGTTCCTTGTTTGGGCTTGTTTTGATCCTCTACCCGGATTTGGGATACCTTATAGGTAGCAATACGTTGTGGAAATTATGCAGGGTATACTGACATGGTCTAAGAAATAGCTACGTTATTGTGACACATTTGTGGGTACCGGTATCCCTTGAGTAGTCAAGGAGAATACGGGGCCGTTGTGTGGTGTCATGAAGCACTAACTGACTTTAGAACATTTACTTGACCAACTTGGCCATTAGGAAGTATTGAGATAGCCGACTTTGGTGCAGTCTGAAGTTGGTTGATACTCGATACTACGCTCATTGAGATCGGACTTCTTGGGATATTTCAATCGCCATTAAAGAGGATTATACTGAAACAATACTCGACGAGAAAGACCAGTGATATTGAGACCCCTTAGAACCCGATTACTATTTCTAGGACAAGTTTGAGCCAACTAAACTTCAAGAGGGTACTTACCTATAAGACTCCATGCAAGCCTAAACCTAAGGATTTGTTTTCCTTGTGTGTATATGCTTACTTGTACATAACATCATAAACATCATAACATCATAAGCATTCTCACTAACCATTTCAAGGATTTTTGGGATTTATCTTTGTTCTGTTTTGTAGGATATGGCTTTCATCCGCATAAATACTATCCAAGTCAATCTCGTAAGAATTTCTTCTCAAATCAAAGAGTTAGCATCAAGGGTACCTGAGAATTCTTAATTCACCTAAAGACATGGTAGCCTCATAAACTTGGTTACCTCGAGCACTGATGGAGACATGATGAAGGTGCTTTTCCAGTTCTTTGATCCTCTACACCATTGCTTCACTTTTCCCGATTATTAGCTTGTACCTATTCTGGAAGAATTCTCTCAACTCTTGAGAATTCCAATTCTCAATCAACTACCCTTCAACGGTACGGAAAGAGATCCAAGACCTGAAGATATTTCTCGAGCACTACACTTTCAACAATATGATGTCACGACTAATTGGGAAATAATGAGTGGTGTCAAAGGGTTCTTAGCCAAGTTCTTGTTTGATAAAGCTCAAGATTGTTGGAAATCTTTGGATCTACAAGATTTTGAAGAAATCTTGGCCTTCTCATCTATGGGATGGTTTTGTATCCAAACTCTGACCAACTCATAGATATAAATGCTGTCAAAATCTTCATATCTCGCAATCTGGTGCCTACTTTGTTGGGAGATATCCTACATTCTCTCCACTTCCGCACTATGATGAAGAGAGGGGCCCTCATGTTTTTCTCTCCTCTCTTGTCTAGATGGTTTATTTTGCATCTTCCTCGGTCTGTGTTGAAGAACGAGCAAGGTTTAAGGTGGTCCCATAGGTTGATGACGCTTAGACATTCGAATATTCATTGGTGTTCTCGATCCTTGGAGAATGTTACTATCATCGACCATTATGGGAAATTCCCTAATGTCCCTTTGCTTGACACTAGGGGAGGTATCACTTATAACCCTTGCTTAGCCTTACGACAGTTTGGGTACACCTGAAGAGATGGTCCTCATGATATGCGCATCCAAGGAGTGGTATTCGACTACGAGAGCGACGATCAAGGTTGCCATCAAAGGTTTGTACGAGCTTGGAGGATGGTAAACAAAGTGGACAATAAAACGCTAGGACACAAGAATTCCATACCCCTTGAGCCTTACCTTAGATGGGTACGAGCTCATGCTCAGAAGCTTGTGATGCCTTACCCCTCCATCCTACCAGTTATCATGGAACCTGTGGTTGAAGGAGATGTCCCATACTTTGTCCTCCATCTCGACATGCCTACTTCTCTTGAACACTTGCAAAAGGGTTGGATTCAGCTGAAGGAAGAACGAGATACCTTAGAAGCTCAATTCTACGCTAGTGAGAAAAGGGTCTTGGAGCTTACAAAGCAAATCCATGAATAACAAAGCTTGAATGCCTACATTGCGCCAAAGAGGATGCGTTCGACCTTTTTATCTTAGAGATTTATTTTTGTAAGCCCAAGAGGCATGTTGTAGTTCATTTTGAACTAATTAATAAAATTTGACGTCTGTTCATTCTTTGTCTATACAAATTTAAATTTCATAAATCCTTAAAATCATTTGCATATACATCTTCCATGAATCATAACATAAAAGGTTTTCCATGATAGGTTTCCTTATCTTTCTGCTATTTATTTCAGCAAGATGGATATCAAGACAACAATGAAATACCTACAAGCACAAAATTCCCAATTTCAAGAGACTCTGCTGACCCTGGCCAAGGGACAACAAGATTTGATGGTATTGCTAGCAGCCAAAAAGAAACCAAAGAGGAAAGCTTTAGTTAACATGGGTAGAAGGTTCAGAGAGTCGGTCTGTCAAATACCGGTAGTGGAAGACTCGTCTGAGGAATATGAGAATCATATTGGAGAAGTAAGGAGTACCCAGGCTGGGTGTATCAATGATCAAGCGTCTGATGATGAAGATTATTTTGACGAGCAGTATCCTCCTGCCAATGTCAAGTATAAGCAGCTAGAAGACAAATTGAAGGCCGTTGAGATTCAAGTCGTCCCCGGTTTGGATTTTGATGATTTGGGTTTAATATCTGGGATTTCCATTTCCCACAAGTTCAAGATACCAGTATTCGTTAAGTACGATGGGGTTTCCTGCCCAAAACTTCACCTGAAGTCTTATGTGCGCAAAATTCAACCGCACACCGCTGACAAGAAACTCTGGGTTCACTTTTTCAAGAAAGCTTAGCTGGGACACAACTAGAGTGGTTTTACCAATTGGAGGGTTCTCGTATCCATAAATGGGAAGACTTAGCCACCGCTTTCTACCACCAATACCAGTATAATACCGACTTGGCGCCGATAAGAGTTCAGTTGCAAGACATGACAATGGGGAAGAATGAAGGGTTCAAAGAGTACGCCTAAAATGGAGAGACCTTGCCAGTAGGGTTCAACCACCTTTGACTGATAGGGAGCATATTGATATGTTTATGGGCACTTTATATGGTCCATTTTTCAACTTGTTGGTTGGTTGTTCTTCATCCGGTTTCACTGAGCTAATCTTAACAGGTGAAAAGGTTCAAAGCAACATCAAAAGCGGGAAGATTCCCATAGCATCTGCCTCCACTTCTAATCCCATAAAGAAACCCTTTACCTGTAAGAAAGAAACCAATGTTGTGTATGGGGCAAGGGCCCGTACCAAGAAGGATGACCGTCCATCCGTTAATGCTGTCTGGATTTCCAATCCAACTCCTGCTCAAAGACCATCTGCCAATCATCAACGATTTCAGGCTCCACCAAGACAATTCACAAGGATAGGAATGTCGCTATCCCAAGCCTTGCAACACTTGTTAAAGGCTAATTTAGTGACATTGCGTGATCCTCCGGCCAATCTAGATACCTCTTCACCCAAATACAATTCGAATGCCAAGTGTGTATATCACTCAAATAGTCTCGGGCATGTAACTGACCAATGCTGGGCACTGAAGAATAAAATTCAAAACTTAATAGACAACAAGACCGTTGAATTTGATCCTCCTACAACTTCGAATGTAATCACCGCGCCTATGCCAAATCATGGCAAGGGTGTCAATGCTGTTGAAGATACCATTTTTGTTTCCTCCATTGAAGACTTGACTACTCTGTTAAACATTATCAAAAAGAATTTGTTGAAAGCCAGGATTTTCCTTGGCTGTTTGAAGGATTGCGATTGCTGTGCCAGACAACTCAATGGATGCAAAGGGCTGAAGGAAGGCATTCAACGCCTGATGAATAGCCATGAGATCCTATTTGAAAAGACTCCTCCCGCCAAAAGTTTGACCAATAAGATTGAATACCTCTCCATCATAACTATCTCAAACAAGCCTCTTAAGATCTCCTCCAAGGGTCCTATCAGGATTTCAAATGAACTAACTGTTGCTCCTCTGATAATTACCGCTCCCGGGCCAATTCCATACTCTTCTAACAAAGCAGTGTCATGGAACTATGGTGCTGAGGTGTTTTACCATGGAATAAAGCAAGATGCTTGGATTGAAGAAAGAAAAATTGATGCTATTGGTAACATTACTGGCTCTAGTAAGGTGACCAGAACTGGGAGAATCTTTTCACCCAACATCTCACCACCAACTGTTACAAAGGCACCTGTCTGCATCACCGTTGCTAAGCCAAGTACTGACACAAGAGGAAAATAAAAAGTAGTTAAGCCTGTTGAGACAGAGATACCTGCAAAAGACATTGCTTATGGGGAACCTTCCGCTCGGGAAATGGATGAGATCTTGAAAATTATAAAAAAGAGTGATTTCAAGATTGTGGAACAGTTGGGGAAAACCCCTTCCAAGATTTCCATGTTATCTTTGCTACTTTGTCCCGATGCTTATTCTCGGGCGTTAATCAAATCTTAAAGAAGGCTCATGTCCCTCATGAGACCACAACTAACCAGTTTGAAAATTGTGTGGCAAGCTTGACGGTCGATAATGGTTTGGGGTTCTCGGATGCTGATATGACACCACTTGGAAAGAACCATAACAAAGCTCTGCATGTTTCTGTTGAATGTAAGGGGACTACCCTAGAACATGTTCTGGTTGACACTGGCTCTTGTTTAAACATGCTACCCAAGGGAGCTTTGGACTGTTTAGACAGTGAAGGACTAGTTTTGAAACCAAGTGATATTATTGCAAGGGCTTTCGATGGGTCCAAGAGGACAGTTCATGGAGAGGTGGATCTCCCGATCAAGGTGGGCTCACAGATTTTCAAATCTACTTTCTACTTCATGGATATGCATCCTGCTTACTCCTATTTGTTGGGTCTCCCTTGGATCTACGGAGCAGGGGCAGTAACGTCAACTCTTCATCAAAAGCTCAAGTATCCGGTCAAAGGAAGGATTGTCATTGTCTGTGGTGAGGAGGAGTTCATGGTAAGCCACCTCAACTATTTCAAATATGTGGAGATGGATGGCAAATTTATAGAAACCTCGTGTCATGCTTTTGAAGTTGTGCCACCAATGGTTGCTACTGCCAAATGTTCCTCTGATGTGTCCAAAGCTGTTAAGGTCGTGCCAAAAATGGTTTGGCTTAGAGATGCTCGTGCTGCAGTCGAAGAAGGAAGCTGTGATACTTGGGGGAAACTCCTCAAGATCCCATTCAAAGCAGACAAATGTGGTTTGAATTTCACTATCAAGGCTCAAAAAGAAGTGAGGCGCGCTCGCACAGGGAAGCCCCCTCTCCGTATTGGAAGTCATGAAGTTAACGCTGTAGGTGATTCTGATGATGAATGTGCATTTAAAGAGTGGGTATATCCTACTACAACAAAGCTCAACAATTGGGACTCAAAGGACTTCGTTACCGTCTCCTTCGTTGAGGAGTAATTACTTGTTTATTGCTTTCTTTTAATTCAAGAACATTTTGTGTGTAATATTAAACAATGACTTTTAAGCCATATGTCTGGCCCGGGGCACTATGGTCCATTTGTTAAGGGTTTTATTTATGTTCATCATATGATCATTCAATACAAATCATTGGACTTTTTCATTCAAGTCTTTGTGCTCATTGTCTTTCTTTTTCTTTAAATACGTTTTTCAAAATAGCCATGTATCTTACATGCACACACACACACACACACACACACTCTTGCAAGTCCTCATCCACTTTGGATCTCATTGCCAATGACTCTACTATTACCGACTATGATTTCAAACATCCAATTAACCTAGCCAAAGACGAAGGCGAGGAAGATTGTGAAATACCGAGAGAACTAGCCAGACTTCTATTCAAGAGGAAAAAGCTATTCAGACGTACGAAGAGTCAGTTGAAGTCGTCAATCTGGGTACTGAGACAGACAAGAAAGAGGTAAAGATCGGTGTTAACCTGGAAAGCAGTGTCAAAGGCAGATTAGTTCAGATGTTGCATGACTATGTGGAAGTGTTTGCTTGGTCGATAAAGATATTCTAGGGTTGGATACTGATATTATAGTTCATCGTCTGCCGACAAAAGAAGATTGTCCTCCTATCAAACAAAAAGTTTGTCGCATAAGGCCTGACACATCTGAAAAGATAAAATCTAAAGTGATGAAACAATTTGACGCAGGATTCCTAGATGTGACATCTTATCCCCAATGGGTTGCAAATGTGGTGCCAGTACCGAATAAAGACGGAAAAGTTCGTATGTGCGTAGATTATAGGGATCTGAATAGGGCAAGCCCCAAGGATGATTTCCCTCTATATCATATTGATGTCTTGATCGATAACACTGCTCAGCATAAAGTCTTCTCTTTCATGAATGGTTTCTCCGGCTATAATCAAATTAGGATGGCTCCCGAAGATATGGATAAGACCACTTTTGTTACGTAATGGGGCACCTTCTGTTACAAGGTCATGCCGTTCAGGTTGAAGAATGCAAGGGCAACATATCAGAGGGCTATGGTAGCTTTGTTTCATGATATGATCCATCATGAAATTGAGATCTATGTGGATGATATGATTGCAAGATCACAAACTGAGGAGGAGCATCTCAGTCACCTGTACAAGCTATTCAAGAGGTTGAATAAGTACAAGTTAAGGTTGAACCCTAATAAGTGCACATTCGGAGTACGATCTGCAAAGCTTCTAGGTTTTGTTGTCAGTGGTAAAGGCATCGAAGTCGATCCTTCCAAGGTAAATGCCATCCAAGAAATGTCAGCCCCCCATTCTGAAAAGGAAGTTAGAGGATTCTTGGGTCGTCTTAACTACATCGCCCGCTTCATATGTCACTTAATTGCTACTTGTGAGCCAATCTTCAAACTCTTAAAGAAAGATCAAGTAGTCAGATGGAATGATGAATGCCAAGCTGCCTTCGACAAAATCAAAGAATATCTACAAGGACCTCCTATTCTCATGCCTCCAGTTGAAGGAAGACCCTTGATCATGTACTTGACAGTGCTAGAGAATTCTATGGGGTGTGTTTTGGGCTAACATGATGAGTCTGGCTGAAAAGAGTATGCTATTTACTACCTGAGCAAAAATTTTACCGACTGTGAAACCAGATATTCACTGCTCAAGAAAACTTGTTGCGCTCTGGCATGGGCTGCTCGCCGGCTAAAACAGTATATGTTGACTCATACCACTTTACTGATTTCTAAGATGGACCCTATCAAGTACATCTTCGAGAAACCCGCTCTTTCCGGACAGATAACTAGATGGAAAATGATATTGACTGAGTACGATATTCAATACACAATGAAAAAGGCCATCAAAGGAAGCGTGCTAGCAGATCATTTAGCCCATCAAGCTGTTGATGGTTATCAGTCTATGAAATTTGACTTCCCAGATGAGAACAACATGCTAGTGACCGACTGCACGAAACCTGGACCGTATGACGGACCTGAACAAGGATCCTGATGGACTGTATTCTTCGATGGGGCTTCCAACGCTTTGGGTAACGAAATTGGTGTTGTGATCATCTCCTTGAAGGTTGACACACCCATTTCATTGACAGACTATGATTCGATTGTACGAACAACATGGCTGAGTACGAAGCATGCATTTTGGGTCTGAAGGCTGCCATTGATTTGAGGATCAAGCATTTGAATTTGTTTGGGGATTCCGCTCTAGTGATTAGCCAAGTAAAAGGAGATTGGGACACTAAGCACCCTAATCTCATCCCTTACAAGGAGCTTATGCTATCTCTAATTCCTTACTTCGAAGAGATCACCTTTGAACACTTCCCTAGGGTAGAAAATCAGTTGGCTGACGCCTTGGCTACAATGTCTTCGATGTTTAAGGTCAGATGGGACAACAAAGCTCCTATGATTACAATTGAGAGATTCGACGAACCTGCACACTGCTATGAGCTCGACATTGACACAGAAAATCCATGGTACCATGAGGTGAAGAGATACCTTGAAGCACAAGAGTATCCTGAAGGAGCTTCCATCAATGATAGAAAGTTCCTACGAAGATTTTCATGCAAATTCTTCCTAAGTAATGGAATCTTGTACAAAAGCAACCATGACTCTACTCTACTCCATTGTATGGACAAGAAGGAGGCAGAGGAAATTATGGAAGACATGCATGATGGTCTCTTTGGGACTCACTCTAGTGGACATACCATGGCCAAGAAGATCCTGAGAGCTGGCTACCATTGGTCAACGATGGAGATTGATTGCCATCAACACTCAAGGACTTGCCACAAATGCCAAATCTATGCTGACAAGGTCCATGTGCCTCTTATCCCTCTGAATCTCATGACCGCTCTGTGGCCATTTGCAATATGGGGCATTAGCATGATTGGAGAGATCAAACCCACTACTTCCAATGGACATCGCTTTATTCTTGTCGCTATCGATTATTTCACTAAATGGGTCGAAGCCGCCTCATTTGCCTCAATCACCAAGAATGTGGTAGCCAGATTCATCAAACATAACCTCATCTTCCACTATGGTATCCCCGAAAGGATCATCACCGATAATGAGACTAACCTCAACAATACTATGATTACGGAACTTCACACTCAATTCAAAATAAAGCATCACAATTCTTCTCCTTATAGACCTAAAATGAATGGCGCAGTCGAAGCGGCCAACAAAAACATTAAGAAGATTATGCAGAAGATGGTAGTAACCTACAAAGACTAGCATGAGATGTTACCGTTTTCTCTTCATGGCTATCGTACTTCAGCTAGAACATCAACTGAGGCAACTCCCTTTTCTTTAGTCTATGGCATGAAAGTTGTTCTACTAGTGGAAGTTCAGATTCCATCACTAAGGATTATGAATGAAGCCAAACAAGGCTTTGGAGATAAGATTATATATTTCAAATTTCAAATTTCAAACAAAATAAACTCATTATCACAAACTTCTCCCAATTTTCTCTCAACTCTCTCTAAGATCAAACTCTTTTCTCTCAACTTTTTCTTAAAATTCTTCAAGAAACTCAAGAACACATTCACCAAAACTTGAAGCAAGCTTCATCTATCTCACTCCCTTTCCGATGCACCACCACCACTAACCTTCTAATGTTGGTGATTCCTCCACCAATACTCCCGGCCGCATGCGCGATCTCCATCGGTAAGATCTCTCTGTCATTTTTTTCTTCTGGTCCGCTACCTCCTTCACCGTTGCATAATTCTAGCGACGTTCCATTTCTGACGACTCTCTCCTCTTCTCCGATTCAAGCTTCCTTGCAGTCTACTTCTTCAGGTAGCTTTATCTTCTCCGATTTGATTTTCGGTAATTCTTGAATCCTTAATTGATTTAGTTACTTATTTGAGATGATTGACTTTTTTGAGTTGTGGATTTTCAATTAATTGAATTCATGATTTGAATAATGTTGTACCTCAAAATTTGCCCTCTTCATTCTTACCCTAACTGGCTTACGTTTCATCATTATATGCATACATTCCATTAAGTCATTTACATAACATACATTCGCATTCAATAAAATACCATGAGGTTCAAGAGTTCAATGGTTGTGTGAACTAGGGTTTTCACAGTGTTTTGAGACTACAAAGGTATCTCCTCAAGGGTTCTTATATGTGGCATTTAAATATTATAATCCATCAAATGAGGTTCATTGGATTTACATGTTAAGACTATCTAGGTCATTATTCCCCCCGTGTCTCAAGTTCCATATTCATTTTCAAGGGATTCCTCAAGGCATAGTCATTATGTTACAAGATACGATTTATGGATTTTAAACATCATCATTATCCTTTTAATTGATTGTTGCTTGTAATTCAAGTTAACAGGGACTTAAGATTTGAAAATTTGGTTTCCTTAATAAGTGATAATTGATTTGAACTCATTATGTGAAAGTACTCATTCGAGCTTTTAAATGTGTTCAAGTTAATTAATTGGATCAATGTTTCTAAGATGCAAACATGTTAAGATTGGTCATGTGGATTTATCGAAAGATAAGGTACATATCACAAGGCAAATGTATCTAGGTTACAAAGAGATTCAAGATTCATCATGCTTATTCAAGTTCCTTCAAGTTCTTAAGAGTTTCATTCAGAACTCGTCCAAGTGATTATTTTGGCTCAAATCACCAAATGGATTCATATTTTAAAGATGGAAGGTTTATTCATTCGAAACCAGTAGCAAGACTTATTCAAGGGTTACTCATTCATCCAAATCTACATGTTTTACTACGACATACAAGAAAAGTTATTTTGTTTTAATTTTGTTTCAATACAAGACTTAAGACAAAATAGGTTGAAAATTACAAAGTTTTCATTCATATCTTTCTTCAAGATTTAAACCTCTAAAATGCTTAACGATTACAATATTTTCTTATTACAGAGAACCTAATCAAATTATTCTAAACTCATAAGTCCTAAATTTTCTTATGAGGTCTTTATCTTCATTTCTTCAAGTTCCCTCTAAGACTCATTATTCTTCAATCTTCAAGCTCACCATAGCCATGGTGTGATACGGTGGCCAGAACCGGGACTGTTTTGAAATGTTGGTTTGCTTTTGTTTTTGAAAAATGTCGCGGTAAGCAAGAGTCGCCAGAGTCGCCACCGACTTTTATTTTATCCAACAAGGAAAGGAAAAAAGCATAAAAATTTCCTTTTTCGAGATTTTGAGTACGGGGGGTAGATTATAGAAAGGGAAGGTATTAGCACCCTTTCTATCCGTAGTTATCTACGGGCTCTTAGGTACTTGCTCATCATTTTCAAAATTGTTTTCTTTGTGTTTGTGGGTTTTGAAAAGTTTTTGTTTTAACTTCGATTTAACTCTCGCTTCTGTCTTCAAGAGTGTAATGAAGTGTTTTTGAAAAACTTGTTTGTAAAAGAGTGTAAGTGTGAAAAAGTTTTTTTTTTAATTTAGAAAGTACTTAAGAACTAATCTACCTACTCGAAAAAGGAATCATTCTATGTTTGTTTCCTTTAGACAATGCTATCCCACTATTAGTGAGTAGGTAGCACCGTCGTTGGAGTTTTGAGGGTCAATTCGAAAGGGACATACAGTCACTAAAGCAATGTTAGGACGTCTTAGTGGTAACCCTAATGTCTTAGATCATTTATCCGAGACAACAATATTCGAGGCAACCTTTCCGAGGAAACTTTGATCTTTTAGACAAAAGGACGACCTCTAAAACAACCTATACTCAATGACCGTTTTAACGAAGGCAACCAAGTGGGAGTATACCCTAGGAGTGCGCATGTGCGAGTGATTCAATTTCAGATTTATTTATCTTTGCACATTTAGGGTGATCTAGCTGTTTAAAATTAGTCATACATTCTTGTCATGCAAACCCTAATTATTAATATATCTAGCAGTTAAATATTTGCAGAAATTAAAGTGCGGAATTTAAACTAAGCTATTACAAGGCTTCAGGTATTTACATAGCCAAAAACAAACCCTTTGAAAATAAAAGCGGTAAAAGTAAATATCCTAATTTAAATTATTACAAACTGTGAGCAGATACAATAATTGGGAAAAATAATAAAGCGCGCGAGAAAATTAGATCGAATGCGAAAACTAGGGTTTTGACCCTCCTAATTAAAAGAAAATGTTTTTGTTGTTTTTAATATTTTTTTAAGAAAAGAAATTAAGTCTTAAAATTAAATACTAAATTAATTGGTTATTTAAATAAATTAATGAACAATAATTAAATGACATATTTTTGGGTTTTTGTTATTTTAGGAAAAAAATAAAATAATTAAGTTAGTATAAATCCTATTTATTCTAATTGATTTTAATTATTTACAAAAAATAAATTATAGTTATCTAATTAATCAACCTAATTAAATTAATTAATTTATTGCTAAAAATAATATTCTAATTTTAATTGGACATACAAATATTTTTTTTGTGATTTTTTGATAAAAAGAAAATAATTTTTGGTTAATAAAATAAATAGTAAATAAATTAAATAGAATAAAAAAATATAAAAGGATAGAGATGGGCCTGATTAAAGGGGGTGCCAATAGCAGGAATTTGGGCCCATTAGTGATGATCCGTTTTGACTTTTTGGATCCAGTACGTAGGCGTTTGACTTGGCCTATGGTGCACCCTCAGTGGTGGCCATCAGATTTGGCCATCTGGCCATCTGGCATGCTTGATGGTGAAGGCATATGGTGGTCTCCTGGCTCATGCGTGCATTGGATCTCCTGAAAGAAAATAAGAAAATGGCAAATGCTGGAGGCAGGGATCGAACCCCTGACCTCCAGCCTCTAACGCCTTAAGTACTCACGTGGCCACCACTATGCCACTTGGTTTTGATTGTTATCATATTACAAAATAATAATATATGAAACAAATAAAATAATGGGATTTTCCGCGCGAAATTCAAACGAATGAATGGAGGCTGGTCACGTATTCGTCTTCTTCCCTGCACCGTGGCTAAAAGCTGGAACACCTATATCTACAGACAAAGTTCGTTGCTACAGGTCTGTACGTTTCCAAAATCTTCCATGGGCCATGTAAATAACATCTAACACCATGGTTAGACTCGTCCTGTCCTTCTGATCACAATGGTATCACTCACGAAGGCTAATTTTCCCTGCATTCAAAAACCCTAAAACAAAGCTCCAAAACCTAACAATGGTGATTTACGGTATAGGCCATATAAACGAAATTGAATGATACAGAAAGTTTGCAAATGTCTCATAGATCAACAATATGCCATTAATTCATGTTAACAATGCTTAAATTATGAGATACGAATTCAAGAACAGGGGTATGTCGAGCACGACTTACAGAGCGATTTGGGACTGGAATGAACTTATTCTTGATTGCTTTAGGTTGCTGAGAGTGCCAGGAAGCGATTGGGATTGTTCAAAGGTATTGAGGATGCCTCTAAGTGGGATTTCGATCTCACACTTTTTCCTTGATTTTTCAGATTTGGTTCTCTCTTATGCGCCTGTTTCTAACTTGTTTCTAGGTATGGCCGCACTCCTTATGTAACAAAGAATGAATTGGGGTTGATAATTGATCCAATTCTCCCTCCTTTAAGCCTTTTTTATTTGATTTGATTCACCTTTTAAAACCTTTCCAAACATGGCTTTTTCAATCTTTTTGTCCACTCTATTCATTTGCACGAATTTGAATGCTTGCAATCTGTAATTTAAGACCTGAAATAATCACAAAATCCTTGGTTTTCAATATTTTTGATTTTATATGATTTGTTTTGATTTAAATTGAATTAATTCAAATAAAAACCAAAATAAATAATAAAAATAAAATATGGACAAGTGGAAAAGGCTAGAGCACGTGGGTTATGTTGCCAACTCAAAACAAGTGAAAAAGATTGGGCCCATTTGGCAAAATTTGAAGTTTTCGGCATAGTTGACTTTTGGCAATTTTGCAAAAAAGGTCAACTTCAACAATGCATAACTTCCTCAGTTTTGACTCTTTGGAGGTTTTCTTGGACTTTTTAGAAATCTTGAGATGTTATCTAAGCAACCTTTTTGGTCTCATCTCATTTTGATATTCCATGCTCATGTATGAATCTTTGACAAAAAAGGTGTTTTTGTTGACTTTTCAAAATGACCTATAATGTCCAAATTCATAACTTCTTGTGAGTGCATATTTTGAACTTGGGAGATGAAGACGGATTTTAGGGAATTGCATCCTATTCAAAATGAGCTTTGGATGGGTCATTTCTCATAAAGTATGAGAAAGTTATTCTTGGTCAAAGTTGAGTTGACTTTTCCTACAAAACCCTAATTTAGCAACTTTTGAATCTTGATGAATTATGAGAAATCCTTGATGATTCATGATCAACCCTTGATCAAATGATGAAATATACTTCAAAATGAGGATGTTGACCAAAAATATTGAAGTTTGACTGTATGTGGGTCACAGTTTACTTTTGCCCTATCACAGTCGATTTTCAGGCTTTTGAGCAATTGACTGAGCAAACTTTCTCTGCAAGGCTTGAAAATTAACATGGATGATCTTGAGAACATATTAGGAAATTGGTGAGAATTTGGTATCACTTGGATCCAAGTATCTTGATGCAAAATGAAACCCTAGTTTGAGGTAGACTGTTTTAGGAGAGAGCTTGTCTGGCCAACCCTTGGACTACCTTGAGCAACTTGAGGATCTTTCTTGAAATGTTTTGAGAAATATGGGAGGGCAAATTTTTGGGTACAACACATGGCCTTGGCCTTATCCTCAAGTGGATTCTCTCATCCTTCTTCATGCATTCTTCTTCACTCATCAATAATTTGTTCATGAAACAAAAAGAAAGAGAAATAGTTAAAAACTTGAACAACAAACAAGAATTTTCAAAGAGTTTCTCAATATTCATCATTATGGTTTTGTTTAAGGAATCAGATTTTAGGTTGTTTCTCAATCACGTTCATGTTCAAAAGAAAGCCTCATACAAATTGGATTTAATCATAGGCCTAGGTCTATTGTAAATCACAAATAAATTGGTTCACAATAGACAAATTCAAAGAGGTTCAAAATAGACTTCCAATCTAAGTTCCATCCCAAAGAGACAAAAATTCAAAAATCAGAATTATCACAGCCCAAGCATAATTCAACAAGTCAGAATTCACTATCAAGCCCAACAAGAAGCATCACAAATCATAATTGCAAGCCCATTAAAGTCCAGTATCGTGTTTCAAAGTAAAAATCATAGGCCTAGCCCTTACTACAAATCTCAAACAAATGAATAAAATATATTTGTTTGGTTCACAATAAGTATTAATTAAAAAACTCAGAAAAAGTTCATCATAGTCAAAACTGTCAAGCCTAACAAGAAGCATCACAGAAAACCAGGATTCACAAAGCCAGCAAGAAACAAGTACAAGCTCAGTACAGAAAATCCAAACCAGCAAGCAACAGAGCCACCAAGCAACAGAGCCACCAAGCAACAGAGCCGGTAAGCAACAGAGCCAACAAGAAATAGGGCCAACAAGTAATAGGCATAACATAGCAAAAATGAAGTCACAATGTATAACAAAGTTGATATATCAGAAAAAAAATCAGAAAATGACAAGTCCAATACGGGTTGCTCGAGGCCTGTTATCACAAAATTAAGTTCAACAAGAAACCCCAAGTTTTTAGTATAAAAATAGTTCACAACATATAAAGAAGAGGGTGATATAGTTCACCAAAAAAGATACAGACACAATTCACATAACATAAATATACAGAAACAGAGGCCACAACAGAAACGATTCCCAAACCCTAGTTTCCATCATCATTTTCCATCATAAACGAACCCTTTAAAAATCGTTTTGAGAGAAAGAAAGAAGAGGAAAATCATTCTCATAAAAAAAAGAGCCACAAACCCTAAACTATCATCATCATTTTCGCAACAACAAATCCTTCAGAAATTGAAATCGTTTTGAAGAGATATAGAGATTTCATAACATAAACCAAAAATATCTCACCGGAAATCGCATATCTGAGCATTAGGGTTTCGGTCACCCCCTTCAAGATCTAGGCAAAATCACTCAACATCTGTAAAAATCAATATCGGATTAGTACAGAGGAGAAGAGGACGAAGAGGTTGATGTACGAAAATGTGAGAAAGGAGCTACACCGCCGCCATCACCATCATAAGGCAATTTCCGGTGTGTCACATTTTTCATTTCTGGCGGAGGCTAGACAGAGAGAACGAAGAACACGAAGGGAAGAGAGAGATATGTTTTCTCATTTGATTAAATTGCTTGTTAAAACATTTAAGTTTTTTTTAAATTATTTGTTTGTTCTTTGATTCCGTGCAACACTTCCACCATGGCAACCGTGCACCTCCATCTACAACCCTATGATCTACATCTGACGTTTCAAACACGCTTCTCTATGGTGCACCCCCACTCAAGCCACGCGCGTGATCACCAGTAACCTCCTAAAACGCTCGGGCTTGCTGTTATTGGGCCAAGCAGATTTCTCTTCACACACACCCCTTTTTTATTTTTGCTGCATAAGAAATTAATATTGGGCCTTGGACGATTTGGCTTCCCCCCCCCCCCCCCCCCCCAGTTTTGCTTTCAACGCAGGCACATTCTTATTCTTTTTATTTTTCAACAAATATCTGTTTGGGCCTGAACCTTTTACTAACACCCTATATTTCTTTTCAGCACTTAAACCCAACATTTCATTTTCTTTTTACACTTTTATTTATTTTATTTTTATTTAATAAAAAATACAAAAATATATTTTCTTAAATAATTAGACTAAAAACTTTATAATTTTATTTTTATTTTTACTTTATTTATTTTCATCAATAAAAACCCCAAAAATATTCTTTTAACTAATTAATTTATTTTAGAATTAAAACTAAATTAGACTTAGGTTTATTTGATTTTCTTTATAATCAACTTAAACTTTAGGTTTTATTAATAATTAATTAACTCCTCTTGTAAATTAATTAGATTAATTAGGTTAACTATAAAACCTTCTCCATAAAAAAAATCATCAAAAGCAAATTGTTTTTTCTTCTCTATATTTTACGTTTGTACGCATTTTATTATTTTGAATTATTATTTATGTACATGGTCTATAATAGTAATTAGGACTTTTATTGCTTTCCCCCATTCCCAAAGTGTTTTAATAGCGTAGGACATTTAAATTCCGCAATTTATCGCTTTCCTTATTGTTGTTAGTAATTAGGGTTTGTATAGCAAGATTAAAATCAAACATTAGATAACCCTAATTCAAGATAAAATAATTGAATCAAACACACTTTTCACACATCTACCTCCAGGGTAACCCACACTTTTTGCCTCAGATATAAACAGTCATGTCCCTCTAACGTGGGATGTTTTAGTAAAAGACCCTCGATTAAAAGATCATAGTCCCTCGATGACCCTTGGATGATGCCTTCGATAAATGATCTTCTTCCCTTATGACAATTGCTAAAACATCTTACAAGTTTCCTTCTATGACTGTACGACGACCCACGCCTGTCCCTCACATCTAATGATATGGCTCCCTACAAACCAATGGTAAAGTAGCACTATCTAAAGGAGGAGGAAAAGAATAAAAAACTTTTTGAGTAGGTAGATTGCTCGTAATTGCTTGATCACAAACAAAACCATTTACAACTCACACTTTGAAAACACTTTTCAAAACAATAATTTTGTATACATTCTCAACGATATGAGAATCATTGCAAAATTGTCTTACATTGGCATTTTCAAACATCTTTCCAAACACTCATTTTCAAAAAATATTTTCAAAACCAACACTTTGTATACATTCTCAACGATACGAGAATAATTGCAAAGTTTTCCAAACTTAGGCGTTTTCAAAATATTTTCAAACATATACAAACACAAAGCATTTCAAAATAATCTAGAAATTAAGAGCCCGTAGATAACTACAGATGAAAAGGGTGCTGACACCTTCCCTTTTCATAACCTACCCCCCGAACTCAAGAAAATTTTCAAAAGTTCTTTCCTGTTCTTTTCACCCTTTCCTTTATTGGATAAAAGAAAAGTCGATGACGACTCTTGCTATCTGCAACATTTGCAATGAAACACAAAACACCCAAGTCAGTTCTCCCACCGTATTAACGAACTAGCGACTCTGCTGGGGAAGAGAAACTAAAAGCGGGGTTACCTTAAGATTTAGATCACCTTTGTTTGCTTTAATTGCTTGCTTTGTATGCTTTACATTTGTGGGTTATGCTTAGGTTTATTACTTGTAAAAATCCTATACCTGAATCTGGGGCATATTAGGCAAGTAGAAATAGATCGTGGGGACTGTACGAGATATACTGACATGGTTGAAGCGATGGCTACGTTAGTGTGACATATTCGTGGATACTGGTGTCCCTTGAGTTAAATTAAGGAGAATACGGGGCCGCTGAATGGTGTCATGAAGCATTAACTGACCGTAGAACCTTAGTTGAATAACTTAACCATTATAAAGTAGTGAGATAACTGGATTTGGTGCAAGACTGAAGTTGGTTGACACTCAATACTACACTCATTGGGATCATACATTCCGGATATTTTAGCCACGAGAAAAGATTGATTATGCTGAAACAATGCCCGACGAAGAAAGATTAATGATATTGAGATTCCTTAGAACCCGATTACTTCTTTTAGGACAGGTTGAACCAACTAAAACTTTAAGAGAGTACTTACCTACAAACTCCATGCAAGCCTTTGAATCTAAGGCTAATTGTGTGACTTGGTTGAATTTATGATCTGGCAACTTGAACTCCTTGTAGGGTTTGTCTGTATTCATTATCTAACAAACTTGAATTCCTTGCAAAATTTGTTTGTAGTCATTATCCAATAACATGGACTTTTTGTAAAACTTACTTGTCTTCACCACCTTACACTTTTGCTTGGTGCATAGCATACACATCATAACATCATACCATATCATTCTCATTGACCAGTTCAAGGATCACAAGGGCCATTGGTGCAGGTTGTCATGAACCAGGCGCCTAACAAGGGGCAAGAGGATTTATTTTCCACTAACCAAATGCTATCGAAGTATTATGAACCAACATCTAGAAAGGGGGAAAGGGGATTTATTTTCCTCTAACCAATACCGTCAAAGACGAAATCATGATATCTTGAGTCAAAGGCTATGACCCACTTGACATGGTGAGCTTGAATCTCGTAGAAGAACATTCAACGATACAAAGTTCCTCAATCAAAACTGCATTCACATTCGACTTCTAACATTTTCTTCTATTTACCCCGCGAGATCCTTGAATATATTGCATCTACATATCATGCATCATGTCATAACAAGTTTTCCCCATACAGTTTTTCTCATCTACTTATTGTTTATTTCAGTAAAGATGGCTCTCGAACAGACCGTCAAAAATCTCCATGTTCAAGATGCTGAGTTTAAAGAAATGTTCCTAAACCTATCCAAGGGGCAAGAAGAATTAAAAGCACTCCTAACTGAGAGTGTGATCAAGAAGAATCCTAAAGACAATAAGGATGACCAGTTGGAATGATTGCAGGCTGAGATGGGAATGATGAGAATCCAGATAATGGGTCAGATGGCTCTTATCCAAAACCTATATCGGGGGCAAGAATAGTTGAGAACTCTCATCAACAAACTTCATCAAGACGAATACAACCATGTGGGAAAAATGACTAGAATTTGGGATCAAATCGTTAATCATCCTCCGATGAGACAGGAAGTTGGCTTGGTTAAAAGTAGGCCTTTTTGGATTGCTACTACATCACAAACCTAACAACGTCCTCACTAACAACAACAGGGGAATCTATGTAATTAGGATGCACCCAAAAGACGATTTACCGAAATAAACATGTCATTGGCTCAAGCATTGCAACACATGTTGAAGGCCAAGCTAATTACACTAAGGGATCCTCCTCAAAATCCAAATACTGCCTCTCACAAATATAATCCGAATGTGAAATGAACATACCACTCTAACAGTCCTGGGCATGACACTGATATTTGTTGGGCATTGAAAAATAAGATTCAAGATCTGATTGACGAAGGAATAGTCGATCTCATGCAATATGGTCAGATCGAGTTCTTCTATTATCCTTCAAATGCCGAGGCTGCAAGGCACACTATCTAAAGTGACAAGTTCAGGCGGAGAAGCTTTTTGTTCATTCAAACTTTCATTTGTAATTTCTCTAGTTGATTCAAACATTTATCTTTATGTCAGACTTTTGGTCATCCTCATTAATGAATTGCATATGTTTGTCTTGAATTAGTCCATTCATTTTTAATATACTTAAACTATGTTTTTACTTCCTTTTGTGATATTCAGCTCTCGATTAAAAGTTATAAGCCTTTAGAGGGAGGATGACGAAAAAATACCGTAATCTCTAGAATATGCTTTTGAACAGACCTTGCTAACGATGTACACTCATTGTTTCAAATCCTAAATAGTGGAGTTATATGGAAGATAATCCCTAGTCAACCCCTTTAAGCCTAAGAAATAGGAGTTTTCTTTTTCGTATAAATTGAAACCTTTAATCATAACATGGAGAATGGTAGCTTCTAAGTTAATTCAAATGCGTATTCACTCGTGAGCTTTCACTTAGTACATAATAGATAGCATCAGAGAGGTCCTTCCAAATCAAAAGACGGTGATGGTTCCTCATAAAACAGACAGTCATTAGCTTTCAAAAAAGAGAGCCCGCTAAGTAAAAACCTATGAAGGAGACTTAAGAAAAAAATGGGGCATCTCGCTGACTGTAATCACAAAAGAAACAGTTCATACAAAAGGTAGGGATAATAATAAAAAAGAGGTCGCTATAAATCCTCGACAATAGAAATTGACTGCTTTCTCAAATAAACTTCCAATACCCGAACCATCACCCAAATATCACTACAGACTCAAGTGGAATCTAAATGCACAATTAACTGAGTACATTGTTGAAGAACATCACGAAGAACGGGTTGGGTATAAATAAACTTTGAGCCTTATCCTTTGTTTCTTAAACCATGAACCAGGCCATGTT
This sequence comes from Vicia faba, assembly GCA_948472305.1. Lineage (NCBI taxonomy): Eukaryota > Viridiplantae > Streptophyta > Magnoliopsida > Fabales > Fabaceae > Vicia > Vicia faba. The sequence goes on from OX451735.1 coordinate 21,165,881, forward strand.
ACAACCCTTAAAAGTCCTAGATGAAGCATGAGTTAGTTTGAAAGCATACTGTTACAAAAGGTATCTTGACTCCTGTAAGGCTTACTATAAATTATGAGTTGAATTCATATTCTTACAAAATTCTATTGTTTACTAAAAATGAATTTTCAAAACTTTAAGACAAGCATAAATTTTGCATTTATGATACCACTGTTTGCATATAACTAATTGTTTGACAGCAGAGAAATTCACACGACGAATGAACGGAAATCCTCTCAGTAAACATAATCACTTCAAATGGAAAGACACTTCCAATGACAAACCTTACACAATCTAGGGGCATGACATGTTATTGTCCAACTCATATGTGGCAGCCAAGTTGAGATTCAAAGAATATCTCAAAAGTGTTGAATAGCCAGGGGCAGATCTCCATCTGAACCACTTAGGGGATGTTACATTGATCAGGGGTTCCAGCAAAAACCACTTTGAAATTTGAATATTCGGTATCATCAAATTGCTTATCTGTGCTAGTAGTATCAACTGGTGTCAGTATAATGTTTTTGGATCCTTCCATGACAGTTCTTAGAAAAATACAGAGGAAGGTTAAGACTATCATAAATTTGATCAAAAACCTCAAACAACATGTTATTGTCCAACTCGTTTGTGGAAGTCAAGTCGAGATTCAAAGAATCTCTTAAAAATGCTGAATAGCCAGGGGCAGATCTCCATCCGAGTCACTTGGGGCATGTTGCATTGATCAAGGGTTCTAGCAAAAACCACTTTGAAATTTTAACCTTCGGTATCACCAAATTGCTTATCTGTACTAGTAATATCAGATAGTGTCAGTATCATGTCTTCGAATTCTTCCATGACAATTCTTAGAAAAATATTGAGGAAGGTCAAGATTATCAAGAAACTTGATCAAAAACCTCAAACATCAGGTGCACCAGACTAACCCCGTGGGAAAACGGGCTCCCACATATGAAAGGCCATGTGTGATCAAGCAAACATTTTTTGGCAGTGCTACAACACTTACTACCATGTACAGTGACAACTCTCTACACCCTGTGAATACGAACATAGTCGGAAGATACTACGTATAAAAGAGACCCGCTAGGTTGCATGCCTAGGCAAAATCAAGGGCGTCCCGACGAACCAAAAGGGTTCGGGAAAAAATTAGGAAAATATATACATAAAGATGGTACACCTCGCAAGTCAAAAACCTAAAAAGGCGGCTTGGGCAAAAAAGGGTTTCCCTATGGACTGAAAATCTGGAAAGACGGTCTAGGAAAAAGTTAGGGATTAAAGCGTACGACTATGTCCCGTTATCTCATCACCCGTCTGTCAGTAAAAGATTTATCACTCTGATCAGCATTTACCAAGGACTCTAGGAGATAAGACAATGTTCAAGTCATCCCCACAGAGCAATCTCCATAGGATTATCCCCACAGAGTCATCTTCACCAGCTCATCTTCAACAAAGATACATTCCTTAACAAATCTAAAATGCCTTCAAACAAGAAGTGGGGCATCTTCCAACTGATAACATAGTCATACTCACCAGCAGATCCCCCTAGTGGATAAAGGAGCATGACCTTCTCCCCAATAATATCACCCATATATGGAGTTCCAATAAATACAGTTCATGGAAATTCTCTTCCCCAACTGAGTTTGAAAACTGTAAAACCCCTGTAGATTTCTTCTCTTTAGAAAATTCAATTCCCCCAAGAGAGTTGGTTTCCTCAGCAGAGCACTTCTCCATCAACAAAGGTTTATTTCCCCAACAGGGTTTATTTCCCTAACAAAGTTGGCACTATCCTCAGAGACTTGCTGCAAAACCTGGAATCGAACCCGACGTCAGTTAAGAATTATCTTCCCTAGACGAATCAAAAGGTTATCCATCTCTTTTATCCCCAGTTAGGGTATATAAGAATTATCTTCCTCAAAGATTATCCATCTCTTTTATCCCCAGTCAGGGTATATAAGAAATAAATTCCCCAGTAGAGAAACAGACGACCAATGTCCCTAAACTCTACTTCCTAAACAGAAATTAATACATCCCTTGTAGGGTTTCCTCAAACAAGTAAGCAGGGATCCCCGACGGAAGCACTCTATACAAGATTTAAGATACACATACTCTTCATCCCCAACAAAATTCAGGGATTTATTTTCCCAAACAAAGATACCGCATGGGTTTACAAATACACTTCAACAAGTATCTCACACTCATCATGGCATATGCATACGAAACGTATATAGCACAATCTCATTTATTTTGAGAACATCATTATACAATGAATTTCATACATCATGACATTGCATACAAGCTAACTTATTACCTTTTCAAGAAAGACCAATCAACAGATGAATATCATCAACTACCTACGAGACCAGGTTAGAGATTAATTCCTGAAACAAGACGCGACAACTATCTCTACGGCCAACAAAAAGCAGGTTCCAGATTAATTCTTGAAACAAGACAGGGCAACTATCCGGATAACCAGCCACAAATTAATTACCGAAACAAGGCAGGGCAACTATTTGTGAAGAACAAGCTGATTGTGGATCAATTCCCGAAACATGATGGGGCGACTATCTACATGACAAACACTTCCTTTAAACATCTGATGGTTCAGTTTAAATCGACTAAAGATTTATTCTGATACTTCTTCCAATAGACACTTCTGTTGGTTCAGTTTAAATTGACTAAAGATTTATTCTATTTCTTATCCAGTTAAAGACAAATACAGACATCTGCTGGTTCAGTTTAAATCAACCAAAGGTTTATTTTTGATACTTCTTCCAGTAGACACTTTTTCTGGTTTAGTTTAAATTGACTAAAGATTTATTCTGATTCTTATCCAATTAAAGACAAATACAAACATCTGTTGATTCAGTTTAAATCGACCAAAGATTTATTCCGATACTTTTTCCAATAGATACTTTTTCTGGTTCATTTTAAATCGACTAAAGATTTATTCTGATTCTTATCCAGTTAAAGACAAATACATACATCTGTTGGTTCAGTTTAAATCAACCAAAGGTTTATTCTGATACTTCTTCCAATAGACATTTTTTTGGTTCATTTTAAATCGACTAAAGATTTATTCTGATTCTTATCCAGTTAAAGACAAATACAAACATATGTTGGTTCAGTTTAAATCGACCAAAGATTTATTCTGATGCTTTTCCAGTAGATACTTTTTTTGGTTCAGTTTAAATAGACTAAAGATTTATTCTTATTCTTATCCAATTAAAGACAAATACAGACATCTGCTGGTTCAGATTAAATCGACCAAAGATTTATTCTGATACTTCTCTCAGTAGACCTTTTCTAGCTCAGATTAAATCTACCAAAGATTTATTTTGATACTTCTCCCAGTTAAACATTTAAAGACATATGCTGGCTCAGATTAAATCGACCAAAGATTTATTCTGATACTTCTCTCAGTAGACCTTTTGCTGGCTAAGATTAAATCGACCAAAGATTTATTCTGATACTTCTCTTAGTTAAATATTTAAAGACATCTGCTGGCTCAGATTAAATCGACCAAATATTTATTCTAATACTTCTCTCAGTAGACCTTTTTCAGGCTCAGATTAAATCGACCAAATATTTATTCTGATACTTCTCTCAGTTAAAGATTTAAAGGCATCTGTTGGCTTAGATTAAATCGACCAAAGATTTATTCTGATACTTCTCTCAATAGACCTTTTCTGGCTCAGATTAAATCAACCAAAGATTTATTCTGATACTTTAATCAGTTAAAAATTTAAAGACATCTGCTGACTCAAATTAAATCGACCAAAGATTTGCTCTGATACTTCTCTCAATAAACCTTTTCTGTCTCAGATTAAATCGACCAAAGAATTATTCTGATACTTCTCCCGATTAAATATTTAAATACCTCTGTTGGCTCATATTAAATCAACCAAAGATTTATTCTAATACTTCTTCCAGTAGACATTTTCTGGCTCAGATTAGATCGACCAAATATTTATTCTGATACATATCCTAGTTAGAGTCGAGCGTAGACTTAGTCTAATGTTTCTACCAACAGTTACTTTGGATGGAATCTATAAGCCCATATCCGAACACTCCCCATCACCTTTGGATGGCATCTATAAACCCATCTCCGACAATATTCCGCCACTCTCCAAATGGAATCTTTAAGCCCATTCTCGATATAATCAACCAACAACGTTACTTCTTACACAAGCGAGTGCAAATTTATGGGCATTTAAGTGTTCAATAATCTTTTACCTTCAAGATACGAATGGCAAACACGCCAATCTAACTCTTCAGGTTTAAGAAGATTGAACAGGGGTAGTTGTTGTACCCCAAAATTTTCCCTCTTCATTCTTACCCTAATTGGCTTACGTTTCATCATCATATGCATACATTCCATTAAGTCATTTACATAGCATATATTTGCATTCAATAAAATACCATGAGGTTCAAGAGTTCCATGGTTGTGTGAACTAGGGTTTCCATAGTGTTTTGAGACTACAAAGCTATCTCCTCAAGGGTTCTTATATGTGGCATTTAAATATGATAACCCATCAAATGGGGTTAATTGGATTTACATGTTAAGACTATCTAGGTCATTATTCCTCCCATGTCTTAAGTTCCATATTTATTTTCAAGGGATTCCTCAAGGCATAGTTATTATGTTACAAGATAGAATTTATGGATTCTAAACATCATCATTATCCTTTTAATTTATTGTTGCTTGTAACACAAGTTAACATGGACTTAAGGTTTGAAATTATGGTTTTCTTAAGATGTGAGAATTGATTTGAAGTCATTATGTGGAAGTACTCATTCGAGCTTTTAAATGTGTTCAAGTTAATTAATTGGATCAATGTTTATAAGATGCAAACATGTTAAGATTGGTCATGTGGATTTCTTGAAAGATAACATACAAATCACAAGGCAAAGGTATCTAGGTTACAAAGAGATTCAAAATTCATCATGCTTATTCAAGTTCCTTCAAGTTCTTAAGAGTTTCGTTCAAAACTCGTCCAAGTGATTATTTTTGCTCAAATCACCATATAGATTCATATTTTAAAGATGGAAGGTTTGTTCATTCGAAACAAGTAGAAAGACTTATTAAAGGATTACTCATTCATCCAAATCTACATGTTTTACTACGGAATACAAGAAAAGTTATTTTGTTTTAAGTTTGTTTTAATACAAGACTTAAGACAAAAGAGGTTGAAAATTACAAAGTTTTCATTCATATCTTTCTTCAAGACTTAAACCTCTAAAATGCTTAATGACTACAATATTTTCTTGTTACAGAGAACCTAATTAAAGCATTCTAAATTCCTAAGTCCTAAATTTGCTTATGAGGTCTTTATCTTCATTTCTTCAAGTTCCCTCTAAGACTCATTCTTCTTCAATCTTCAAGCTCACCATAGCCATGGCCTTGGCCTCATCCTCAAGTGGATTCTCTCATCCTTCTTCACGCATTCTTCTTCTCTCATCCATCATTTGTTCATGAAACAAAAAGAAAGAGAAATAGTTAAAAACTTGAATAACAAACAAGAATTTTCAAAGGGTTTCTCAATATTCATCATTAGGGTTTTGTTTAAGGAATCAAATTTTAGGTTGTTTCTCAATCATGTTCATGTGCAAAAATAAATCCTCATACAAATTGGATTTAATCATAGGCCTAGGTCTATTACAAATCACAAATAAATTGGTTCACAATATAAAAATTCAAAGAGGTTCAAAACAGAATTCCCATCACAGTCCAACCCAAAGAGACAAAGATTCAAAAATCAGAATTATCACAGCCCAAGCATAATTCAGCAAGTGAAAATTCACTGTCAAGCCCAACAAGAAGCATCACAAATCAAAATTGCAAGCCCATTAAAGTCCAGCATTGTGTTTCAAAGCAACAATCATAGGCCTAGACCTTACTACAAATCTCAAACAAATGAATAAAAAAGATTTGTTTGGTTCACAATAGGTATTGATTAAGAAACTCAGAAAAAGTTCACCATAGTTAGAACTGTCAAACAAAATGCATCACAGAAAACCAGGATTGACAAAACGAGCAAGAAGCTAGTATAAGCTAAGTATAGAAAATCCAAACCAGTAAGCAACAACGCCAACAAGAAACAGAGCCAACAAGCAACAAAGCCAGCAAGCAACATGGCCAACAAGTAATAGGAATAGCATAGAAAAAGTGCAGTCACAATGTACAACAAAGTTGACATATCAGATAAATAAGAAAATGACAAGTCCATACGGGTTGCTAGAGGCCTGTTATCACAAAATCAAGTTCAACAAGAAACCCCAAGTTTGCAGTATAAAAACAGTTCACAGCATATAAAGAAGAGGGCGATATAGTTCACCAAAAAATATACAGACACAGTTCACACAACATAAATATACAGAAACAAAGGCCGCAACAAAAACAATTCCCAAACCCTAGTTTCCATCATCGTTTTCCATCATAAACAAACCCTTCTGTTGTACCCCACAATTTTCCCTCTCATTTTCTTTCAAGATTTTCTTTTACATGGGTGGTTGAAAACTTTGGCTTGAGGAAAGTAAAATTTGAAGATGAACAAAATGTCCTTCGATTGGAACATCAAATTCATTTTGATTGAAACATCAAAGTTTCCTTCGATTGAAGCATCATAGTTTCCTTCGATTGGAACATCAGAGATTCCTCCGATTGAAACATCAGATCTTCCTTCGATTGAAACATAAGAACTTCCTTCGATTGGAACATCAGAGCTTCCTTCTATTGGAGCATCAGAGCTTCCTTCGATTGAAACATCAGAGTTTCCTTCGATTGGAACATCGGAGCTTCCTTTGAATGAAACATCAGATCTTCCTTTGATTGGAACATCAAGGTGTCCTTATATTGGAACATCAGAGCTTCCTTCGATTGGAACATCAGGTTATCCTTCGATTGGAACATTAGGTTTTCCTTCGATTGGAACATTAGAGGGTCCTTCGATTGGAACACCAGAATTGCCTTCGATTGGCATATCAGAGCAAAGTATCCTTCAAATGGAATATCAGTGCATAGGTGTCTTAGTCTAAAATCTTCTGATGAGGGAAGTTTTGAACACTTCGAATCAGAACTCAGAACCATCAGAGAGAACAAGGTCTGATCGAAGAAGTTCTGATAAGGGAAGTTTTGAACACTTCGAATCAGAACTCAGAATTATCACAGGAATAAGGGTTGATTGAAGGGGCTTTGAAGAAGGAAACTCTGAATATTTTCAAATTCGAATAAGGCGCCAAATTGACCTGTCCAGGTTCACTCAGAATTCCAAAATGGCATGAAATATCTCAAAATGGCAATCTTTTAATTTGTCGGATTCTGTTTTCAATGCCATGTTTAATGGTTGGTCTTTATTGCCATATTTCTTTCCCAATTTCCTTGTCTCCTCCACCTCCTATAAAAACAAGACACAAATACAAATCAAGGGGTACTAACACACACGCATACTGCATCACACAGATCACGTTACCACACCATATTCTCAAAAAACCCCAAAAGCCTCCCAATCGAAACACTTTTTGCAGGTCCCCTCTCCAGGAGCCCATACCAACTCCTAAGCAAACATTTCCACGCTCAGAGCCTCAGATCACAATCCTTTGATTGGTAAGGGTTTGCAGAACCAAAACTGCACCTTCATACCATTTAGATATACATTGCACGTATACTCTTATTATTTACAATATTTGTGTTGCATGCAAGCTAAAACGCAGGGATGAGATCGTGCCATCGCTAGGGCACGATCTAAGTTTTTTCTTCGAATCTCACCTGGGACGTTCCAGGCCAAACAAACCCATATTTGAATTTGAGAGAGATTCAAATTGGGGAGAGATTTAAATCAGGGGGGGTAAAGTCCCTTTTGGATCTCTAATGTTTGTTTATGTTGCAGGAAACCATTTTCCCAGGTTTTCCCCAATAGAATATTGTAGGGCTTCGAAGCATCCAAAGCTTCGAACTAGGTGGCAATAACCTTTTGCCGATAACCTTTGATTCATACTCTGGTGATTTGATTCAGGGTGACACAACCATGCTATCAAATCCAGGATCAAATTCAATTCAAGTCCAGGATTTTGTATTGTTTTCTTTTTCTAACAAATTCCTTCTAGATCCAGTATCCCAGATCGAAGGATGACACATCCAGATCGAACACCCCCAGACGTGCAGTCTCTTAAGCAACTTCGATCAAGACTCTTCATTGGATCGAAAGGCAACCCAAGCCTCCTCGATCCAGGCCTTCCTTCCAAGAATGCACTCTTTTCATTTACTGTTTTTGTCTTTCGATTTTGTCCTTTCTTTTGATTGTTTTTCCTTATTTCTTCTAAGCTTTAATTAACATTAAAAAACCCCAAAACCATTAGGCTTAGCTTTTTATATTAAATTAATTTTATCAATTAATTAATTAATTATTTTAATATTTTCTTAAAAAACTAAAATTGAATAGACTTAGGATTTTTAATTCAATTTCTTTTCTTAACAAAAACAAACAAAAAACTTCTTTCACTTAGGATTTTAGACGTATTTTCAATTCATGCGTGCATTTATTTACTTTCGCATTTTTTGACTATTGTAACTGCCTACTGGTTTGTAATGATAATTAGGATTTTACTTTTCGCATTTTTATAATGTATCTCTCCCAAAGCCGTGTAATAACTTAGGATTTATTTTTCTGCATTTTATTTTCCGCATATTTATTGCTTTATTATTTCACTGTTAGTAAATAGGCTTGCATGGAAATACTATAAATTAAAACGTTAACTAACCTAAAAAAAAGACAAAAAATAACTGAATCAATACACTTGCACATACTCACCTATAGGGTACCCCCACTTCGGTTGCCTTCAAAAACGGTCACTTCTCAAAACTTGAGAATCTTTAGCGGTTGTCCTTTTGTTTAAGAGATCACAAGTCCCTCGATGACCCTTTCGATGCCGCCTCGATTAAAAGTGATCTTAGAACTTTAGGACAATTACTAAAAGTTCTTGCCCAATTGCCTTAGTGACCGTAAACGTCCCTTCGATAGTCCCTCAACATCCAACGATAAGGCTACCTACTCACTAATAATAGGATAACACTATATAAAGGAAAGGAGGAAAAGAACGCCTTTTTCGAGTAGATAGATAACTATTAGGTACTTGCTCAAAAAAACCTTTTTCACATTACACTTTCAAAACCTTTTTCAAAAACGCTTTATCAACACTCTTGAGGACTGATACAAGAGTTATCATAAAGCAAACAAACTTTTCAAAACACACAAACACGAAAGCAATTTTCAAAAATGAGCAAGTACCTAAGAGCCCGTGAAAAACCACAGATTGAAAAGGTGCTAGCACCTTCCCTTTCCATAATCTACCCCCCTTACTCAGGAAATCTCGAAAAAGGTATTTTTATGTTCTTTTCACCCTTTCCTTTATTGGATAAAAGAAAAGTCGGTGGTGACTCTTACTTACCGCACATTTGTGAATACAAAACGTAAACTAGTATAATAGTCGGTTCTTCCATCGTATCACAGAACTGGTGACTCTGATGGGGACTATAGATGAAAAGTGGGGTTTAACTTAGGGTCTAGTTCATTTTAAAATTGATTTCTTTGTTTTCTTTGATTTCTTTACTTTTAAGGGTTTGTTGGGGTTATTTATAAGGATCTTACACCCGGATCTGGGGACACCTTTTAGGTAAACAACAATAGATCGTGGAGACTGTACGACATAGACCGATATAGTTAAAGTGATATCTGTGTTGGTGTGACACTTGGTTGGTACCGGTATCCCTTATGTTGAATCGAGGAGAATACGGGACCGCCGTATGGTGTCATGAAGCACTAACAGACCTTAGAACCTTAGTTGAACAAACTTGGCCATTAGAAAGTAGTGAGATAGCCGGCCTCAGTGTAAAGTTGGGAATCAGTTGATACTCGATACTACACTCATTGAGATTGGACTTTCGAGATGTTTCGGCCGTAAGAAAAGATTGCTAAGACAGTTTGAGCCAACTAAACTTCAAGAGGGTACTTACCTATGGAATCCATGCAAGCCTAAACCTAAGGTTACTTGTGTGACTTGTTTGCTTTTTTTGCCTAACAATTTTAACTCATTACAGGGCTTTGTTTGCATTCCTTGCAGGACCTTGTTTGTATAAATCCAATAAATTGTTTTCTCACCCTACATTTTTGCTTGATGCGTAGCATACACATCATAACATCATGCCATAACATTTCCTTAACCATTTCAAGGATCTCAAGGGTTTGTGATGAAGGTTATGATAAATCAGACGTCTAGCAAGGGGCAAGGGGATTTATTTTCTTCTAGACAATTCTGTCAAAAGATCAAAACTAAACAACTTGAGTTAGGGGCTATGACCCACTTGATATGGTGATATTGACTCTCATAGAAGGACACTCAATGATACGAAGTTCTTCAATTAAAGCTACAAATTTCCACTTCTGACATTTTCTTGTTTACCCTGCGAGATCCTTGAAAACATTGCATACATGCTATTTCATAACAGGTCGTCCAGTACAGGTTTCTCATCTTTTCGCTGTTCATTTCAGCAAAAGAAATGGCCCTTGAACAAACAGTAAAAGACCTTCAAACTCAAAATGCTCAGTTCCAATAAATGTTCATGGCTTTGGCCTAGGGGCAGGAAGAACTGAAAGCTCTCGTCATCAAATAGAAGAAGAAGAAGGCAAAGAAAACGGCTGGCATCCTGAATATGGGAAGAAGACTCATAGGACCGGTTAAAGGAGCTCTAGATTTTTCAACTCCATCAAATAAGGGGGATAATCATGAAGAAGATAGCAACCCGGAGGCTGATAAAGACGAAGCTGGTTATTCTGAGGAGCAATACCCTCTTGCTGATGATAAATACAAACAAATGGAGGATCGTCTCAATGCTATGGAGATTCAACAGATACCTGGCTTGGATTTTGAAGAATTAGGGCTGGTTACTAGCGTGATCATCCCACCAAAATTCAAGGTTCCCACGTTTGCCAAATATGATGGGGTCTTTTGTCCTAAAATTTACTTGAGATCATATGTCAGAAGGATCCAGCCTCACACTGCTGACTGGAAGTTATGGGTCCATTTCTTCTAAGAAAGTTTAGCTGGAACACAATTGGAATGGTTCTATCAGCTAGAAAGAATATACATTCATACCTGGGAAGACTTGGTTGCTGCTTTCTACAAGCAGTACCACTACAATGCTGACCTCGCTCCAACTCGTACACAACTTCAAAGCATGTCTATGGGTTCTAGAGAAGGCTTCAAAGAATATGCCCAGAAATGGAGGGATCTAGCTGGCAGGGTACAACCTCCTCTGAATGATCGGGAAATGGTATATATGTTCATGGGCACTCTGACATGCCCGTTCTTTAATCTGCTGATTAGAAGTTCCTCATCTGGGTTCACAGAGATGGTTCTGACTGGAGAAAGGATCGAAAGTGGTATCAAGAGTGGGAAGATCCCGATGGCTGCATCTTCTAATGTTGAGAAGAAGCCATTCGCTGGTAAGAGGGAAGCCAATGCTGTGTGTGATACGGTGGGAGAACTGACTTGAGGTTTTGCGTTTGTTTTCGCAAATGTTTCGGTTGAGCAAGAGTCGCCACCGACTTTTTATTTTATCCTAAGGAAAGGTTAAAAAAGCACAGCAAAAACCTTTTGAGATGTTTTCTTGGGTTCGGGGAGTAGATTATAGAAAGGGAAGGTATTAGCACCCTTTCTATCCATGGTTATCCATGGGCTCTTAGTTACTTGTTTAGATCACTTGCCTTTTGTTTTCAATTGTTTTAAATGGTGCTTGAGTGTGTGGGTTTGAAAATGTTTTGAAAAGAGGCCAATGTGGTGGCAACCTTTGTAATGATCCATGTGGGGATGTATACAAAGATGTACGTCTTTTGAAAAGGTTTTCATTTGTTTTTGAAAGTTGTTTTGAAAGTGTAGTGATGTGTGGTTTTTGAAATAGGAAAGTGTTTTAGTTTGCAAGATTGATTCAAGTAACTAAGAGGTTATCTACTCCTAAATTTCTCAAAAGTTCATTGCTATGTTTTAAACCTTGTAATAAGTTTGTTCCACCATTGTATTTGGTGGACAATCTTATGTTTAGGATGTGAAAGGGACGGGCGAGGGTCATCGTTTAGACCATAATTGCAATGGTGCCAAGTATCTTTGGGCATTTTCTTTAAGGGACTTGATCATTTGTTTTGGAAGTGTTTTGAAAAATGTTATCGAGGGACTATGATCATTTTGTTTTGCCCAAAGAGACTTAACATGCAATATGGCCCAATTTTGAAAGGCAACAAGTGGAGTACCCTAGGGGGTGCAAGTGTGATTTGTGTGTTCATTTTCATACTTGTTTATCTTGAGATTAGGTCATAACTATTTTTTTGTCGTTTTTCGCATACAAACCCTAATTCTAACATGTTATCATTAGAAAGCAATAAAGTGCGAAAATAAATTTACTAAGCTATTACAAAACCAAATATGGGAAGGGGGGCACAAATGTTCAAATGGGGATATTGACAAGTAATGTAAACCTAAAACTATTACATCAATTTGAATTTATACAATTTTAATTAATGTACAATAATTAAATAAATAAAAAAAATGGAATAAAAATGCAAGATGCAAAAATGTTTTGTATATGTATGAAAAAAATGTTATTTATGTAAAAATAAAAAAAGATATTATTTTTGGAGTATTTTGAATTTAGGGCAAAACCCTAATTTTATTAAAGAACATGCATTATTATTTAATTTAATACAAGTATTTAAAAAATAAAATGAAGTATATTATAAAAAAAAAGTATTTTTTATATCAAATATTAATAAAATGAAAAATTTATATATTTTTATATTCTAACCTAAATATATTAATAAACATATATATATATATATATATATATATATATATATATATATATATATATATATATATATATATATATATATATATATATATATATATATATATATATATATATATATATATATATATATATATATATATATATATATATATATATATATATATATATATATATATATATATATATATATATATATATATATATATATATATATATATATATATATATATATATATATATATATATATATATATATATATATATATATATATATATATATATATATATATATATATATATATATATATATATATATATATATATATATATATATATATATATATATATATATATATATATATATATATATATATATATATATATATATATATATATATATATATATATATATATATATATATATATATATATATATATATATATATTAAGTTCTAAATATGCATTATATATAAAATAATATACATTTAATATTTAATAAAATAAATTAAAAAAAAGTATTTTTTTTATGTGAAATATTTTCAGAAGGTAAACAAAAATAAAAATGTATTTACACTATTTTTTTTATTTATTCTAAATAATAGTATATATATAATATTTATGTACAAACAAAAGAAATAATCAAATAAATATGCAATAAATTCAAAAAATGCTGGAAAAAACATTTTTATTTTTTTAATGTCATGAGAAAAAATAAACAAAGTCAATCAAAAAAGAAAAAGCCAAAAAAGTCAAAGAAATAAGCAAATGGGCTCAGGGGGTTCAAAAGCAATTATGTGGTGTAAATAAGAAAATGTTCTAGGCCCAGCCCAGAATCAGTCATCTTCAACCTCTGAACAACATCACCCACGCGTTTTCTATCTCTTGATTCCTGAACTTTCAAGCAAAACTCATAACATGAAAAGTGTAGAGCATTAAGAGACGGTTCCAACCATGTAAAGAACTTGACCTAACTCTCTAAGATGAGGGAGAATTTCTTCTCCCCCAATTTCTGACCTAACTTTTATGCCATGTTCAGACTCAAAATTCTTGCAGCACACGTAACATAAATGAAATCTAACTATATGGTCATGTTCAGGGCTATGATTGTGGCATATTTTCTTCACAAACCTAAAGCTAACAATGCCTAATAAGAGAGATAGAACTTCATGATGATACCTGTTCAGTTGGAATCGTGCTTTGCAATGGAGGATGTTTCAGAGTAAAATGATGATTTGTATAGCTTCCTTGAAGTGTAAGGATGCTATTCCAAGTTCTACTTTGCCTTGAAACTTCCTGAATCGTGCTAGTGAGCTTCAACTGCAAAACAGAAAAACAAAAATGGTGAAGTGGCTTGGAGGTGTTACAGATCAAGTTTCAGGTCATGGTTAGCTTGCATAGATAGTATGGAAGGTATGTGAACTGGTTTTGGCAAGGATGCTTGAGAGAAATAAAAGTTGACACTCAAACTGCAGAGGCAACTCTGTTTTTGCAGTTTGAGAGTGATTCTGAGATGGAGGGTGGATTGAAGGTCAAAGGCTCGTGCAAAAGCTTGGGTATGATGTCTGGAATGTGTTTGATAAGTTTGTTCTTGTGTTTGTAAGCTGAGATGGAAGTTGTTATGAGTTATGCTATGTTACTTCACACTTAAGCAAACAAAGGCAAATTGTGCTTCTAGGCCTGTAGAGGACCTCACACTATGCTGCATAATCCCTCCTTGATCAGTGTGATTAGCACATAAACTTGTGCCAACCAGATTTGCAATGTACTTGTTGGATTCTCAATTGGACATAAAGTGATCTTTTGCAAAAATGGAAAGAATGCTTTATCTAGTTTGGGATTAATCTTGCATACAATGTTCAAACTCATAGAACAACACCTTAACACAATGAATATGCATTAAATTATTGAGTGCAACTTGGTTTAAGGACCTGTAATCTAACCTAAAGCATGCTGAGTTCAAATTGCAAAGTTATGAACATGAAAAAGGGCAAATTCAAAAGTGAGTTTTTGCTATATTGTGAAATTCGATTCTCTCAAGTTATGAGGTTGTTTGAGAAGTTATTAGACATTTTGGAAAGCTTGGAATGTGTACTACAGTCCATCTTTGAAATGCAAATTGAAATTCCAAGTGGAAGTGTATGGAAAATGGCCTTGAAGTGGGGTAAAAAACTTGTCAAAAATAGGTCAAATTTTCACTAAGTTAAGAATGGTTTAGTGCCCTTATTCAAAAATTTGTAACTTGAGATACAAGCTTCAAATGAGAAAACTTTGTGAATCAAAGTTGTAGATTATGTGACAAGCTACAACTTTCATGTTTTGACTTTTGTTTGAATACAAATGAATCATGGTGAAAAAGTGGGGCAAAGTTGGGAAAAAATTAGGGTTTTCCATAACTTAGAAAAATTCTAAGTTATGAAAAATTCCATTTTAAAACCCTAATTTGCATTTCTTGGTTTCTTGGTGAACAAGTTTCATGATTTGGCATGTTTTGATGAAAAATGAATCTTGACTCTTGATTTTGACCAAAAAGTCAAAGTTTGACTTTTCAGTGTACAGTCAAAATTGATCAATTGACTGGGAAATTCAACTGTCAATCTTGTGTACTTGGGATCTTTTGAGCTTGATGAATGTGTCAAGACCATTTCATGGGGTCCTTGAGTCCATATGTGAACTTGATTTGCCATTGGCTAGGTCAAACAGTCAAAAATTGCCTTTGTGCAGTCAAAACCCTAAAAATGACCATTTTGCCCTTTTGGTGATCTGATCAAATTTCTTGTGGAATTGTGATCCAAACTTGATCAAATGGTCCATATGAGTTCATAATGTTGATGTGGGTCAATCTTCATGAGATTTTACTGTCAATTGGCCACAGTTGACTTTTTTCCCAATACACCTGATTTCTAGGTCATCTGTCCAATTGATTGGGCAAAACTTGGAATCAAGACTTGAAACTTGGTATGGAGAAACTTGGGAGTCCAATATGAAGCATGAAAGTCATCTTAGGCATTTTAGGTCAAAACATCTTGGTGCAAACACAAACCCTAATTTGAGTCCACAATGCAAGGAGAAGTCTTGAGCAGAGGGAACCCTAACTGGATTTTGATCTTCAAAGTTCTTGTGATGAGAAAATATTGAGGAAATGGGAGGGCAAATTTTGGGGTACAACAGTTGCCCCTGTTCAATCTTCTTGGACCTGAAGAGTTAGATTGGCAAGTTTGCCTTTCGTGACTCGAGGGTAAAAGGAGATTGGACACTAGAGTGCCCGGAAATTTGCACTCGCATGTTGAAGTATCAGCAATGTGATGTCAGGAATGGGCTTACAGATGCCATTTGGAGAGGTGGTGGATAGGGAGATGGGCTTATAGATGCCATCTGGAGATGTGACAGAACCTTGTCGGGAATGGGCTTATAGATGCCATTTGGAAGTGTTGATCGCATAAGAGATTCCTTAGCGAGAACTTGTGTATTTGAGAAAGACAGACGTTTTCCTGGCTTGTTACAGGCGTTTGATCTTCAATCTCCTGATGTAGATATGCCCTGGCTAGATACAGGTATCGAATCTACAATGGGTTGCTCACGGATGTGCCCTGGCTAGATACTGGAGTCGAATCCGGAAATAGTCGTCAATAGATGTGCCCTGGCTGGATACAGGAATCGAATCTTCGAACTCTTCAGACGTGCCCTGGCTAGATACAGGAATCGAGTCTGGAAACGTGGTCAACAGATATGCCCTGGCTGGATACAGGAATCGAATCTGGAGATGTTGTAGTTGATAGATGTGCCCTGGCTGGATACAGGAATCGAATCTTTGAACTCTTCAGACATGCCCTGGCTAGATACAGGAATCGAGTCTGGGAACGGTCACTCTCAGATGTGCCTAGCTAGATACAGGTATCGGATCTGGAATTGTGACAGTTGAAGGTAGTTGTCTTTGGGGTTGTCTTTTCCCTGAAAAGGCAAAAACATAAGTTGTATGCAATGTCATGATGTATGATATGCATGATGTCATGATGTTCAACATGAGATAGTGTTGTATGCACTTTATCATATATGTAAGCAAGATGTATGGAAATGTGAAATGTTTATGAATGTAATTTCGTCTAGGAAAATAAATCCTTGACGAACGGCTGGGGAGTTGTTCTGTGGCAGAGATGCTTTGCTGAAGTTTTGATGAGAGGCCTGTTAAGGACTTTAATGATGGATTTCGCTGGGGATAATGATGATAAACTCCGCTGGGGAGCACCAAAGATAAACTCCGTCGGGGATTGAAGGAACTTTGCCGAGGGCGATCTTCCGTGGTTTTTTAGCTGAGGATAACCCAGTTATAAGTCCTTGAGAGGAAATAACTCTGAATAAAACTCGGGAGAGACGCCCGTACCCTACAGGGAATAAGCTTCCAGAATCTACTGGGGAGTGAGCTTTAAGACCCGCCGGGGGATGTTGAGACTTCACAGGATTGACGGGGAATCAAATCTGCTTGGGGAAAGTATTGCTGAATCTTGTCTTACTCTGCGGGACGTTGAGATGATTTGGTCACATTCTTCAGTTAGAATCTACCTTGGTACCTTGGCGGTCAAAGCAACCAGACTGCATCGGACAACCTTATATTTCCCCTGTTTTTGATGTCACCTGTAATTAATCTTTCGTTTCATGTGCAAATATTTATGAATCAGCAATTTAATGTCAAATGCATATATCAAAAATGAACATTGGACGTTCTTCGCAAGACAAAACAGAAAAAGGGAAAAACAATGGCGATTTTGTATGGACAAGTGAATTTGTATTGATTTGAATTTTGCCTGTGAATAGGCGTTTTTGTACAAGAAGCTGACATCCTAGTAAGAGAATGCCGCCAAATAACATAGAATTTACAAATTTTGAAAACAAAACAAAACAACTATGTGAACAATCCCACTGGGTTCCAACTCTGCTATCGCCCTTATGTCTCCAAGCGTCTCATCGCTTTGCTGCCTAGTCGAAGATGAAGCTGATTGGTCGATGCCGAAGTCTGAGCCAGATAGTCGATGCCGAATTCCGGATGCGAAGTGATCCAATGAGACATAGTGTTACGCTTTATCCCTAACTTTTGCCTGGACCGCCCTTTCGGGTTTTCAGTCCACCGGGATACCCATTTTTGCCCAAGCCGCCTTTTCAGGTTTTCGACTTGCCGGGTGTACAGATTTTTTTCATTTCATCCCTTATTTTTGCCCGAACCCTTTTGGTTCGCCGGGAAGCCCTTATTTTTGCCTAGGTATATCAACCTAGCGGGTCTTTTATTTATGCGTAGTATTTTTTCACTATGTCTGCATTGGCGGGGTGAGGAAGGTCGTCACCATCCATGGTGGTTAGGATCATGGCTCCTCCTGAGAACACACGTTTAACCACAAATGGCCCTTCGTATGTAGGGGTCCATTTGCCCCGGGGATCACTTTGAGGAAGGATGATGCGTTTGATGACCAGGTTCCCAACTTGATACTCTTGCGGCCTGACTTTCTTGTTAAATGCCTTGATCATCCGCTTTTGATACGTTTGACCATGACAGATAGCGGTGAGTCTCTTTTCATCAATCAGGTTTAATTGATCAAGTCGAGTCTGGATCCAGTCATCTTCATTCAGATCTGCATCCTTCATAATTCGGAGAGAGGGTATCTGGACTTCAATTGGCAAGACTGCTTCCATGCCATAGACCAAGGAGAAAGGTGTTGCCCCGGTTGACGTCCTTGCTGAAGTACGGTACCCATGAAGAGCGAACGGTAACATCTCGTGCCAATCTTTATAGGTCACTGTCATCTTCTGCACAATTTTCTTGATATTTTTATTAGCTGCCTCCACAGCCCCATTCATCTTCGGCCGGTAGGGAGAAGAATTGTGGTGCTGTATCTTGAATTGTTCACAGAGTTCAGTGATCATTTTGTTATTGAGATTGGTACCGTTGTCCGTAATGATTCTTTCTGGGACGCCGTACCGACAGATCAGGTTGTGCCGAATGAACCGTGCCACAACAGTCTTGGTTACCGTAGCATAGGAAGCTGCTTCGACCCACTTCGTAAAATAATCAATCGCCACTAGGATGAAGCGATGCCCATTGGATGCCGTAGGTCGGATCTCACCGATCATATCAATGCCCCACATTGCGAAAGGCCAAGGTTCCGTCAGGACGTTCAAAGGAACCAGAGGGATGTGCACCTTGTCAGCATAGATCTGGCACTTGTGACACGTTCGAGAGTGTTGGTAGCAATCGGCTTCCATTGTGGACCAGAAATATCCTGCCCTAAGGATTTTCTTGGCCATGGTGTGTCCACTGGAATGTATTCCGAATGTACCTTCATGCAATTCCATCATGATCTTCTCTGCTTCAGCCTTATCCACACAACGCAGTAGGGTTGAATCATGGTTTCGCTTGTACAAGATGTCGTTGCTAAGGAAGAACTTTTCCGCGAACCTTCTCAGGAACTTCTTATCATTGACAGATGCACCTTCAGGGTATTACTGAGCTTCCAGATATCTTTTTATTTCATGGTACCAAGGCTTCTCAGTTACCAATTCAGTCTCGAGATCGCAACAGTATGCCGGTTCGTCCAGTTTCCAGATGATGATCCGGGGAGCCTCATTATCCCATTTAACTTTGAACATAGAAGACATTGTAGCTAACGCGTCCGCCAACTGATTCTCTTCTCTCGGAAAGTGTTCAAAGGTTATCTCTGTAAAGTGGGGGATCAGGGTCAACACACATTCTCTGTAAGGAATCAGGTTTGGATGTTTCGTATCCCACTCTCCTTTGATCTGATTGATCACAAGAGCGGAATCTCCGAAGACACTCAGAAACTTGATCCTTAGATCGATCGCAGCTTGAAGACCCATGATGCACGCCTCATACTCCGCCATGTTGTTGGTACATGTGAAACATAATCGGGCGGTGAGTGGAGTATGAGTTCCTTTGGGAGATATGATTACAGCGCCGACGCCGTTACCCAAAGCGTTGGAGGCTCCGTCAAAATGCATAGACCATCGGGATCCTTCCTCAGGTCCTTCATCCGGTCCAGGCACTTCACAATCAGTTACCACCATGATGTCTTCGTCCGGAAAATCAAAGTTCAATGATTGGTAATCGTCCACAGGTTGGTGTGCCAAATGATCTACCAGTACACTTCCCTTAATTGCTTTCTGAGTTGTATACTGGATGTCATATTCTGTCAAGATCATTTGCCATCTCGCTATTCTTCCAGACAGAGCGGGCTTTTCGAATATGTACTTGATGGGATCCATCTTTGAAATCAATAGAGTAGTGTGAGTCAGCATATACTGTCTCAGCCGGCGAGCAACCCATACTAGAGCGCAACAAGTTTTCTCAAGCAGTGAGTAATGAAAATTCTGGCTACAGATACTTAATGTCACGTCCGATGTTATGACACCGTATCTGACTTACTATATGACAGTAAATACAAAAGCAGTAAACAACACAGTCAATTGTTTACCCAGTTCAGTGTGCAACAACACCTACTCTGGGGGCTACCAAGCCAGGGAGAGAATCCACTATAAGAGATGTTAATTCAGGAATAAACCAACCAGTTTATCTCCTTCACTTAAGACCTACCCAATGCAATTCCAATCTAAGTACAACTTAAACCTGAGTTCCTACTCACTCCCCCTCAATCACAGCAGTGATACATAAACCAATTTGACTTGAGAATTGATGAAGACACTCTTCAAAACACACTCTTGATTAAGCTTCACAGCTTTTTAATCAAGTAACACAATCACTCGTGCTTCACAGCTTTGAGTGATGTACACAACTAACTTGACTCTGCTTCACAGCTTTAGTCAAGTAACATTCAAACACTCTTGCTTCAAAGCTTTGAGTGCTACACAACCCTTACAATTGAAACCTATTCCAAGACACTTATCACAATGATAATTGCTTGGAGTACAATAAACAAATCTATACAGATTACAAACTTGATCTTCTAATCAATCAGCAGGGATAACTTCAAAAACCGCAGCTCTGTTGAATATATAGCAGCTGCAACTTCAGTTAGGGTTTCCAAAAACCTAGGGTTGATTCCGTTTGACCTAAAGACCAGGTCACAGTACTTTGTTGATCAGGTTAGGATTGAGCGAGGTTACTCCTCAGAAAACGCAGGATTCTGTTTAGGAAGGACTGAGTTATTTCCTGAAAAAACTCAGACTTATCCAATCCTGTAATCCTGCTAGTTCAGAACAGGATGTCATAACATCTGTTATGACATCTGAGAAAACCTGTCTACTGATTAGCTAAATGTGATCATTTTGCAAACATGCTCAGATACACACTTATAAACATTAGTATTTGAGTTACAATATTTTTCTGCATATGTACCTAAAGAGTTAGTACAACCTGAACTAGAATGTTATGACATCAGTCATGACATTCATACATACACTTGGAGTTTACCAAAAATGCAAGCCAATACCTAAACACCTACAAACTCCCCCTTTGGCAGATTTTTGGCTAAAGTCCCTAAACAATCAGAGATAGATAGATAGCAGCAGAAATAAATGACAGCAGAAAAATATAGTGTTAAGTACTAATTAAGCAGTACCAAATATTCTCCCCCACTTTAGCCACAAATGGGCCAAAGATTACATGTTTATAAAGTTATACAGTTATCCAAGACAAAATAATGAGATCAGCAGCAGACAATAGCAGAACATACTTCCAAACTCCACCAGCAACACCACCAAGCAGCAATCATCCTTCAAGTACTGTCATCAGACTCAGAGGAGCCACTTTCTTCATCTTCTTCCCTCATGCTTGCTTCAGCTTCATCCTTTTCTAGCTTGGCAATTAGTGCTTCTAGGGTCCTTTTTCTAGCATCCAGATCTTTGCAAGTTTCTTTTAAGATAGCTATGACATCTGATGTTTTGGACTGGCTCTTTGCAGACGATGTCTCAGCTGATGTTATGACAATGTCTGGAGCATGGGATCCCTGAAACAGTTTGTAGTGCAGGCCAAGGGCAGGGGCTCTTTTGCAGACTGTATCTCTTGCTACAAGTATGTCAGGATATTGTGCAAGGATGATTCCACAAAGGAGGGAGGGAAAGGCAATTGGTCCTTTGACAGCATAACTGCCAGCATGCTTCAAGATTTGTTCAAAAATGTACCTTCCATAGTCAAAGGCAGTCTTGGTTCCTACAGCATAGATGAATCTCCCCAATCCTGTGGAGATGGTTGATTTGTGATTTGTAGGCACCCAGTTTGCTGCACCTATTTTATGCAAGATGGCAAATTTCATGCTGAGTTTACTAGCATTCAACTTCCCTTTCAATGGCCAGCACTTTACTTGCCTGGCAGTGATGGTCAAGCATACTTCATTGTCAGTTGCCTCTAGATCAGGACAGTCCTTATTCGTTCTTCCAAGAAACTTGTTGATTTCTGATGGAGAGAACTTGACCCTTCTTCCTCTAACAAACACACTCTCAAAGTCAGCTGACCTCCCATCAGCACAATCATTGGATAAGTTCACTACAAATTCTTTAACCAGATTTTCATAACATTTGCCAAACTTCATCACAGTCTTTATTAGCCCAGCATTCCTGATCAGCTCCATGATGTCTTTGCACTCCAAAGCATCATTGTTGAGTTCTCTCTCCAAGGCTATTCTCTTCAAGCAAACATGCTTCCACCTGTTTGCATTATCAGGATGATGAAAGGAGATGTTGTCAGTTGGCACTTCAGGCACTCTAGCAATCTTGCTGGAAGGGAGCTTCCTTCTGATGGGAGCATTGTCAATGTCAATCTCAAATTCTGATTCATCATCAGAGTCAGAAGTTTCAGGTTCTTTTCTTTTCTTGGAGATTGGTTGTCTAGCAGTCAGCACCTGTGCCTTCTTCCCTTTTGTCTGAATATTTTCAGCCATCCCTTCAGCCTTGGACTTCTTAGGTTTAACAGTCTCACTACTTTTTCTTTTCATCAATCTCCTAGCAATGCTAGGGTTCACATTAGCAATCAGTTCATTATCTGAGTACTCTTCATCCACATCAATGATAGGTGGATCAGCAGCCTTTTCAGAGGGATTCTGAATGTTGTCTTTTGGTGTCACAACATCCTCAGTGACATCTATATTTTCAGAACCTTCCACATTTGGACTTTCAGATTGATTCAAAGGAATAGAAATCCCCGGTACAGATTGGTTGCCACTCAGAATGCTAGTAACCAGTCTAGCAATAGCTTGGTGTACTTGAACTGTTCCTTCTTTATTAGGTATAGTAGATGAAGGAAGAGAAGAATTACCAGAGACTGCAGCTTGAGCTCTTCCTGCATGTCTGGTCCTGAGCTTCTTGATTTTGGCTGGGTTAGTTGCCATCTCCCTGAGAGGAGTGACCTCAAGTACTTCAGATTCTATGCATGTCGTGATTGCCCTAGAATCTTGATCAGATGACGATGATGAAGAGTGAGACGAAGCCGCCATAGTGGAAGATGATGTCTGAGACATTGTGTTTAACGTTGAGTAGCAGTAGCAATTTGAGAAAACTCTTTGATTGGGAGGAGAAAACAGGTTGCAAGGATGAGAGAGATAGGGAGTACAAGGGAGTCTTTTCAACTTCTGAAGGCTTTTGAAGGAATTGTGAGTGAATATGATTAACCCACTAAATATAGACTTAATAGAATTAATCCTTTTAACCCTTGTTTTCAGCAAAACTAATTGCTATAATTTCTCATGTTGGTGAATGCCCAATCTGCCCCTCAAATTTTCACGTTGATTTCCAACAAGCACCTTGGTAGAAGAATCAGTTAGCTGAAGCTCAGAGAAACTATGTTTCAGTTTAAATGATTTCTTCTCTCCAAAGTCAATAGGGTTTAAGGAAATGTTGAATGTTTTCAGATTATCACACCACAATGTCACAACATCTTGTGTAACATTGTCTTCAGGTAGCATCTGTGTTGACCAGAATTTTTGAGAACAGAATTTATGAGACTTGTTCTTTGCCACATCACATATATTATCAGCCTGTAATTTAGGAGTTCTTCTGACATCTTCCATAGGAATAGCTCTTTTCATTCCTTCAAGTTTATGCTGCCACTGTTTCATATCTTTTTCTTCTTTGATGATTTGACTCAAAGTGGGGATATCAGTGTTCTCAGGCTGCCACACATAACAGTTATTTTTGGATTTTATTCCTCTCATTACAATATCTAGTTTTTCATTAAACACTAGACATTCAGATCTTGAGAAGTTGACCATAAATCCTAGATCACATAATTGACTGATGCTGATGAGATTAGTAGTCAACCCTTTCACCAGCAGTACCTTATTCAGACTTGGAACTCCAGGGTAGTCCAAATTACCAACTCCTTTGATTTCTCCTTTAGCACCATCTCCAAAGGTCACAAAACTGGTGGTGTGAGGCATAACATTATTGAGGAGATTTTTGAATCCAGTCATGTGTCTGGAACATCCACTGTCAAAGTACCAATCTTCCTTTGCTGAGATCTTCAGGGAAGTGTGTGCTATCAGTGCAATAGCCTTTTTCTTCCATTGAGGAGCGTGTGGTACCTTTTTAGACTTAGGTTTGACATCTGATTTCTGATTAGGATATCCATGTAGTCTGTAGCAGAAGGGCTTTATGTGACCATATTTCCCACAATGATGACATCTCCATCTTTGGTACCTCTTCTTCATGTGTCTCTGTCCCTGATGTTGAGAGTAATGTTGAGACATCTGGTTTGACATTTGCTTCCTGGTAACAAATTTCTTTGTTTCCACAAATCCTAGGCCAGATTTATTTCCCATATTTTGTCCAGCCTGAAGAATCTCTTCTAATTTGTCAGTTCCATTTGTCAACATCTTGACTGATTTGGTCATTTGATTCAGTTGTGAGTTCAGCAGTTGAACTTCTCCTTCTAAATGACTTATAGTTTCAAGATTTGCTCTCTTTTCAGCCTCCAGCTTTACAATGAGTTTTGATTGTTTCTCATTTTGCACACAGACTTCACCACTTCTGATACACAATTTCTTGTAGGTATCAGCCAGTTCTTCAAATGTTACTTCTTCATTACTGGTGTCACTTTCAGAAGTACAAACACTAGTTAGGGCAGTAACTAGTTTGGCAGATTCTTCTTCAGAATTGCTTTCTGAATCATAGTCAGACCAAGTAACAGTCATTCCTTTCTTTTGCTTCTTAAGAAAGGTAGGACATTCAGCTCGAATATGTCCATATCCTTCACATCCATGGCATTGAATTCCTCTGCCTTGGTTTTCCTTATCTTCTGATCTTGGTCTTCTGCTGGAACTGTCAATGTCAGAAGGAATGTTATGAACATTTGACCTTGACTTTGGGTCCATTCTTTTGATGAGCCTGTTGAACTGTCTTCCAAGCATGGCAATGGCTTCTGATATGTTT
Organism: Vicia faba; assembly: GCA_948472305.1. Classification (NCBI taxonomy): domain Eukaryota; kingdom Viridiplantae; phylum Streptophyta; class Magnoliopsida; order Fabales; family Fabaceae; genus Vicia; species Vicia faba. Next base: position 21,191,127 of record OX451735.1, read on the forward strand.
TCTTCTTCATCCTCCTTGTGTTCAACATCAGTGTTGGTTACAAGTGCTATGCTTTTGTTCTTCTTGTCACCATTATCAGTGATCCCCATCTCAAAAGTCTGAAGAGACCCAATAAGTTCATCCACTTTTAACTTGCTAATGTCCTGGGCTTCCTCTATGGCAGTTACCTTCATTGCAAATCTTTTAGGCAAGGATCTGAGAATCTTCCTCACCAGTTTTTCTTCTGACATTTTTTCTCCCAGTGCTCCTGAGGTGTTGGCAATCTCCAAGATGTTCATGTGAAATTCATGGATGGTTTCATCTTCCATCATTTTTAGATTCTCAAACTTAGTGGTCAACATCTGAAGCCTTGACATCTTTACTTTGGAAGTGCCCTCATGAGTAGTTTTGAGGGTGTCCCAAACTTCCTTGGCCAGTTCATATTGATGTACTAATCTGAAGATGTTTCTATCAATTCCATTGAACAAGGCATTTAAGGCTTTTGAATTTCCCAGAGCTAACTCATCTTCTTCTTTACTCCACTCTTCCTCAGGCTTCAGACTGATTGTCCCATCTCTTTCAGTTATGGTGGGATGAATCCATCCTTTGTCAGCAGCTCTCCAAGCCTTTTTGTCCAGAGATTTTAGGAAGGCAATCATACGAGGTTTCCAGTAGTCATAATTAGTTCCATCCAGAATGGGTGGTCTATTTCCAAAAACTCCTTCTTTGTCCATTGTGCCAGAAAGTGATATCCCTAGATCTCACCCAGTAATACAGGCAGGGTGCCTGCTCTGATGCCAATTGAAAATTCTGGCTACAGATACTTAATGTCACGTCCGATGTTATGACACCGTATCTGACTTACTATATGACAGTAAATACAAAAGCAGTAAACAACACAGTCAATTGTTTACCCAGTTCAGTGTGCAACAACACCTACTCTGGGGGCTACCAAGCCAGGGAGAGAATCCACTATAAGAGATGTTAATTCAGGAATAAACCAACCAGTTTATCTCCTTCACTTAAGACCTACCCAATGCAATTCCAATCTAAGTACAACTTAAACCTGAGTTCCTACTCACTCCCCCTCAATCACAGCAGTGATACATAAACCAATTTGACTTGAGAATTGATGAAGACACTCTTCAAAACACACTCTTGATTAAGCTTCACAGCTTTTTAATCAAGTAACACAATCACTCGTGCTTCACAGCTTTGAGTGATGTACACAACTAACTTGACTCTGCTTAACAGCTTTAGTCAAGTAACATTCAAACACTCTTGCTTCAAAGCTTTGAGTGCTACACAACCCTTACAATTGAAACCTATTCCAAGACACTTATCACAATGATAATTGCTTGGAGTACAATAAACAAATCTATACAGATTACAAACTTGATCTTCTAATCAATCAGCAGGGATAACTTCAAAAACCGCAGCTCTGTTGAATATATAGCAGCTGCAACTTCAGTTAGGGTTTCCAAAAACCTAGGGTTGATTCCGTTTGACCTAAAGACCAGGTCACAGTACTTTGTTGATCAGGTTAGGATTGAGCGAGGTTACTCCTCAGAAAACGCAGGATTCTGTTTAGGAAGGACTGAGTTATTTCCTGAAAAAACTCAGACTTATCCAATCCTGTAATCCTGCTAGTTCAGAACAGGATGTCATAACATCTGTTATGACATCTGAGAAAACCTGTCTACTGATTAGCTAAATGTGATCATTTTGCAAACATGCTCAGATACACACTTATAAACATTAGTATTTGAGTTACAATATTTTTCTGCATATGTACCTAAAGAGTTAGTACAACCTGAACTAGAATGTTATGACATCAGTCATGACATTCATACATACACTTGGAGTTTACCAAAAATGCAAGCCAATACCTAAACACCTACAAACTCCCCCTTTGGCAGATTTTTGGCTAAAGTCCCTAAACAATCAGAGATAGATAGATAGCAGCAGAAATAAATGACAGCAGAAAAATATAGTGTTAAGTACTAATTAAGCAGTACCAAATATTCTCCCCCACTTTAGCCACAAATGGGCCAAAGATTACATGTTTATAAAGTTATACAGTTATCCAAGACAAAATAATGAGATCAGCAGCAGACAATAGCAGAACATACTTCCAAACTCCACCAGCAACACCACCAAGCAGCAATCATCCTTCAAGTACTGTCATCAGACTCAGAGGAGCCACTTTCTTCATCTTCTTCCCTCATGCTTGCTTCAGCTTCATCCTTTTCTAGCTTGGCAATTAGTGCTTCTAGGGTCCTTTTTCTAGCATCCAGATCTTTGCAAGTTTCTTTTAAGATAGCTATGACATCTGATGTTTTGGACTGGCTCTTTGCAGACGATGTCTCAGCTGATGTTATGACAATGTCTGGAGCATGGGATCCCTGAAACAGTTTGTAGTGCAGGCCAAGGGCAGGGGCTCTTTTGCAGACTGTATCTCTTGCTACAAGTATGTCAGGATATTGTGCAAGGATGATTCCACAAAGGAGGGAGGGAAAGGCAATTGGTCCTTTGACAGCATAACTGCCAGCATGCTTCAAGATTTGTTCAAAAATGTACCTTCCATAGTCAAAGGCAGTCTTGGTTCCTACAGCATAGATGAATCTCCCCAATCCTGTGGAGATGGTTGATTTGTGATTTGTAGGCACCCAGTTTGCTGCACCTATTTTATGCAAGATGGCAAATTTCATGCTGAGTTTACTAGCATTCAACTTCCCTTTCAATGGCCAGCACTTTACTTGCCTGGCAGTGATGGTCAAGCATACTTCATTGTCAGTTGCCTCTAGATCAGGACAGTCCTTATTCGTTCTTCCAAGAAACTTGTTGATTTCTGATGGAGAGAACTTGACCCTTCTTCCTCTAACAAACACACTCTCAAAGTCAGCTGACCTCCCATCAGCACAATCATTGGATAAGTTCACTACAAATTCTTTAACCAGATTTTCATAACATTTGCCAAACTTCATCACAGTCTTTATTAGCCCAGCATTCCTGATCAGCTCCATGATGTCTTTGCACTCCAAAGCATCATTGTTGAGTTCTCTCTCCAAGGCTATTCTCTTCAAGCAAACATACTTCCACCTGTTTGCATTATCAGGATGATGAAAGGAGATGTTGTCAGTTGGCACTTCAGGCACTCTAGCAATCTTGCTGGAAGGGAGCTTCCTTCTGATGGGAGCATTGTCAATGTCAATCTCAAATTCTGATTCATCATCAGAGTCAGAAGTTTCAGGTTCTTTTCTTTTCTTGGAGATTGGTTGTCTAGCAGTCAGCACCTGTGCCTTCTTCCCTTTTGTCTGAATATTTTCAGCCATCCCTTCAGCCTTGGACTTCTTAGGTTTAACAGTCTCACTACTTTTTCTTTTCATCAATCTCCTAGCAATGCTAGGGTTCACATTAGCAATCAGTTCATTATCTGAGTACTCTTCATCCACATCAATGATAGGTGGATCAGCAGCCTTTTCAGAGGGATTCTGAATGTTGTCTTTTGGTGTCACAACATCCTCAGTGACATCTATATTTTCAGAACCTTCCACATTTGGACTTTCAGATTGATTCAAAGGAATAGAAATCCCCGGTACAGATTGGTTGCCACTCAGAATGCTAGTAACCAGTCTAGCAATAGCTTGGTGTACTTGAACTGTTCCTTCTTTATTAGGTATAGTAGATGAAGGAAGAGAAGAATTACCAGAGACTGCAGCTTGAGCTCTTCCTGCATGTCTGGTCCTGAGCTTCTTGATTTTGGCTGGGTTAGTTGCCATCTCCCTGAGAGGAGTGACCTCAAGTACTTCAGATTCTATGCATGTCGTGATTGCCCTAGAATCTTGATCAGATGACGATGATGAAGAGTGAGACGAAGCCGCCATAGTGGAAGATGATGTCTGAGACATTGTGTTTAACGTTGAGTAGCAGTAGCAATTTGAGAAAACTCTTTGATTGGGAGGAGAAAACAGGTTGCAAGGATGAGAGAGATAGGGAGTACAAGGGAGTCTTTTCAACTTCTGAAGGCTTTTGAAGGAATTGTGAGTGAATATGATTAACCCACTAAATATAGACTTAATAGAATTAATCCTTTTAACCCTTGTTTTCAGCAAAACTAATTGCTATAATTTCTCATGTTGGTGAATGCCCAATCTGCCCCTCAAATTTTCACGTTGATTTCCAACAAGCACCTTGGTAGAAGAATCAGTTAGCTGAAGCTCAGAGAATAGTATCAGAGGTCTTCCTTCCACCGGTGGCATAAGAATGGGTGGCTCTTGGAGATATTCCTTTATCTTTTCAAAGGCGGCCTGACATTCATCATTCCAGCGTACTACTTGATCTTTCTTCAGCAATTTGAAGATTGGCTCACAAGTAGCAGTCAGATGTGAGATGAATCGGGCAATGTAATTCAGTCGTCCCAGGAAGCCTTTGACTTCTTTCTCTGTTTTTGGAGTCGGCATCTCTTGTATGGCTTTTACCTTTGTAGGGTCCACCTGAATACCTTTATCACTTACAATGAAACCTAGCAATTTTCCGGATCTTACCCCAAAGGTGCATTTGTTGGGATTCAACCTCAGCTTGTATAACTTGAGTCGGTCAAACAACTTCCTCAGATGGTCAAGGTGCTCCTCCTCAGTTTGAGACCTTGCAATCATGTCATCAACATATACCTCAATCTCATGATGGATCATATCATGAAATAAGACAACCATGGCACGTTGATAGGTTGCCCCAGCATTCTTCAACCCGAATGGCATGACCTTGTAACAGAAGGTGCCCCACTGTGTCACAAAGGTAGTCTTCTCCATATCTTCCGGAGCCATCTTGATCTGATTATACCCTGAAAAACCATCCATGAAGGAGAACACCTTGTGTTGAGCAGTATTGTCAACAAGGACATCAATGTGAGGTAGGGGGAAGTCATCCTTGGGGCTGGCCCTGTTCAGATCCCTGTAGTCAACACACATTCTGACCTTACCGTCCTTCTTTGGTACCGACACCACGTTGGCAACCCACTGAGGGTAAGAAGTCACTGCAAGGAACCCGACATCAAACTGTTTCATAACCTCGACCTTGATCTTTTCCGACATCTCTGGACGCATCCGTCGGACTTTTTGCTTGACCGGAGGGCAATCTTCCTTGGTTGGCAGGTGGTGAACTACAATGTCGGCATCCAAACTAGGCATATCTTCATAGGACCAAGCAAAAATCTCCATGTAATCCTGTAGCATCTGGATCAATCGTTGCTTCACGCTGAGCTCTAGATTGGCACCAATCTTGACCTCTTTCCTATCTGTCTCAGTACCCAGGTTAATTGTCTCCACCGGCTCTTCATGTGGTTGAATAGCTCTCTCTTCCTGGAGTAGCAGTCTTGCGAGTTCACCAGGCACTTCACAATCATCTTCACCTTCGTCTTCGGCCAAGTTGATCGGATTCTCGAAGTCATAACTGGCGGTAGCAGAGCTGTTACCAGTGAGATCCAGAGTGGATTGAAACCTGTATGAGTGAGTGTGTGTAAATATAGCTGTTTTGCAATATATATAACACAGAAAGAAAAAGAGCACAAGATTTGAAATGCAACAAACGTCCAATGTTTTGATTGATGATATATGGAAATGTCATACAAAAAGCCCTCACAAATGGAGCTACGATGCCCCGGGTAGGACACCGAGCCAACAAAGTTTTAACATATTGTTTGTTACAAATTTGGAAATCAAAAGAAATCAATTACTGCGTGACAAATGTGATAGGTGTAAAATCCTTTTCCGTCCAGTTGCTTGGTCTGCTGCTGGTAGTCGGGTAGATCCAACTGTCAAATTCTGCTTCCTCCACATCCCCCTCAACAGCATTCACCCTTGGGTTGGAGATAAACACCGGAGCCTTTCTGATCTTTTCCTTGCGCACAGCCCTCTGAGCCTCTGCAGTAAAGCCCAGCCCAAACTTGTCGTTCTTCTGAGTGAAGTCAGGAAGCTGACCCCAGTTTGCACAATTGCCTTTCTGAACCACAGCCCGGGCATCCTTTAGGGAAGCCATCTTCAAAGGAACATTCTCTTCGATTGTTGTTTCTGCCGCTGCTGAAATTGGGAGCACCCCTTCGAAATGCTGAAAGGGGGTTTCAATAAACTCCCCGTCCATCTCAATGTATCTGAAGGAATTCAAATGGCTCACCATATACTCCTCTTCTCCTTGCACAGTGACGATCTTCCCTCTGACAGGGTACTTTAGCTTCTGGTGCAAGGTAGAGGTCACTGCCCCAGCTTTATGGATCCAAGGCCGACCCAGTAGACAAGAGTACGATGGTCGTATATCCATCACATAAAAAGTAGAGTCAAACACCTGAGAGCCTACACGAATCGGGATGTCAACCTCTCCATGAACCATCCTTTTTGAACCGTCAAAGGCCCTGACGATGATATTGCTGGGCTTCAGTTCCAGGCCTTCATAATCCAAACGGTCTAAAGCCTTTTTCGGTAGACCATTTAAGGAAGAACCAGTATCCACCAATACATGCGCCAGAGTAGTGCCCCAGCATTCGATAGAGACATGCAGGGCATCATTGTGGTCTCTTCCCTTCGCAGTCAGGTCAGCATCTGAAAAACCCAAGCCATTGTCTGCTGTCAGATTTGCTACGCAATCAGTGAAATGGACTGCAGACGTCTCCTGTGGCACATGGGCCGTCTTGAGAAATGAGATCAAGGCTTTAGCATGGGCCTCGGAGCATAGCAATAAGGAGAGCATGGAGATCTTGGAGGGCGTATGCCCCAGCTGCTCGACAACATTGAAATCACTCTTCTTTATTATTTTCAGGATTTCCTCCATTTCTTGTTGGGAGGCCTCAGCATTTATAGGTATCGGTGCCTCCATCCGGGCAGGCTCCTCTTCAATCCCTTTGCCCCGAGCATTAGATGACTCAGCAGCAGGGGAAACAACTTGATCAGCAGCAGGAACAGGTAAACTTGTAGGTGTTATAAGGAGGGGTCTTCGAGTAGCGGGCGGTGCAATGTCAGGCGAGAAGAGCCTGCCACTGCGGGTGACCTTGGCTGGACCAGTGATATCGCAGATACTAGCGCCATTGTCGAATTCTTGTTTGATTCCATTTACATATACGTCTGCCCCATAATGCCAAGGGACAGCTTTATCAGATACGTAGGGGAGAGGCCCCGGAACAGTAATAACCACAGGTGCAACAATCATGATTTGAACAGGCCTCTTCGGGAGAGCCTTGATTGGATTATTGAAGATGGTAACCACAAAAACTTCTTTTACCGGAACCAACTGAACATCAGATTTCTTAAACAGAATCTCCTTGCTATCCATTAGGCTTTGGACGCCTAACTTCAGCAAGGGACAACCAGATAGGGAAATAGCACAGAACAGGCAACCTTCACTGCAACCCGGAAATAAACTGGCCAGCAGTAGGTTCTTCTTGACAGTCAAAAGAGGGGTAACAACTTCATTTACCGAAACAACATACATTTCTTCCTCAATGGCATTTACTCTATGCTGGGGCATAGGAGCAGTTACAACATTTGGTCTCTCCGGCGCCTCAAACTGAATTTCCTTTGCGTCGATCAGATCTTGCACTTTGTTTCTCAAGGCCCAGCAATCATCAGTAGTGTGCCCGGGACTATCAGAATGATAAGCACACCGGGCATTTGGGTTATACTTAGGAGACGCAGTGTTGACGACCTTAGGAGCTTCTTTGAGGGTCACCAGGTTGGTGGATAACAGTTGGGGTAAAATTTGAGATAATGTCATACTCAGCCGAGTATACTGCCTCTTGGGCCTTTCACTTCTTTGTTGATTGTACTGCTGAGGAGCAGCAACAGGTTTTGAGATGACCAAAGCATTGACGGCTTGGCGACTTTCGGGCTTGACTTGTCTTCTAGGACCATAGACGGCACTTGCTTCTTTCTTAAACGGCCTCTTCTCAGCACTTGTGGAGGCAACCTTTTGTATCTTGCCTGACCTGATGCCAGCTTCAATTCTTTCTCCCGTCAATATCAAATCTGTAAACCCAGCGGAGGAGTTACCAACCAAGTGATTGAAAAATGGACCAGACAACGTCCCTAGGAACATATCAACCAGCTCTCGATCAGTCAATGGAGGCTGCACCCTGCCAGCCAAATCTCTCCATTTTTGTGCGTACTCTTTGAACCCTTCACCCGTTCCTAGAGACATACCCTGAAGTTGGGTACGCGTAGGAGCGAGATCAGAATTGTATTGGTATTGTCTGTAGAATGCGGTTGCCAAATCTTCCCAGTGTCGGATACTAGTTCCATCTAATTGGTAGAACCATTCAAGCTGTGACCCCGAGAGGCTATCTTGGAAGAAGTGAATCCAGAGGTTCTTATCCGCCGTGTAAGGTTGGATCTTCCTTACGTACGACCTCAGATGCAGCTTTGGGCAGGAGACCCCATCATACTTGGCGAAGGCAGGCGCCTTAAACTTGTGTGGAATTACTACCCCAGAAGATAACCCCAGATCTCCGAAATCCAGTCCCGGCACATTCTGAATTTCCATGGCGCTCAAGCGGTCCTCCAATTGCTTGTATCTGTCAGCAGCAGGTGGGTATTGTTCGTCATTATAATCCGTCTCGTTGTCGGAGACTGCGGGACTAGGAGCTCCTCCCCCTTGGGGACTGTCTTTCTCAGCAAAAGAAGTAGTTGGTTCAGCTTCATTATGGAGTGTGTTCCCAAATCTGCGTCCGGCGTTGAACAACACAGTCCTCTTTTTCTTCTTCTTCTTCAGGAGTAGAGTCTTAAACTCTTTCTGACCTTGGGCTAGGCTTAGGACCATCTCTTGAAACTGTGCACTTTGGGCCTGAAGGGCCTTGATTGCTTGCTCACTGGAGGAGTCTGGATTCATGATGACTGTTCAAAATAAACAGCGAAGGAGATTAAGCAACCTGTGAAATAGGGTACCTGCTATGCATATGGTGCAATGGAATGCGTATGTTTTATGTTTTCAAAGACAAACAAGATTCAACTTTGTAGATAAAAAGGGAAACACACTTCATTAGATTAAAATTTTCAATTTGTTCAACAATTTGCCCTTAGGCATTACAGGAATGAAAAATACTGGAAAGGAAATAAAACTATAAAAAGAAATATCCAAAGCCCATCAATGCTCCCATGGCCTCCTCTTTTCAGTGCTGATGTAGTTGTTCAGGACCCGCTCTTCCTCCAATTGCTTAGTCAGCCTCTGGATCTTCCGTTCCTGCTCGTTGAATTTCTCCCGATAGAAATCCCGTTCTTTCTTTAGCTGTGCCCAAGATCTCTTCATCGTGTCAAAATCAGCGGGTATCTGAGGAGGGAGGACAGTTGGAGGAACCCCATCTTCATCAGGAGACTCAAGGATGAGAGGTCTAACAGCTTCGTAGGGCATACCTAACCTTTGGGCACGGATGCGGACCCACTTGCAATAAGGCTTCAATGGCAGAGAAGTCTTTGGTCCCAACTCATGTGGGTCGGCTTTGTGGATTCTGTCCCAAGCTCTAATGAATCCATGGCGTAGTTTGTCACTGTCTGCCTGAAACTCAAAATGGAAGTGAGGAACCAGCATTTCATGAGGCCCATCTCCTCTGGCTCTTCCAAACTGACGGAGAGCTAAGCACGGATTGTAAGAGATTCCTCCTTGGATACCAATCAACGGAACATTAGGGTATTCTCCGCAACGGTCAATAACAGCTACCTCATCCAAACCTCTGAGAGTCCAGGTGATGTCATTATCAGTGAGAGACATTAATCTCCAAGCCCAACCTTTTCCTTCTTCATTCTTCAGCACGAACTTAGGAAGGTGCGAAATAAACCACCTTACTAGCAAAGGAGCACAACACCATGGAGTTCCCCATTTTCGAGCAGTACGAGCATAGAGTTGTTGTAGAATATCACCCAAAAGAGTGGGTACCGGATTCCGAGACATGAAGATCCTTATGACATGGATACTGATAAAGGTGTCAGGGTTGGGAAACAATACCAGACCATAGATCAAAAGAGCCAGAACATCCTCGTACGCCTTGAAGTCCAAGTCATTCCAGAAATCATTAGCCTTGCCAACCAGAAATTTGACCAAAAAGCCCTTGATCCCATTTCTAGTTTCCCAGTTGGACAATACCTCTTCTTTGGTCAAGGGGAGAATTGCAACAATCTCTTCAGGCCTAGGAGTCTTTTCCAAACTAGTGAATGGAGTTTGTTCCAAGACAGGGATCCCAAGCAAATAAGAAAATTCTTCCAGGGTAGGAACCAGCTGGAAGTCTTGAAAGGTGAAACAATGATACAGAGGGTCATAAAACTGGGTCAGAACACTTATCAGTTGTTGGTCCCACTTTGCAGTGACCAAGCCAAGGAGAGAACCATGTCTGTTGATGAAAGAAGAAGTGTTTGGAATCCTTCCAACCAAATCCTTGAGCAAAACTGGTGGTTGAACAAAGTTGAGTCGGACAGTATTCCTACGCACGGGCATCATGATGTCCTACAAAACAGAGCAAAGATGAAACTCTTTTGTCTTTGAAATGGGTTAGTCCTTTATACAGGATGCATGCAATGATATGATGGCATGATGCTATGATGAAGCACACCACAAGTATTCACATAGGCAAATAAGGCACACAAGTCACACAAGACACCCTTAGGTTTCAGGCCAGCATGAGTTTCAGGTATTACCCTCTTTTGGTTTTGTTGGTTAAAACCTGTCCTATTGAAAAGTAACCGGGTTCTAGAGGATCTCAAATCATTGGCTACCCTCAATCGGTCATAACTCCAGCATCGCAATCTTTTCTCGCGGCCAGAACCATCTCGAGAGTTTAGCCTCAATGAGTGTAGCATACTGCTACTGTCCTAATAGCCAAATTGGTCAATTTAGGGTTCTAAGGTTGGTTGGTGTTTAATGACCCCTTAGAAGACCTATATTCTCCCCGTTGCAACACAAGGGATATAGGTACAGACTAAGATGCCACACCAACGTAGCCACTGTTTCACCCATGTCGGTCTATGCCGGACAGGTCCCTCACAGATTATGCTACCTAAAAAGGGTATTTCCCAGATCCGGGTTAGGATCTATGAAACTCCGATGCAAAGCCCACAAATATAAAAGCAAACAAAGCAAACAATTGAAAACAAAGGTGATCTAAACCCTAAGGTTACTCCACTTTTAAGTTGTCCCCAGCAGAGTCGCCAGTTCTGTGATACGGTGGGAGAACTGACTTGAGGTTTTGCGTTTGTTTTCGCAAATGTTTCGGTTGAGCAAGAGTCGCCACCGACTTTTTATTTTATCCTAAGGAAAGGTTAAAAAAGCACAGCAAAAACCTTTTGAGATGTTTTCTTGGGTTCGGGGAGTAGATTATAGAAAGGGAAGGTATTAGCACCATTTCTATCCATGGTTATCCATGGGCTCTTAGTTACTTGTTTAGATCACTTGCCTTTTGTTTTCAATTGTTTTAAATGGTGCTTGAGTGTGTGGGTTTGAAAATGTTTTGAAAAGAGGCCAATGTGGTGGCAACCTTTGTAATGATCCATGTGGGGATGTATACAAAGATGTACGTCTTTTGAAAAGGTTTTCATTTGTTTTTGAAAGTTGTTTTGAAAGTGTAGTGATGTGTGGTTTTTGAAATAGGCAAGTGTTTTAGTTTGCAAGATTGATTCAAGTAACTAAGAGGTTATCTACTCCTAAATTTCTCAAAAGTTCATTGCTATGTTTTAAACCTTGTAATAAGTTTGTTCCACCATTGTATTTGGTGGATAATCTTATGTTTAGGATGTGAAAGGGACGGGCGAGGGTCATCGTTTAGACCATAATTGCAATGGTGCCAAGTATCTTTGGGCATTTTCTTTAAGGGACTTGATCATTTGTTTTGGAAGTGTTTTGAAAAATGTTATCGAGGGACTATGATCATTTTGTTTTTCCCAAAGAGACTTAACATGCAATATGGCCCAATTTTGAAAGGCAACAAGTGGAGTACCCTAGGGGGTGCAAGTGTGATTTGTGTGTTCATTTTCATACTTGTTTATCTTGAGATTAGGTCATAACTATTTTTTTGTCGTTTTTCGCATACAAACCCTAATTCTAACATGTTATCATTAGAAAGCAATAAAGTGCGAAAATAAATTTACTAAGCTATTACAAAACCAAATATGGGAAGGGGGGTACAAATGTTCAAATGGGGATATTGACAAGTAATGTAAACCTAAAACTATTACATCAATTTGAATTTATACAATTTTAATTAATGTACAATAATTAAATAAATAAAAAAAATGGAATAAAAATGCAAGATGCAAAAATGTTTTGTATATGTATGAAAAAAATGTTATTTATGTAAAAATAAAAAAAGATATTATTTTTGGAGTATTTTGAATTTAGGGCAAAACCCTAATTTTATTAAAGAACATGCATTATTATTTAATTTAATACAAGTATTTAAAAAATAAAATGAAGTATATTATAAAAAAAAAGTATTTTTTATATCAAATATTAATAAAATGAAAAATTTATATATTTTTATATTCTAACCTAAATATATTAATAAACATATATATATATATATATATATATATATATATATATATATATATATATATATATATATATATATATATATATATATATATATATATATATATATATATATATATATATATATATATATATATATATATATATATATATATATATATATATATATATATATATATATATATATATATATATATATATATATATATATATATATATATATATATATATATATATATATATATATATATATATATATATATATATATATATATATATATATATATATATATATATATATATATATATATATATATATATATATATATATATATATATATATATATATATATATATATATATATATATATATATATATATATATATATATATATATATATATATATATATATATATATATATATATATATATATATATATATATAATATGCATTATATATAAAATAATATACATTTAATATTTAATGAAATAAATAAAAAAAAAGTATTTTTTTATGTGAAATATTTTCAGAAGGTAAACAAAAATAAAAATGTATTTACACTATTTTTTCTATTTATTCTAAATAATAGTATATATATAATATTTATGTACAAACAAAAGAAATAATCAAATAAATATGCAATAAATTCAAAAAATGCTGGAAAAAATATTTTTATTTTTTTAATGTCATGAGAAAAAATATACAAAGTCAATCAAAAAAGAAAAAGCCAAAAAAGTCAAAGAAATAAGCAAATGGGCTCAGGGGGTTCAAAAGCAATTATGTGGTGTAAATAAGAAAATGTTCCAGGCCCAGCCCAGAATCAGTCATCTTCAACCTCTGAACAACATCACCCACGCGTTTTCTATCTCTTGATTCATGAACTTTCAAGCAAAACTCATAACATGAAAAGTGTAGAGCATTAAGAGACGGTTCCAACCATGTAAAGAACTTGACCTAACTCTCTAAGATGAGGGAGAATTTCTTCTCCCCCAATTTCTGACCTAACTTTTATGCCATGTTCAGACTCAAAATTCTTGCAGCACACGTAACATAAATGAAATCTAACTATATGGTCATGTTCAGGGCTATGATTGTGGCATATTTTCTTCACAAACCTAAAGCTAACAATGCCTAATAAGAGAGATAGAACTTCATGATGATACCTGTTCAGTTGGAATCGTGCTTTGCAATGGAGGATGTTTCAGAGTAAAATGATGATTTGTATAGCTTCCTTGAAGTGTAAGGATGCTATTCCAAGTTCTACTTTGCCTTGAAACTTCCTGAATCGTGCTAGTGAGCTTCAACTGCAAAACAGAAAAACAAAAATGGTGAAGTGGCTTGGAGGTGTTACAGATCAGGTTTCAGGTCATGGTTAGCTTGCATAGATAGTATGGAAGGTATGTGAACTGGTTTTGGCAAGGATGCTTGAGAGAAATAAAAGTTGACACTCAAACTGCAGAGGCAACTCTGTTTTTGCAGTTTGAGAGTGATTCTGAGATGGAGGGTGGATTGAAGGTCAAAGGCTCGTGCAAAAGCTTGGGTATGATGTCTGGAATGTGTTTGATAAGTTTGTTCTTGTGTTTGTAAGCTGAGATGGAAGTTGTTATGAGTTATGCTATGTTACTTCACACTTAAGCAAACAAAGGCAAATTGTGCTTCTAGGCCTGTAGAGGACCTCACACTATGCTGCATAATCCCTACTTGATCAGTGTGATTAGCACATAAACTTGTGCCAACCAGATTTTCAATGTACTTGTTGGATTCTCAATTGGACATAAAGTGATCTTTTGCAAAAATGGAAAGAATGCTTTATCTAGTTTGGGATTAATCTTGCATACAATGTTCAAACTCATAGAACAACACCTTAACACAATGAATATGCATTAAATTATTGAGTGCAACTTGGTTTAAGGACCTGTAATCTAACCTAAAGCATGCTGAGTTCAAATTGCAAAGTTATGAACATGAAAAATGGCCAATTCAAAAGTGAGTTTTTGCTATATTGTGAAATTTGATTCTCTCAAGTTATGAGGTTGTTTGAGAAGTTATTAGACATTTTGGAAAGCTTGGAATGTGTACTACAATCCATCTTTGAAATGCAAATTGAAATTCCAAGTGGAAGTGTATGGAAAATGGCCTTGAAGTGGGGTAAAAAACTTGTCAAAAATAGGTCAAATTTTCACTAAGTTAAGAATGGTTTAGTGCCCTTATTCAAAAATTTGTAACTTGAGATACAAGCTTCAAATGAGAAAACTTTGTGAATCAAAGTTGTAGATTATGTGACAAGCTACAACTTTCATGTTTTGACTTTTGTTTGAATCCAAATGAATCATGGTGAAAAAGTGGGGCAAAGTTGGGAAAAAATTAGGGTTTTCCATAACTTAGAAAAATTCTAAGTTATGAAAAATTCCATTTTAAAACCCTAATTTGCATTTCTTGGTTTCTTGGTGAACAATTTTCATGATTTGGCATGTTTTGATGAAAAATGAATCTTGACTCTTGATTTTGACCAAAAAGTCAAAGTTTGACTTTTTAGTGTACAGTCAAAATTGATCAATTGACTGGGAAATTCAACTGTCAATCTTGTGTACTTGGGATCTTTTGAGCTTGATGAATGTGTCAAGACCATTTCATGGGGTCCTTGAGTCCATATGTGAACTTGATTTTCCATTGGCTAGGTCAAACAGTCAAAAATTGCCTTTGTGCAGTCAAAACCCTAAAAATGACCATTTTGCCCTTTTGGTGATCTGATCAAATTTCTTGTGGAATTGTGATCCAAACTTGATCAAATGATCCATATGAGTTCATAATGTTGATATGGGTCAATCTTCATGAGATTTGACTGTCAATTGGCCACAGTTGACTTTTTTCCCAATACAGCTGATTTCTAGGTCATCTGTCCAATTGACTGGGCAAAACTTGGAATCAAGACTTGAAACTTGGTATGGAGAAACTTGGGAGTCCAATATGAAGCATGAAAGTCATCTTAGGCATTTTAGGTCAAAACATCTTGGTGCAAACACAAACCCTAATTTGAGTCCACAATGCAAGGAGAAGTCTTGAGCAGAGGAAACCCTAACTGGATTTTGATCTTCAAAGGTCTTGTGATGAGAAAATATTGAGGAAATGGGAGGGAAAATTTTGGGGTACAACACTGTGTATGTCCAGAAGGTTCTTAATAAGGCAGACAAACACAATCAATCTGTGGGGGCAATACTGGTCTCTAATCTTACGCCTATGCAACGAAACCAACAGGGGAATCAGCGTAAAGAGGTCATGCCTAAGAGACAATTCACCAGAATCAACATGTGACTAGCTCAAGCATTACAACACATGTTAAAGGCAGAGTTGATTACATTAAAGGCTCCTCTGTGAAATCCCAATACTTCTGCTCCTAGTTACCATCCCGACGAAAGGTGTGCATACCATTCTGATAGTCCTAGACATGATATAAATGGCTGCTGGGCTCTGAAGAACAAAATTCAGGATATGATTGACGCCAAAGAGATTGAATTCGACCATCCAGAGACTCACAAAGTGATCACTGCTCCTAGGCCAAATCATTGAGAACGTCCAGTTCATTTTTTATTTTTCATTTGTAACTTCATTTGTTGTTCAAGCAATTACTATCATACTGGACTTTGGTTTTCCCATTAATGCACCACATATGTTTGTCTTGAATGATTTCATTGTCATTTTATTTAAACTGTTTTCTTGCTCCCTTTATGTGATATTCGACTCTCGATTAAAAAGCTATAAGCCTTTAGAGGGAGGATGACGAAAATGATACCATAATCTCACACACTGTGCTTTTGAACAGACCTTGCTGACGATGTACAAGCGTTGTTTCAAATCCTAAATAGTGGAGTTATAAGGAAGATGCAATCTTTCGCTTCGTACACGAATGGCATCGAAGACGTCCTTCCAAATCAAAAAACGGTGATAGGTTCCACGTAATCATCAAATTAGGAAGTCATTATCTCTCAAAATAAAAGCCCATTAAGTCAAAACCTGTGAAGGAGACTTAAGAAAAACTAGGGCATCCCGCTGACTGTAATCACAAAAGAAACAGTTCAGGCAAAAGACAGGGATAGCAAAATCAAAAAGAAAAGGACACAAAAATGAATGCCTTCTCAGACAAATGTTCAGTTTCTGAACCATCACTAGAATATCAAGGACAAGATGCCGGACTCAATCGGGATCTAAACACACAATTAACTGAGCATAGGACTGAAGAACATCACGAAGAACGGGTGGGTACAAATAGATTTTGAACCTTTATCCTTTGTTTC
The DNA here is from genome assembly GCA_948472305.1 of Vicia faba. Lineage (NCBI taxonomy): Eukaryota > Viridiplantae > Streptophyta > Magnoliopsida > Fabales > Fabaceae > Vicia > Vicia faba. The sequence goes on from OX451735.1 coordinate 21,207,916, forward strand.
TTAAACCGTGAACCAGGCCACGCTACAACCCTTAAAAGTCCTAACTGAAGCATAGGTTAGTTCGGAAGCATACTGTTACAAAAGGTATCCTGACTCCTGTAAGACTTGCTATAAATCCTGAGTTGATATCGCCCTCTTGCAAAATTTGTTTTACTGAAAAATGAATTTTCAAAAACTTCAAGACAAGTATAAACTTTGCATTATTTGAATATCGTTGTTTGCATATAGTTATTTGTTCGACAACAGAGAAATTCACATGATGAATACCTAGTGAACAAAAACTTTCTCAATAAAAAGGTTCACCTCAAGTGGAAAAACACTTCCAACCAAGGGGAACGGCATGATCATTATCCATCATCTGGGGCAGTCAAGTCAAGATTCAAGGAATCTCTCAAAAATGCCAAATAGCCAGGGGTAGATATCCATTTGAATCACTTGGGGCATTAAACATGAATTCCAGCAATGAATCATGTACAATCAAGCAAAATCAATGTTCCTCAACGGATTTCTTCTCAAAACAATTAAACAGAAATTCCCAATGGAAACATTCTCAATAAACCAAGTCCTCTTCTAGAAACAGTTCAAGTACAATCCAGAGATGAATGTTATCCTGATACTTATTCCGGACTTCTCTTCTAGAAACAGTTCAGGTACAATTTAGAGACGGATGTCATCCTAATACTTATTCTAGACTTCTCTTCTAGAAACAGTTCAGGTACGATCCAGAGACGAATGTTATCCCGATACTTATTCAGAAACAGTTCAGGTACGATCCTGTGATCTGTGGAAATATAACTGACTGTTTTGAAATGCTGGTTCGCGAAATGTCGCGGTAAGCAAGAGTCGCCACCATCTTTTATTTTCTCCAACAAGGAAAGGACAAAAGCATAGCAAAATTCCTTTTCGAGATGTTTCTCGGTTCGGGAGGTAGATTATAGAAAGGGAAGGTGTTAGCACCCTTTCTATCCGTGGTTATCCACAGGCTCTTAGGTACTTGCTCACTATGTTTTCAAAAATGTTTGCTTTTCTTGTGTTTGTGGGTTTTGAAAAAAATTGTTTGAAAACTTCAATTTGACTCTTGTATCAGTCCTCAAGAGTGTATGAAGTGTTTGTTTGAAAAAACTTTTGTCAGAAAAGTGTAGGTGCGAAAAGTTGTTTTTTTTTGTTTTGAAGGAGCAAGTACCTAGGAGAAATCTACCTACTGAAAAGAAATTAAGCTGTGTAAATGTCCTTTAGACAGTACTATCCCACTATTGAGAAGTAGGTAGCATCGTCGTTGGAGTTATTCGGGTCAATTCGATTATAGGGACATGTGATCACCAAAGCAATAGTAGGACGCCTTAGCGGTAACCCTAATGTCCTAGATCCTTTTTATCCGAGGCAACCGTTTCGAGGCAACTGGATCTTTAGACAGGAGGGCGACCTCTAAAACACCCTATACTCAATGACCACGTCGAGGCAACCAAGTAAGGCGTACCCTAGGAGTGACATGTGCACGTGTGTCAGGTTTCAATTTAATTATCTTTGCACATTTTATGGTGAGCTACGTTTTGATTTTAATTTGAGAACAAGTCTTGTCATGCATAGTTAACAGCTTAATAATTTGCGGAAAGTAAATCTACGCTATTACAAGGCGTCGGGTATTTACATCGCCAAAAACAACCCTTGGAAAATAAATGCGAGAAAATAAAGAAAGCGATAAAGAGTCCTAATTATCTATTACATTCTCGGAGCAAATACATAAATATGATCAAAAATAATATGCGCGAATAAAAACTGAATCAGAGAAGTCCTTAGGGTTTTGACCCTTTTTGAGAAAAGAATGGATTTTTGGTTACTTTGCACTTAATTAAATTCAATTCTAATTAATTAAACAAAAGAAATATTTTTAAAGTTTTTTATGTTTTAATGAAAATAAAATAAAAATAGTCAAAAGTTAGTAAAAAAACCCTAAGTCTAATTTATTTTAAATTATTGAGAAAAAAGTTAAAGTTGACCTAATTAAAAAAGGACTAAATTAATTAATTATATTTATTTACAAAAATAATAAATTAATAGTGACATTAATAAATAATAATAATAATAAAAATATTTTTATTTTCTGAATTTATTATGAAACTAATTAATTTATGAGTTAATTAAATAATAATAATAATAGTTATTAAAAATAAAATAGTTAAAGGAAAAAATTATAAAAAGAATTAAAAGAAAGAATAAAAAGGATGAATGAACTAGGGGGTGCTGGCCCATTAAGGAGGTTTGTTCTGGAATTTATGGCCCATTATTCTCAAGCCTGCTTTGACCTTGGTAATTGGCTAATCGCATGGTTGACTGGGAGTATGGTGATCCCTCATCTTTGGCCACAGGATTTGTGCTTAAGGCCACTTGGCATGCTGAGGCGTGAGGTACATGATGGAACGCCTTTTAAATGCCTGCATGTGAACATGTTAAACAAAATAATATAAGCGTTTTGGTGGACCTGGGACTCGAACCCAGGTCCCAATGATTACCAGCCAACTCACCAGCCACTACACCATTTGCCTGCGTTTGTTATTATAATGACAAGTGAAAATAATATATAAAAAATAACAATTATGCTGGAAACAACAAAATCACGCGCGCTATTTGAATTATCCAACCATACGCTTACACCTCATCATCTCCTTCGATGATGCCTGTAAAAAACAAATAGATAGCGGGGGTTTTTAACCCCCACAACCCACAGTGACCAAAAATAGCGATTAGCTCTAGGATTTACATAAATGTTTCGCGAGGGTTGCATCGTGTTCGTCCAGATTCAACGATTCTAACCATGGGTCTTAAAGGTTCCAATTTTTCTTGTACTGTAAAGCCCCAATTTTAGAGCTCAAGAACCCTAGAATTCATCAATGGCGTTTTACGATTCTGTGCATTTTAATCCAATTAACCAATACCATTAGCTTTATATGAATTCAACCAATACAAAACAATGAATAAAACATGTTAATTATGCATGAAATAAGCAATTCGATTCTGAAAAAAAATGCAAACCGTTAAACTGTTCTTGATGATTCTTGTAGCTTTAAGGCTTGGTTTTGATTGCAATACGTTTCTGAGAACCCCTGCAATAGATTAGAATCAATAAAAGCCTTTGAATCACTTTAGAATATGGAAATCCGTTTTGACTTTTCTTTGAATTTTCTTGAATGTGGTTATGGCTTTTCTGCTGCAAATTCACGTGTGCATGATTAGGGTTAGGCTGTGTATTTATAGAGGACTGAATTTAGGTCAAATCCTTGAGCAAAGATCCATTGAATAATGATTTGAATATTTGATTGAAAATCAAATATTTTTTGAATCTTTTTGATTGAAGAAAGTTGCCATCTTTGGAGTTTTTGATATCCTTGATTGATACACGAAATTTCCAGCATGATTAGGTCATTCTTGCTTCACAACAAGATTGAAAAATCAAATCTTTGTATTTCCTACAATTTAAATTAATTAAATGAATTAATATTGATAAAAAAATCCAATTAATTAATAAAAAATAAGAAAATAAATTGCATTAGACTTGATGGGTCGTGCTTAGGCCATGGATAGTTTCAAGAAGAGATTTGAGGCCCATTAGCAAAAACAAGGTGTTTTGAGCAAAGTTGACTTTTGCAAATTCACAAAAATTTCCCAACTTCTCTAATGCATATCTTGCTCAATTTTGATCATATGAACATGTTCTTGGACATTTTAGAAATGTCTTGAAGTCCTCTAACCAATGCCTTTGGTCCCATGTAATTTGGAGTTTCCAATATCAAGTTATGGCCTTTGACTTAAAGTGCATTTTTGTTGACCTTTGAAATTGACCTATAATGTAGAAATTGATAACTTTTTGTGAGAGCATTTCTTGGACTTGGAATGTGAAGATGGATTGTAGGAAATCACATCCCCTTAAAAATGAGAATTGGATGGGATTTTTCTGATGAACCATGAAAAAGTTATGCCTTGGTCAAGACACAGTTGACTTTTCTACTGTCCAAAAATAGTAACTTTTTGCATCTTGGTGATTTTTGAGCCATTCTTGTGGAATCATGATCAAGACTTGATCAAATGATGATTGTGGACTCAAAATAAGATGTTGACCAAAATCTCTGACTTTTGACTGTAAAATGACCATTTTACCCCTATAGTTGATTGTGAAGCAAATGAAGCTTTTGATTGGGCAAGTTGACCCTGTGAGTCTTGAGACTTGGCATGTAGGTGCTTGAGCATGTATATAGGCCTATGGGACTTGATTGAGCCATTGAGAACCCCAAATTCCTTGAGAGAACCAAAACCCTAATTTTGACTGGCTTAGGAGGTATTTGGACTGTGCAACCTCTTGAGTGATCTTGAACCATTTGAAGATGATTCTTGACAAATCTTGAAGAATATGGGAGGGAAAATTTTGGGGTACAACAGTTGCCCCTGTTCAATCTTCTTAGACCTGAGGATGTAGATTGGCTGGCGTGCCTTTCGTGATTCGAAGGTGGAAGATGATTGAACACTAAAGTGCCCAGAAATTTGCACTCGCGTAGTGGAGTATCAGCAATGTGATGTCGGGAATGGGCTTACAGATGCCATTTGGAGAGATGATGGATAGGAAGATGGGCTTATAGATGCCATCTGGGGATGTGACAGAATCTTGTCGGGAATGGGCTTACATATTCCATTTGGAAATGTAATGGATAGTGGTGGAGATGGGCTCAAAGATGCCATCCAGGGGATTGTTTGTTGGATTGTAACTTGGTAAGTCGAAAGAAGGAACCTGTGTAGGGTTGCCTGATGATGGTCAAGTGGATAGTTGTCTTGTCTGGATACAGGTGTAGACCTTTGACCTGAGAATGAAAGATAATTTCCTGGCCTGTTACAGGTGTTGATCTTCAAACTCTTCATGTAGATAACTTTCCTGGCTAGATACAGGTATAGATCTACAATCAATCGCTCACATATGCCCTGGCTAGATACAGGTATCAAATCTGGAACTTCAAAAGGTTGGTCGAGATAACTTTCCTGGCTGGATACAGGTGTAGACCTCTGACCTGAGAATGAAAGATAATTTCCTGGCCTGTTACAGGTGTTGATCTTCAATCTCTTCATGCAGATAACTTTCCTGGCTAGATACAGGTATAGATCTATAATCAATCGCTCACAGATATGCCCTGGATAGATACAGGTATCGAATCTGGAACTTCAAAAGGTTGGTCGAGATAGCTTTCCTGGCTGGATACAGGTGTAGACCTCTGACCTGAGAATGAAAGATAATTTCCTGGCCTGTTACAGGTGTTGATCTTCAATCTCTTCATGTAGATAACTTTCCTGGCTAGATACAGGTATAGATCTACAATCAATCGCTTACAGATATGCCCTGACTAGATACAGGTATCGAATCTGGAACTTCAAAAGGTTGGTCGAGATAGCTTTCCTGGATGGATACAGGTGTAGACCTCTGACCTGAGAATGAGAGATAATTTCCTGGCCTGTTACAGGTGTTGATCTTCAAACTCTTCATGTAGATAACTTTCCTGGCTAGATACAGGTATAGATCTACAATCAATCGCTCACAGATATACCCTGGCTAGATACAGGTATCGAATCTAAAACTTCAAAAGGTTGGTCGAGATAGCTTTCCTGGCTAGATACAGGTGTAGACCTCTGACCTGAGAATGAAAGATAATTTCCTGGCCTGTTACAGGTGTTGATCTTCAATCTCTTCATGTAGATGACTTTCCTGGCTAGATACAGGTATAGATCTACAATCAATCGCTCACAGATATGCCCTGGCTAGATACAGGTATCGAATCTGGAACTTCAAAAGGTTGATGGTAATCATCTTTGGATTGACTTTTTCCTGAAAAGGCAAAACATTAGTTGTAGGCAATGTCATGATGTATGAAATGCATGATGTTCTCAAAATAAATGAGATTGTGTCGTATGCACTTTATCATGTATGTAAATAGGAGATATGAACTGTGAAATGTTTATGAATGTATTTTTGTCTGGGAAAATAAATCCTTGACAAATGCCGGGAGTTTGATCCTGGGCTGATGGTGAAGAGTAGAGCTCTTCGTTTCCGCTGGGGAGGATGAACGAAGATGATTGCACGAATAACCTGTAGGAGAGGATGACTCTGTTGGGGAATAAACCTGGTGAAGAGATTATTCTGCAGGGAATTACTCTGTGGGAAGAGATGCTTCGCTGAGAATTTAACGATAACTCCGCTGGGGATTCCGTTGATAAGCTCTGTTGGAGGATTTTGATGAACTCCGCTGGGGGATAGAAAGAACTTCGCTGAGGACGATCTTTCCGTCGCAATTTGCTAAGGATAACCCAGTTAGACTCTGGTGGGGAATAACCTTCTGAATATGGCTAGAGAGATATGCATTTGTATTCTGCAGGGAATAAGCTTCCAGAATCTACTGGGGAAATGATTCAACTCTCCTGGGGAAACTTTTGGACTGTACTGGGGAAGTGGCTCCACTGGGGTGTCTGTATTCCGCCGGGGAACAGTCTTATATTTTTGTCGAGGAATATTAAGACTGCCGAGGATGCTTGCTGAGGAATATCTGTATACTCCGATGGGGAATATTAAGATCTTCTGGGGGTACCCAACTTTTCCAGGACTGATGGTAGACCCATTCTGCTTGGGGAGAGTATCACTGACTTGCTGGAGATACTGTGCCTTTTTAGGGCTGATGGGAGACCAACTCTGCTCGGAGAGAGTATTGCCGAATCTTGTCTTACTCTGCGGGGAGTGAAGGTATCTTGGTCAATATTCTTCAGTTGAACTTACCTTGGTACCTGGGTGGACAAAGCAACCAGATCGCTTAGACAATTCTTATTGCCCCTGTTTCTGATGTCACCCGTAATTAGTCCTTTGTTTCGCATGCAAATATTTACGAGTAGCAATTAATATCAAATGCATATATCAAAAAATAAACATTGGACGTTCTTTGCAAAACAAAACAGATAAAGGAAAAACAATTGGCAATTTGTCTGAAAAGTGAGTTTGTATTGATTTTGAAGTTTGCCTGTAAATAGGCGTTGTGTACAAGAGGCTGACGTTCTAGTAAGAGAACGCCGCCGAACAAAATAGATTTTATACAAATTGTGAAAAGGAAAACAAAACAGCTATGTGAACAATCCCACTGGGTTCCAACTCTGCTATCGCCTTTATGTCTTCAAGCGTCTCATCACTTTGCTGCTTAGTTGGAGATGAAACTGATTGATTGGTGTCGTCCGAGCCTGATGGTCGATACCGAAGTCCGGATGCGAGGTGATCCAATGAGACATAGTATTACGCTTTAATCCCTAACTTTTGCCTGGACCGCCCTTTCGGGTTTTCAGTCCACCGGGATACCCATTTTTTCCCAAGCCGCCTTTTCAGGTTTTCGACTTACTGGGTGTACAGATTTTTTTCATTTCACCCCTTATTTTTGCCCAAACCCTTTTGGTTCGCCGGGAAGCCCTTATTTTTGCCTAGGCTAGTCGACCTAGCAGGTCTTTAATCATGCGTAGTATTTTTTTACTATGTCTGCATTGGCGGGGTGAGGAAGGTCGTCACCATCCATGGTAGTTAGAATCATCGCTCCTCCTGAGAAGATGTTCTTAACCACAAATGGCCCTTCGTACGTAGGAGTCCATTTTCCCCTTGGATCACCTTGACGTAGAATGATGCGCTTGATTACCAGATCCCCAACTTGATACTCTTGTCGTCTGACTTTCTTGTTAAAAGCCTTGATCATCCGTTTTTGGTACGTCTGACCATGACAAATAGCAGTGAGTCTCTTTTCGTCAATCAGGTTTAATTGATCAAGCCAGGTCTGGATCCAGTCATCTTCGCTCAAACCTGCATCCTTCATTATCCGGAGAGAGGGTATCTGGACTTCAATAGGCAAGACTGCCTCCATGCCATAGACCAAGGAAAAGGGTGTTGCCCCTATTGATGTCTGTGCTGAGGTACGGTACCCATGAAGAGCAAACGATAACATCTCGTGCCAATCTTTGTAGGTCACTGTCATCTTCAGCACAATCTTCTTGATATTCTTATTAGCTGCTTCTACAACCCCATTCATCTTCGGTCGGTAGGGAGAAGAGTTGTGGTGCTGTATCTTGAATTGCTCGCAGAGCTCAGTGATCATCTTGTTGTTAAGATTGGTACCATTATCCGTAATGATCCTCTCCGGTACACCGTATCGACAGATCAGATTATGCCGAATGAACCGTGCCACGACGTTCTTGGTTATGGTGGCAAAGGAAGCTGCTTCGACCCACTTCGTAAAGTAATCAATCGCTACCAGGATGAAGCGGTGCCCGTTGGATGCCGTAGGTCTGATCTCGCCGATCATATCAATGCCCCACATTGCAAAAGGCCAAGGTGCTGTCAAGACGTTCAGAGGAACTGGAGGAATGTGCACCTTATCAGCATAGATCTGGCATTTGTGACATGTCCGAGAATGTTGATAACAGTCGGCTTCCATTGTGGACCAGTAATATCCTGCCCGGAGGATTTTCTTTGCCATGGTATGTCCACTGGAATGCATTCCGAAAGTACCTTCATGCAGCTCTACCATGATCCGTTCTGCTTCAGTCTTATCCACACAACACAATAAGGTTGAATCATGGTTTCGCTCGTAGAGAATGCCATTGCTGAGGAAGAATTTTACCGCGAACCTTCTCAGAAACTTTTTGTCATTAACAGATGCACCCTCGGGGTATTCTTGAGCTTCCAAGTACCTCTTCACTTCATGATACCAAGGTTTTTCAGTTACCTCTTCAGCCTCAAGATCACAGCAATGTGCAGGTTCATCCAATTTCCAAATGATGATCCGGGGAGCTTCGTTGTCCCATTTTACTTTGAACATAGAAGACATCGTAGCTAGCGCGTCCGCCAACTGATTCTCCTCTCTTGGGAAGTGTTCAAAAGTTATGTCCTCGAAATGGGGAATCAATGTCAATACATACTCCTTGTAAGGAATAAGGTTTGGGTGTTTCGTATCCCACTCGCCTTTGATCTGACTGATCACAAGAGCGGAATATCCGAAGACACTCAGAAACTTGATCCTTAGGTCAATTGCAGCTCGAAGACCCATGATGCATGCTTCATACTCCGCCATGTTGTTGGTGCAGTTGAAACATAGTCGGGCTGTAAGTGGAGTATGAGAGCCTTTTGGAGATATGATCACAGCACCAATGCCGTTACCCAAATCGTTCGAGGCTCCGTCGAAGTGCATAGACCATCAGGATCCTTCCTCAGGTCCTTCATCCGGTCCAGGTACTTCACAATCAGTTACTACCATGATATTCTCGTCTGGAAATTCAAAGTTCATAGATTGGTAGTCATCCACTGCCTGATGTGCCAAATGGTCTGCCAACACACTTCCCTTGATGGCTTTTTGAGTCGTGTACTGGATGTCATATTCAGTCAAGATCATCTGCCATCTTGCTATTCTTCCGGACAAGGCAGGCTTTTTGAAGATGTACTTGATTAGATCCATCTTTGAAATCAACAGAGTAGTGTGAGTCAACATATACTGTCTCAGCCGGCGAGCAGCCCATACCAAAGCGCAACAAGTTTTCTCGAGCAGTGAGTATCGAGTCTCACAGTCGGTAAACTTTTTGCTAAGGTAATAAATGGCGTGCTCTTTTCGGCCAGACTCATCATGCTGCCCCAGCACACATCCCATTGAACTGTCAAGTACTGTCAAGTATAAGATTAGAGGTCTCCCTTCAACCAGTGGCATAAGAATGGGTGGCTCTTGGAGATACTCTTTGATTCTTTCGAAAGCGGCCTGACATTCATTGTTCCAACATACTACTTGATCTTTCTTCAGTAGCTTGAAGATTGGTTCACAGGTAGCAGTTAGATGTGAGATGAATCAGGCAATGTAGTTTAGCCGTCCTAGAAAGCCTCTGACTTCTTTCTCTGTCTTGGGAACTGGCATCTCTTGTATGGCTTTCACTTTGGCAGGATCCACTTGAATACCTTTGTCGCTCACGACGAAACCCAATAGTTTTCCAAACCTTACCCCGAAGGTGCACTTGTTCGGGTTCAACCTCAGCTTGTACAACTTCAGACGTTCAAACAGCTTCTGTAAATGGTCAAGGTGTTCCTCCTCAGTTTGGGACCTTGCAATCATATCGTCGACGTATACTTCGATTTCATGATGGATCATGTCATGAAACAGAGCAACCATGGCACGTTGGTACGTTGCCCCAGCATTTTTCAACCCAAAAGGCATGACCTTGTAGCAAAAGGTGCCCCACTGAGTAACAAAAGTGGTCTTCTCCATGTCTTTAGGAGCCATCTTGATTTGATTATAACCGGAGAAATCGTCCATGAAGGAGAATACCTTATGCTAAGCAGTATTGTCAACCAGAACGTCGATGTGAGGCAGAGGAAAGTCATCCTTAGGGCTCGCCCTGTTCAAATCCCTGTAGTCAACACACATTCGGACCTTACCATCCTTCTTCGGCACTGGGACCACATTGGAAACCCACTGAGGGTAAGAAGTCACTGCTAGAAAACCGGCGTCAAATTGTTTCATAACCTCAGCTTTGATTTTCTCGGACATCTCTGGACGCATACGGCGGACCTTCTGTTTTACCGGAGGGCAGTCTTCCTTAGTAGGCAGGTGATGAACCATAATGTCGGTATCCAACCCAGGCATATCTTCGTAAGACCAGGTAAAGATTTCCACATAGTCATGCAGCATCTGAATCAACCGTTGTTTCACACTAGCCTCCAGATTTGCACCAATCTTGACTTCCTTTCTGTTTGTCTCAGTACCCAGATTTACCGTTTCCACTGGCTCTTCATGTGGCTGAATGGCCCTCTCTTCCTGGAGTAGCAGTCTTGCAAGCTCACCAGGCACTTCACAATCATCTTCACCTTCGTCTTCGGCTAAGTTGATTGGATTTTCGAAGTCATAACTGGCAGTAGCAGAGTCGTTACCAGTGAGATCCAGAGTGGATTGGGACCTGTATATGTGAGTGTGTGTAAATATAGCTGTTTTGCAATGTATAATAAAGAAAGACAAGGAGCGCAAGATTTGAAATGCAAAAAACGTCCAATGCTTTTATTAATGATATATGAAAATGACACACAAAAGCCCTCACAAATGAAGCCACGGTGCCCCGGGTAAGACACCGGGCCATAAAGTTTCAAATTATTGTCTGTTACAAATTCAAAACAAAGGAGTTCATTACCGAGTGACAAAAGTAATAGGTATGAAGTCTTTCGCTGTCTAGTTACTTGGTCTACCGTTGGTCGTTGGGTAGATCCAACTGTCGAATTCAGATTCCTCCACGTCCTCTTCAATAACATTTACTCCCGAGTTGCTGATGAACACAGGAGGTCTTCCAATCCTTGCACTACGCACAGCCCTCTGAGCTTCTGCAGTGAAACCCAAACCAAACTTGCCAGTCTTCGGAGTGAAATCAGGAAGTCGGCCCCAGTTTGCGCACTCACCCTTCTCAACAACAGCCCGGGCATCCTTTAAGGAAGCCATCTTCAAAGGAGAATCTTCAATCACAGTTTCCGCTGCTGCCAGCGTCTGAGGAACTTCTTCAAAGTGTTGAAAGAGGGTCTCAATGAACTCCCCATCCATCTCTATGTACCGGAACGAGTTGAGGTGGCTGACCATGTATTCTTCCTCCCCTTGCACTGTTACAATCTTCCCTCTGACCGGGTATTTCAGCTTCTGATGTAGTGTGGAGGTCACAGCTCCAGCTTTATGGATCCAAGGACGACCCAGCAAACAATAGTAGGACAGTCGGATGTCCATCACATAGAATGTTGAATCAAAGACCTGAGAACCAACCCTGATTGGAATATCAACTTCACCATGCACCATCCTCTTAGACCCGTCAAAGGCCCGGACAACAATGTTACTTGGCTTCAGCTCCAAACCCTCGCAATCCAACCTGTCTAGAGCTTTCTTGGGCAATACATTCACGAGGAACCAGTGTCAACCAACACATGGGCAAGAGTAGTTCCCCTGAATTCAATGGAGACATGCAGGGCATCATTATGGTTCTTCCCTTTGGCAGTCAGATCAGCATCGGAGAAACCCAGACCATTATCAGCAGTTAAGTTGGCCACACAATCAGTGAACTGATCAACAGATGTCTCTTGTGGCACGTGGGCCGTCTTCAGGAAGGTAATCAGAGCCTTGGCATGGGCCTCTGAACACAACAACAGTGATAGCATAGAAATTTTAGATGGGGTGTGACCTAGCTGCTCAACTACGTTGAAATCACTCTTCTTGATAATCTTAAGGATCTCTTCCATCTCCTGTTTGGAAGCTTCAACAGTGGTTGTCTTTGGCGCCTCCGTCTGGGCAGGCATATCAGTAGCGATCCCTTTGCCCCGAGCGTCAGATGACTCGGCAGCAGGGGTAGAAATAGGAACTTGTTCAGGAAGGGGAATAGGCACGCTGGCAGGTGTGATGACAATAGGTCTCTGAATAGCTGGTGGTGCAATATCCGGTGAGAAAAGTCTACCACTACGAGTGACCTTGGCAGGCCCGGTGATGTTACTGACGCCGGTACTAGTATCAAACTCTTGTTTAACCCCAAGAACATAAACATCTGCCCCATAGTGCCAAGGGACAGCTTTGTCAGATGTATAGGGGATAGGCCCCGGAACTGTGATGATTATGGGAGCAATCTTCTGAGCAGGCATGGTTTTGACAGGCTTCTTTGAGGGAGCCTTGGTAGAATTATTGAAAATATTAACGATGGACACTTCTTCAGTGGGGGTAGCAGGAACGACAATTTTCTCAAACAAGATCTCTTTATTATCCATCAGGTTTTGGATACCTGACTTCAACAAAGGACAACTAGCAGGTGAAACAGAACATAGATGGCAACCTTTACTACATCCCGGAAATAAACCGGCTAGCAACAAGTTCCTTTTGACAGTCAACAACGGAGTAACAATATCATCCACAGAGGCTACATACAGGTCTTCCTCTACAACATTCACTCCATGCTTGGGCATGGGAGCAGTCACAACATTGGGCCTTTCGGGCGCCTCGAACTCTATCTCTTTAGCATCAATAAGGTCCTGAACCTTATTCTTCAGAGCCCAACAATCATCAGTAGTATGCCCCAGGATGTCAGAGTGATAAGCGCAGCGGGCGTTGGGATTGTACTTTAGAGAGGTGGTGTTTACAACCTTTGGAGCTTCCTTTATAGTTACCAGATTGGTTGACAGTAGTTGCGGCAATATCTGAGACAGGGTCATGTTGAGCCGAGTGTACTGCCTTCTAGGTCTCTCACCCCTTGGCTGGTTGTATTGCTGAGGAGCAGCAGCAGGCTTTGAGATTACCACCGCGTTGACAGCTTGGCGGCATTCCGGTTTGTTCTGTCTCCTTGAACCATAAACAACACTAGATTCTTTCTTGAAAGGCTTCTTTTCAGTGCTCGAGGAGGCACCTTTTTGTATCTTTCCAAACTTGATACCAGCTTCTATTCTCTCACCAGTCAAGATCAGATCTGTAAACCCAGCAGAAGAATTTCCAATCAGATGGTTGAAGAATGGACCAGACAGGGTCCCCAGGAACATATCAACAAGCTCACGGTCAGTCAAAGATGGCTGCACCCTTCCAGCCAGGTCTCTCCACTTTTGGGCATATTCCTTAAATCCTTCACCCGTCCTTAGTGACATACCCTGGAGTTGGGTACGCGTAGGAGCGAGGTCGGAATTATACTGATACTGCTTATAAAACGCAGTAGCCAAATCCTCCCAGTTACGAATGCTGGCTCCATCCAACTGATAGAACCATTCGAGTTGAGTCTCTGAAAGACTATCCTGGAAGAAATGGATCCACAAATTCTTGTCAGCTGTATAAGGTTGGATCTTCCTTACATACGATCGGAGGTGCAGCTTAGGACAGGAAGCTCCGTCGTACTTTGCAAAAGCAGGTGCCCTGAACTTATGTGGGATCACCACCCCAGAGGATAAGCCTAGGTCTCCAAAGTCCAACCCGGGCACATGTTGTATCTCCATAGCACTTAAACGGTCCTCCAGCTGTTTGTACCTATCCTCAGCAGGAGGATACTGTTCATTATTATAATCCGTCTCGTTGTCGGAGACCACGGGACTAGGAACCCTTCTCTCTTGGGGATTGTCTTTCCCTACAGAGGAAGTAGTCAGATCAACCTTATTTTGCAGTCCATTCCCGAATCTGCGTCTAGTGTTGAACAACACAATCCTCTTCTTCTTCTTCTTCTTCAGAACCAGGGTCTTCAACTCCTGTTGACCCTGGGCTAAGCTCATTACCAACTCTTGGAATTGGGCGTTCTGGGGCTGGAGGGCCTTGATAGCTTGTTCAGTAGTAGGTTCAGAAGACATGATGATTGCTGAAATAAACAGCGAAGAAGAATAAGTGACCTGTAAAAAAAAGGGTACCTGTTATGCATATGATGAATGAAATGCGTATGAGTTATGTTTTCAAAGACAATCGGGATTCAACTTTGTAGACAAAAAGGAAACACACTTCATTAGATTCAACTTTAGAATTTAAATTGTTCAACAAATTGCCCATAGGTGTTACAAGAATGAAAATACTGAAAAGGAAATAAAAACTGTAAAAGAAACACCCAAGGTCCATCAGTGCTCCCATGGCCTCCTCTTCTCAGTACGGATATAGTCATTCAGGATCCGTTCATTCTCCAATTGCTTAGTCAGCTTCTGGATCTTTTGTTCCTGTTCGTTGAACCTTTCCCGATAAGAATCCCGTTCCTCTTGTAGTTGCGCCCAAGACCTCTTTAGTGTGTCAACATCAGTGGGTATGTGAGGATGGAGAACAGTTGGAGGAACCCTGTCTCTATCGGGAAATTCAAGAATAATAGGTCTGACAGCTTCGTATGGCATACCTAACTTCTGATCATGGATGCGGACCCATCTGAAATAGGATTCTATAGGCAGAGAGGTCTTTGGTCCCAACTCATGTGGGTCAGCTTTGTGAATTCTGTCCCAAGCCTGGATGAATCTACGACGCAACTCGTCGCTGTCTACCTGAAACTCAAAACTGATGTGAGGTACCAACATCTCATGAGGCCCTGCTCTTCCGGCTCTTCCAAACTGACGGAGAGCTAAACATGGGTTATAAGAGATTCCTCCCTGGGTACCAATCAATGGAACATTAGGATACTCTCCGCAACGATCAATAATGGCCACTTCATCTAAACCTCTGAGAGTCCAAATGATGTCATTATCAGTGAGAGACATTAACCTATGAGCCCAGCCCCTTCCTTCTTTGTTCTTCAGCACGAACTTAGGGAGGTGCGAAATAAACCACCTCACTAACAAAGGAGCACAACACCACAAAGTTCCCCGTCTTCGGGCAGTACGAGCATAGAGTTGTTGCAGGATATCACCCAAAAGAGTGGGTACATGGTTCCGAGAGATGAATATCCTTATAGTGTTGACATTAACAAAGGTATCAGGATTTGGAAACAAAACCAGACCATAGATTAAGAGAGCCAGAATGTCCTCGTACGCCCTGAAGTCTAAGTCATTCCAGAAACTGTTAGCTTTACCAATCAGAAACTTAGCCAAAAAGCCCTTAACCCCACTTCTAGTCTCCCAGTTATCCATTACCTCTTTGTTGGTCAAAGGAAGGGCTGCAGCAATCTCCTCAAGCCTAAGAGTCTTTTCCCAACCAGTGAATGAAGTCTTCCAAAACAGGGATACCAAGCAAATCAGAGAATTCTTCCAGGGTAGGGACCAGCTGGAAGTCTTGAAAGGTGAAGCAATGGTATAGGGGATCATAAAACTGGGTCAGAACACTCATCAGTTGTTGGTCCCACTTTGAAGTGACTAAACCGAGAAGAGAACCATGCCTCTTGATGAAGGAAGTAGTGTTTAGAATCCTATCAACCAATTCTTTAATCAAATCAGGTGGGTGAACAAAGTTGAGCCGGATAGTATTCCTTCGCATGGGCATCATAATGTCCTACAAAACAGAGCAAAGATGAAACCCTCTTGTCTTTGGAATGGGTTAGTCCTTATGCAGGATGCATGCAATGTTATGATGGTATGATGTCATGGTAAAGCACACCACAAGTATTCACAAAAGGCAAACATGGTAAGGCACACAAGTCACATAAGACAACCCTTAGAGTTCAGGCCAGCATGAAGTTTAGTTACTACCCTCTTTCAGTTCAGTTGGTTAAGACCTGTCCTAGAAAATAGTAACCGGGTTCTAGAGGATCTCAATATCACTGACTACCCTCAATCGGTCATAACTCCAGCTTCGCAATCTTTTCTTGCGGCCGAAACCATCGCGAGAGTTTAACCTCAATGAGTGTAGCATACTACTACTGTTCTATGGCCAAGTTGGGTCAATTTAAGGTTCTAAGGTCGGTTGGTGCTTAATGACTCCTCAGAAGACCCATATTCTCCTCGTCCCAATACAAGGGATATCGGTACAGACCAAGGTGTCACACCAATGTAGCTACTGCTTCACCCGTGTCGGTCTACGCCGGACAGGTCCCTCATAGTTTATTGCTACCTAAAGGGTATTCCCCAGATCCGGGTTAGGATCTATGAAACTCCGATGCAAGCCCACAAATATAAAAGCAAACAAGGCATACAATTGAAAACATAGAATGATCTAATCCTAAGGTACACCTCACTTATAAAATATCCCCAGTAGAGTCGCCAGTTCTGTGATCGGTGGAAATAGAACTGACTGTTTTGAAATGCTAGTTCGCGAAATATCGCGGTAAGCAAGAGTCACCACCGTCTTTTATTTTCTCCAACAAGGAAAGGACAAAAGCACAACAAAATTCCTTTTCGAGATGTTTCTCGGTTCGGGAGGTAGATTATAGAAAGGGAAGGTGTTAGCACCCTTTCTATCTGTGGTTATCCACGGGCTCTTAGGTACTTGCTCACTATGTTTTCAAAAATGTTTTCTTTTCTTGTGTTTGTGGGTTTTGAAAAAATTTGTTTGAAAACTTCAATTTGACTCTTATATCAGTCCTCAAGAGTGTATGAAGTGTTTGTTTGAAAAAACTTTTGTCAGAAAAGTGTAGGTGCGAAAAGTTGTTTTTTTTGTTTTGAAGGAGCAAGTACCTAGGAGAAATCTACCTACTGAAAAGAAATTAAGCTGTGTAAATGTCCTTTAGACAGTACTATCCCATTATTGAGAAGTAGGTAGCACCGTCGTTGGAGTTATTCGGGTCAATTCGATTATAGGGACATGTGGTCACCAAAGCAATAGTAGGACGCCTTAGCGGTAACCCTAATGTCCTAGATCCTTTTTATCCGAGGAAACCGTTTCGAGGCAACTGGATCTTTAGACAGGAGGGCGACCTCTAAAACACCCTATACTCAATGACCACGTCGAGGCAACCAAGTAAGGCGTACCCTAGGAGTGACATGTGCACGTGTGTCAGGTTTCAATTTAATTATCTTTGCACATTTTATGGTGAGCTACGTTTTGATTTTAATTTAAGAACAAGTCTTGTCATGCATAGTTAACAGCTTAATAATTTGCGGAAAGTAAATTGCGGAAAGTAAATCTACGCTATTACAAGGCGTCGGGTATTTACATCGCCAAAAACAACCCTTGGAAAATAAATGCGAGAAAATAAAGAAAGCGATAAAGAGTCCTAATTATCTATTACATTCTCGGAGCAAATACATAAATATGATCAAAAATAATATGCACGAATAAAAACTGAATCAGAGAAGTCCTTAGGGTTTTGACCCTTTTTGAGAAAAGAATGGATTTTTGGTTACTTTGCACTTAATTAAATCTAATTCTAATTAATTAAACAAAAGAAATATTTTTTAAGTTTTTTATGTTTTAATGAAAATAAAATAAAAATAGTCAAAAGTTAGTAAAAAAACCCTAAGTCTAATTTATTTTAAATTATTGAGAAAAAAGTTAAAGTTGACCTAATTAAAAAAGGACTAAATTAATTAATTATATTTATTTACAAAAATAATAAATTAATAGTGACATTAATAAATAATAATAATAATAAAAGTATTTTTATTTTCTGAATTTATTATGAAACTAATTAATTTATGAGTTAATTAAATAATAATAATAATAGTTATTAAAAATAAAATAGTTAAAGGAAAAAATTATAAAAAGAATTAAAAGAAAGAATAAAAAGGATGAATGAACCAGGGGGTGCTGGCCCATTAAGGAGGTTTGTTCTGGAATTTATGGCCCATTATTCTCAAGCCTGCTTTGACCTTGGTAATTGGCTAATCGCATGGTTGACTGGGAGTATGGTGATCCCTCATCTTTGGCCACAGGATTTATGCTTAAGGCCACTTGGCATGCTGAGGCGTGAGGTACATGATGGAACGCCTTTTAAATGCCTGCATGTGAACATGTTAAACAAAAGAATATAAGCGTTTTGGTGGACCTGGGACTCGAACCCAGGTCCCAATGATTACCAGCCAACTCACCAGCCACTACACCATTTGCCTGCGTTTGTTATTATAATGACAAGTGAAAATAATATATAAAAAATAACAATTATGCTAGAAACAACAAAATCACGCGCGCTATTTGAATTATCCAACCATACGCTTACACCTCATCATCTCCTTCGCTGATGCCTGTAAAAAACAAATAGATAGCGGGGGTTTTTAACCCCCACAACCCACAGTGACCAAAAATAGTGATTAGCTCTAGGATTTACATAAATGTTTCGCGAGGGTTGCATCGTGTTCGTCCAGATTCAACGATTCTAACCATGGGTCTTAAAGGTTCCAATTTTTCTTGTACTGTAAAGCCCCAATTTTAGAGCTCAAGAACCCTAGAATTCATCAATGGTGTTTTACGATTCTGTGCATTTTAATCCAATTAACCAATACCATTAGCTTTATATGAATTCAACCAATACAAAACAATGAATAAAACATGTTAATTATGCATGAAATAAGCAATTCGATTTTGAAAAAAAAATGCAAACCGTTAAACTGTTCTTGATGATTCTTGTAGCTTTAAGGCTTGGTTTTGATTGCAATACGTTTCTGAGAACCCCTGCAATAGATTAGAATCAATAAAAGCCTTTGAATCACGTTAGAATATGGAAATCAGTTTTGACTTTTCTTTGAATTTTCTTGAATGTGGTTATGGCTTTTCTACAGCAAATTCACGTGTGCATGATTAGGGTTAGGTTGTGTATTTATAGAGGACTGAATTTAGGTCAAATCCTTGAGCAAAGATCCATTGAATAATGATTTGAATATTTGATTGAAAATCAAATATTTTTGAATCTTTTTGATTGAAGAAAGTTGCCATCTTTGGAGTTTTTGATATCCTTGATTGATACACGAAATTGCCAACATGATTAGGTCATTCTTGCTTCACAACAAGATTGAAAAATCAAATCTTTGTATTTCCTACAATTTAAATTAATTAAATGAATTAATATTGATAAAAAATCCAATTAATTAATAAAAAATAATAAAATAAATTGCATTAGTCTTGATGGGTCGTGCATAGGCCATGGATAAAGTTTCAAGAAGAGATTTGAGGCCCATTAGCAAAAACAAGGTGTTTTGAGCAAAGTTGACTTTTGCAAATTCACAAAAATTTCCCAACTTCTCCAATGCATATCTTACTCAATTTTGACCATATGAACATGTTCTTGGACATTTTGGAAAGGTCTTGAAGTCCTCTAACCAATGCATTTGGTCCCATGTCATTTGGATTTACCAATCTCAAGTTATGGCCTTTGACTTAAAGTGCATTTTTGTTGACCTTTGAAATTGACCTATAATGTAGAAATTGATAACTTTTTATGAGAGCATGTCTTGGACTTGGAATGTGAATATGGATTGTAGGAAATCACATCCCCTTCAAAATGAGCATTTGATGGTATTTTTCTGATGAAACATGAAAAAGTTATGCCTTGGTCAAGACACAGTTGACTTTTCTATTGTCCAAAAATAGTAACTTTTTGCATCTTGGTGATTTTTGAGCCATTCTTGTGGAATCATGATCAAGACTTGATCAAATGATGATTGTGGACTCAAAATAAGATGTTGACCAAAATTTCTGACTTTTGACTGTAAAATGACCATTTTACCCCTACAGTTGATTGTGAAGCAAATGAAGCTTTTGACTGGGCAAGTTGACCCTGTGAGTCTTGAGACTTGGCATGTAGGTACTTGAGCATGTATATAGGCCTATGGGACTTGATTGAGCCATTGAGAACCCAAAATTCCTTGAGAGAACCAAAACCCTAATTTTGACTGGCTTATGAGGTATTTGGACTGTGCAACCTCTTGAGTGATCTTGAACCATTTGAAGATGATTCTTGACAAATCTTGAAGAATATGGGAGGGAAAATTTTGGGGTACAACAGATCCAGAGATGGATGTTATCCTGATACGGATGTCATTCTGACACTCATTCAACACATGTTTGAAGTACAATTCAGATATGGTCCAGAGACGGATGTTATTCTGACACTCATTCAACACATGTTTCAAGTACAGTTCAGATACGATCTAGAGACGGATGTCATTCTGACACTCATTCAACACATGTTTCAAGTATAGTTCAGATACGATCCAGAGACGGATGTCATTATGACACTCATTCAATACATGTTCCAAATGCAATTCAGATACGATTTAGAGACGAATGTCATTCTGACACTTATTTCAACACATGGATCCATCCATAAAATCTCTGCGAGTACTTTCTCTAGTAGGTACAGGGGCAGAAACATCCTGATGCAAAGTCACCGCTACATCCTCAACATATGTCCTAGTGATGTCTATATCCTCGCAGAGTGAAAACAACTAAAGTTTTGACCTCTTCTTCCTCAAGCAGGAATTACCTCCTCCAACAGAGTTCCCTCAGAGAGCTAAAATCCATGTTCCCCAACTAAGTTTTATAATCTCAAACAATTTATAAAGCCTCGTCCCTGGTAGAGTTTATTTCTCTAGCTGCGGAAATTCATCCCCCAACAGGGTTTATTTCTCTACATTGATAAGATCTTCTAACAGAGCATCTTCTCCCCGGTGGAGCATTCTCAAGCAGAAGTCAAAGACCCCCGACAAAGTACCCTCAAACGGAAAGAGGAAATCCCCGGCAAATCATCTCCATTCATCATCCCTTGAGGAAATAAAAGAATCACTTTCCTCATCTGCCAAACACACTACGCCAAAAACTGCTTTTTGCAGCGCCTCTACTAAAGCGCTTATTGAAAAAGCGCTGCCATAGCCTTCACAAAAATAAAAATTAAAAAAAAAGGGAAACCTACGAAGGCGCTTTTTTAAAAGCGCTGGCATAGGTGGGGGATACGAAAGCGCTTTTTACATTAAAAGCGCTGTGGTAGGTCAAATAAAAATATTAATAAAAAGAAATAATAGGGTTATGAAGGCGCTTTTTAAAAAGCGCTGTGGAAGATTGGCCTTTGAAAGCGCTTTCAAAAGCGCTGGCATAGGGTCTGATGCTACTAAAGCGCTTTTTAGGCTAAAAGCGCCGTGGTAGCTCAAATATCAAAATTAAATAAAATGAAAAGCGCTCTTTAGGAATACCTCATTCATCTGTTCCGTTTAGCAAAGCTTCATACGAATACCTCATTCATCTGTTTTCATCTGTATACGAATACCTCTTTAGGAATACCTCATTCTCTCGTTTTCATCTGTATACGAATACCTCATTCATCTGTTCCCTTTAGCAAAGCTTCACCGCCACCATCAACCCATTGCGTCGCCGTCAATATTTCTCCATCCCAGAACAAAGGTAATTTTCTCTCTCCATTTCTCTTTAATCTCTAGTTTTCTTAAAATTAACTTCCAATTTTCATCTCAATTGAATTCACATGTTATAAATCTTCATGTTATAGGAATCAATAGGGTTATAATTGGATTATTTTTCATCTTATTTGAATTCACATGGGTCATCCTTTATGTTTATAATACTGCTTAATATGTGCACTCACAAACTGTTTGTGAAAATGCCTCAACAGCTTTCTTCTATAATTATGTTAGCATAGCTTGCACAATTTCTTCTATAATTAACTACTGACCGCCCCATTTCAAACTGCAATAGCAGCACATGTTACTATTTCTATTTTCTACTTGATTTTAACTTGAAAGATATGCAAATGTTCCTATGACTTTTGAAATAAGTGAATTTGACATGCTACCAATTGATTTATTAGAAAAAATCAACATTCTACGTTGGTTAACGATAATGTTTTTATTTCCTCGCAGGTTCTTTTAACGTGGAAATTCTTGATTTTCAACTTTCATTTCGTTTGATTGTTTTGGACTCTGCTAAAGCTTGGTAAGTCTGTGATTTTACGTCCAAGTTGTTATGCACAATTGCTTCTAAATTTTGTAATTGTTGATTCTTTGAATTTACATTGATGTTCTTAATGCCTTCTATGTAGCACTAACATATTGGATTTACACGACATTGACGTAATTGTTGATTCTTTGAATTTACATTGATGTTCTTAATGCCTTCTATGTAGTCACATTTAATCACATTCATTTTCTTAAAGTTGTATCGTGTTTACTCGAAGTCGTTGATGTGTTTGGTGTCTGTTTTTGTGCTTATTACATGTTACCTTTGTTGTGTTTGTGTATTTGTCCATGTTGTGTTCTAAATTGCGGCCTGCATCTGCATTTGTGGCCGTGGCCACATTATTGTTGTTGCGGTATCCTCCGCATTGCAGTGTGATATAAAATCACATGTGTATTTCAAACTCCTCTCAATTAGTATTCACGTCGCAACAAGCACAATGAGTTGAGACTGTATTTGAGACAGTATCAATTGCATTTGAATTGGCTTGTTTTTAATTGGCCTGTACAAAAGGGTTGTTTCCAATTTTATGACTTTTATTGGCAAGGAATGCGTGCTGTTTCAGATTTCCATAAGCATATGTTACATGAAAATTTCAAAGCATTAGCAAAGTTTAAATATTTGATAATTAATGAATATTATCTCCTATCTTAGATTGTAAAAGAAGTGTATATAAAAAATTAATATAGGTGCAGGAATGAAAACCATGATTGAACATATATCTACTTTTTTTCCTGCAACATAATAAGTAGTAGTATAATACACAACAATAGTTATATTAAAAAATTATATATTACAGGTTAAATGAGTTAAATTAGTTAGCGTGTAGATGTTAGAATTTAGGACTACAGGACTATACCAAAAATATCTGACGGGATTTTTCCGTTGCTAAATCTTCCGGTTGCTTCTCCTCCGATGAAATCTTTACCGTAAGGTTTGAAATCCGACTTCACTATTGTTTGAATATAATTGTTATTACCTGTATCCAAGACTGAATCACTAGTATCTGACTTCACTAGTTAGTAATTAGTTATGAGTTGTTTAGCACATGCTTAAGGTGAGGCAAGAATAACTATGAATTTGATTACCTGATATGTTGAATTTCTTTACAGGTAATTAATTATTGTTTTGCTATAGTTGCGTGACTAATTAGTTGCTATAGTCAAACCATGGATAAAAAATGGATGACTGCCAATCGATTGTCGAAAGAGTATGAGGATGGGGTATCAGAATTCGTTAAGTTTGCCGTTGCGCACGCCAGAGAACCCAATGGAATGATATGTCCTTGCTTGAGATGCTGTTATGGGAGACGGGTTGACGCGGTTCAGTTGGAATCGCATTTACTGATGCATGGAATTGATAGAAGTTATGCATGTTGGAATTTTCATGGTGAGAAAAGTAGCGGGAATGTTGAATCGAGTTATAATACGACGTATGCTTCAAATGAGGATTTCGCAGACGCATACGATTATGATCGAGTCGAAGAGATTGCAGAAGCGCTTGAAGAAGATCTTGAGGATTGTCCCAAAATGTTCGAGAGGTTGGTAAGCGATGCAGAGAAACCGTTGTATGATGGTTGTACAAAATTCACAAGATTGTCTGCGGTGTTAAAGTTGTACAACTTAAAGGCGGACAACGGATGGTCGGATAAAAGTTTCACACAGTTATTAGCCCTCGTGAAAGAAATGCTACCAGAGGATAATGTTCTTCCCAATCGAACGTATGAGGCCAAAAAGATGTTGTCCTCTATTGGCATGAGCTATGAAAAGATACATGCATGTCCAAAAGATTGCGTTTTATTTCGAAACGAGTACGCAGTGTTAAATGAGTGTCCTAAATGCGGTGCCCCTCGATATAAGGAAAAGTTGTCTCCGGAAAAGGTGTTATGGTATTTTCCTATAATTCCGAGATTTAGGCGCATGTATCGTAGTGAGACCGATTCAAGACACTTGACTTGGCATGCAGATGAAAGAATTATTGATGGGAAGTTGCGACATCCGGCAGACTCACCACAGTGGACGAAAGTTGATATTGATTATCCTGAATTTGGAAAAGAAGCAAGAAATCTTCGCTTGTCGTTGTCTACTGATGGAATGAACCCGCATGGTATTCAAAGTATCTCGCATAGCACCTGGCCTGTGATTCTTATGATATATAACCTACCTCCGTGGCTATGTATGAAGCGTAAGTACATGATGCTATCTATGTTAATTTCTGGGCCCAAACAACCAGGGAATGACATAGACGTGTACTTGGCACCCTTAGTCGAAGATTTGAAGTTTTTGTGGGAGACCGGTGTGGAGGTTTACGATGGGTATAGGAAAGAAAGTTTCAACTTGAGGGCGATGTTGTTTGGAACAATTAATGATTTTCCGGCGTACGGAAATCTATCAGGGTACAGCATTAAGGGTCAAAAAGCGTGTCCTGTTTGTGAAGATGAAACCGATACGATGCGATTGAACTTTTGTCAGAAGAATGTTTTTCTCGGTCATCGTAGATTCTTAAATTCTAATCATCACTATCGTGGGTGGAGAAAGGCATTCAATGGAGAGGCAGAATACGGTAGAGCTCCACATATGTTGACAGGTGATCAGATTTTTGAAAAGGTGAAAGATGTGAGTACTGAGTTTGGCAAGCCTTTTGCACATAGACTTGTCACGAGTGGGTGGAAGAAGAGGTCGATTTTTTTTGAACTTCCATATTGGAAGTCGTTGTACGTAAGACATTTCCTCGATGTTATGCATATTGAAAAAAATGTATTTGATAGTGTTATTGGTACGTTACTCAATATACAAGGAAAGTCTAAGGATGGCATTAACATAAGGAAGGACATGTTAAACATGGGAATTAGAACTGAATTGGCACCCGTGACGAAAGGAAGACGCACATATCTACCACCTGCTGTTTACACTCTATCTAGAAAGGAGAAGAAAATATTGTGTAAGTTCCTCAGTGAAGTTAAAGTTCCAGAAGGCTACTCATCAGATATTAGAAGACTTGTGTCAATGAAAGACCTAAAGTTAAAGAGTTTAAAGACTCATGATTGCCATGTTATAATGGAACATTTTCTACCAATAGGTATACGTTCTATTCTGCCAGAAAAAGTAAGGAGCGCAATAACTAAGTTGTGTTTTTTCTTCAAGTCAATTTGCAGCAAGGTGATCGATCCTGCGATCTTACCAACATTGCAAAAAGAGGTGGTTGTTACTTTATGTGAGCTTGAAATGTATTTTCCTCCCTCGTTTTTTGACATAATGGTTCATCTAGTCGTTCATCTTGTCAAAGAGACACAGTTGTGCGGACCATCTTATATGAGATGGATGTACCCTGCTGAACGTTATATGAAAATTTTAAAAGGGTACGTGAAAAACCGAAGTTGACCGGAGGGTTGTATTGCGGAACGATACATTGTTGAAGAAGCGGTTGAGTTTTGCACTGAATATCTGTCAAATGTTCAATCAATTGGACTCCCCAAATCTCATATTGTCGAGAAAAAAGAAGGAAAAAGACTAATTGGAAATAAAGTTGTGACAGTGTCAATGGTCGAACGGGATCAGGTGCATTTGTATGTTCTGCACAATGAGATTGAGGTTGAGCCGTATGCTGAAATGCACAAGGGTGTTCTTCGAGGTTTAAATCTGAATAGAAATGAGAATTGGATAGTACGAGAGCACAATCGAAGTTTCATACCGTGGTTTAAGGAACAAATTTATTCAAAGTATCGTTCGGATCCTGCTTCAGTAACAGAAAGGTTGAGATGTTTAGCATATGGTCCAAGTATGATTGTGTTTTCTTATAGCGCATACGCAATTAATGGATACACATTTTATACCAAAGAACAGGATGATAAAAGTACTATGCAGAATAGTGGTGTTACCTTGGTAGCTGAAGCGATGCACATATCAAGTGCGAATGACTTAAACCCGAAATTTGCAAATCTGTCATATTTTGGGGTTATCGAGCGCATTTTGTTGTTTGATTACGGGAAGTTTCAGATTCTTGTATTTGATTGCAAGTGGGTTGAAAATAATAATGGCGTACGAATGGATAAGTCAGGATTTTTGCAAGTGGATCTCAATAGGGTGGGGTACAAAGATGAACCTTTTATTCTAGCCTCACAGGCTAAACAAGTGTTCTATGTCAATGATCCGACAAGTACGAAATGGTCTATAGTGCTTTTGTCTAACAAAGTAATTGATGAAAACATTGGAGATCAAGGTGATATTGGCGTTGGCATTGAATCTTGTACAAGAAACGATCAAAATGAGAATGAACCTTGTACTAGAGATGATCATAATGAGGGTATTTGGATCAATCCAACCATCCGAGTTGTTAACAGAAGCGTAAAATATATTGCTACCAAGAAAAGAAAGAGACGTTAGTGAAAAAGGTATTATTATAATTATAGCCTAATATTGTAAGTAATATGTGAATAATGTTTTGAATTTTTGGCATATCTTTTGAACCGTTTTGAATTTTTGCGAATGTGACTAGTGTTTATTTAGTAGAACAATGTTTCCGGAGCTGATGGTGAGGTTTATTTCTTGCAAGTTTGGTTTTTTAGCATTTTATTCAATTTATAGTTCCTTTAGTGTTATTCATATCTTTTTCGACTATCCATTTTCATGTAGTGTACTAATGTGCTTGTTTGACTTTTGTTACAGGTCTAATGGCTAGCAATGAAGAAAACCCGCAAGGAAACCAACAAGAAAACCCACCAGGAAACCAACAAGATCATGAAAACTCACAAGAATCAAATCATGCAGCGGATGATAATTCAGCAAATGATGTTGCACGAGGCATCACCATAATGCGCGAAATCATTCGTGCTAGAGATAAGGGAGTGATATATAATGTAGATTGGAATCATTCAAATCAAGTAGTTGGGGTTAATGCTTCAAAATTCACAAGCTACGTTGGTACACTTGTTCGTATGCATGTGCCAATCTCCATATCTAGATGGAATGAGAAACAATGTGAAGCATTGAAGCAAGGAAAAGAAATGTTTTGGGAAGATGTTAAGGTATGTATGTTATATGGTTTATATGGTTATATGTTTATAAGTTTATAAGTTTATATGGTGTATATGGTTTTTAAACTACTTATATGTTTATATGGTTTATATGGTTTTTAAATTACTTATATGTTTATATGGTTTATACGCAGCGGTCTTTTAACGTTCCAGATGAGCGTAAAGGCTTCGTACTTGGGTTGGCCGGGAAAAGATTTAGAGGGTGGAAAAATCTGTTGACGAACACCTATCTTAAGGATGACAAAGGAAAGTGGCTGGAAGAGTTCCCGGCCGGAAGGCCAGAAAAGTATAATCTTTTCATTAAACAAGAAGATTGGACTGAGTTTATTAGACAAAGAGATGACGAATTCCGGCAAAAGAGTGCCAAAAATAGTGAGAGAGCATCAAAGCCCGCGTATCCATACAAAAAAGGGCGTTTGGGATATGCACGCTTAGAGGAAAAAATTGTAAGTAATAAATAGAAATGATATGTTCTTATTAATTGTCTAAATGTGTTGTATTTGACGATCTAACCGTTTGTTTCTATGCATAGTTAGAGGAGACGAAAAGTGATGAAACCTCACTTCCAGCACATTTGCTGTGGAAGGAAGCTCGTGTGGGCAAGAATCAAGCTGTTGATCCAAGTGTTCTAAGAATTTATGATGAATGCGTAAGTATAACATTGTGTCTTTAATTAAATCAAATTTTTATGACTATTTAATTGATTTTTTTATCTCCATTATTTTCAGGAGACATTGTCACAAACGGAGTCCACCGGTGACGACCAGGATACGAGGAGCGTACTTAGTAAAGCACTGAATGTTCCTGAGTATTCCGGTCGGGTGAGGGGTAAAGGTTATGGTGTGACTCCAACCTCTTTCTACCAGCATCATCGGAAAAGAAATCCTACCAATGCAGAAGTGATGAATGTACTTATGGAATTACAAGCAAAAGTCAATGCATTGGAAAGAGATAAAGAGGTATTAATGAGGGAAAAGGGCAATGCGGCAATGGCGAAAGAAACTAGTGACAACGCTAGTATCAACCGTCAGAATAAATTTCCTGAGGTAATTATAAATATATTGATAAATCTCTATTGTTCAAGTTTCTCATTTTTATTCCACCTCTTTCTATTATTGAATTAAAAGTAATATGTATGCATATTGGTTTAGGGCATTTCATCTTGCCAACTATACGTAATGGCATCAGATTATCACCTTGTTGGCAAGGGAAAAGTGTACAACACTTTGGGAGATTTAATTCATAATACACCGATCCCGGCTGGACACCTGAGAGTATCAGTAGATTATCCTATTGATCCCGATGCGTTGGTACCGGTACCTGACGTGGCCTTGGATATAAGATCGGTGCGAGACGCAGTAGGGTCGTTTGTTGCATGGCCCTTGGACCTCATTTTCATTGATGATGAGGTATGTTTAAAACCGTTAATATGAATCATTTAGATTTCAAATGTCAATTCTGAACCGTTAAGTTAATTATTTTTTAATATTAGCCTCCTACAAAACCCGCTAATAAGGGTAAGGAGATTTTGCAGCAAGGCGGCGAGTCTATGGCATCAATTCCAGAGGTACACTTAAATTGTTTATTATATGATATGAATTTAAAACTGAACGATTTTATAATTTACCTAAGTTATATGATTGTTAGGTATCTACGAAAGTGTCACAACAAGTGACCCAGCCTGTTCGTAGCAGACCACCCCCGAAAAAGTCAATGCATAAGGGGGGAAGAGGCGGGGGAAGAGGCGTTTTTGTACCTCGATATCGGAATACACTTGGAGTACTTTTGGAAACCTCAGATTTGAAGTCAGGTGGTATTCGTACAATCCTTATGGATGCAGATATCTTTGGTCTTGACTGCCAAGAAACGATAGGAATGGACGAAATGACTGAGATTATGACGCATGGTGAATTAGGCATCGGCAATGTTCACGCATACATCCGGTATTCCGATAAATATATCATTTAATTAGTTGAACAATTTATTTACACATTTCAATGAAAATAGTCTAATGTTTATATGTTTTTATTTAAGGTTGTTGTACGATAAAAAAATGTGCGAGACTGTATTGGCAAGACGCTTCCATTTCTTGTCTGCCCATATTGTCAGCAGAGCGACAATTGTCAGGGAACCGGGTTCAGTTAGGGAGTACTTAGTGAATCGATACACGGCCTACGTCGGCAACCCAGATAGCTTGTTTATTTTGCCGTATAACACTGTTCCAGTGGGGTGAGTTTTTCATTTATTCTAATATATCTTTGTTTATTTTGCGTAGAAACTTTTCTTCTAAACTGTTGCTTAAATTTTTAGAAAACAC
Organism: Vicia faba; assembly: GCA_948472305.1. NCBI lineage: Eukaryota > Viridiplantae > Streptophyta > Magnoliopsida > Fabales > Fabaceae > Vicia > Vicia faba. Next base: position 21,237,581 of record OX451735.1, read on the forward strand.
TGGTTGTTGTTGGCTATCGATCCGATTAAAGAAGTTGTGTACTTTCTGAATTCGGTAGACGGGGAATGGACTAACTATCCCGCTATGAAGGAAACTGTTGATCAGTGAGATCGTTCTAACTATTCGTGTATATTTATATATTTAATTATTTCTGTGAGATTGATCTAAATATATGTTTTTATTTTCTTAGATCAATACAAATATTTCGTAGTCAAAGGGACGCACAGGTACCCCGGAGTAAATCATCAAATATTACTTGGATCAAAGTGCAGGTACAAAATTAGTTGCTTATAATAATAGTTATGTTACTTGATAAAATTACACGACAACTATAAAATATATTCTGTTTTTCTATGCAGTGTCCGTTACAGAATAACGATGTAGATTGCGGATACTTTTGCTTGAGGTTTATGAAAGAAATCCTTCATAAAAATCAAGTAGAGATTCCAAGCACGGTATGGATTTATAACTTAGAATAATTTTGTATGATTTCTAAATTTAATAACATCATGCATATACTGAAGTAATAATTTCTTATGTAGTACTTTGATGACCTCTATACTATGTCGTACACGAAAGTTCAAGTGGAAGAAGTCAAAGAGGAAATATGTCAATTTTATGTTGAAAACAGATTATTCTGATGGGTATGAATAAAATATTATTGTACGTGTTAGTTTGATTGTGTTGGAGCCTTTAATATTGTTTGTTTAATTTACCGTGTTGTTCATATTCATACTTTGCAGGATGACGACCGTGTCGGTGGAGCATTATTTTCGATGTAATTATATATGATTTAGTTACATATGTATATATATATATATATATATATATGGTTACAAATTAACACGATACTTTGTATGTGATTTAGTTATGGTTACAAATGTATATATGGTTACAAATTTAGTTATATATGATTTAGTTACATATATATAGATAAGGATTGAATATTATATGGTATACCGGTTTCTGTTAATATAATACCGATTTCTTAAAATATATGTATAGATAAGGATTGAATTACAGGTTAAATTATTGGACCAAAAAAAAATTACAGGCCGCACAGGGAACCTCAAATTATAGGTTTCACTTTAAAAAATTTGTATGAGCTACGAAAGCGCTTTTGGCTAAAAAGCGCTTTCGTAGGCAGGATAAATAAAAAAAAAAATTAAATAGAAACCCCCTATCAAAGCGCTTTTTATGGAAAAAGCGCTGTGAAAGACCCCCCTATCAAAGCGCTTTTTCCATAAAAAGCGCTGTAAAAGCCATGATAAATAAAAAAAACAAAAATTAAATAGAACCCCTATCAAAGCGCTTTTTATGGAAAAAGCGCTGGGAAAGACCCCCCTATCAAAGCGCTTTTTCCATAAAAAGCGCTGTAAAAGGCCTGATAAATAAAAATAAAAAATTTAAATAGCACACCTATCAAAGCGCTTTTAAAAAAGCGCTGGGAAAGACCCCCCTATCAAAGCGCTTTTTAGGAAAAAGCACTGGGATAGGTCCACCTACGACAGCGCTTTTGGCCAGAAAAAAGCGCTTTCGTAGCCTACGCCAGCACTGGCTACGGCAGCGCTTTTAAAGGGCAAAAAAAAGCGTTGTGAAAGCCCATTTTCGTAGTAGTGACAGTAGTCCGAGATTCAACTTCCTAGTACTCTCCAACAACAGTCAAGTATTTATTTTCTCAGACTAGGAAATTTCGCAACAACATTTCATATTCATACATCATGGCATGCGCATACATATTGCATACAACACAATATCATTTATTTTGAGGACGTAATTACACAATGAATTTCATATATCATGACATTACATATGACTAACTCTTTACCTTTTCAAGAAATATCAATCAACAAACATCACAAACTACTTTTATGACCTGATAATCTTTTCAAAGGCTAACTCTGACGAAAGGCTATTCCAGCATTTTCTTCAGAAGATCATATTCAAGACCCCTGCTGGTTCAGTTTAAATCGACCAATGATTTATTCTGATTCATTTCCAGTAGGCACTTTCTCTGGTTCAGCTAAATCGACCCTACGATTTTTATGATTCTTGTCTAGTCAAAGACAATTAAACACTTTCTCTGGTTAAGTTAAATTGACCCTAAGATTTCTCTGATTCTATTCCAGTTGAAGATAATTCAAGACCTCTGCTGGTTCAGTTTAAATCGACCAATGATTTTATTCTGATTCTTTTCCGATAGACACTTTCTATGGTTCAGTTGATTCGACCCTAAGATTTCTCTAATTCTATTCCAGTTAAAGATAACCCAAGGCCTCTACTGGTTCAGTTTAAATCGACCAATGATTTATTCTGGTTCATTTCTAGTGGATACTTTCTCTGGTTCAGTCAAGTAGATCTTAAGATTTCTCTGATTCTATTCCAGTTAAAGATAACTCAAGACCTCTGCTGGTTCAGTTTAAATCGACCACTGATTTATTCTGATTCTTTTCTGATAGATACTTTCTCTGGTTTAGTTAAATCGACCCTAAGATTTTTCTGATTCTTATCCAGTTAAAGATAACTCAAGGCCTCTACTGGTCCAGTTTAAATCGACAAATGATTTATTCTGATTCTTTTCCGGTAGATACTTTCTTTGGTTCAGTCAAATCGACCATAAGATTTTCTGATTCTTATCTAGTTAAAGATACTGTAAAGCCTGGAGTCTGACCATATAGCAGTTTATTTTGTTAATTACAATGAAGCCTGGACCCGACCAGATGATAGTATAACCTATGACACCGAAGCCTGGAACCGACCAGATAACGGTATACCTCATATTCAAGTTGAAGCCTGGACCTGACCAGATAACAACTTAATTTCTTCAAATCACTGAAGCTTGGATACGACCAGATAACAGTTCAACGTCTACAATTACTGCGAAGCCTGGAATCGACCAGATAGTAGTTAATCTCATATTACCCAATAGGTCGTTGTGAAGCCTAGAATACGACCAGATAGTAGTCAACCTTATTATCCTCAGCAAGTCGCTGTGAAGGCTGGACTCCGACCAGATAATAACTCGCTTTCGTCTCTCCAGTCAAGAGATAACTCCCCAGTAAAGTAATGGACAACCGAAGCTCCTAGACTCTATTCCCCTAAAACATTCCCCAGCGGACTCCTCCTCAGACATCAGGAACATGAATCCCTATAAAGAGACTTCTTATGAAGTCAGCATCTACTTTGGATGGCATCTCTAAGCCCATCTCTGACGACTCTCCGTCATATTCCTTGGATGGCATCTTTAAGTCCATCTCCGACAGTCTTCTGTCATCTTTTCCAAATGGCGTCTTGTCGTACCCCAAAATTTTCCCTCCCATTTTTCATACAAGATATTATCCTAGGGTTTCTCGAATACTCAATTTGGCTCAGAATTTGATCAGACAGATTCTCTCCCTAAGCAGTAAATCAGCAATTAGGGTTTTGCATTTCTCAAAGAAAATTGAGTCTCCAAGGTCTCAATTGGTCTTCATGGGTTTTTATATCTCTTCCAGGTTGTTTAAACCAATTTTCAAACCTTGCATTGCAAGTTTGCTTAAATAATGGTCCAGATAACTGAAAACGACTACATTAACCCAAGAATCGACCCATTTGCGAGAACAAATTCAAACAATCGTAACTTCTTCATTATTAAATATTTTTGAGTGGTTTTTCTTGCGTACAATTCTCCTTGATTCCATATTCAATTTCTCTTCCCAAATGAAGAACTGATTACGCGTAGAAGATCACCAAAAATTCGAATGCGTTAGAAGTCGCATCATGGAATTTTACCTAATTTTAAATAACAGTTCGTCTGATTTCTAAGAATTGTGATTTCTTCAAATTACAGGACCTTGAGACGATTATTTCTGTTCATGATCATATGTGATGTCGCTCACGGGTTTATTTTCAAAGAATCAAAGGAAAATTGTGTTTGGAAGACTTTTAAATTATCGTATCGTCACAAGGCATTTGTTGATTTTGAATTTTCTTAACCACAGTTTACTGAAAGATTGACGATTGTTCTCAGAGCATGTTTGTTTGGACAAGATGTGAAGATTAAGACTATCATTTAAAACAATCATGATTTTGGATTCAAGTTGACCAAATGAATTACATTCTTAAACATTTATTTTGTTTAGGAATTAGAGTACAAGGTGCATGCTTGTTTGAAATATAGTTATAAAGTCAGTTGTGATTATTTGGAATTCAAGTTACCAGATTGAAGTATTTCATTTCAAATGTTTTGATTAGGAATTTCAAAAATTCAATTAGAATACAAAAATTTGTATAAGAATCCTATCATGCCAAAGTTGTTCAACTCTTTGTATTATTGCATTGCAAATAAAATTACAAATTTTTGTTTGTTTATAAAGAATCACAAGTTTCTTGTTTACAAAGAGAAATTACAAATTGCTGTTTACAAAGAATTTCAAGTTTACAAAGAGAAGTTTCTTCAAGTCTTCCTTGCTTCGTCTTCAAGCAACCCATCCCAAGCCTCGCTTGCCATTCATGAAACAAGAAGAGGAAATGTTAGCAAGCATGTGAGAAAATTCAAGAACTGTTTGTTTAGAACAAATTTTATGTCATCATTAGGGTTTGCGTTTTGGAATCAGAAATCAACAGGTTTATTGTTTTAATCACAATCCACCTCTTCCTATTTTGAAAATCACAAAACCTAGATTTTGGTTCGCAAAAAAGGGAAAAAAGAAGATTACAAAGGCAAGGTCAAACTGCAAACAAATAGCAGAGATCAAGCAAGCTATCCAATACAGCATAAACCTGCAACAAATGCACAAGCCAACAAGCTATTGCAACAGTCCAAACAAGCAGAAAAACAAACCCAAATAGCAGATAGTAAGCAAGTTGTCTAATACAGCATAAACATGCAACAAATGCACAAGCCAACAAGCTATTGCAACAGTCTAAACAAGCAGCAAAACAAACCCAAATAGAAGACAGTAAGCAAGTTGTCCAATACAACATAAACCTGTAACAAATGCACAAAACAACAAAGCTACTGTAGCAATCCAAAAAATAGCTGCAAGAAAAATATAGAACAACAGCAAACCGCTAAATGGCCTTGACCAAATAAAGCAGCAAGTTATAAAAACAGTGCAAACTAGCAATGGCCACAAAACCCTAATTGCATCATCATGTTCCTAAAAAGGCAAACCCTTCAGATTTTTTTTCAAATAAGGAATAAAAATAAAATTACATTTGCATCCTTGAAAGATGAAAGAGGAAAGATGAAAGAGATATCACCTAGCAATACAATCCAAAATCCTGCTATATGCCAAAATCAGCTGTGTCAATCCTACTATTGACAGTCCGAGTTTTGAACATAAATAGCAAATATGAAACTGCACTCAAAAGGCCAAAAGTCAGCATATCAGAAAAGAGTTTCCACCCATTTTTCACCTTGATTCTGAAAAGATATAACAAAACCAGCAAAAATGGATAAAAAAACCTGCCAAAACAGCCAACAAGAGAGTATAGAAAACCAAACAGAACCAGAAAACACAAAAAAAAGGCCAGTATAAACCAAAGCCAATAACCAATAAACCAGGACTAGTCAAATCTCTTCACCATCCACCATCACCGTTCCATTTTCATCAATTCCATCCCATGTTCATCATCACAGTTAAATCTATGAAACTTATAACTTTAGCCCAACCTGCAAATCAAAATCCATACATCATAACTATCCTAAACATGTATTCATCATCTTCCAACTTTAGCCCTCTTCACAGTAAACAAATATTTTTCAAGTCAGATTCAGATAGAAGAACAGTCAGAGAGCAAAGGAAAGAGGGATTCACATCCTTACCCATTAAAGCCTGAAATCGTAAGCTCGTCAGACCAGATCCGACTTTGTAAGTTCATCTTTTTTCCCTCTTTGCATACTGTACCATCGTAATTCATCATGAGTTGCTGTTGAACGTCAAAATTTGCTTGTTGTGATGGCCATGTTTGAATTGATTCATTTTGAGAGCTATTATTGCTGGTTATTGCATGAGAAAGATTAGGAAAATTGGAAATAAAATATAGAGCAATTTGTCGTTGTTTGTTCGCTGATAAAGAAAAAAAACATTGTTTGATTAATCGCGTGAGAGACGACATGAGGGAGATGCAGAATCGAGCAGAATGAACAGAAAGAATAAAATAAAAATGGAAGATTGGGGTGTTGTTGAATCGGCGAGAGGAAGGAATAAAGGAGTAACATTTATTGTTCATTGGAAAAGGTGAGGATGATAAGTTAGGTTTTTAATCATTTATCTGGATTAACAATTTCTTCCTCTTCCCTATGCTTGGACGCAGATCACCATTGGAAAAGTAGGGTTTACAAAACCCTTTCTTATTCCCTTCCAAAACCGGGTCAGGCCTTTTGGGCCTGTTGGCCCAATCTTTCAGCCTTTTCCCTTATTTACCATTTGAATCATCACAATAACAAATGTAACAGATAGTGTAGTGGTTGGAGCATTGGTTTGCAAGTGTGGTATCCTGAGTTCGAGTCCCAGGGGGGCAATTTTGTTTCTTTTCCTTGCATTTTTTTTCTAAACACATACTTTTATTTTTTTTTACAAATAACTTTGGGCTTTACAATTATTTTTTGGCCCATCCAGATTTCTGCCTCACACACCCATAGTCAATTTAACGCCACCATTTTACTTTGTTTTGTTATTTTTTTGATTTTATTTGTTTTTACTAATTCAATAACTCATAATTTTAAGTTAGCTTAAAAATATATAAAAAAATAGTTAATTAATCTAGGGTTTTGTAAATAATTTTGTCAACTCTTTTTATACAGTTTAATAAACTTTCTTTTAATATTTAGTTTATACATAATAAATTTCAAATAAGAATAGCATAATAGAATTTTATTTTTCTTTCAAACTTTTCCAACAAATAACAAGAATTTTACTTCCATACTTTGATAACTAATTTTTATTTCCTAGACTGTTATAACTTTAGTTAATCGCTCAAATTCGATTTGGTTGTATTGTTTGCTATTTAGACTTTTAATCGCATTCGACTCATCCCCATTTGTAAAAATTGTACCCCCATTCCCGAAAGCTCTGTAATAGCGTAGAATTTCCATTTCCACAATTTACTGTTTTCCTTATACTGTATAGTAATTAAGCATGTATGGCAAGATTTAAAATCAATCGGTAGATAACCTAATTTCAACAAAATAACTTGAATCAAACACACTTTTCAACACGCGCACCTCTAGGGTAACCTCGCTTGTTTCCTCGGAAACACAGTTATGTCCCTCGAATATGGGACGTTTTAGCAAAGACCCTTCGATAAAAAAAGATCGTAGTCCCTCGATGACCCTCGATGTTGCCTCTGGTAAAATGATCTAGTCCCTTACGAAAAATTGCTAAAGCGTCTCATAAGGTTCTTTCGATGACCGTACAATTGACCCATGCCTGTCCCTTCACATCCAATGGTGGGGCCTCTTACCAAATCAATGGTAAGATAGCAACATCTAAAGGAGGAAGAAAAGAACATCTAAGACCTTTCGAGTAGGTAGATTCGCTCCTAGTTGCTCGCTTGCTCACGACAAAAACATTTTTACACCGACACTTTCATCTCAAGACATTTTCAAAAGACAAAACATTTTGTATACATTCTTATAGAGACGAGAACCATTGCAAAAACATCTTTTCAAAATCACTTTCAAAAACACATTCCACAAACACATCTTTAAACTATTTTTCGAAACAAAACTTTGTATGCGTTCTTATAGAAACGAGAACCATTATAAAGACATTTTAAAAATACTTTCAAAGCCCACACCACAAGCACATTGTCAAAGTAAAAGTAAGTGATCTAGCGAGTAACTAAGATCCCGTAGAAAACTACGGATGAAAAGGGTGCTAATACCTTCCCTTTTCATAATCTACCCCCCGAACCCGAGAAATAATCTCGAAAGGTCTTCCCTGTGCTTTTTTTACCTTTCCTTTTTGGATAAAAGAAAAGTCGGTGGCGACTCTTGCTATCCGCATAAATGCGATCAAAACGCAAACCCTCAAGTCAGTTCTCCCACCATATCACACGTCTGTAAGCCCATTCCCAATATTATCTACCAACAATATCACTTCATACGAGTGCAAATTTCTGGGCACTCTAGTGTTCAATCATCTTCCACCTTCAGATCACGAAAGGCAGACAAGCCAATCTACATCCTCAGGTCTAAGAAGATTGAACAGGGGAAGATATTGTACCCCAAAATTTTCCCTCTTATTTTCTTTAAAGATTTTATTTTACATGGGTAGTTGCAAACTTTGGCTTGAGGAAAGTAAAATTTGAAGATGAACGAAATGTCCTTCGATTGGAACATCAAATGCCTTTCGATTAAAACATCATACTTTCCTTCGATTGAAACATCATAGTTTCCTTCGATTGGAACATCAGAGCTTCCTTCGATTGAAACATCAGAGCTTCCTTCGATTGAAACATCAAAACTTCCTTCGATTGGAACATCAGAGCTTCCTTCGATTAGAGCATCAGAGCTTCCTTCGATTGAAATATTAGAGTTTCCTTCGATTGGAACATCAGAGCTTCCTTCAATTGAAACATAAGAGCTTCCTTCGATTGGAACATCAAGGTGTCCTTCTATTGAAACATCAGAGCCTCCTTCGATTGGAATATCAGGGTGTCCTTCGATTGGAACATCAGGTTGTCCTTCGATTGGAACATCAGATTGTCCTTCGATTGGAACATCAGAGGATCCTTAGATTGGAACATCAGAATTGCCTTCGATTGGCATATCAGAGCAAATTATCCTTCAAATGGTATATCAGTGCAGATGTGTCTTAATCTAAAATCTTTTGATGAGGGAAGTTCTGAACACTTCAAATCAGAACTCATAACCATCAGAGAGAACAAGGGCTGATCGAAGAAGTTCTAATAAGGGAAGTTTTGAACACTTTGAATGAGAACTCAGAATTATCACAAGAACAAGGGTTGATCGAAGGGGCTTTGAAGAGGGAAACTCTAAATATTTTCAAATTCGAACAAGGCGCCAAATTGACCTGTCCAGGTTCACTAAGAATTCCAAAATGGAATGAAATATCTCAAAATGACAATCTTTTAATTTGTCTGATTCTGTTTTCAATGCCATGTTTAATGGTTGGTCTTTATTGCCATGATTCTTTCCCTATTTCCTTGTCTCCTCCACCTCCTATAAAAACAAGACACAAATACAAATCAATGGGTACTAACATGCATGCATACTGCATCACACAAATCATGTTTCCACACCATATTGCTCAAAAAACCCCAAAAGCCTCCCAATCGAAACACTTTTTACAGGTCCCCTCTCCAGGAGCCCACACCAACTCCTAAGCAAACATTTCCATGCTCAGAGCCACAGATCACACGCCTTCGATTGGTAAGGGTTTGCAGAACCAAAACTGCACCTTCATACCATTTAGATATACATTGCATGTATACTCTTATTATTATTTCCATATTTATGTTGCATGCAAGCTAAAACGCAGGGATGAGATCGTGTCACCGCTAGGGCACGATCTGAGTTTTTTATTTGAATCTCACCTGGGACGTTCCAGGCCAAACAAAACTAGATTCAAATTGGAGAGAGATTCGAATTGGGGAGAGATCTGAATCAGGGGGTAAAGTCCCCCCTGGATCTCTAATGTTTGTTTATGTTGCAGGAAACAATTTTCTCAGGTTTTCCCCAATAGAATATTGTAGGGCTTCGAAGCAGCCAAAACTTCGAACTAGGTGGAAGGAACCTTTTGCCTATAACCTTTGATTCAGACTCAGGTGATTTGATTCAGGGTAACACGGCCAGGATATCAAATCCAGGATCAGATTCGATTCAAGTCCAAGATTTTATTTTGTTTTCTTTTTCTAACGAATTCCTTGCAGATCCAGTATCCCAGATCGAAGGATGACACATCCAGATCGAACACCCCCAGACGTGCAGTCTCTCAGGCACCTTCGATCAAAACTCTTCATTGGATCGAAAGGCACCCCAAGCCTCTTCGATCCAGGCATTCCTTCCAAGAATGCACTCTTTTCATTTATTGTTTTTGTCTTTCGATTTTGTCCTTTCTTTTGATTGTTTTTCCTTATTTCTTCTAAGTTTTAATTAACATTAAAAAACCATAAAAACATTAGGCTTAGATTTTTTTATTAAATTAATTTTGTCAATTAATTAATAAATTATTTTAATATTTTCTTAAAAAACTAAAATTGAATAGACTTAGGATTTTTAATTCAATTTCTTTTCATAACAAAAACAAACAAAAATTTCATTCACTTAGGATTTTAGACGCATTTTCAATTCATGCACGCGTTTATTTACTTTCGCATTTTTTGATTATTGTAACTGCCTACTGGTTTGTAATAATAATTAGAATTTTACTTTCCTCATTTTTATAACGTATCTCTCCCAAAGCCGTGTAATAACTTAGGATTTATTTTTATACATTTTATTTTCCACATATTTATTGCTTTATTATTTTACGGTTAGTAAATAGGCTTGCATGGAAAGATTGTAACTTAAAACGTTAGCTAACCTAACAAAAAGACAAAAAATAACTGAATCAATACACTTGCACATACTCAGCTCTATGGTACCCCCACTTCGGTTGCCTTCGAAAACGGTCATAATTCTCGAAACGTGAGAATCTTTAGTGGTTGTCCTTTAGTTCAAGATATCACAAGTCCCTCGATGACCTTTTCGATGCCGCCTCTGTTAAAAGTGATATTAGAACTTTAGGACAATTACTAAAAGCTCTTGCCCAGTTGCCTTAGTGACTGCAAACGTCCGTTCTATAGTCCCTCAACATTCAACGATAGCGCGCTACCTACTCACTAATAGTAGGATAGCACTATCTAAAGGAAATGAGGAAAAGAACGCCTTTTTTAAGTAGGTAGGTAACTGTTAGGTACTTGCTAAAAAACAACTTTTTCACACTACACTTTAAAAACCATTTTCAAAAACGCTTTATCAACACTCTTGAGGACTCATACAAGAGTTATCATAAAGCAAACAAACTTTTCAAAACACACAAACACGAAAGCAATTTTCAAAAATGAGAAAGTACCTAAGAGCCCATTGAAAACCACAGATGGAAAGGGTGCTAGCACCTTCCCTTTCCATAATCTACCCCCCTTACTTAGAAAATCTCGAAAAAGGTCTTTTCTGTTCTTTTCACCCTTTTCTTTGTTGGATAGAAGAAAAGTCGCTGGTGACTCTTGCTTACTGCATATTTGCAAACACAAAACGTAAAACAATATAACAGTCGGTTCTACAACCGTATCAAACCTTCAAAAATCATTCAGAGAGAAAGAAAGAAGAGGACAATCATTCTCACAATAAAAAAGATCCACAAACCCTAAACTATCATCATCATTTTCGCAACAAAAAACCCTTAAGAAATTGAAATCGTTTTAAAGAGATATAGAGATTTCACAACATAAACCAGAAAGATCTCATCAGAAATCGCATATCTGAGCGTTAGGGTTTCGGTCACCCCCTTCAAGATCTAGGCAAAATCATGCAACGTATGTAAAAATTAATATCGAATTAGTACAGAGGAGAAGAGGACGAAGAGATTGATGTAAGAAAATGTGAGAAATGAGTTACGTTGCTGCCATCACTACCGTGAGGCGATTTCCGGAGTGACACATTTTTCATCTTCGGCGGAGGCTAGACAGAAAGAATGAAGAACACAAAGGGAAGAGAGATATATGTTTTCTCATTTGATTAAATCGTTTGTTAAAACATTTCAGTTTTTTTTTAATTATTTGTTTGTTCTTTGATTCCATGCAGCACTTCCACCATAGAAATTGTGCACCTCCATCTACAGCCCTATGATACACATCTAGTGTTTCAAACACACTTACCTATGATGCACCTCTCACTCAAGCCACGCACATGATCACCAGCAACCTCCTAAAGTTCCTGGGCTTGTTGTTATTGGGCCAATCAGATTTCTATTCACACACACCCCTTTTTTATTTTTGCTGCATATAAAATTAATATTAGGTCTTGAACAAACTGGCTTTTCCCACCCCCCTGTTTGCTTTCAACGCATGCCCATTCTTATTCTTTTTATTTTTCAACAAAAATCTGTTTGAGCCTGGACCTTTTACTAACACCCTCTATTTTCTTTTCAGCACTTAAACCCAACATTTCATTTTCTTTTTACTTTTAATTTTATTTATTTATTTCTATTTAATAAAAAATACCAAAATATATTTTCAAAAATAACTAGACTAAAAACTTTCTAATTTTATTTTTATTTTTATTTTATTTATTTTCATCAATAAAAACCCCAAAAATGTTCTTTTAACTAATTAATTTCTTTTTGAATTAAAACTAAATTAGACTTAGGTTTATTTAATTTTCTTTTTAATCAACTTAGAATTTAGGTTTTGTTTAATAGTTAATTAACTCCTCTTGTAAATTAATTAGATTAATTAAGTTAACTATAAAACCTTCTCCATCAAAAAAATCAGCAAAAGCAAATTCTTTTTTCTTCTCTATATTTTACATTTGTCCGCATTTTATTATTTCGCACTATTATTCATGTACATGGTTTGTAATAGTAATTAGGACTTTTATTGCTTTACCCCATTCCCAAAGCATTGTAATAGCGTGGGACATTTAAATTTTGCAATTTATCGCTTTCCTTATTATTGTTAGTAATTAGGGTTTGTATGGCAAGATTAAAATCAAACAATAGACAACTCTAATTCAAGATAAAATAATTGAATCAAACACACTTTACACACATATACCTCTAGGGTAACCCACACTTGTTTCCTCGGATATAAACAGTCATGTCCCTCGAACGTGGGATGTTTTAGCAAAAGACACTCGATTAAAAGATCGTAGTCCCTCGATGACCCTTCGATGTTGCCTTTGATAAATGATCTTATTCCTTTACGATAATTGCTAAAACATCTCACAAGTTGCCTTCTATGATTGTACAACGACCCACACCTGTCCCTCACATCCAATGATATGGCTCCCTACCAACCAATGGTAAAGTAGCACTATCTACACGAGGAGGAAAAGAATAAAAGACTTTTTGAGTAGGTAGATTGCTCGTAATTGCTTGCTCACAAAAAAAACCATTTACCCCTCAGACTTTCAAAACACTTTTCTGAACAAGCATTTTGTATACATTCTCAACGATATGAGAATCATTGCAAAATTGCCTTACATTGGAATTTTCAAACATCTTTCCAAACACTCCTTTTCAACAAATATTTTCAAAACCAACACTTTGTATATATTCTCAACGATACGAGAATCATTGCAAAGTTTGCCAAACTTAGGTGTTTTCAGAATATTTTCAAACGTACACAAATATAAAGCATTTAAAAATGAGCTAGCAATTAAGAGCCCGTAGATAACTACAGATGAAAAGGCTTCTAACACCTTCCCTTTTCATAACCTACCCCCCGAACTCAAGAAAATTATCAAAATGTCTTTCCTGTTCTTTTCACCCTTTCCTTTATTGGACAAAAGAAAAGTCAGTGGCGACTCTTGCTATCTGCAACATTTGTGATAAAATGCAAAACACCCAAGTCAGTTCTCCCACCGATTACAAATACTATTTGAATTAAACTTGATTCTTGAATTTAAAAGATGTTACAATATGGAATTGGTTTAATGTTGTTTCAATCGATGTTAGATCTTGAATTTAATAGGTAAAATTAATGTTGATTTTGAATACTGAATTTTAGATCTACATAATTATTATGGAATTTTATGGACAATTAATTGTGTTTTCATGAGTTAATGCAATTTTTGATTAGGTTTGTGATGAATTCAATTTTTCGACATAAAGAACCTCAAATCGGATAAATTGTATTAACACTTGAATTATGTTGTTTGTGGCTTGGAATCATTGTTTAAATGTAGATTTGATCATTACAAAGTGTTTATAATTTCAAAGTGGCGATATTTGAACTGATAAGTGTTTTGTGCATCCGTTTACAATCGTTGAAATCAATTTTTATCGATATTGGTTCAAGCATGCATCGCTGCCCAGAAAATACAAACGCCTTGTGAATTGTATTTCAAAAGTTGTTTGATGCTTAATCATGCATAATTGTGCGTTTATGGACCGTTGGTGTTGAATTTCATTGTTTCCAATACGATATTCCGAGCAATTCTTTGATACGACGCAATGCTGCCCGATTTCGGTAAGTTGAGCATAATACACTATTTCATTGATGGTTAATGCTCAAGGAAGCTTTTTTTGGTACTTGGACGACATTTATGTCAAATTTTGTCGATTTCGGATTGATATTTTGTGCCGTTCATGTATTGACGAAAATTCTTCCCAGGAATGGTAAGTGGTGCTTGCATGGTGATTTAATTCACGGTTGATCCTTATTTGAGCTTGTTGGTACGTTTGATAGTTCCCAGTACCGTTTTGGATCGATTTTATTCTGACTTTTTGCACACTTGCCTATTTAATAAGTTGCTGCCCAGAGTTTACATTTGTGGTTCCATTGGATATTTAAATTCTATTTCTTCATGATTTAATCCTAAATTGAATTGTGATGAGAATGTATAACACCGATTTTGTTTCCTTGTTATTTCTAATACGTTTATTTAATTGTGCAAAGGATTTTAAGAGCGTTATTAATAGATTACCTAACTCTTGGTTATTTGATTAAAGCATGCTATGCCACTTTATTTGTGGATCGATTACGCTTCCGATGCGCTTGATTGTTGATTCTCATTCCATGAGATGCATATACTTTTTTTGTCTGGATGTGAATTTTTTGTGCAGGTGTACTGTTTGTTATGCGGATGTGCCCGATGCACATTGACCATGTGATTTATTTTCACACTGCCGATACTTTGATGCTCATACCTAGTGCACAACTTCTGACTGTTTTATTTGTTGATGCTAGCTTGCTCGAAGTTTTTTGTGTTTCTCTGATTTTGCTTGTTTGCTACGAGCTCTTGTTCATTTGGTATTATACTGATTTTGGTTTATTTTTCTGCATCATTTGCCACTTTTTTTGCCATGAGAAGTAGGAATACAAATGCATGACTGGGAGTCCCTACTTTAAGTGAGAAAATCTGTTTTAAAGACCTTTAGAAGACATTCTTGTCTGTGTTTGTGCAAAGTCCTTAAAATGAGGCAATGTTTTTTGTTTGCTTGTGTGCAAAAGACCTCAAAAGGGGTGAATCCCACTCCCCTCCCATTTCCCTTTTAAATTTGTGTTTGCTATTGAGTCAAATAAAATAGAACAGAGGCTCCGCAATCGACCCTCACGCATTCTAGTCAGTTTCGTTCTTAGCTCGCATTGTATGTTGATGCTTTGAACCATGCATATTCTTGTCTATTAAGTCAAATAAAGTGGAAGACAGTGACAACAATCATCCCCAATGCTTTGTCATTCGTTTTGATGATGTTAACTCACGTTTCATCAAGTGTTAGTGCTCCGAGTTGTTACTCAATGTCGATACTCGAGTGTGATACAGTGGCATAACCGACTGTTAATACTGGTTTGCGTTTTTTATTTGCAAATGTTGCAGTAAGCAAGAGTCGCCACCGACTTTTATTTCATCCAACAAAGGAAAAGGAAAAAGAATAGAAAAAACCTTTTTCAAGATGTTTCTGAGTACGGGGGGTAGATTATAGAAAGGGAAGGTCTTAGCATCCTTTCTATCCGTGGTTTTCCACGGGCTCTTAGGTACTTGCTCATTTTGAAATTGCTCGTGTGTGTTTGTTTTGAAAAGTTTTGTTTACTTCGTGATAACCCTTGTATCGGTCCTCAAGAGTGTGACGAAGTTGTTTTTGAAAATTGTTTTGAAAGTGTTTGTGTGAAATGTTTTATTTGAGCAAGTACCTAGGAACTATCTACCTACTCAAAATAAAGTGTTCGTTTTATTTTAGACAGCGCTATCCTTCTATTAGGGAGTAGGTAGCCCTATCGTTGGATTTATAAAGGGACGTTCGAAAGGACGAAATGGTCTCTGAAGGCAACAAGTAGAAATACCTTAACGTTTCGAAGGGACTATTGTCATAAGATCAATTCATAGGCAAATCGAGGGACAAGCATGGAATATGATCTTTATGATGATTTTGAATCACGGGTCATTGCTAAGGTATCCCTACATTCGAGGGACACGACCATTATTTCCGAGGCAGCCAAGTGGGGCAAACCCTAGGAGTGAATATGTGCAAGTGGGTTTTTTTCAGTTAATTATCTTTGCACAATTAGGGTTTTCTACTATATTAATCATTTATCTTTTACATGCAAGCCTATTGTACATACATCTAACAGTTAAATAGTTGCGGAAATTAAAAGCGAGAAATTAAAATCCTAACTATTACAAGGCCTTGGGGAGGGGATTACATAATCAAAAACCGGGGAATAAACAGTAAATAAAACCCTAATTTGAAACTATTACAAACCATCAACAGTTACATTAATTGAAAAATAATGGCACGGAAAGAAATAAACGCGTGAAGAATTAAGATGAGAATAAGTCGAAAAGTACTAAAAATCTAATTAATAAAAAAAACTTTTGTATTCTTTTATTTATTGAGAAGATAACATAAATTTGAAATTTGCGAGTTAGTCCTAATTTCTATTAAATTTTAATTACAAAAAAAATGTTTAAGTTAACCTAATTAAACTAATTAATTAAATGCAAATAGATATTTTATGAAAATAATTAACTAAATCTAATATTTTTTTGTAATTTTCTGATTTTGTGATTTAATAAAAAAAGGTTTTTATTGTAAAATAATTAAAACAAATTATTTTTTGTAAAATAATTAAAACAAATAAGAAATTAAAAGTTAAAAGAGAATTGGAATTTGGGCCTGTTGCTGGAAGGAAAAGGGGGGTGTGCTGCCAAATTTCTTGTTAGGACCAAAGCTGGTGGCCCAGAGTCTGTGCCTAATCCAATGCACCTCTCTTCTGATGGTTCATGGTGGTCCTTCAAGGCTGGAGCGTGAGATCTGCATGATGATGGATCTCAGGGATGAGATCTGGGGCGCACAGTGGACGCTAGGCATTGAGATACACTGGATCTGCAAGGAAATGTTGAGAAAAATGCAAAAGCAGCGCACCTGGGATCGAACCCAGGACGCTTGCTTCAAATCCTACGCCCTCAACCATCTGCGCTAGTTGTTCAATTGTACATATAACTAAAACAAAATTATATAATATGAAAATAAAGCTGATGTTGAGTTGTCAAACACGTGCCAGCAAGTGGGACCCTGGATTTCAAAACAACCAACCAAAACATAGGGAAGTGCCACGCAGGGTCTTCGCCTGAGTCATGACGCCGGAGCTGCACTCCGGTTGTATTCTCCGACCCTACAAAAATGCAAACTACACAAATACGTGGAATCAAGACACCAGGCTCTGACTACCCCCCTATTTCCTAGGCTGCGAATCCCATGGTGGTGGTAGCTTGGTGTGAAAGTCTATGTACAGGGAGATACAATGCTTGCCTGAAACCTAGCCCTAGCAATGGTGATTCGTGACCCTGACCTTGTTTCTTGCATGTAATACGTCAGAAAATTCACAAATAATCATAATAATATGAATGTGCATTCAAAAGGCATTGATATCAAGAATTAAGTGAGTTTGAAATCCAAGTTCTTACCAAAAGAGGAAGGAACGGATTGGGGTGATGCAGTGTGCTTTGGCCTTCGCAAATGGGCTGGTTAACCTCCTGGAATCCTCAGAAGGATGATGGAATGGCTGGAGATGATTAAAGGAGGCTGGATCGTCCCTTTTGGAAATTTCACTTTCTTTTCAATTTTTGAAACCATTGTTCTTGGTTTTGAGGCAGCCCCTCCGTGTGCATTAGGGTTGGGATTATTGTGTTTTTATATTGAATCACTTTAGGTCAACAAAAATGCCAAGAGATCAAAGATATCAATGCCTTTCAATTTTGCTTCAAATCTTTCCAAATTTGAATATCTTTCCTCTCATGATTTGGCACGATTTTGCTTGATACTATACATCCTATTTGGATTGTCCTTTAATGTAAAATCAAATAAAAACAACTTTTTATTATTTGTATCATTTACTTGATTTTATTTGATTTTATTAGTGATAAAATCAAAATAAATTAAATAAATAAACCCAATAATGCATGGGAAGGTGTATGGGTCATGGACCAAACTAGGAGTGTGTTGCAAGCATAAAAAATTAGGCCCATTTGAGAAAGAATGCAATTTTGAGCATTGTTGACTTTGGGCAAATTTCCAAAAATGGACAACTTTGATAATGCATATCTCCTTCACTTTTGACCCAAAGAGGGTGTTCTTGGACTTTTTAGAAATCTTAGGGTGTCCATTAAGCAACCTCTTTGGTTTCATCTTAATTGGATCTTCCATGTTCATGTAAGGAGCTTTGACCCACAAGGTGTTTTTGTTGACTTTTTGGAATAACCTATAATGTCTGTATCTATATCTTTTGATGAGTACATTTCTTGAACTTGAGGGATGAAGATGAGTTGTAGGGAATTGGATTCTCTTCAAAATTAGCCTTGGATGAGAAATTTCTGATAAAGCATGAAGAAGTTATGCCCGGTCAAAGTTTGGTTGACTTTTCTTGAGAAACCCTAATTTAGCAACTTTTGGGTTTTGATGAATTAGGAGCATTCCTTGGGGAATCATGGTCAACCCTTGACCAAATGATGGATATCACTTCAAAATGTTGATGTTGACCAAAAATCTTGAAGTTTGACTGTATGTGGGCCACAGTTAACTTTTGACCTAATATAGTTGTTTTTCAAGCATCTGAGCAACTGAGTGAGCAAACTTCTTGTGCAAGGCTTGAAATTTTACATGGAGGGTCTTGAGAACATATTAGGACTATGGATAGCATATGAGGCCTTTGTAGCTCACCCATATTGATGAAAATGGAAACCCTAGTTGGAGGTTCATTGGGAGAGAGTTTGTCTGGTCAATTCTTGGGCATTCTTGAGCAAGTTGAGGATCTCAATGAGCATGTGTTGAGTAAAATGAGAGGGAAAACTTTGGGGTACAACATCGAGCATATCAAGTGGAAAGAGTTCCTTACTCTCATTTTGGGATCCATTGGGCTCTTTTATTTGCTATTACTCGCACTCGATCTTGTTTTGGTTTCGGGGTTGACCTTGTCCATTTGCACCTTGTGCTTATGCTTTTCATTAGGTTGTAACCCTTTGCATGTTTCCTTAGGATTCACTTGTTTCATTTCCTATGTAAGTTAGACATTAGAATGGCAATCCACGCATGCTAACATAAGTAGAGATTTCCCTTTCAAAACTCAACCATATGATCAATCATTGTATGATAACATTAGGGATAAATCTACATAGTCTTCCTTAGATGTTTTCTTTCCTTTTGCATTCTTAAGACTAAAACTATTTTTTTTAGAAAATGCATAAAACATCTAACAAATCTTAAATCCTTTTTCAAGGTAAAATACATTAACCAATGCAAACTCTTTTCGCCTTCGGGCCTTTCTTTGAAACTCTCAAAAGGATGTGTTAATTCTACTGTGCAAAATATGACGTGTAAATTCCCAAAGGTCGGGTGGCACCATGTCTACTTTATAGAGCATAAATGCAGCATCATCCGCCTTCAGACACTTTTCTTTTGAGAATACCTCTTCAGGTAGAACATGTTAATTCGTTCATATGTCAACGCGTGAGTCTCCAAAGGCCGAGCTGCGGTAGGAAGAGAAATTAATATTGTTCATAAAAATCACAAAACAAACGGAAGCTTTTGAGCCGAACTATGGTGCTCTGATTCCTTAAAAGGGATACATAGGCATTTGGTCGCGGGGCCCTGGCGAGCGAAAATTTGTAAATATTCCTTCTTTTCCCTGTGTTTTCTTTTGCATTTATTCCCTCTTATTTTTTGAAGGACAGAAAAATACAAGAAAGTGGGTTTGAATTTGGGTTTTCAAAAATTAAGGCTATAAAACACGTTGGTTATCCTGGTTCATTTTGAACTCAAAACTACTCCAGTCCACCCGCCAAGGTGATTTTGTCTCTCTCAATCGAGGTCTTAATCCACTAATAAAAAATGATTACTAATTCATGAAGACATCTGCCAACGTCTTCTTGAGCTCAAACCAAAACTTGGTTTCTCAAGGATTTAAAAAAAATTGATTATATAATGTGTTTGAGTTTGCTCCTATGTCAACGCGTGAGTCTCCAAAGGTCGAGCTGCGGTAGAAAGAGAAATTAATATTGTTCATAAAAATCACAAAACAAACGGAAACTTTTGAGTCGAACTACGACGCTCTAATTCCTTAAAAGGGATACATAGGCTTTTGGTCGCGGGGACCTAGCGACCGAAAATTTGTAAATATTCCTTCTTTTCCCTGTGTTTTCTTTTGCATGTATTCCTTCCTTGTATTTTTCAAAGGATAGAAATATACAAGAAAGTGGGTTTGAATTGGGGTTTTCAAAAATTAAGGCTAAAAACACGTTGGCTATCCTGGTTCATTTTGAAATCAAAACTACTACAGTCCACCCGCCAAGGTGATTTTGCCTCTCTCAATCAGGGTCTTAATCCGCTAATAAAAAATGATTACAAATTTATGAAGACATCTGTCAACGTCTTCTTGAGCTCAAACCCCAACTTTGTTTCTCAAGGAATTACAAAAAATGATTATATAATGTGTTTGAGTTTGCTTCTAACAAGCTTTATCACAATTTTTATTGTAACATGGTGGGAGAACTGACTTGGTTGTTTTGCGTTTGATCGCAAATGTTGCAGTTAGAAAGAGTCGCTACCGGCTTTTCTTTTATCCAAAAGCAAAGGCTGAAAAGAACAGGAAACACCTTTGAGATGTTTTCTTGAGTTCGGGGGGTAGATTATGAAAAGGGAAGGTATTAGCACCCTTTTCATCCGTAGTTATCTATGGGCTCTTCGTTGTTTTCTAGATCACTTGCTTTTATTTGAAAGTATGCTTTGTGGTGTGGTTTTGAAAGTACTTTGAAAATGTCTTTGTAATGGTTCTCGTTTCTAAAAGAACGCGTACAAAGTGTTGTTTTGAAAATAGTTCAAAGAGGTGTTTATGTGTTTGTGCTTTTGTGTTTTTGAAAGTGATTTTGAAAAGGTATCTTTGTAATGGTTCTCGTTTCTATAAGAACGCGTACAAAGTGTTGTCCTTTGAAAATGTTTCAAAATGAAAGTGTGGGTGTATAAAATGTTTTGTTGTTGTGAGCAAGCGAGCAACTAGGAACAATCTACCTACTCAAAAGTCTTTCTTATGATCTTGTTATTTTGAGGGACTATGATCTTGTATTTTGATTTGTCTTTGCTAAGATACCTCACATGCATAACATGGCCATTTTTATAAGGCAACAAAGTGGGTTTACCCTAAGGGTGTAAGTATGTAAGTGTGTTGATTTACATGCATTATTTTGTCTTGTATTAGTGTTTTCTAAGCATTGATTTTATCTTTCCATACAAACCCTAATTACTAGCATTTATATATAAAGCATTAAATTGCGAAAAAATAAAAATACTAAGCTATTACATCATTATGGGAAGGGGTGTACAAATTGACAAATGGGGAAATTGTAAGAAAATTAAATCTATATAATTATTACAACCATATTAAATATTTTACAAAAATTGAATAGATAATATTTCACAAATTCAAATAAAAAAAGAAATGATTTTTGTTTGGTTTTCATGAAAAGTTTTAATCTTAACCTAATTAAAGAAAATGATTAATTAAAAAATTAACAAAACTTAAACCTAAATTAATTAAGAAAGAAATTAAGTTTAAAATGTTTTTAGGATTTTTTATGAAAAGGTTTTAAATAATAGAAATAATAGGAAAAATAATTAATTAAAACAAACCTAAGCTCTAAATTAATTTTAATTTACAAGAAAATAATATAAAAATTAAACCTAATTATCTAAATATTAGTCAAGAAAGAGAAATTAATTTATTAAGAAAATTGTTTTTGTTCTTTTTAATTTTTATAAAGAAAAATAAACTAAATAAATATGAATAATAAAATAAATTTTTTTTTTATATTTTTCTAGTAAAATGATAATAATAATGATAATAATAAAAATAGTAATAAAAAAATAAAGAAAATATGAAATAGAAATAAATATAAAATAAAAAAACAAAATAAATAAAAAGAATAAAATGGGCCAGAGTGTAAACATAGTTAGGGGGGTTAGAGTCAGCAAACAAAACAAAGGCCCAATGTTTGAGGCCCAGGCGCTGCAAAAACAAAAAAAAAGTGTAAAAAGTGTGAAAAAGAACAAAAGGCAGCGCGCTGGGTGTTGAACCCACACCCTCTTGGTTACCAGTGTGCTGCCTTACTACTGGGGTGTCTATACATCCATTTACTTATATGAAATGATAAATACATAACATATAAAGCTTCTAAGGCTTGTACTTTGTCTTCAACCTTCAGCCAGCCAGAGTACCTGTAACTTCTTCATCTCTCAACAAAAATGGAAAGTACAAACATGAAAGTTATGGCATTTCTTCCCACGAATCCAACCATATAAATAACTAAAGTTATACATCCAAGATGAGTGAGAATTTTTCTGACCCTAATTTTAAACCTAAAATTTTCAGAAACTTCAACTCTAAAATTCTCTAAGCCTAGGCCATATAAATGCAAACTATGGATATGTACAACTTCGTGGCAATGGTATCTACATTTTATCCTCACAAATCAGAATCAAATGATGCTTGTATGAAGAGATAGAAGTTTAAAAACTTACCTCTTGCAGCTGGAGTCGTGTATGGAGTTTGAGCAACCTTTGGGATGGCCTGATGATTTATGTAGCTTGCCTGGACCTCCTTGAATGTGTTCCAACTCCTACTTTGCTTTGAGGATGGCTGAAACTCCCAACTCAAGTCAAGTTGCAAGCTTCAGTTTTGGAAATGGTGGATAGTGATGGAGGAGTTACAGTCTTGGAACAAGGGCTTGGATCACTTGTATATGTTGTAAGTAAGGTGTCTGGATGGTTAAGAATTAAAACGCACGAGTGGAAATAGAGATGGGGAGTTTTGGCTCAAAATTGTTAAGTGGGACAGTTCTGTGCAGTAAGGGTGTTTTAGAGAGTTCTTGCGGGCTTGAAATCGTGTGTTTTGATGCAAACAACTTATGCATAATTAAGGAAAAGGTTTGTGAGGCTTGAGAGGGTCAGAATCACACCAGTACAAGTTATGGGATTTTGCTTGTTTTTGAAGCAAGCTTAAAACATCTTGTTTCAATGTGAAGTACCAGCTTGTAGGGTGGCTGTAACCTTTAAACATACTTATTTTAATTGTGTAAGGAAAGCTTGTGCAGAAAGGACAAGTTCAATGCTCAAGACAAAACTGATTTTGGTTAAAGCAACTTTACTAGAATGGAATGGTTACTTTCTTCCTAAAATGGAATTAGGCATGGGCAATGCATTGAATGCTTAAGTTGAAGCTTCTTACAACTGTGAAAACATTTAATTATGGAGTGCCAAACAAGTTTGAGGCTTGCAAAGCAAATATTGTGCAGCCTAGCATGGATTTACATTCTCGTTCATCATGAAATTCTGCCTTGTAAAACAACTTGAAACCTTAACTTCTGACCTTCGATTCTCCTTGCTCACAGATGATCTCAAGGAGTTCTTGGACAGTTTAGAAATCTTGTAATGTGATATACAACCCCTATTTGAATCACTTTTGAAAATTCCCATTGGAACTATGTGAAAAATTGCCATGAAGTTAGGTCAAAATCCTACCTAAACTAGGGCAAAATTTCACTAAGTTTCCAAGTTTCATGAACATGTATTCATAAAATCATAACTTGAAATAGATACATTTCTAGGAGAAGTTGTGTAAAAAAATTGTTTAGATCTCATTTAGATCTACAACTTTCATTTTGAAAGTTTCCTTTGAATCACCTTGCATCATGGTGAAAAATTGGCTCAAAGTTGTAAAAAAATATGAAGTTTTCAACACTTAGAAAAATTTCTAAGTTTTGAAACTTTGACTTTTCAAAATGAAATCTTGACTTTTTGATTTCTTGATGAACAATTTCATATTTTGACATGTTTTGATGAATAGAAAAATTTCTAAGTTTTGAAACTTTGACTTTTCAAAATGAAATCTTGACTTTTTGATTTCTTGATGAACAATTTCATATTTTGACATGTTTTGATGAATTGTGATCTTTGACACTTGATTTTGAATAAAAAGTCAAAGTTTGACTTTTCAGTGTACAATTGACTTTTGATGAGTTGACTGAAAATTAACTATCAATCAATTGATCTTGAGGGATGTTTTGAGTCATGCCATTAGGTAAAAATGATGAAATTGAATCCTTGAGATCATGTTTCCAACCAATCAACCATTTGCTAGGTCAAAAATCAGAAATAACATTTTCTCAATCAAAACCCTAATTTTGACCATTTTGCCCTTTTGATGATCTGATCAAATTTCTTGAGGAATTATGGTCTAAACTTGATCAAATGACATATATGAGTTCATAATGTTGATATGGATGAAAAATTATGACGTTTGACTGTAAATTGGCCATAGTTGACTTTTTTCCCAATACAATTGATTTTTAGGTCAACTGATCAATTGACTGAGCAAAAATGTGATCCAAGACTTGAAACTTGGCATGAGAAATCTTGAGGGTCCATAATTATCCATGAAATTCATATGAGGCATTAAAAGTTCAATTATCCTTGTGGAATTTCAAACCCTAATTTTCAGTCATCAGAGCTTAAGGAGGTGTCTTGAGCTAATCAACCCTAGTGCAGTCTTGAACCAAAGGAGATCTTATAAGAAATTACTTGATAAATGAGAGGGAAAATTTTGGGGTACAACAACTGCCCCTGTTCAATCTTCTTAAACCTGAAGAGTTAGATTGGTGGATCCGCCATTCGTGACTTGAAGGTGAAAGATGATTGAATATTAGAGTGCCCAGAAATTTGCACTCGAAGATGGATTGTGAATGGGCTTATAGATGCCATTTGGAGGAATAATGGAGATTTTCCGGAGATGGGATTGTAGATGCCATCCAAGGGTGACTGCTGATAGAAAATGGGCTAAGTCCGAACTTGACTTCAACTGGAAAAGAATCAGAACAAATCTTTGGAGCGATTTATCTGAAACTAGCAGAGGTCTTATACACTGTTTGACTGGGAAGAATCAGAATAAATCTTGGAGCGATTTATCTGAACCAGAAGTGTTCATTTGGAAAGTATCAGGATAAACCGTTGAGAGGTTTAAATTGAACCAAAAGAGGTCTTAAATAATCTTTAACTGGAGAGAATAAGAGTAGATCTTTGAGCGATTTATCTGAACTAGAGAAAGTGCCTACTAGGAAAGAATCAAAATAAATCATTGAGAGATTTATCTAAACCCGCAGGGATTTGGAGAAGAATCAGAACAAACTATTGAGAGATTTATCTGAACCAGAGATGTTCATTTGGAGAGCATCAGGATAAACCGTTGAGAGATTTAAATTGAACCAAAAGAGGTCTTGAATATTCTTTAACTGGAGAGAATCAGAGTAGATCTTTGAGCGATTTATCTAAACCAGAGAAAGTGTCTACTAAGAAAGGATCAGAATAAATTGTTGAGAGATTTATCTGAACCAGAGAAGATGTTTGCGGGAAAGCATCAGAATGAACCGTTGAGAGATTTAAACTGAACCGGCAGGGATCTGGAGAAGAATCAGAATAAATCATTGAGAGATTCATCTGAACCATAGAAAACATCTGTGAGATGTACTAAATGAGCGTCAAAATGACATCTGTGTCTGGATCGTATCTGGGCTTCAGTGATTAAGCTGTTATCTGGTCGGGTCCAGGCTTCAACTTGAATCTGAGGTGTACTACTATCCGGTCAAGTCCAGGCTTCATAGTAACTGACATAGTAAACTGCTATATGGTTGGATTCCAGGCTTCGTAGTGTTTTTGAAGAAGTGAACTACTATCTGGTCGGATTCCAGGCTTCACAACACCTTATACTGTTATCTGGTCGAAATCCAGGCTTCACAGTGTTTTTGAAGAAGTAAACTACTATCTGGTCGGATTCCAAGCTTCATAGCACCTTATACTAATATCTGGTTGAGATCCAGGCTTCACAGTGTTTTTTGAAGAAGTGAACTACTATCTGGTCGGATTCCAGGCTTCACATCATCTTATACTGTTATCTGGTCGAAATACAGGCTTCACAGTGTTTTTTGAAGAAGTGAACTACTATCTTGTCGGCTTCCGACTTCGTAGCACCTTATACTGTTATTTGGTTGAAATTCAGGCTTCATAGTGTTTTTTGAAGAAGTGAACTACTATTTGGTCGAATTCCATGCTTCGCAGCACCTTATGCTGTTATCTCGTCGAAATCTAGGCTTCATAGTGTTTTTTGAAGAAGTGAACTACTATCTGGTCGGATTCCAGGCTTCGCAGCTTCTGATACTGTTATTTGTTCGAAATCCAGGCTTCACAGTGTCTTAAATTGTTGATTGACTATTATCCGATCAGTTTCCGGGCTTCATAGCTTCCTTAAATAGAAATCTTAATATTGATTTGACTGGACCAGAGAAAGATCTCGAATTAACTTTGACTAGCATAGTAATCAGGAGAATCTTAGTAGCGATTCAACTGATCCAAACGAAAGTCTTGGAATATCTTCCACTGGTGTTGTACCCCAAAATTTGCCCTCCCATATTCTTCAAGATTTGCAAAGAGCGTGCTTCAAAATCTCTCAAGGGTTGACAGTTCAAGGGCCTCCTAACAGTCAAAAACTAGGGTTTTGGTTCTGTCAAAGAAGTTGAGGTTTCCAAGGGTCCAAACAAGTCCCACATGCCTATAAACATTGTCAAGCATCCATATGCCAAGTTTCAAGACTTACAGCTCAAAGTTGCACAGTCAAAAACCCTAATTGCTCAGCAGTCAACTGCAGGGGCAAAATGGTCATTTGACAGTCAAAAGTCCAAATTTTTGGTCAACATTTTATTTTGAAGCCACAAACATCATTTGATCAATTCTTGATCATGATTTTCAAGGCATGGCTCAAAAAGTCTCAAGATGCAAAAGTTTCCATATTTGGACAGTTGAAAAAGTCAACTGTAACTTGACCAAGGCATAACTTCCACATGGTTTATCAGAAAAATTCCATCCAAAGCTCATTTTGAAGAGAAAGACATTTCCTACAACTCTTCTTCAAACTTCAAGTCAAAGAAATTCTCTCACAAAAAGTTATCAATCTCAACATTATAGGTCATTTTCAAAAGTCAACAAAAAGGCACTTTAAGTCAAAGACCATAACTTGATATTGGTAAATCAAAATGACATGGGACCAAAGGCATTGGTTAGAGGACTTCAAGACCTTTCCAAAATGTCCAAGAACATGATCAAAGCTTAATAATTGAGCAAGATATGCCTTGTGGAAGTTGGGAAATTTTTGGGAATTTGGAAAAGTCAACTTTGCTTCAAATGCCTCAAAATTGCTAATGGGCCACAAATTCTTCCAAGAATCATCATCCAAAAGCTATGCACGACCCATTGACCCAAAGGGGAGTTATTTTCTTATTTTTAATTAATTAATTGAATATTTAATCTATTTAATTCATTTAATCAAAATTAATTACAAGAAAAATACTAAAATAAGGTTTTCAAATCTTTTTGTGCAGTATAATCTCTCATCAAGGCCTAAAGATCTCGTGCTCACTCAAGATGGAAAGATTTGGCCATGATTGGTATCAAAAGACATGAAAAAGATTGAAAAAATATTCATTGAAAATCAAATATTTGATACATCAATGCAAAGGCTTATGGACTCAAATTCTTACCCTAATTCGTCCCATACATATACAGGATGCTAAATCTAATGCAAAAAACCTTCAGGCTGCGCTCAGAAAAGAATACAAACTTGGCATTTTTTGTGAAAAAGTTCAAAACTGAAAACGCACTTAGAGTTGGTTTCAAGGCAAAATAACGATCCCAATAGCTTGCCAAGGCCTCAAGGAAACTGTCTGAATCCTTTTCCACGCTTCTAACCTCAGGAATTGGTATATAGAAGTCAAGCTTTCTCAAACTTTTTGCATAATCGTATCTCATAATTCATGCCATATTTTTGATTTCTAACGCTTGATTTGTATTAGTTTAATTATTCTGAAGCTAACCATGCCATTCAATTGAGTTTTCGTGCCTTATACATGAATCCACCATTGGAGCTCGCTAGGGTTTCAAAGCTGTAAAATTGGGGTTTCTCTCGTCCAGTAAAATTGAGACACAAGACTTATGCCACTAGAATCAGAAGCTTCACACGAATTCAATACACACCTCGCGCTCAATTTATGAGCAACCATACGCTAATCGCTATTTTTGAATGTTGAAGTTTGTGGGGGTTTAAAACCCCCACTATCCTTTCTCTTTTTTTCAGGTCAAAACGAAGAAGTGGAGAAGAAGATGAGTTGTAAGCGTGTGATTGGCTTATTTGAAATTCAACGCGTTTTTATTTGATTCCAACATAATGTTTATTTGTTACATATATTAATTCCATGCTATTATACTAACGAATACACGTGCATAGCTCAGTTGGTTGAAAACCTTGTTGGCAAGCCTTGGGACCTGGGTTCGATTCCCAGGTCCCCTCCCTTCTCAATATTATTTTATGTTCCATATTCCTGTGCAGCGTATCTTTCAGGGACCACCATACAGCTCTACTTCTGGGCATGCCACACGTCCCACAACATCAATCTAATGGCCATGATCTGAAGAACACCATACGCACTGGTCAATGGAGTCACACGCATCCCAGAAAAGTCAACCAGGCCTCCAATAAATGGGCCAAATTGCTGGCAACTTACCTCTAAAATTGGGGTCAACACCCCCCATTGGTTTGCATTCTATTTTTCATTCTTTTTATTTGTTTTATTTAGTTTTATTTTAATTCTTTAAATTAATTTTTCATAACATAAAAATACCAAAAAAATCAGAAAAGATAAAAATAAAAATATATTTTATTATTTAATTCACTAATGTCTTTATTTTATAAAAAAATGTAATAATTAATTTAGTTCTAATTCTAGGTTTTAATTTTAATGTTTTTGTAATAAACTAAAAAATGTAGAATTAGGGTTTTATACTTTTATTCTTTTTTTTTCTTTTCTTTTACCATTATTAAATATTAATTATTTTTGTAAATAAATTGCCATGTAAATGATTAATTAAAACTAGGTCAAATTTAAACATTTTTTTTAACCAATTAAAAATAGTTTAGAATTAGGGTTTTAATTTCATTTAATTTTCTTACCAAATTCCATAAATACAAAAACTCAAAAAAATAATTTCCTTTTCTCATTTAACTTAATTAATTTATTAATTGTAATTTAAATTCCTTAAAAGGGTCCAACGCCCTCGCATTCCCGACTTTACTTCTTCTCGCATTTTACTTTTATTTCTTTTTATAAATTTCATGTAATTACCCCAAAGCCGTGTAATAGATTAATTAGACATTTATCTTTCCGCATTTTATTTTATTTCAAATCGGGTCTTGGATTAATTTGGCGATGTAGACCCGCGCCTTTGTAATAGCGTAGGACTTTTAATTCCGCATCTTTTAACTGTTAATAATTTGCATGAAAGAATGAATGCCAAAAATAAAAACAAAGCGTAGAACACTAATGCATGAACAAGACAAATATAACTGAAAACGACACACAAATCACACACCACCCCTAGGGTACGTCTCACTGTTGCCTTGCCCCTCGAAAAGTGGTCGTCGAGTAGAGGACGTTTTAGTAAGTCCTCATGTCCATGAACATGGCATGAGGGTAGCTTCTAAGGTGTCTTCCTATTGCTCTGGTGACCACAATGTCCCGAACCCTCGAATTGACCCGAACACCTCCAACGGTGGTGCTACCTACCTCTCAATGGTGGAATGGCACTACTTTAAGGACATTTACACAGACGAATTCCTTAGGGTAGGTAGAGAACTCGTAGATACTTGCTCTAAATTCAAAACAAATTCAAAAAATACTTTTCACACCGACACCTTTCAAAAAAAGCTTTCAAAAGAAACTTTTCAAACACTCTTGAGGACCGATACAAGAGTCGAACTGAAATTTTCAAAGAAACTTTTTAAACCCACAGTTGAAAAGCAAACAAACAAATTTTGAAAACACAAATGAGCAAGTATCTAAGAGCCCATGGATAACCATGGATAGAAAGGGTGCTAACACCTTCCCTTTCTATAAATCTACCTCCCGAACCGAGAGCAATCTCTATAAGGAATTTTTCTATGCTTTTGTCCTTTCCATTTGGAGAAAATAAAAGACGGTGGCGACTCTTGCTTCCGCGACATTTCGCGAACCAGCGTTAAACAGTCAGTTCCAGATCCACCGATCACAGAACTGGCGACTCTGCTGGGGATACTCAAAGTGAGGTGTACCTTAGGACTAAGATCACTGTGTTTTCAATTGCTTTGACTTGTTTGCTTTAAATTGTGGGACTATCTTGGGAGTTCTATAGATCCTAACCCGGATCTGGGGGATACCTTCTTAGAAAGTAGCAACAAGGCTGTGAGGGAACTGTGCGGGGTATACCGACATGGTTGAAACAGTCTGCTACGTTGATGTGGCACTTTGGTGTGTACTGGTAACCCTTGAGTTCAGTCAAGGAGAGTACGGGGCCTCCGCGTGGTGTCGTGAAGCATCAACTGACCTTAGGAACCTTAATTGAACTATCTTGGCCTCTTTAGGGTAGTGAGATAACTGACTTTGGTGCAGTCCGAGGTTGGTTGATACTCGATACTACACTCAATTGAGGGTTGCTTTCCTGGAATATTTCGGTCGCCAGTTCAGTGGCTAAATCGAAACGATGAACAATGAAAGCAATCCAGTGATATTGGGACCCTTAGAACCCGGTTACTTCTAATAGGACAGGTTGAGCCCACCAACTTCAAGAGGGTAATACCCAGACCCCATGCTGGCCTAAACTCTAAGGGCTTGTCTTGTGTGACTTGTGTGCCTTACATGTTTGCCTTTGTAAATATTTGTGGTGTGTTTAATCATAGCATCATGACATCATCCAGCATCATATGCATTGACTAACCATTTCAGGGGTTCAAATCTTCATCTTTGTTCTTGTTTTGTAGGACATGGAAACTGTTCGCAGAAAGACAATTCAAATCAGCCTTGTAAGGATCCCTCCTCAGCTTAAGGAGCTTATATCCAGGATTCCCGAGAGCTCTTCATTCAGTGAGAGACATGGAAGACTCATCAGCTTGGTCAATACCAACATTGAGGAAGATATGATAAAGGTCCTGTTCCAGTTCTTTGACCCTCTGCATCACTGTTTCACTTTTCTGGATTATCAGCTGGTACCTACATTGGAGGAGTTCTCCCGGCTTCTGAAGATCCCTATCCTTGATCAACTACCCTACAACGGTACGGAAAAGGAACCCAAGCTTGAAGAGATTGCTAAAGCCTTACACCTACAATCATCTGACCTCAAGGGACATTGGGAGGTTAGAAGTGGCATCAAAGGGTTCTTATCCAGGTTTCTGTTTGAAAAGGCCCATGAATGTTGGAACTCCCTTGACTTACAAGCTTTCGAAGAAGTTGTGGCCCTCCTTGTCTATGGTTTGGTGTTGTTCCCTAACCCAGATCAACTTATAGATATCAGTGCTGTCCAGATCTTCATGTCCAGGAATCCTATACCTACGTTGCTGGGGGACATCCTTCACTCATGTTACACTCGAACCATGAGAAAAAGAGGTGTCCTTATATGTTGCACTCCTCTCCTGGGAAGGTGGTTTATTTCGCACCTTCCACAATCAGTTTTGAAGAACGAGCGGGGTTTGAGATGGTCACAACGGTTGATGACTCTTACACATGCAGATATACATTGGTGCTCTCGGTCCAGAGAGGATGTCACTATCATTGATCGTTGCGGGGAGTACCCTAATGTTCCTTTACTTGGAATCAGAGGAGGTATTACTTACAACCCATGCCTGGCTTGGAGACAGTTTGGTTATGCTCGGAGGGACGACCCTCATGACATGTTAATTCCTGACATAGTTTTTGACTTCGACAACGATGCACAAGGACTTCGCCAGAGATTTATCAGAGCTTGGAGGATGCCCAGTAAGATAGACAGCAAGACACTGGAGCACAAGAATTCCATCCCATTGGAACCTTATCTCAAGTGGGTACGAGCCCGCTCCCAGAAGTTAATAATGCCTTATCCTCATGTGCTCCCTGTGATCAAAGAGCCAGTCTTGGAAGGAGAGGTGTCCTACACCATTCAACATCCTGACATGCCCACGTCCTGGGAAGAGATGCAGAAGAGCTGGATCCAGCTTAAGGAAGAACAGAATTCTCTTGAGACCAGTCTACATGCTAGTGAAAAGAAGGTCTTGGAGCTCACCCGCCTATTGCACGAGGAAAAGAATCTCAACACCTACATAGCTCCAAAGAGGATGCGTAGTGTCTTTTGGGATTGATTTGCTTTTGTATTATTTTGCCCATGAGGCTTTGATGTACCAAACAATTGTTTCCTTAATAATAACGTGTGTTCCTTTTTTGTCTACAACAAATTTGAACTTTCGAACCCTTGAATGCATTGCATAAACACATATCATTCATCATGTGCATAGCAGGTTTTCTTCTTTTCAGGTTGCTTACTGTTCTTCGTTGTTTATTTCAGCATCATGAACCCTGACTCATCATCAACCGAGATGTCTATCAAGGCTCTTCAGGCGCAGAACGCGCAATTTCAGGAACTGATCATGGGTTTGGCTCAAGGCCAAGAAGAGCTGAAGGCTTTACTCCTGAAGAAGGAGAAGAAGAAGAAGAAGAGAACTGTTTTTTTCAACTCGGGCCGAAGGTTTGGCAACACTCTGCAGAATGAAGAGGCTGGTTCTTCTGTAGGCAAGAGCAGTCCCCAAGGGGGAAAAGGTCCTAGTCCGGTAGTCTCTGACAACGAGACTGACTTTAATGAGGAACAGTATCCTCCGGCTGAAGACCGGTATAAGCAGTTGGAAGACAGACTGAATGCAATGGAGATCCAACAAGTGCCTGGGCTAGATTTCGGAGACTTGGGTTTGTCTACTGGTGTGATCATTCCTCACAAGTTTAAGG
Organism: Vicia faba; assembly: GCA_948472305.1. Lineage (NCBI taxonomy): Eukaryota > Viridiplantae > Streptophyta > Magnoliopsida > Fabales > Fabaceae > Vicia > Vicia faba. The sequence continues at coordinate 21,270,660 of OX451735.1, forward strand.
CACCATCTTTCACCAAGTATGACGAGGTGTCTTGTCCCAAGCTACACCTCAGATCTTATGTGCGGAAGATTCAACCGTACACAGTGGACAAGAACTTGTGGATCCACTTCTTCCAGGAGAGTCTTTCAGGGACTCATCTCGAATGGTTCTATCAGCTGGATGGGACCAAAGTTCGTAACTGGGAGGAGTTGGCTACTGCTTTTTATAAGCAGTATCAATATAATGCCGACCTTGCCCCTACACGTACCCAACTCCAGGGTATGTCGCTAGGATCAAGTGAAGGTTTCAAAGAGTATGCACCGAAGTGGAGGGATCTGGCTGGCAGGGTGCAGCCTCCGTTAACTGACCGGGAGCTGGTGGATATGTTCTTGGGGACCCTATCTGGGCCATTTTTTAATCATCTTATCGGGAATTCGTCGGCAGGGTTCACTGATCTTTTTCTGACTGGGGAGAGAATAGAGGCTGGAATGAAGTCCGGCAAAATTCAGAAGGGTGCATCTGCAAGCTCTAAGAAGAAACCCTTTAAAAAGGAGGCCAGTGCTGTGTATGGGCCTAAAAGACATGATAAACCTGAGCGCCGCCAATCTGTCAACACGGTGATGATTGCTAAGCCTGCTGCCGCTCCTCGGCAAACCAATCCACAAAGGGGTGAAAGACCCAGAAGAGAGTTTACCCGTCTAAGTATAACCTTATCGCAAATCTTGCCACAGTTGCTATCCACCAATTTGGTGGCTGTTAAAGAGGCCCCGAAGGTTGTGAATACTACCTCTCCCAAGTACAATCCAAATGCCCGCTGTGCTTATCACTCCGATAGCCCGGGGCACTCTACTGATGACTGTTGGGCCTTAAGGAATAAAGTGCAGGATCTTATTGATGCCAAGGAGGTACAGTTTGAGGCACCTGAGAAGCCCAATGTGGTGACTGCTCCCATGCCTAACCATGGAGTGAATGCTATCAGGGAGGATGATGAAGTGGATGAAGCTGAGTTCGAAAGCTGGATTTACCCGGCAACCGACAGTGAACCTAGCAATTGGATTGCAAAGGACAAACTACTTGTTTCTCTTGTTACTGAGTAATGAATTCTTTTGTTTTTGTTATCTGTAATAAACAATGATTTGAAACTCTATGGCCCGGTGTCTTACCCGGGGCACCGTGGCTTCATTTGTGAGGGTATATTAATTGTCATTTCATATATCATGAATAAAGACCTTGGACGTTTTCTCGCATTTCAAATCTTATGCTCCTTTTCTTTCTTTCCTTTCTTTATATATTGCAAAACAGCTGTATTTACACACACTCACTCATACAGGTTTCAATCCACTCTAGATCTCACTGGTAACGATTCTGCTACTGCCAGTTATGACTTCGAAAATCCGATCAACTTAGCCAAAGACGAAGGTGAAGATGATTGCGAAGTGCCTGGCGAGCTTGCAAGACTGTTACTCCAGGAAGAGAGGGCAATTCAACCCCATGAAGAGCCAGTGGAAACGATAAATCTGGGTACTGATACAGATAGGAAGGAAGTCAAGATTGGTGCCAACCTAGAGCTCAGCGTGAAGCAACGGTTGACTCAGATGCTACATGATTATATGGAGATCTTTGCCTGGTCCTACGAAGACATGCCCGGGTTGGATACCGACATTGTGGTCCATCACTTGCCTACCAAGGAAGACTGCCCTCCGGTTAAGCAAAAGGTCCGCCGTATGCGTCCAGAGATGTCTGAGAAGATCAAAGCCGAGGTTATGAAACAGTTTGATACCGGGTTCCTTGCAGTGACTTCTTACCCTCAGTGGGTTGCTAATGTGGTGCCAGTACCAAAGAAAGATGGAAAGGTCAGAATGTGTGTCGATTATAGGGATCTGAACAGGGCCAGCCCCAAAGATGACTTTCCCCTACCTCACATTGATGTCCTTGTTGACAATACGGCTCAGCATAAGGTGTTCTCGTTCATGGATGGCTTTTCAGGTTACAATCAGATCAAGATGGCTCCTGAAGACATGGAGAAGACTACCTTTGTTACTCAGTGGGGCACCTTCTGCTACAAGGTCATGCCTTTTAGACTGAAGAACGCTGGGGCAACCTACCAACGTGTCATGGTTTCTTTATTTCATGACATGATCCATCATGAGATAGAAGTGTATGTCGATGACATGATCGCAAGGTCCCAAACTAAGGAAGAACACCTAGATCATCTGCAGAAATTGTTTGACCGTCTGAAGCTGTACAAGCTGAGGCTGAACCCGAACAAGTGCACCTTCGGGGTTAGATCTGGAAAGTTGCTAGGCTTTGTTGTAAGTGATAAGGGTATTCAAGTGGACCCTGCCAAGGTTAAGGCCATTCAAGAGATGCCAGTTCCTAAGATAGAGAAGGAAGTCAGAGGCTTTTTAGGAAGCCTGAATTACATTGCTCGATTCATCTCGCACCTAACTGCTACTTGTGAACCAATATTCAAGCTGCTGAAGAAAGATCAGGTAGTACGTTGGAATGATGAATGTCAGGCCGTCTTTGACAGGATCAAAGAGTATCTCCAAGAACTACCCATTCTTATGCCACCGGTTGAAGGGAGACCTCTGATATTATACCTGACAATACTTGACAACTCAATGGGATGTGTGCTGGGGCAACATGACGAGTCTGGCCGAAAAGAGCATGCCATTTATTACCTTAGCAAAAAGTTTACCGACTGTGAGACCCGATACTCACTGCTTGAGAAAACTTGCTGCGCTTTGGTATGGGCTGCTCGCCGGCTGAGACAGTATATGCTGACTCACACTACCTTGTTGATCTCAAAGATGGATCCTATAAAGTACATATTTGAAAAACCTGCTCTGTCTGGGAGAATAGCAAGATGGCAAATGATCTTGACGGGACATCCAGTACACGACCCAGAAAGCCATCAAAGGAAGTGTATTGGCAGACCACTTGGCACATCAGGCAGTAGACGACTATCAGTCAATGAACTTCGAGTTCCCAGACGAGAGTATCATGATAGTGACTGATTGTGAAGTACCTGGACCGGATGAAGGACCTGAGGAAGGATCCCGATGGTCTATGCACTTTGACGGAGCCTCCAATGCTTTGGGTAACGGCATCGGCGGTGTGATCATATCTCCTCAAGGCACTCATACTCCACTCACTGCCCGGCTATGTTTCAACTGCACCAACAACATGGCGGAGTATGAGGCATGCATCATGGGTCTTCAAGCTGCGATCGACTTAAGGATCAAGTTTCTGAGTGTCTTCGGAGATTCCGCTCTCGTGATCAATCAGATCAAAGGCGAGTGGGATACGAAACATCCGAATCTTATTCCTTACAGAGAATGTGTGTTGACATTGATCCCCCACTTCACAGAGATAACTTTTGAACATTTCCCAAGAGAGGAGAATTAGCTGGCGGACGCGTTAGCTACGATGTCTTCTATGTTCAAAGTCAAATGGGACAATGAGGCTCCCCAGGTCACTATCTGGAAACTGGACGAACCGGCATACTGTTGTGATCTCGAGACTGAATTGGTGACTGAGAAGCCTTGGTACCATGAGGTGAAGAGATATTTGGAAGCTCAGGAGTACCTTAAAGGTGCATCTGTCAATGATAAAAAGTTTCTAAGAAGGTTCGCAGCAAAGTTCTTCCTTAGCAACAACATCCTGTACAAGCGAAATCATGATTCGACCTTACTGCGTTGTGTGGACAAGACAGAAGCAGAAAGGATCATGGAAGAGCTACATGAAGGGACCTTCGGAACACATTCCAGTGGACACACTATGGCGAAGAAAATCCTCCGGGAAGGGTATTTCTGGTCCACAATGGAAGCCGACTGTTACCAACATTCTCGGACATGCCATAAGTGCCAGATATATGCAGACAAGGTGCATGTTCCTCCAGTTCCTCTAAATGTCCTGACAGCGCCTTGGCCGTTTGCAATGTGGGGCATAGATATGATCGGTGAGATTAAACCTACGGCATCTAATGGGCATCGCTTCATCCTGGTAGCGATTGATTACTTCACGAAGTGGGTTGAAGCAGCTTCCTACGCTACGATAACCAAGACTGTTGTGGCACGGTTCATTCGGCACAACCCGATCTGTCGGTACGGCGTCCTTGAAAGAATTATTACAGACAACGGTACCAACCTTAATAACAAGATGATCACTGAGCTCTGCGAGCAGTTCAAGATACAACACCACAACTCTTCTCCCTACCGGCCGAAGATGAATGGGGCTGTAGAAGCAGCAAATAAAAACATTAAGAAAATTGTGCAGAAGATGACAGTGACTTATAAGGATTGTCACGAGATATTACCGTTCACTCTACATGGGTACCGTACTTCAGCCAGGACGTCAACCGGGGCAACTCATTTCTCCTTGGTCTACGGTATGGAGGCAGTCTTACCGATCGAAATCCAGATACCCTCTCTCCGGATAATGAAGGATGCAGATCTGAACGAAGATGATTGGATCCAGACACGACTTGATCAGCTAAACTTAATTGACGAAAAGAGACTTGCTGCTATCTGTCATGGTCATACGTATCAGAAACGGATGATCAGGGCATTTAACAAAAAGGTCAGACCACAAGAATATCAAGTTGGGGATCTGGTAATCAAACGCATTATCCTTCCTCAGAGTGATCCAAGGGGCAAATGGACCCCTACGTACGAAGGGCCATTTGTGGTTAAACATGTGTTCTCAGGAGGAGCCATGATTCTAACCACCATGGATGGTGACGACCTTCCTCACCCCGCCAATGCAGACATAGTAAAAAGATACTACGCATGAAAAAGACCCGCTAGGCTGACATGCCTAGGCAAAAATTAGGGCTTCCCGGCGAACCAAAAGGGTTCGGGAAAAATGAAGGGATGAAATGAAAAAATCTGTACACCCGGCAAGTCGAAAACCTGAAAAGGCGGCTTGGGCAAAAATGGGTATCCCGGTGGACTGAAAACCCGAAAGGGCGGTCCAGGCAAAAGTTAGGGATGAAGCGTAATACTATGTCTCATTGGATCACTTTGCATCCAGAATCCGTATCTACATCAAGTTCAGACGGCATTGATCAATCAGCTTCATCTTCAGCTAGGTCATCAAGTGATGAGACGCTCGAAGATATAAAGGCGATAGCAGAATTGGAACCCAGTGGGATCATTCATTTCACACAGCTGTTTTATTTTCCTTTGTACAAATTTGTATAAACTCTTTTGTTCGGCGGCGTTCTCTTACTAGGACGTCAGCCTCTTGTACATAAAACGCCTATTTTACAGGCAAATTCAAAAATCAATACAAAAATCACTTTTCAGTTAAAACTGCCTTTTGTTTTTTTCCTTTTTCTGTTTTGTTTTGTGAAGAACGTCCAAGGTTCAATTTGTGATATATGCATTGACAATAATTTGCTAACTCATGAATAATTGCATACGAAACAAAGGATTAATTACAGGTAACATTAGAAACAGGGGCAATAAAGAGTTGTCTAAACGATCTAATTGCTCAATCCGCCAAGGTATCAGGTAGGTTCAGCTGAAGAACATAACCAGCATATCTTAATTCCCCAGAGAGCGAGTCAGCAAGTCAGTGCACTCTCCCCAAGCAAAGTTATATAATTAGCCTTAAGAAAGTTGGGTATCCTCCAGCAGATCTCAACATTCCCCAACACAGTATACAAATATTCTTAACAAGCATCCCCGGCAGTCTTAACATAAAGATTGTTCCCCGGCAGTTTATCAAACATTCAATGAAGTCGCTTCCCCGATATAGTTCAAAATTTCCCCAGGAGAGTCCAATCAAGATTTCCCCAGGAAAGTTTGAATCCCTCTCCCCAGCAGTAAGCTTATCCCCAGTAGATTCTGGAAGCTTATCCCTCGCAGAGCACGAACGCGTCCCCCGGTTTTATTCAAAGGTTATTTCCCCCACCAGGGTATAACTGGGTTATCCTCAGCCAAAAGCCACGAGAAGATCGTCCTCGGCGAAGTCTTCTTATCCCCAGCGAAGTCTATTAATACTTCCAATATAACAAGGGTATCCCCAGCGAAGTTACCATCAACACTCCAGCAAAGTAACTCTCTCCCCACAGAGTACTGTTCCCCAGCAAGGCAGCTAGAGTATTCTCTCCCCACAGAGTATTGTTCCCCAGCAAGATCACTAGAGTACTTTTCTCCCTGCAGAGTAATCCATTCGCCAAGTTTATTCCCCAACGGAGTTATCTTCTCCTACCGGTATTCTTGCAACTATCACCCCCAGCGGAAACGAAGCTTCATTCCTCAACATTAGCCCAGGATTTAACTTCCCGGCACCCGTCAAGGATTTACTTTCCAAGACGAAAAGATACATTCATAAACATCACATTTTCATACATTATAGCATGCATATACGCATCATATCTTACAAATCTCATTTATGTTGAGAACATCATCGCTTGATTCATATCATGCCTTGCATATGACTGACCTTTACCTTTCAGGAAAGATCCAGTTAAGCTCTCAGCTATATTTCAAGACTTTAGTCTGGTTCAGTTAAATCGACCCTAAGATTTTCCTGATTCTTATCCAGTCAAAGGCCTTCTCTGGTTCAGTCAGATCGACTCTAAGATCTCCCTGATTCTTATCCAGTTGAAGATTCCAAGACCTTGTCCGGTTCAGTTAAATCGACCCTAAGATTTTTCTGATTCTTATCCAGTCAAAGGCCTTCTCTGGTTCAGTCAGATCGACCCTAAGATCTCCCTAATTCTTATCCAGTTGAAGATTCCAAGACCTTGTCCGGTTCAGTTAAATCGATCCTAAGATTTTCCTGATTCTTATCCAGTCAAAGGCCTTCTCTGGTTCAGTCAGATCGACCCTAAGATCTCCCTGATTCTTATCCAGTTGAAGATTCCAAGACCTTGTCCGGTTCAGTTAAATCGACCCTAAGATTTTCCTGATTCGTATCCAGTCAAAGGCCTTCTCTGGTTCAGTCAGATCGACCCTAAGATCTCCCTGATTCTTATCCAGTTGAAGATTCCAAGACCTTGTCCGGTTCAGTTAAATCGACCCTAAGATTTTCCTGATTCTTATCCAGTCAAAGGCCTTCTCTGGTTCAGTCAGATCGACCCTAAGATCTCCCTGATTCTTATCCAGTTGAAGATATTCCAAGACCTTGCCCGATTCAGTTAAATCGACCCTAAGATTTTCCTGATTCTTATCCAGTCAAAGGCCTTCTCTGGTTCAGTCAGATCGACCCTAAGATCTCCCTGATTCTTATCCCAGTAGAAGACACCCAAGATTCTCTCAGCGTTACTGTTGAGGTAGTAATCGCCCCAAGATTCTCTCAGCGTTCCTGTTGAGGTAGTAATCGTCCAAGGTTCTCTCAGCGTCCCTGTTGAGGTAGTAATCGTCCAAGGTTCTCTCACCGTCCCGTTGAGGTAGTAACCATCCCTGGTTCATTCATCACCTTTTGAAGCTCCAGATTCAATTCCTGTAACCAATCAGGGCGCATCTACACAAAGAGTTTGAAGACCAGTCCCTGTAACAGGCCAGGTAATCATTTTCTTTTTCAGGTACGCAAGTTCTCGCTAAGGAAACTCTTACGCAATCAACACCCAGATGGCATCTATAAGCCCATCCACCTTCCATCACCTCTCAGCATGGCATCTGTAAGCCCATCGTCCTATCCATCAATCTCTAAATGGCATCTGTAAGCCCATTCCCATCATCACACTACTATGTGAGTGCAAATTTCTGGGCACTCTAGTGTTCAATCACCTTCCACCTTCAGATTACGAAAGGCACGTCAGCCAATCTGCATCCTCAGGTCTAAGAAGATTTAACAGGGGCAACTGTTGTACCCCAAAATTTGCCCTCCCATATTCTTCAAGATTTGCAAAGAGCATGCTTCAAAATCTCTCAAGGGTTGCACAGTTCAAGGGCCTCATAACCGTCAAAAACTAGGGTTTTGGTTCTGTCAAAGAAGTTGAGGTTTCCAAGGGTCCAAACAAGTCCCACATGCCTATAAACATTGTCAAGCATCCATATGCCAAGTTTCAAGACTTACAGCTCAAAGTTGCACAGTCAAAAACCCTAATTGCTCAACAGTCAACTGTAGGGGCAAAATGGTCATTTGACAGTCAAAAGTCCAAATTTTTGGTCAACATTTTATTTTGAAGCCACAAACATCATTTGATCAATTCTTGATCATGATTTTCAAGGCATGGCTCAAAAAGTCTCAAGATGCAAAAGTTTCCATATTTGGACAGTTGAAAAAGTCAACTGTAACTTGACCAAGGCATAACTTCCACATGGTTTATCAGACAAATTCCATCCAAAGCTCATTTTGAAGAGAAAGACATTTCCTACAACTCTTCTTCACACTTCAAGTCCAAGAAATTCTCTCACAAAAAATTATCAATCTCAACATTATAGGTCATTTTCAAAAGTCAACAAAAAGGCACTTTAAGTCAAAGACCATAACTTGAGATTGGTAAATCAAAATGACATGGGACCAAAGGCATTGGTTAGAGGGCTTCAAGACCTTTCCAAAATGTCCAAGAACATGATCAAAGCTTAAACATTGAGCAAGATATGCCTTGTGGAAGTTGGGAAATTTTTGGGAATTTGGAAAAGTCAACTTTGCTTCAAATGCCTCAAAATTGCTAATGGGCCACAAATTCTTCCAAGAATCATCATCCAAAAGCTATGCACGACCCATTGACCCAAAGGGGAGTTATTTTCTTATTTTTAATTAATTAATTGAATATTTAATCTATTTAATTCATTTAATCAAAATTAATTACAAGAAAAATACTAAAATAAGGTTTTCAAATCTTTTTGTGCAGTATAATCTCTCATCAAGGCCTAAAGATCTCGTGCTCACTCAAGATGGAAAGATTTGGCCATGATTGGTATCAAAAGACATGAAAAAGATTGAAAAAATATTCATTGAAAATCAAATATTTGATACATCAATGCAAAGGCTTATGGACTCAAATTCTTACCCTAATTCGTCCCATACATATACAGGATGCTAAATCTAATGCAAAAAACCTTCAGGCTGCGCTCAGAAAAGAATACAAACTTGGCATTTTTTGTGAAAAAGTTCAAAACTGAAAACGCACTTAGAGTTGGTTTCAAGGCAAAATAACGATCCCAATAGCTTGCCAAGGCCTCAAGGAAACTGTCTGAATCCTTTTCCACGCTTCTAACCTCAGGAATTGGTATATAGAAGTCAAGCTTTCTCAAACTTTTTGCATAATCGTATCTCATAATTCATGCCATATTTTTGATTTCTAACGCTTGATTTGTATTAGTTTAATCATTCTGAAGCTAACCATGCCATTCAATTGAGCTTTCGTGCCTTATACATGAATCCACCATTGGAGCTCGCTAGGGTTTCAAAGTTGTAAAATTGGGGTTTCTCTCGTCCAGTAAAATTGAGACACAAGACTTATGCCACTAGAATCAGAAGCTTCACACGAATTCAATACACACCTCGCGCTCAATTTATGAGCAACCATACGCTAATCGCTATTTTTGAATGTTGAAGTTTGTGGGGGTTTAAAACCCCCGCTATCCTTTCTCTTTTTTTCAGGTCAAAACGAAGAAGTGGAGAAGAAGATGAGTTGTAAGCGTGTGATTGGCTTATTTGAAATTCAGCGCATTTTTATTTGATTCCAGCATAATGTTTATTTGTTACATATATTAATTCCATGCTATTATACTAACTATTCTGGACTGGGCCCGACAGGCCCAAAAGCATTACTAAGGCCCAATCCAAAGGGACTTACTGAGGACCACGCCGAGCAAATGGGTCACATCCGTGCCCGACATCCTGATGTCCAGCTCGACATCCCGCTGTCCAAATCCACATCCTGATGTCCAGCTCGACACCCTGCTGTCCAGCTCGACGTCCTGGCGTCGAGCTCGGCACCCTGCTGTCCAGCTCGACGTGGTCTCGAGCAACCCAGCTAGGGCAGACTCAGTCCACCGTTCCCCCAACGATACTCCGGAAAGACCGCATCTCCATCCGCCCGCACTTCACGCAGAACATCCAGGAAGGGGACCACGTGCGGGTCCCCACTACCCACGTAGAACCTGGCAGTTCCTCCATTGGGCCAAATCCGCCCGGCCCAATGGAGGAACCTTGGCCCAGCGCTGGGGGCTATAAATACCCTCTGTTTCCAGAGGGTCAGGTATTCATCATTCTAACCTCAACTTCTATTATCTGCTCGTACTCCTACTTATTTCAGCATCGGAGTGTCTTGCAGGTACCCCCCCCACCTCGTTCAAAAAAGCTTTCTGCTCGGAGCCAGCCGTGACGGTCCTTTTCTGATCAGGTCAGATCAGTGGCGCCGTCTGTGGGAAACAGCTTCCCCGTCTAACGAACAATTCTAAGGACCAAAGCTCAATTCAATTACCTGTCATGGCTGACCCAGCTCACGACGAGCAGCCCGTCCGTGTCGCCGACACTAATAACGGCCCCACAGACAAGAACGGACACCTCGACAATCCCGGTGATCCCGGCCACAATGCCATCCCTGTGACAACCGCCCCTGGACCTTCCTCCCGCAGGGACGGGAACACTGTGTCATCCTCGACGACCCCTCCAGCACTCGAGGACGACCCGGTAGCTCTCGCTCATCACAGAGCTGCCCGGTTCTATGAAGTCCCAGTACCTCCTGGGGCAGATGCCACGACTCAGGCACTGTTCGCGGCCATCAACCAGACGAATTATCTCATATTCGCCCAAGGAGAAAGACTGAGGGCACTTGAAAATGATCGACGACCCCCGAGGAGGCATCAGAGGCCACCTTCTCCACCTCCTCGGGTCGAAGAAGTTCGACACCCTTCTCCCCCGCGGAGACACTACAGGGAGAACTCCAGGAGCCCCTCTCCCCGACCAAAGCAGAGGCGGCCCCAGTACGAGAGACAGCCCGCTATTCCAGCCGAGGAACCCAGTCGACAAGAGGCACCCCGGAGACGGGCGTGTGACCTTCAACCACCGAGCGTCACGCTCGAGGGAATCTCAGCACGATCATCGTGCCAGACATAACTACAGGACCCCTTCTCTTTCTCCGGAGAGGAGCGACGAGGACGACCCCCGTGGTCCCCTGTCGCAGGCCATCATGGATGCACCTATCCCCCCGGGCATGGAGAAGCCCCCACATCTGAAGGAGTATGACGGTGTAGCAGACCCGGTCGACCACATTGACGGGTTCGAAGCCATGCTTCACTATCATAATGTCGGGGGGCCCATCAAGTGCCGTCTCTTCCCCACAACTCTCAGGAAGGCGGCCATGGACTGGTATAAAGGACTCGCCCCGGGCTCAATTACATCGTGGCGGAACCTGAAGAACCAGTTCATCAGTTCCTTCACAGCTTCTCGACGCCACCCGAAGACCGAGGCGGCCCTCGAGGCCATCATCCAAAGACAGGATGAAACCTTGAGGGAATTCATCAACCGCTTCAACCGGGAAGCAATACAGGTCCCCTGCGCGGACCATATGAAAAGATATTTGCTGGAGAGGGGCCTCCTTCCCGGCACAGAATTCAGAAAAGCTGTGGGTATTGAGCCACCTGCAACTTTTGACGCTCTCCTCGACAAAGCCCGAGCATACATGGACTACGAGGAGAGAGAAGCTGCCAACAGGGCACGAGACTCTAGGGCTCGCGCTCCCAATCATAGCAGCAGCTCGCGACAAGACCCTCCTCCCCGACGTACGGGGGAGAAAAGGAAAGAAGATCGACCCCGGGAAGTCCGGGAACAAAGGGGCCCCTCGGGCCGTTTCACTGAGTACACTCCGCTCACGGCTTCCCGCGAGCGTATTTTGGCGGAGTGTGCTAGCACAGATTTCAGAGACGGTGGCGTCAAGCGTCCCCGACCTGCTCCCGCCAAGCCAGGGGCAGACAAAAATAAATACTGTCAATACCATAGGAGTCATGGTCATTTGACAGAGGACTGCGTCCACCTCAAGGACGCCATTGAAACCCTCATCAAGGGAGGGAGGCTCGCACAGTACAGGCGAAACAACGCTCCCCGTCGTGACGCCCACGAAGCTAAGGAGCCCGAAGAGGATGCACGACCATCAGACGAGTCGGTGCCAATCCAGACCGCCTTCTCGGTAACCAGGCCCGAGGATTTCGAAATTCCCGAGCTCCTGCAGGAGCCCCTGACAACACACAGCAGGTGGGAATACTTCCCCTCCGCCATGGTCATCAGCGGGGGCGGGTTCAACGACCTCACCATCAATTCAGCCAAGAGGAAGTTGGACGAACTGGTCGACACAGCTCCTCCTCAAACTGTGACGTTCGAAAGGGTGAAGGGCAGGTCAGAACCCATCACCTTCTACTTAGAAGAGCTCCCCGGCGGAGCCCCGAACGCAGTCATCCCCTTGCTGATAAGGGCAAAGATGGCCAATTTTGACGTGCATCGCATCCTGGTCGACGAAGGGAGTTCCGTCGACGTGATGTACAACCAGCTGTTCCAGACCTTGCAACTGGACGACTCACACCTCTCTCCGTATGTGGGTTCAGACCTTCAAGGCTTCAACGGCTCGACTTCCAAACCTTGGGGTTATGTCGAGCTCCTGGTGACGTTCGGGGAAAGAACGGCTACAAGACAGGTCAAGGTCCGCTTCCTCGTCATTGACTGCCCGTCCCTATACAATTGCATCTTGGGGAGGCCGACATTGGCGGAGCTGACAGCGGTGCCCTCAACTGTCCATTTAAAAATGAAGTTCTATACCAAAAGGGCAAGGGTAGCCACCATCCAGGGAGACCTCGCCGCTGCCCGCAGGTGCTTCAACGCTGCTTCCAAGGGACGGGATACCGTCGACGTGGGGACCAGACCCACCAAGAAGACAAAGCAAGAGCCCGACAGAGCATCCCCCGAGGTAGATGTTCAGAAGGCTCCACCAAAGGTCGACTCCATAGCCCTCGACGCCCGCTTCGACCAAGACGAGCCATCCAGCAGCGAGCAAATCCCCCTCCGACCTATTCCGGACGACGATTTTGAACTCGTTCCCCTCGGAGCAGACCCGACCAAGGGAGTGAAGATTGGAAAAGACCTCCCCGACTTGGCCAGGAAATCAAGGCCTGTCTGCGCGAGAATGCTGATCTCTTCGCCTGGAGCGCTGCAGAGATGCCCGGACTCGACCCTGAGGTCGCCTGTCATCACCTCGCCATTGATCCAGCCGCCAAGGCCGTAGTACAACGTAGGCGTAGGCAGTCTCCAGAAAAAACGAAGGCTGCTGAAAAAGCTGTAAAAGACCTCCTAGAGGCAAATTTTATTTCTGAAGCCCGGTACTCCACCTGGCTGTCAAATGTTGTACTTGTTAAAAAGAATAATGGAACATGGAGAATGTGTGTTGACTATACCGACCTCAACCGGGCTTGCCCGAAGGATGCTTTTCCTCTACCTAACATTGACATGCTGGTCGACAATTCGGCCGGCTACAAGACTTTGTCGTTCATGGACGCCTACTCGGGATACAATCAAATCCCAATGGCTCTGGGCGACAAACGCTGCACAGCGTTCATGACCAGCTCGAGCAACTATTACTACAACGTAATGCCCTTCGGACTGAAGAACGCCGGTGCAACTTACCAATGCATGATGAACAAAGTGTTCAACAAACAGATTGGCGACATGCTCGAGGTATATATGGACGATATGATCGTCAAATCCCGAGCAGACACCGATCACGCAGCCCACCTCAAGACAGTCTTCGCCCAAGCAAGACAGTGCAAAATGAGGTTCAACCCCGAGAAGTGCACGTTCGGGGTCAGGGCAGGAAAATTCCTCGGATTCTATCTAACAGAACGAGGGATTGAAGCCAACCCCGACAAGTGTCGGGCATTCTCCGACCTCCCGACACCAACGTCGAAGAAGTCGATACAAATCATGAACGGCATGTTGACGTCACTATCCCGCTTCGTCGCGAAGTCCGCTCAGCACGCACTTCCCTTCTTCAAGCTCCTTCGAAAGGAAGCAGCCTTCGAATGGAACGAGGAATGCGAGCACGCACTCCGCCATCTGAAGCAGAGCCTTTCTCAACCGCCCGTGTTGTCTCGACCAGATGACGATGAACCACTATACCTATACTTGGCAGTTTCAAACGAAGCCATCAGCGCAGCTCTTGTCCGCGAGACCCCTGACGGGCAGAAACCTGTCTACTTCACGAGCAAAGCCTTACAAGGCCCCGAGAGCAGGTATCAACAGATAGAAAAGGTTGCTCTGGCCCTCGTCAACGCTGCGAGGAGGCTCAGACACTACTTTCTAGCGCACACCATCATCGTGCGAACCGATCAGCCGGTGAGGCAACTCCTGGGTCGGCCAGATATGGCGGGCAGAATGCTGAAGTGGTCCTTGGAAATCTCCGAATTCGACATTCAGTACGAGAGCAGGAAGGCCCTGAAAGCACAAGCCTTGGCCGACTTCGTCGCGGAGATGACCACTAACGACATTCCCCCGGGGAAGGAACACAAGTGGACCATCTTCGTCGACGGAGCCTCCAGCTCGTCCGGAAGCGGCGCAGGGATCCTCCTGGAAAACGAAGAAGGTGTGGTAATCGAGCACTCCCTGGTTCTCTCCTTCCCGACGTCAAATAACCAGGCAGAATACGAAGCCCTGCTCGCAGGACTGAGATTAGCCGAGGACCTAGGAGCCGGCGAAGTTCAAATTTACACCGACTCCCAGCTCGTCGCTTCCCAAGTACAGGGAAGCTACCAGGCCAAAAAAGACAACCTCATTGAGTACTTGAACTTAGTCAAAAAACACATGGCAAAGTTCGTACGTGCAGAAATTTCTCATGTTCCCCGCGAGCAAAACACGAGGGCGGACATATTGTCCAAACTCGCGAGCACACGAAAGAAGGGCGGGAATAAATCCGTCATCCAGGAATCTCTGGCACGTCCGAGTATCGAACCACCCTCGACTACGGTCGAGGTCCACGCCATCGGGGATGCCACGTCTTGGATGACCCCGGTTTATAATTTCCTAACAAAGGGAGAACTCCCGTCGAACCAGGCCGAAGCTGCCACTATCAAGCGACGAGCATGTTCCTATGTTGTTCTCGAGCAGAAACTGTACCGAAGAGGATTCTCCATTCCCCTCCTGAAATGCATCGACGAGTCCGCCATCCCCGACGTACTGCGGGAGATACACGAAGGTATCAACGCCCAGCACATGGGCGGTAAATCCTTGGCAAGGAAAGCCCTCCGAGCAGGATACTACTGGCCGACGATGCAACAGGACGCCAAGGAACACGTGAAAAAATGTGACAAGTGCCAGAAGCACGGGGATATGCACCTCGCCCCCCCGCACGAGCTGAATACATTGTCGTCCCCATGGCCGTTCGCCTGGTGGGGCATGGACATCCTCGGGCCCTTCGTGCAAGGAACCTACCAGAACAAATTTCTAATCGTCGCCGTGGATTACTTCACGAAGTGGATCGAGGCCGAGGCACTCGCAAAAATCACCTCACACAATATCCTCCGTTTCTACAAAAGAAACGTCCTCGCCAGATTCGGAATTCCGCAGGCCCTGGTGACCGACAACGGTACCCAGTTCACCGACCACGGGTTCCGAGACTTCGTCACCAAACTGGGGACCAAACAACATTTCACGTCGGTCGAGCACCCTCAGACCAACGGGCAAGCCGAAGCCGCGAACAGAGTTATCCTCCGAGGGCTCAAGCGTCGACTCGGCGAAGCCAAAAGAGGATGGGTCGAGGAGCTCCACAGCGTCCTGTGGGCATACCGCACCACACCCCACTCAACGACTGGGGAAACACCATTCCGACTGACCTACGGCACCGAAGCTGTCATCCCGGTCGAAATCATGGAACCATCCCGACGAACGGAGGAACCCCTCGACGAAGAAATGAATGACGAAGCACTAAGGGATGAACTCGACCTAGTCGAGGAAATCCGATCGGGGGCTGCCCTGCGCGAAGCCACCCTAAAACAACGAGTGGCTCTACGCCACAACGACAAGGTCATCAAGCGCGAGTTCGAAATAGGCAGCCTGGTACTACGCAGGAACCAGAAAGACTCCCGCGAAGGGAAGTTGGCCGCGAACTTGGAAGGACCTTACCGCGTCCACGGCACCACGGGTACCGGGGCGTACTACCTCGAGCAGTTAGACGGAGAGCCATTACCAAGACCCTGGAATGCTGCTAAGCTAAAGCAGTACTACAGTTAGAAACTATCAACACTTGGGACCCTCGACCAGCAGCACCCGCGCTCGGTCAATGAGGAGAAACGTCCAACTTCGTATAAGGCTAAGGTACAAGCCCGACATACGACCAAAATGGCACAGCATCGCGCGGTAAACGATGACGATCGATAGTTCCCGACGTGGATAGCTATACCGAGCCCCACCGTCGTCGTACTCATAAGGAAGAACACCCAGCTCGCGATGGGCAGTTCACGCCAAGGGCGAACCGTCCCTAACGGGCTCCACGCCCGACTGAGCAACTTCGCTCCGAAAAGCCCGACATTCCATCAAGAATAACGGGCCATCTACAAGGGTCAAAAGAAAATCTCTCCCCTCGAGCACACCACTTAGATGACTCTGGCCAATCGAAATAGGGCCGAGAACGCATACAAACGGAGGCGGGCAGACTCGCTCGCCAAATCAGAGCCACTTACGGGCACTCCTCGGGCCCGTGACTTAGGCTAAAAATTCATGCAAATGTACGATTCCAAACAAGGGCAAAAAATCCAAAATGTAAAACAACATTGATATAAATGCCCGAAGGCGACAAAACAATAGTAAACCGACCAAGACGGCCGGCGATGTTCATAACATACAATAAACGGGCACGCAGGCCCAAAGAATACAAATATCAAGGGCACGCAGGCCCGCTATCCTACTCAGACTTCCACGGAATCATCATTGTCGGCGTTAGGAGAGTCGGGTGGAGGCACGATCACGCCATCTACAATCCGGTGTGTGTGACCGATACCCTCAGTGACCAGGCCAGGGTTTAGCAAGGAGAGTTGACCGACCGCAGAATTGAACCCGTCCTCCAGGGCACCGACGCAGTCCACCTCGAGGAGCCGGATGTGGGCGACCAGCTCCACCCGACTCTTCAAAGCTACTATGTCCTCGGGCTCATCTTCGGCAGGTTGCAGGGCAGCATTCATTTCCTCGACCTGTTTACCCAAGCGTTCGACTTCGGCCGCCAGGCGATCCCTGTCTGCCCGAAGAAGCTCCCCTTCCTCAGTCAACTTCCCCGACTTCTCCTTCTCCAGGGTCAACATCTCCCTCTCAGCATCGAGCATCGCGGTCTGCTCTCGGAACATCCCCTCGGAGCGTTCCAGAGCGACCTTCAACTTCCGCGAGCTCGCGGTCAGCGCCGCCTTCTCCTGCTCGAGTTCTTCAACACGGGCAGCATCCCCTCCATCCTCAGATAGCACCAAAGCCATTTCGGCCATTTTTACCAGCCCATCCACGCTGGCGGCCAGATACGCCTTCCGTTCCTCTTTACTCATCTTTTTTATGGCGGCAGCTTCATGGGCAACCACTGTCGGAGGGAATCGCTCGAAAAAACCCGCCTCTTCGAAGCAAGGGGGGAAGGCGAATGATTTAACAGCACCAGCGTCCTCACCGACAGTCGAACCACCTTCCACGCGGGTCCTCTTCCGCTGCATCAAAACGGCACTGGGGTCGATCTCCTCGACTTCTGGATCCGACGCGGGTCCCGAGCTCGACGGCGATTCCACCCTCGCCGACTGAGGAGCGTTTGGACTTTGTGACGGGCCCATTCTCGTCGCCTGTGGGGGCTTCACGACCCTCCTGCCTCGCCTCTGGTCGCAGGATAATTTCAGGAGCCTTTCATGTCGGCTAGCCATCGTACCTGCACGAAATAAAGGAGAAGTCAGTATCGAGCAAACTTCATGAGTAAATGACGAATAAAGAATTTCAAGCAACAAACAACCTAACAGGCGGGCAGCCTGCCTATATGTCGGGCACTCCACCAGCGCCTTGGTGTCAATCGGACGGGACTCGAACATCGGGTAACCGTCTTTGTCCAGGATATCATCCCCTTCCCGCATAACCCATTGGGCGGGATGGAAACTGTCGACAAACCGACAAAGAGTGTCGTACGCCCGCTCGTCTTCCGAGTACATGTCCCCGGCGGCGGTATGGTAATAACCGGTCCCATGCTCGTAATGCCGGGACATCCAGTACACCGGGATTTTAACCCTACGACCCAACACAGGGCTCCCATCGTCGCCCATCATCGTTTCCCCATCATCATCGCTCACCGGCCCCTCCTCCTCGAAAAGGGAATTCAAAGCAGCGTCGGTAACTGGCCGTACCACGTACCACTTGTCTTTAAACCCCCTCACGGAGTCCATATACATCTTAAAGAGCCTCCTCGACTGCTTCAGGGAGACCCAGCTATGTTTCCCTCCTCGGGACTGACGCTGCAGGTGAAATATCCGGAAGAAAAGCGGGATGGTCGCCCCGATCCTCAGGTATCGACACGTCAACTCAAACGCCCGGATGAAGGCGAGAGAGTTTGGGTGTAGCTGGGACGGGGCCAGCTCCAAGTGCATAAAGACCCCGACCTGGAAATCAGTGAATGGCAGCCGCAGCCCTAGGTCTTTGAACGCGATCTCATACATCGCGAGGCTGTAATTCGGATAAACCGAGCAAATCCTTGCACGGGTTGACGGAATCATGACTACGAAGTTTTGTTGGAAGCCGGGCTGGTCTTGACCCTCTTCAATGACAGCGAATGGGTGTCGGTCATCCCGACTATATACCGACGCTATCCCCCGCGGCTCGACGCCCACCCATTCCAGCAATGGGTCGGTCACGGTATCAATCAGGGTGACCGACTCGTCGGCACTCCGTTCTTCGCGGTCGCGGCGTCCGGAGGAGCTCGACTCGTCCGCCATGGTTACCTGCAGAGCACGGGAAACCAGTCAGTTGAGCACGAAGTCCTACGCTCGACAAAATCATGTCCTCCCATACACAACTACATAAGTCCTTTTCCCAAATGGTTGCCTCCCCGACGTCCTGAACCCGGTGTTCTTCCTCAAACCAACTGCGCGGCCACTCTGCAAGCATGTCGACCCGAGGTATGAACATGGCGAGCCGCACCATGAAGCCCACGACCAAGACCATGAACATACCGGGCGCGATCATGAATCAGGCGCCCTGGATCATGAAGACTCCGGGAAGCCCTGAAGTTTATCACCTAAACTATGAATGTGCCGGCCACAAACATGCGTTTGCCGGTCCTAGACATGAATGTGTAGGGCTGAGCACGAGTTTACCGGGCTAATCCCCCGCGCACGGTCCTAAAACATCTACAAATGCCAGAAATCATGCATTCTAAACGGAAAAATGAAGAAGGTAGATCACTTACTTGGATCAAAGAGTGGGATCTGGCTACGAAATGGAAGAATCTGTGACGAGAAGTCGCAACTGGAGAAAGTCTGGAAGAGCAGCAGCAGAGAGAGCACAGAGAGCAGAAAACGTATTATGGGGCCCAAGGTTCCTATTTATAGTGATGACGTGGAATACCAAACGTCACCTCGGGCAACCACGGACTCCATCTCCTCGACGCGCTGCTCCCAACGCAATGATGGCCCTACCCCCATAGGGTGGCGGCACAGTTCCCGAAAGATACCTCGTGTGCTCGACCGACGCGCCCGGTAAGGATCCTCCGCGCATCCACCTCCGAGGACGTCTCCGAGCACGACACGAGGAGGCCCCTCGAGGGCCCACACCTCTATCCCGAGCACGAGACCTCATCGATGGAATAACTTGGGTTCAAGTCATGGCTCCTCGCAAAGGAACCACGACTTGGGGGGCTCCTGTTCTGGACTGGGCCCGACAGGCCCAAAAGCATTACTAAGGCCCAATCCAAAGGGACTTACTGAGGACCACGCCGAGCAAATGGGTCACATCCGTGCCCGACATCCTGATGTCCAGCTCGACATCCCGCTGTCCAAATCCACATCCTGATGTCCAGCTCGACACCCTGCTGTCCAGCTCGACGTCCTGGCGTCGAGCTCGACGTCCTGGCGTCGAGCTCGGCACCCTGCTGTCCAGCTCGACGTGGTCTCGAGCAACCCAGCTAGGGCAGACTCAGTCCACCGTTCCCCAACGATACTCCGGAAAGACCGCATCTCCGTCCGCCCGCACTTCACGCAGAACATCCAGGAAGGGGACCACGTGCGGGTCCCCACTACCCACGTAGAACCTGGCAGTTCCTCCATTGGGCCAAATCCACCCGACCCAATGGAGGAACCTTGGCCCAGCGCTGGGGGCTATAAATACCCTCTGTTTCCAGAGGGTCGGGTATTCATCATTCTAACCTCAACTTCTATTATCTGCTCGTACTCCTACTTATTTCAGCATCGGAGTGTCATGCAAGTACCCCCCCCCACCTCGTTCAAAAAAGCTTTCTGCTCGGAGCCAGCCGTGACGGTCCTTTTCTGATCAGGTCAGATCACTAACGAATACACGTGCATAGCTCAGTTGGTGGAAAACCTTGTTGGCAAGCCTTGGGACCTGGGTTCGATTCCCAAGTCCCCTCCCTTCTCAATATTATTTTGTGTTCCATATTCCTGTGCAGCGTATCTTTCAGGGACCACCATACAGCTCTACTTCTGGGCATGCCACACGTCCCACAACATCAATCTAATGGCCATGATCTGAAGAACACCATACGCACTGGTCAATGGAGTCACACGCATCCCAGAAAAGTCAACCAGGCCTCCAATAAATGGGCCAAATTGCTGGCAACTTACCTCTAAAATTGGGGTCAACACCCCCCATTGGTTTGCATTCTATTTTTCATTCTTTTTATTTGTTTTATTTAGTTTTATTTTAATTCTTTAAATTAATTTTTCATAACATAAAAATACCAAAAAATCAGAAAAGATAAAAATAAAAATATATTTTATTATTTAATTCACTAATGTCTTTATTTTATAAATAAATGTAATAATTAATTTAGTTCTAATTCTAGGTTTTAATTTTAATGTTTTTGTAATAAACTAAAAAAATGTAGAATTAGGGTTTTATACTTTTATTCTTTTCTTTTACCATTATTAAATATTAATTATTTTTGTAAATAAATTGCCATGTAAATGATTAATTAAAATTAGGTCAAATTTAAACATTTTTTTTAACCAATTAAAAATAGTTTAGAATTAGGGTTTTAATTTCATTTAATTTTCTTACCAAATTCCATAAATACAAAAACTCAAAAAAATAATTTCCTTTTCTCATTTAACTTAATTAATTTATTAATTGTAATTTAAATTCCTTAAAAGGGTCCAACGCCCTCGCATTCCCGACTTTACTTCTTCTCGCATTTTACTTTTATTTCTTTTTATAAATTTCATGTAATTACCCCAAAGCCGTGTAATAGATTAATTAGACATTTATCTTTCCGCATTTTATTTTATTTCAAATCGGGTCTTGGATTAATTTGGCGATGTAGACCCGCGCCTTTGTAATAGCGTAGGACTTTTAATTCCGCATCTTTTAACTGTTAATAATTTGCATGAAAGAATGAATGCCAAAAATAAAAACAAAGCGTAGAACACTAATGCATGAACAAGACAAATATAACTGAAAACGACACACAAATCACACACCACCCCTAGGGTACGTCTCACTGTTGCCTTGCCCCTCGAAAAGTGGTCGTCGAGTAGAGGACGTTTTAGTAAGTCCTCATGTCCATGAACATGGCATGAGGGTAGCTTCTAAGGTGTCTTCCTATTGCTCTGGTGACCACAATGTCCCGAACCCTCGAATTGACCCGAACACCTCCAACGGTGGTGCTACCTACCTCTCAATGGTGGGATGGCACTACTTTAAGGACATTTACACAAACGAATTCCTTAGGGTAGGTAGAGAACTCGTAGATACTTGCTCTAAATTCAAAACAAATTCAAAAAATAATTTTCACACCGACACCTTTCAAAAAAAGCTTTCAAAAGCAACTTTTCAAACACTCTTGAGGACCGATACAAGAGTCGAACTGAAATTTTCAAAGAAACTTTTTAAACCCACAGTTGAAAAGCAAACAAACAAATTTTGAAAACACAAATGAGAAAGTATCTAAGAGCCCATGGATAACCATGGATAGAAAGGGTGCTAACACCTTCCCTTTCTATAAATCTACCTCCCGAACCGAGAGCAATCTCTATAAGGAATTTTTCCGTGCTTTTGTCCTTTCCATTTGGAGAAAATAAAAGACGGTGGCGACTCTTGCTTCCGCGACATTTCGCGAACCAGCGTTAAACAGTCAGTTCCAGATCCACCGATCACAACTGGTATAGTAATCAAAGAGATCTTAGTGTCGATCTGGCTGATCCAGAGAAAATCTTACGAGGACATATTTCTGTTGAAAATCCTGGAATAGCCCTTCGTTAGATGTAGCTTGTTGATGTGATCTTTTCCCTGAAAGGTAAAGAGTTAGTCGTATGCAATTTCATGATGTATGCATTGCGTAATGATGTTCTCAAAATAAATGAGATTTGTGTTATATGTATTTTGTATACATGTGCTATGAATGTTGTTGAAATGTAATTTCGTCTTGGAAAATAAATCCTTGGCAAGTGTTGGGGAGTTATTAAATCTTGGACTGTTGTTGAAGAGTAAGTGTGTCTTCAAACTTTGCTTAGAATGTTTCCACCAGGGATTCTTGTTTTTTTATTTGAGGAGAACTCCACTGGGGAATGTTGAAAACTCTGTGGAAAGTGTTGATTCCTGTTTGGGGAAAAAAGATCAGGAGTCTCAGTTGTCTGTTGCTCTACTGGGAGTTATCTCTTGATGGACGAAGTTGAACTGATATCTGATCGGGTCCAGGCTTTACAGTAACTTATTGGGGATTGTAGAGTAGTCTACTGGGGAAGAGGAGTTGTGGTCCTCCGATTTGTAGTAGTTGGAGAGGAAAACTCAAGCTGAGGGAAATCCTCGAGGGTTCTTGAGGTCGACTCAGTTGGTGATAAGTTTTCAGAGATTGAAACTCTGGCTGGGAGTCATCCTATGAGAAAGATCTTGGGAAGATTTGTCACTGCCCCTAGTAGTAAGTGTTGTAGTAATGCCATAAAATGTTTGCTTGGTCGCACATGACCCTTTATGTGAGAGCCTGTTTTCCCTCAGAGTTAATCTGGTGCACCTTGACGCTTGAGATTTCGATCATATTTCCGATATCCCTGAACTTCCTAGAGATATTTTCTAAGACTATTGTGGAAGAAATCGAAGACCTGATACTGACACCATCTGATACTACTAGCACAGACGAACAAATTAGTGGTATCCAAGATCTTTGGTCAAGTCTCAGAATTTTCTAAGAACTGTCATGGGAGGATCCGAAGACATGATACTGACACCATCTGATACTGACACCATATGATATTGTTGGTACAGACAAGCAATTGGTGGTACCGGAAGTCTTTATAGTGGATATTATTCAAACCCCTGATCAACATGACATTGCTCCTTGAGTGATACATATGGAGATTTGTTCCTGGTAATTCAGCATTTCTTGAGAGATTTCTTGGAATCTTGAATGGACTTCCCCAGGTGTGCTAGATAGTGACATGTCATGCCCCTTTGTTGATAGGAGATTTTTCATTGGAAGCGTCATCCCACTTGAAGTGATTTTGGTCACTAAGAGAGCTTTCGTTCATTGGATATTCGCTGTGTGAATTTCTCTGTTGTCAAACAAATAGCCATATGCAAACAGTGATATTCAAATAATGCAAAGTTTATGCTTATCCTGAAGTTTTGAAAATGCATTTTAGAAAGTAAAGAAATTTCGTAAGAAAAATTCAACTCAGGATTTAGAGTAATGCCTTATAGGAGTCAATATACCTTTTTGTAACAGTATGCTTTCGAACTAACCCATGCTTCAATTAGGACTTTTGAAGGGTTGTAGCGTGGCTTGGTTCATGGTTTAAGAAATAAAGGATTAAGGCTCAAAGTGTAGTTGTACCCACCCGTTCATCGTGATGTTCTTCAACCCTAAACTCAGTTAATTGTCTATTTGAACTCCAATTGAGTCTGGAATGACGTTTTTGGTGATGGTCCAGACAAGTTTAGTTTATCGGAAGGCAATCATTTTTGCAACATTTTTCATGTTGTCGAGGATTTGTAGTGTCCTATTTCTTTTGATTTGTTATCCCTAATTTTTGCCTGACAGTTCTTATTTTGAGATTACATTCAGCGGGATGCCCCAGTTTTTCTTAAGTCTCCTTTGTAGTTTTTGACTTAGTGGGCTTTTCTTTTTTTGAGAGATAATGACTGCCTATGTGATAGGGAACCATCATCGCCTTTTAATTCCAGAGGAATATTTTTGATATCACTCATTGTATACAAAGTGAATGCGCATTTGAATTAACAGAGAGACTACCCTGCCCCAGGTTTTGGTTAAAGGTTTCAATTTGTGTAAAAAAAGAAAACTTCTACTTCTTTGGCTCGAAGGGGTTGACTAGGGATTATCCTCCTTATAAGTCTAGTGTTTGGGATTTAAAAGAACGCCTGTACATCATCAGCAAGGTCTGTTCAAAAGCATACTGTATGAGATTATGGCATTGTTTTTGTCATCCTCCCTCTAAAGGCTTGTAACTTTTAGCAAGAGTTGAATGTCATAAAGAGAGCAAAAAGCATAGTTTAAATATAGTGAAAACGAATGGATGAATTCAGGACAAACATGTGCAATGCATTAATGAAACGAAGTTTGACATTAATAGATAATTATTTAAATAACAAAGAGATTACAACTTGAAAATTCAAATGAACAGAAAATTTCCTCGCCCCGATCATCGCTTCATGTGGATGCCTTTGAGGGGTGGTAGAAGAGTTCCAATTGATCGTCTTGTGTAAACTCCAACACTCCTTCGTCAATTAGGTCTTGAATCCTGTTCTTCAGAGCCTAACAATTGTTCGTGTCGTGCCCAGGACTGTCAGAATGGTAAGCACACCTCTCTTTGGGACGGTAACTAGGAGCAGCAGTGTTAGGATTCTCAGGAGGAGCCTTTAATGTAATTAGCACTGCCTTCAACAAGTGTTGTAGCACCTGAGCTAGCGACATTCCAATCCCGGTAAATTGTCTCTTAGGTGCGACCTCCTTGTGCTGATTCCTTTTTTGTTGTTGGCGAGGTTGTTGTTGGACTCGAGACGTGGCAACAATTTGGAATGTTCTACTCTCCACTAAATCGGCTTCATGTCGCATGGGAGGCTGAGCAGTGAATTGATCTCCAATTCTGGCTGTTTGCCTCATACGGTTGTAACCGTCTTGACGAAGCTGATTGACAAGAACTTTTAGCTCTTCTTATCCTTGAGCCAGATTTTGGATAAGAGCCATCTGGCCCACCAGTTGTCCCATCATTTGGACTTTCATTACGGCTATCTCGGTTTGTAATCACTCCAACTGGTCATCTCTGTCATCGCCAGGATTCCCCATGACCATGCCCCTTGTGAGGAGCGCCTTCACCTCTTCTTGTCCCTTGGATATGTTCAAGAACATCTCTTGAAGTCGAGCGTTTTGAGCCTAGATGTCCTTGATGGTTTGTTCTAGGGCCATCTCTACTGAAATAAACAGTAGTAAGATAAGGAGGCCTGTATGGGAGAAACCTGTCATGATATGATGCATATGCAAATGATTTCAAGGAAATTAGAGATTTAAATTTGCTTTAGACAAAAAATGAACACACATTATATTAATAAATTAAAGTTTGAATACATCATACCTCTTTGGGCTTTACAAAGAAATACAAAACTTTAAGACAAAAAAGTTGAACGCATCCTCTTCGGTGCGACGTAGGCATTCAGACTCCGCTCTTCATGAAGCTGCTTGGTGAGTTCCAAAACTTTCTTCTCGCTGGCATAAAATTAGGCTTCAAAAGTGTCTCGCTCTTCCTTAAGTTGTATCCAATCCCTTTGCAAGTCTTCGAGAGAGGTGGGCATGTTAGGATGGAGGATAGTGTATGGGACATCTCCTTCCACAACAGGCTCTATGATAACTGGAAGAATGGAGGGGTAAGGCATCATAAAACTTTGAGCACGGGATCGTACCCATTTGAGATAAGGCTCAAGAGGGATGGAATTCTTGTGCCCCAGTGTCTTGCTATCAACTCTATGTACCATGCCCCAGGCTCGCATGAACCTTTTGCGGTAACCCTGAGCATCATTCTCGTAGTCGAAGACGAGTCCTTGGATAAGTGTATCATGAGGACCATCACTTCTCGCATATCCAAACTGTTGTACTGCCAAACAAGGATTGTAAGTGATTCCTCCACTAATTCCTAAGAGAGGGACATTAGGGAATTCTCCGCATCAATCAATGATGGTAACGTTCTCCGAGAATCGATGGCACTAATGAATGCCTGAATGTGTAAGAGTCATTAGCCTATGAGACCATCTCAAACCCTATTCATTCTTCAAGACAGATCGGGGTAGGTGCAAAATAAACCATCTAGCCAAAAGAGGTGTGCAGCATAGAAGGGTTCCTCTCCTCTTTATAGTGCGAGTATGCAATGAATGTCAGATATATCTAAGCAGAGTAGGTACCGAATTGCGTGACAGGAAAACCTTAATCGCATTCACATCTATGAGGTGGTCTAGATTAGGAAACAGTACCAACTCATAGATGAGAAGGGATAACACCTCTTCAAAACTTGTAAGTACAGGGTATCCCAAAAATGATGAGCTTTCTCAAACAGGATTTAGCCAAAAAACCCTTGAAACCTCTCCCGGTTTCCCAATTTTCTATTATGCCAGGCCGTTGTAAGGATAGAGCTTTAGCAATATCTTCAAGTTTAGGGTCTATTTTCATACCACTGAAAGGTACCTCGTTAAGGATAGGCACCCCTAGTAACAGAGAAAACTCCTCCATAGTAGGCACTAACTGGTAATCCGGAAAAGTGAAGCAGTGATGTAGAGGGTCAAAGAATTGAAAGAGTACTTTTAACATTTCTTCATCAGGGTTTGAGGTGACCAAGCTGAGAGGTCGACCATGTCTTTCAGTGAATGGAGAGCTTTTGAGAACCCTTGATACCAAATCTTTAAGCTGGGGAGGTACTTTTACCAGACTGACTTGGATAGTGAATCTGCATGCGAGGGCCATATCCTACAAAACAAGACAAAAATAAACCCTAATAATCCTTGAAATGGTTAGTATGACACGCTATGTTATGATGTCATGATTATGCTCATATATAGCAGATATAGCAAACACAAGTAAATCTCACAAAGACCTTAGGTTTAAGGCTTGAATGGATTTTAAGGTAATACCCTCTTGAAGTTGGGTTGGCTCAACCTATCCTAAATATAGTAACCGAGTTCTAAGGGATCTCAATATCACCGGTCTTTCCCCCAAATATCATTCTGATAGACAATTGACTTGCCACTAAACAAATCTTAAGGGTCAGACCTCAATGAGTGCAGCATCGAGTATCAACCGACCTTGGGTTTACACCAAAGACGGCTATCTCACTACTTCCTAAATGCCAAGTTGGTCAATTAAGGTGCTAAGGTCAGTTAACGCTTTCTGATACCACGCAGCGGCCCCGTATTCTCCTTGATTACTCAAGGGCTACCGATATACACCAAAGTATCGCATCAACATAGCTACTGTTTCAACCGTGTCGGTAAACCCTGCATAGTTCCCTCACAGTTTATTGCTACTTACCTAAAAGGTGCCCCAAATCTGGGTGTAGGATTTTTAACAGTAACCCAAATAAGGACCTAAAATGTAAATCATACAAGTCAAACAATGAAATCAAGTAGATGTGATCTAGCCCTAAGGTAACCCCACTTTTAAGTTTTCCCTAGCACAGTCGCCAGTTCTGTAATGCAGTGGGAGAACTGACTTGGTTGTTTTGCGTTTGATCGCAAATGTTATGGTTAGCAAGAGTCTCCACTAAATTTTATTTTATCCAAATGGAAAGGCTGAAAAGAACAGGAAATACCTTTGAGATGTTTTCTTGAGTTCGGGGGGTAGATTATGAAAATGGAAGGTATTAGAACCCTTTTCATCTGTAGTTATCTACGGGCTCTTAGTTGTTTGCTAGATCACTTTCTCTTGTTTAAAAGTACGCTTTGTGGTGTGGTTTTTAAAGTACTTTGAAAATGTCTTTGTAATGGTTATCGTTTCTATAAGAACGCGTACAAAGTGTTGTTTTTAAAATAGTTCAAAGAGGTGTTTGTGTTTTTGTGTTTTTGAAAGTGATTTTGAAAAGGTGTCTTTGTAATGGTTCTCGTTTCTATAAGAACGCGTACAAAGTGTTGTCCTTTGAAAATGTTTCAAAATGAAAGTGTGGGTGTATAAAATGTTTTTCTGTTGTGAGAAAGTGAGCAACTAGGAGCAATCTACCTACTCAAAAGTCTTTCTTGTTTATTTCCACTTTCCTTTGACATTATTATCTTACCATTGATTTGGTAAGAAACCCTATCTTTGGATGTAAAAGGGACGGGAATGGGTCATCGTATAGCCATGATAGCAATGTTGTGAGATGTCTTAGCATTTTATTTAGGGACTAAGATCATTTTGAAAGGCAATATTGATAGCCTCATCGAGGGACAATGATCTTGTATTTTGATTTGTCTTTGCTAAGATACCTCACATGTATAACATGGCCAATTTTGTAAGGCAACAAAATGGGTTTACCCTAAGGGTGTAAGTGTGCAAGTGTATTGATTTACATGCATTATTTTGTCTTGTATTAGCGTTTTCTAAGCATTGATTTTATCTTCCCATACAAACCCTAACCACTAGCATTTATATATAAAGCATTAAATTGCGAAAAAATAAAAATACTAAGCTATTACATCATTAGGGGAGGGGGTGTACAAATTGACAAATGGGGAAATTGCAAGAAAATTAAATCTAAATAATTATTACAACCATATTGAATATTGTACAAAAATTGAATAGATAATAATGTACAAATGCAAATAAATAAAGAAATGAATTTTGTTTGGTTTTCATGAAAAGTTTTAATCTTGACCTAATTAAAGAAAATGATTAATTAAAAAATTAACAAAAATTAAACCTAAGTTAATTAAGAAATAAATTAAGTTAAAAATGTTTTTAGGGTTTTTTATGAAAAGGTTTTAAATAATAGGAAAAATAATTAATTAAAATAAACCTAAGTTCTAAATTAATTTTAATTTACAAGAAAATAATATAATATAAAAATTAAACCTAATTGTTGTACCCCAAAATTTGCCCTCTCATTTTACTCAAAATATATTCCTAGAGATCCTCAATTTGCTCAAGGATGCCCAAGAGTTTACCAGACAAACTCTCTCCTAAGGCAATGTATCTTAAACTAGGGTTTCCATTTTCATCAAGATGGGTGAACTCAAAAGACCTCATATGCTCTCCATGGTCCTAATATGTTCTCAAGACCTTCCATGTCAAATTTCAAGCCCCGCACAAGAAGTTTGCTCAGTCGTACTGCTCAGATGCTTGAGAATAGACTATATTAGGTCAAAAGTCAACTGTGGCCCACATACAGTCAAAATTCAATATTTTTGGTCAACATCAACATTTTGAAGTTATATCCATCATTTTATCAAGGGTTGATCATGATTCCTCAAGGAATGCCCTAAATTCATCAAAACCCAAAAGTTGCTAAATTAGGGTTTCTTAGGAAAAGTCAACCAAACTTTGACCAAGCATAACTTCTTCATACTTTATTATAAATTTTCCATCCAAGGCTCATTTTTAAGAGAATGCAATTCCATACAATTCATCTTCATCCCTCAAGCTTAAAATGTGCACTCACAAAAAGATATAGATTTCCACATTATAGGTCCTTTTGAAAAGTCAACAAAAACACTTTGTGGGTCAAAGCTTAATACATGAACATGGAAGACTCAATTGAGATGAGACCAATTATTTTGCTTAGGGTACATCCTAAGCTTTCTAAAAAGTCCAAGAACACCTCTCTAGGGTTAAAATTGGAAGAGATATTCCTTGTCAAAGTTGACCTTTTTTTGCAAAATTGCCAAAAGGCAAATATGCTCAAAAATGCATTTTTTGCCAAATGGGCCTAACTTTTTATACTTGCACCTCACTTATGACATGGTCCATGATCCAAATGTTCACTCACATGTTATTTTCTTCATTATTTATTTTATTTTAATTTTTTATTTATTAAAAATTGAATTAAATCAAATAAATGGTAAATAATAACAAAGATTTATTTTGATTGGATTTTTGAACAGAATCACAAGCTCATTATGCTGGCATATTAGAATCAAATCGAATCAAAGCTAATTGTCACAAGAATGGCATGATTAGGCCAAATTTGGAAAGATATCATACCACATGAAAACCAAATCAAATCTTCAAAAATTGCAAAGATGTTAGCTGTTTTTATAACCCTAATTCACTTAGGGATATATAATGAACAAGTCCATGCATGAAAACAAGGATTGGCAGTGGTGGAAAGCACAATACAAAACTCAAAATTTTGGCAAAAAAGTGTGAATCGGATCTTCAATTACAGACCAGTTCAAGGCATGCTGAAGGACAAATCGTGTTCCTGGGCGATCATTGAAGCAATAGCAAGCAACCTCAAGGCCTGAGACATCAAGAAACGAGCGCTAGATGTAACACAGTTCGTTCATATTTTTGAATTTAATTTTTACAATTCATGCATGATCATTAAGTTATGAGCATATATTCGTGTTTATATCGCCTTTTAGAATGTTCTTACATACTTAATTGCATGTTTTGGTGCGTGTTGGATGAGACACCATTGCTAGGGTTTACAAGGTTGCTTTAGGGCGTTCAAATGCAGGAAAAATTGGATCTCAAGATGGATACCATCATGATCAGAGGATCGAATCCAATCGATTCATGACCTTGAATCTGATTTATATTGCATAGACATGATATTTGAGGAATGCAAGTTTTTAGCTATGGCTGATTGTCCGTGGGTAAAAGCTCTGAACCTAAGATGATAGTCCCCTGGAGGAGACGAGTGCGTGTCACAACTTGAGTGGATGGTTTAAACTCCACGCGCGTTTAGGTTATAGTCACTGACCAGTTCACAATATATTGTTTTTTATGTGTTTATATTAACAAATAACTTGGCAGCGCAGTTGGCAAAGGAGGAAACCTATGAGGTGCACGTCCTGGGTTCGACCCCAGGCGTGTTGCTTTTGAATTTTCTTGATATTTCCTATAGGTTCCAATGCACCATGTCCAACAAAGTCCACCGTGAGACCCCAGATCTAACCCCCAAGATCTCATCACATCCAGAACCAACGTCCCATACGCGCAGTCATACCATAGATCATCATGGGACCAGCACACTAGATCTAGCGCTGACTGCTGCCTCAACATTGTTGGGACTAGAAAATTTCACAATACACCCTCCCATTCAGAAATAATAGGCCCAATCTCTTTCTTTTATTTTATTTATCATTTACTAATTATTTCTTTTTTCACAAAAATAACATCAATTTTTTTTATTTAATCAAAATCACAAAAACACCAAAAATCATTTTTTTCATAAAATATTTTTTTTAATTAATTAATTTAATTCAAAATTAGGGAAATTAAATATTTATTTTTTATAATTAAAACTAATTAGAAATTAGGGTTGTAAATAATTAATTTTTCCTTCAAAAATAACTTAAATATTCTTTTATCAAATTAGATTTTTTAGGTTTTCTAATCGTCTTCGCATTTAATCTGTCGCGAGCGTTTTATTTACCCTTTTTGATTATTATTTATGTAACTGTTTCAAGGTTGTAATAGATTTTAATTAGGGTTTTAAATTTCCGTATTTTATTTTCAGTTAAATAATTCTGTATCTGCGAAAGCCATGTAATAGTTAGGATTTCTATTTCCGCACTTTAAATTTCCACAATTATTAACTGTTAGATGTATGTTAATAGGATTGTATGGAAAGAATGCTTGAAAATTAAAACGGTAGATAACCTAAATGTGCAAATACAAATTAACAGAAAAATTCACTTGCACATGCTCACTCCTAGGGTTTACTCCACTTCGGTTGCCTTCTGTTAAGCGGTCACGAAGTATAGGGTTTGTTAGTGGTCGTCCTCTAGCCCCGAAAGATCTCAAATGACCCATTAAGATGTTGCCTCGGAAACAAATCTTTAAGGCTTTAGGATGATTACTAACACCTCCTAACATTGTTTTTGTGACCGTATATGTCCCTTCGAATGTCCCTTTAAACTCCAATGACGGTGCTACCTATTCCTTAATAATGGGATATCGCTATCTAAAGGAAAATGAACAGTCTTTTTTGAGTAGGTAGATTAACTTTTAAGTACTTGCTCAAACGAATAAACTTTTCACCCCAACACCTTTCAAAATAATTTTCAAAACAACTTCGTCACATTCTTGAGGACTGATACAAGGGTTATCACGAAGTAAACTTTTTTTCAAAACAAGCACACACACAAGAAATCTTTAAAATGAGCAAGTACCTAAGAGCCCATGGAAAACCATGGATAGAAAGGGTGCTAACACCTTCCCTTTCTATAAT
Organism: Vicia faba; assembly: GCA_948472305.1. NCBI lineage: Eukaryota > Viridiplantae > Streptophyta > Magnoliopsida > Fabales > Fabaceae > Vicia > Vicia faba. The sequence goes on from OX451735.1 coordinate 21,303,131, forward strand.
CTACCCCCCGTACTCAGAAATATTCTCGAAAAAGGTTTTTTCTGTTCTTTTTCCTTTTCCTGATTGGATAAAATAAAAGTCGGTGGCGAATCTTGCTTGCTGCGACATTTGCGAATATAAAATACAAACCAGTATAATAGTCTGTTCTGCCACCATATCACAGAACCGGCGACTCTGCTGGGGACTTTAAATAAAGTGGGGTTTACCTTAGGATCTAGGTCATTTCAAAATTGCTTTCTTGCTTGTTTGCTTTATTCTTAAAGGGTTTTGCTTGGGTTACTACAGATCCTACACCCGGATCTAGGGGCACTTATTAGGTAAACAACAATAGATCACAGAGACTGTATGGCATAGACTGATATGGTTTAAGCAATGGCTGTGTTGGTGTGGCACTTTGGTTGGTACCGGTATCATTCGTGGGGAAACGAGGAGAATACGGGGCCGTCGCATGGTGTCGTAAAGCACTAACGGACCTTAGAATCTTAGTTGAACAAACTTGGCCATTAGCAAGTAGTGAGATAGCTGGCCTCGGTATAGAGTTCAGGATTGGTTGATACTCGATGCTACACTCATTGAGATCAAACTTTCTGGATATTTCGGCCGCAAGAAAAGATTGCTTGAGCCGAGACAATGCCCGATAAAGTATGGTCAGTGATATTGAGATCCCTTAGAGCCCGGTTACTCTTTAAGACAAGTTTGAAATCAACTAAACTTCAAGAGGGTATGACCTTTAACCTCATGCAAGCCTTAAACCTAAGGACTTGGCGTGATTTGTATGTGTTTGCTATACTTGTGGTTTATCATGACATCACGCATCATAGGATAGCATCCATTCTTATTGCACTAACCATTTCAAAGACCAAGGGAATTTATCTTTGTTCTATTTTGCAGATCATGGCTTCCGTTCATAGAAACACTATCTGAATCAGCTTTGTGAAGATACCTTCCAAACTCAAAGAGCTAGTATCAAAGGTTTCTGAAACTTCTGCATTCACTAAGAGACATGGTTGTTGTACCCCAAAATTTTCCCTCTCATTTCATCAGCATTTCTCATCACAAGACTCTTGGAATTCAAGATCAAGCTAGGGTTTGCTCTGCCCAAGACACCTCCTTGCATTGTTGACCTAAATTAGGGTTTGAGTTTACACAGTGATGTTTTGACCTACAATGCCCAAATTGACTTTCATACTTCATGTTGGACTCACGATTTTGCCCATACCAAGTTTCAAGCCTTGATTCAATTTTTTGCCCAGTCAATTGGACAGTTGACCTAGAAATCAGCTGGATTAGGGAAAAAGTCAACTGTGGCCAATTGACAGTCAAACCTCAGGAAATTTGATTCACATCAACATTATGAACTCATATTAACCATTTGATCAAGTTTGGATCACAATTCCACAATAAATTTGATCAGATCATCAAAAGGGCAAAATGGTCATTTTTAGGGTTTTGACTGTACAAAGGCAATTTTTGACTGTTTGACCTAGACAATGGCAAATCAAGCTCAACCATGGACTCAAGGACTCAATGAAATTGTCTTTACCCATTCAACAAGTTCAAAAGATCTCAAATGCATAGGATTGACAGATGAATTTTTCAGTCAACTGATCAAAATTTGACTGTATACTGAAAAGTCAAACTTTGACTTTTTGGTCAAAATCAAGTGCCAAGGGTCATTTTTCATCAAGACATGTCAAATTATGAAACTTGTTCATCAAGAAACCCAAAATGCAAATTAGGGTTTAAAATGGAAAATTTTCATAACTTAGAATTTTTCTAAGTTATAAAATTTTCTTATTTTTTCCTAACTTTGTCCCATTTTTTCACCAAGATGAAAATGGATTCAAACAAAACTTGAAACATGAAAGTTGTATTCCATCACAAATTCTACAACTTTTATTCACAAAGCTTTCTCAAAAGAAGCTTGTATCTCAAGTTATGATTTTTGGAACAAGGGTACCTAAAACTTTTAACTTAGAGAAATTTTGCCCTAGTTTAGGCAGGATTTTGACCCATCTTCTTGGCCATTTTTCACATAGTCCCACTTGGAGTTTCAAGTTACATTTCAAATATGGATTGTATTACATGTTGCAAGCTTTCAAAATTGTCCAAGAACTCCTCAAACACCCTTGTGGTTAGGGAGAATCGAATGCTTGAAGTTGGCAAAAACTCACTTTGATCCATGGCCAATACATGTTCATATCACTTGCCAAATATGATCTAGCTAGCTTGGTTCACAATTACAGGCCTCTAAACCAGTTTGTGTTCCATAATTTAATGCAAATCCATTGAGCCAAGGCATTGTCTTGGTCATTAGGGTATTGTACACTAGATTAAGCCTTAAATGGAAAAAATAACAATGCCATTTTTGCTTGAACTTTGTTTTATGTCAAAACAACATCCTAGAGCATTGAACCAGATCTTATGCTGCAAACAAAATACACTAATTAGAGGGGCCAAGAGGGTTGTATGCAGGGTGATAGGATGGCCTGTACAAGTCTATAACCTCACTTCCACTCTTTTGCTTCAAGAAGAAGAAAACTTGCAAGACACAAGGCATCTCTCACATCTGATAAAACCAACTAAAACAAAGTTATCAAACAAGTTTCATACACCCTAGCAAGCCAGAAACACGAGTCCTTTACCTCTCAAAACTCCTTGTGCACAAAATCCCCATTTTCTTGCAAAACAAGGCCAATTATGCATTTTGCAAGCCATCATCAAATTCCATCGTGCGTTTTGCCCAAAGATACTTCAAACACCTTCCAACCAACACACCTGAACTATTCCAGACCTCCATTGCTAGCTGTAACACCATTAACATGTTGGTGTAAGCCCTAGAGGCCAATACTTTTGGTACTTGTATCGAATTATTTATTAATAATAAAAGGCATTTCTTTATTATGTTTCTTTCCAAAATAATAAAGTCCCTAGAATGGTTTATTTGTTTAATGAAATGTTAAGTGTGACTTAATCATGAGATCCCATTAAACATAAGACACTATTCTTAAAGTATCTGTAGTCAAGCTTTAATGTGAAGTGGGATAACATTAAAGCATTAAGATTATTATGAAGATGGATTGATGATCACATCTCATGGATCATAGATAAGGAGTTATCAAGTCTTGACATAGGTATGAATATTAGGAGTAATATTTATACTGGATTGACCCGCTATGAGAATACTACATAAAATGTTATGCAAAGTGTCATAAGTTATTCTCATGATGATAATGGTGTATACCACCCTTCGACCTGAAACCACTATGGACCCTTGATGTAGACTCAAGTACTTTATTGTTGATCAAACGTCATCCGTAACTGGATGACTATAAAGACGGTTGATGGGTACTTCACAAAGCATGCTAAGGGACATAAGTGACCTAGATTGAATTTGCTCATCCTGCATAACAAGATAAATGTCTAAGGGCCCAATATTGAACTGGACAAGGGTGACACAGTGTATGCCTTGTGTTCAATATAGACATGAGGGCAAAAGGGTAATTGTACAACACAAATATTATCACGGAAAAGGTTTGGTCAGATCACATGACATTTTCGTGACTTGGGTAACTGATGTGTTGCTAGATACCGCTCACTGTTTATTATATTAAATGTGTGATTTAATATAATTGCCAACGTCGCGAAAACCTACAGGGTCACACACATAAGGACAGGTTGATGAGAGATAGAATAAATAAGGAACACCGTAAGATACAGTGCACTTAAGTGTAATACAGAAAGTGGTAAGGTACCACGTGGATAAGTGATATATGGTACATCATAAGGTATGATGTCCATAAGCTTAATTGGGCTTTTAGCTTATAGCCTTAATTGGGATTTTAGCTTGTAGCCCACACGAGTGATTCTATAAATAGATCCCTTGTGATGAAGCATTTTCACTTGATACAATTTCGTTTTTGATTCTCTCTCTCACTCAAGGTTTCCGTTCGTGATCAACTAGCACTGTGACCGGAAGCGATCTGTTCGTGTGGACTGAGTAGAGGCGTTGTTCTTCATCAACGCTCGTGATCACAACATCAAAGGTCTGAATCGCCACAAGAGGTAAATATTTCTATCACTGACCATGTTCATTCGTAAGGATCGCTAAAGGAAAATTTTAAATTCCGCTGCGCTTTTGATCGCAATTTTCCTTCAGTGGTATCAGAGCCACTTACGAAACCATGGATCTGATAGTTGTTTATGTTCTATATTTTCTGTTTTGATTCGATTAAAACCAGAATGAATTGAATAATAAACGAGTAATTAAATTTGGCATCTGTTGTGTACGATTTGGATGATTGATGTTGACTATGATTCGGAATCCGACATTAGTCTGGTGAAGCAGCGATACAACGATCGTCCATAGGTTACACAAATAAGATCGATCACTTTTATATATGATATAAGTAAATCTGATGCAACGATGGTATATGGGATATACTGTTTTTGTTTCGTTCATTCAAACACTTGATGATTGTTATTCCTTTGACTGATCACTGTTCATATGCTTCAGAATTCGACATTAGTATGGTGAAGCAATGGCATGTGATTAATCATACTGAATTATTAATCGAAATGTGTTTGACAGCATGAACTTGTTGCATTAGGGTTCATGACGGCACAAGGGTTGTGTTGTTGCAGAGTTATGCGATTAGGGTTGTGAATGCACAAGAGTTGTGCGAAAATGACGCCGATTTCAAATGAATTGTTCATTAAAATTTTGCGTCGGGGCGCTGCCCCTAACAACCCCGCAAAGGGGCGCTGTCCCCTTGACCCCCGTCCGCTGAACGGTCAGTGGAACCACCGTCCGCTGACCGGGCAGCGGAACCCCCGGCTAACTCTGCGTAGTGTGATCAATCGTCGAAATTTAATTTGCCTTTTTTAATTAACAAAATTTAAACTAATAATAAAAGTGTGTTTATTATTATTGTCTTGTGGTGATCAGTTATGACCTTAGTTTTTTTTCCTTTATTTTGTTTTGGGATTGTAAAATACGGCCTGCGTGTCGTGCCTCTCTCTAAAATTCTTGATGTAACTTCTTTTCTCATCTCACTCCCTCGTATGTAAAACGAGTTTCTTTTATGTAATGTAATGTTATGAAGAAAGATAAGAATACAATATCAAAGGAGGATAACCTTGGAGATCTTGCTTGGAGAAGTTTAGATCGTTATTATGTTAGCTTAGGTTCTCTCATTGGCTTGGGAGAATAATTGCGCTAGGGGCCATAACTGTATCCTTTTATGTATATTGATGCATGTGTTTGTATGTTGATGCATGAGAGAGACGAATTGCATGTTAAGCCGGTGAGATCAAACTAATAACAAAATCCCTCAAGTTAAATATTAAGTTCATGCTTTCCAAGTTTTAGCACTCATCAAGACTAGTATCGAACAATGTAGGTTTCGCCTACGCGAGGTGCATGTTCTATATTAGTAAGGTGCGATGGGATAATTGTAATATACAACTACTAAAACAATGGGTCAAACTTAACTAAACACATTATAATAAGATTATACATGTTTAGAAGCAAGAGTTGGGAATGATTCATATGATGAATTAGAATAAGGAGTTATTCACCCAACTGAAAATATTCGAGAGTTGTATGAGATACAATTGGAAGGAGTTCCTACCTAAATAACCTAGTTTTGCGTAATCAGCCTAACGCTGACTTAGAACGAAGTGAAATATGGATCTCGACCCACTAGAAAGTCTTCCAACGGGATTTTCCGAATCAAATGATGAGGGTCATTTGGTTTGAGTAAAATAGTGGGAGCATATTTGATTAAAGGCCTAATTAAATATGTTGTTTTAATGATACTTATATTTTCATTTTTGTAGATTACCATGACAACAAACAACCATATTTTGCGATCAATCCTAGATAAGGAAAAATTGTCTGGGACAAATTCCCTGGATTGGCACTGAAATCTGATGATTGTCCTCAAGCACGATAAGAAGTTGTATGTCTTGGAGACACCTGTTCCTGAAGAGGAACCGCCTAGTTCGGCACCTAAGGCAGAAAGAGATGCTTATAAGAAGCATTTTGATGATGCTAACGAAGCCGCTTGTCTCATGCTATCTACTATGAACTCGGAGTTGCAAAAGCAACACGAGAACATGTCAGTGTTCGATATGATCAGACATCTGAAAATGCTCTATCAAGAGCATGCAAGAAACGAGAGGTTTCAGGTTTCAAAGGCCCTTTTTAACAGTAAGTTATCTGAGGGAAACCCTGTAGGTCCCCATGTACTCAAAATGATTGGGTATGTGGAGAACCTTGAAAGGTTAGGGTTTTCGCTTGGAAAGGAACTTGCAACTGATTTTATCTTGCAATCGTTGCCAGATAGCTTTAATCAGTTTGTCATGAATTTCAACATGAATGACATGGATAAGAGTCTTCCAGAATTGCTAAGCATGTTGAAAACTGCTGAGCAGAATATGAAGACAAAAGGGAAGTCCATTCTGATGGTCAGTAATGGAAAGAAGCTGAACAAGAGGCCTACCAAGCAAGTTGGTAAAGGGAAAGGCAAGGAAGTTGCCAAGCCTAAACCTACTGTTCCTGCTTTGAAGCCTAGTGGAGGCATAGCAAAGGAGGGCACTTGCTTCCATTGCGGTAAGACCGGACATTGGAAGAGAAACTACCCAAAGTACCTGGAAGATATGAACAATGGAGTAGGGACTTCAAATTCAAGTATTTTTGTTATTGAAATTAATTTATCTACTTCTGTATCATGGGTATTAGATACTGGATGCAGTTCTCACATTTGTACTAATGTGCAGGGGCTAAAAAGGAGTAGAGATTTGGCAAAAGGTGAAGTTGACCTACGAGTTGGAAATGGAGCAAAGGTTGCTGCTTTAGCCATAGGAACTTGTGTTTTGACTTTACCTAGTGGTTTAATAATTCAGTTAGAGAACTGTTATTATGTACCTGCAATTAGTAGGAATATTATTTCCGTTTCTTGTTTAGACAAGTTTGGTTTTTCATTTATAATAAAGAACAATTGTTGCTCTATTTATTTGAATGATATATTCTATGCTTCTGCACAAATGAACAATGGACTATATGTCCTTGATATTGAAATGCCAATTTATAACATTAATACTAAACGGATTAAACCTAATGAGTTAAATCCAAGCTACCTTTGGCACTGTCGCTTAGGCCACATAAATGAGAAACGCATTTACAAACTCCATAAAGATGGACTCTTGGACTCTTTTGATTATGAATCATATGAGACATGTAGATCTTGTTTAATTGGAAAGATGACAAAGTCCCCATTCACAGGAAAAGGTGAAAGGGATAATGATCTTTTGGCTCTCATACATACTGATGTATGTGGACCACTGAACATACTAGCCAGAGGAGGTTTTCAATACTTCATCACATTTACTGATGATTTTAGTAGATATGGTTATGTGTATTTAATGAAACACAAATCTTAAACCTTTGAAAAATTCAAGGAATTCAAGAATGAAGTACAAAACCAACTAGGTAAGAATATTAAAGTTCTTCAATCAGATCGAGGCGGTGAATATTTAAGCCTAGAGTTTGATGACCATCTAAAGGAATGTGGGATTTTATCCCAACTTACTCCTCCCGGAACACCACAATGGAATGGTGTATCTGAGAGAAGAAATCAAACCTTGTTAGACATGGTCCGATCCATGATGAGTCACGCCGATCTTCCGAACTCCTTTTGGGGACATGCACTATTGACTGCAGCTTACACACTTAACTGGGTTCCATCCAAAAAGGTTGAGAAGACACCATATGAGATATGGAGTGGTAAGAAACCACATATGTCTTACATGAATATTTGGGGTTGCAAAGTTTATGTGAAACGACAAATTTCAACTAAGCTTGAGCCCAAATCTGACAAATGCTTATTTGTGGGGTATCCTAAAAGAAACAAGAGGGTATTACTTCTACAATCCTTCTGAGGGTAAAGTGTTTGTCGCTCGAACTAGAGTTTTTCTGGAAAAGGATTTTATTTCCAAAAGAATAAGTGGGAGGAAAATAGAGCTTGAAGAAATTCAAGAACCACAAAGCATTGATACACCTATGGAGGAATTAGAGCAGGAAACACAAGTAGTTGTGGAAGAGCAACCTGCTCAAGTAAAACAAGACCAGCGTAGGTCAAGCAGGATACGTCAACAACCTGAGAGATATGGATATCTCATAAGTGATCAGGGTGATGTATTACTCATGGATCAAGATGAGCCTGTGACCTACCAAGAGGCCATAACTGGTCCTGAGTCCGAGAAGTGGCTAGAAGCCATGAAATCTGAAATGGATTCCATGTACACAACCAGGTTTGGACCTTGGTAGAGCCTCTTATAGGAGTTAACCCTATAGGATGCAAGTGGGTCTTCAAAAAGAAGACTGACATAGATGGTAATGTACATACCTATAAGGCAAGACTGGTTGCAAAAGGCTATAAACAAATTCATGGGGTTGACTATGATGAAACCTTTTCACCAGTTGCAATGCTTAAATCTGTTCGGATTTTACTTGTTATCGCTGCATATCATGATTATGAAATATGGCAGATGGATGTCAAAACTGCTTTCCTTAATGGGAATCTTCTTGAGGATGTGTACATGACACAACCTAAAGGATTTGACATACCAGAAGAAGCCCAAAATATATGTAAGTTACAACGATCAATTTATGGATTGAAGCAAGCTTCCAGAAGATGGAATCTTTGTTTTGATGAAATAGTAAAACAATATGGATTCATCAAGAATGAAGATGAGCCTTGTGTCTACAAGAAGGTTAGTGGGAGCATGATCGTATTCCTGGTATTATATGTAGATGACATATTACTCATTGGAAACGACGTCCCTACCTTGCAACAAGTGAAGACTTGGTTAGGGAAATGCTTTTCAATGAAGGACCTAGGTGAAGCAGCCTATATATTAGGAATCAGGATCTATAGAGATAGGTCACAAAAACTGCTTGGCCTAAGTCAGAGTACATACATAGAAAAAGTGTTGAGACACTTTAATATGCATGATTCCAAGAAAGGATTCATACCTATGCAACATGGCATGTGTCTGTCAAAAACACAATCCCCTTCAAGTAAGGAAGAAAGGGATCGCATGGATAAGATTCCATATGCATCTGCAATAGGATCTATCATGTATGCCATGCTATGTACTCGACCATATGTCTCGTATTCTTTAAGTGCAACGAGTAGGTACCAGTCTAATCCCGGTGATGCTCATTGGGTAGCTGTCAAGAATATCCTTAAGTACTTGAGAAGGACTAAGGACTCATTCTTGATATATGGAGGTCAGGAAGAGCTTGCTGTAATTGGATACACCGATGCTAGCTTCCAGACAGATAAGGATGACTTTAGATCGCAATCTGGTTATGTGTTTTGTTTAAATGGTGGCGCTGTGAGCTGGAAAAGTTCAAAGCAAGATACAGTTGTTGATTCTACAACCGAGGCTGAGTATATTGCTGCCTCAACTGCAGCAAAGGAAGCTGTTTGGATCAAGAAGTTAATTAGTGAACTTGGCATAGTCCATAGCATTGTGGATCCCATTGATCTCTATTGTGATAACAATGGTGCTATCGCACAAGCTAAGGAGCCTAGATCTCACCAACGATCCAAACACATACTTAGGCATTATCATCTCATTCGAGAGATAATCGATCGGGGAGATGTGAAAATATGCAGAGTACCTACACTTGACAATGTTGCTGACCCATTAACAAAGCCTCTTGCACAGCTGAAGCATGATGGACATACTAGATCTATGGGTATTAGGGGTATGCCTGATTGGCTCTAGTGCTAGTGGGAGATTGTTGGTGTAAGCCCTAGAGGCCAATACTTTTGGTACTTGTATCGAATTATTTATTAATAATAAAAGGAATTTTTTTATTATGTTTGCTTTTTAAAATTATAAAGTCCCTAGAATGGTTTATTTGTTTAATGAAATGTTAAGTGTGACTTAATCATGATATCCCATTAAACATAAGACACTATTCTTAAAGTATCTGTAGTCAAGCTTTAATGTGAAGTGGGATAACATTAAAGCATTAAGATTATTATGAAGATAGATTGATGATCACATCTCATGGATCATAGATAAGGAGTTATCAAGTCTTGACATAGGTATGAATATTAGGAGTAATATTTATACTGGATTGACCCGCTATGAGAATACTACATAGAATGTTATGCAAAGTGTCATAAGTTATTCTCATGATGATAATAGTGTATACCACCCTTCGACCTGAAACCACTATGGACTCTAGATGTAGAGTCAAGTACTTTATTGCTGATCAAACGTCATCCGTAACTGGATGACTATAAAGACGGTTGATGGGTACTTCACAAAGCATGCTAAGGGACATGAGTGACCTAGATGGAATTTGCTCATCCTGCATAACAGGATAAATGTCTAAGGGCCCAATATTGAACTGGACAAGGGTGACACAGTGTATGCCTTGTGTTCAATATAGACATGAGGGCAAAAGGGTAATTGTACAACACAAATATTATCACAGAAAAGGTTTGGTCAGATCACATAACATTTTCGTGACTTGGGTAACAATGATGTGTTGCTAGATACCGCTCACTGTTTATTATATTAAATGTGTGATTTAATATAATTGCCAACATCGCGAAAACCTACAGGGTCACACACATAAGGACAGGTTGATGAGAGATAGAATAAATAAGGAACACCGTAAGATACAGTGCACTTAAGTGTAATACGGAAAGTGGTAAGGTACCACATGGATAAGTGATATATGGTACATCATAAGGTATGATGTCCATAAGCTTAATTGGGCTTTTAGCTTATAGCCTTAATTGGGCTTTTAGCTTGTAGCCCACATGAGTGATTCTATAAATAGATCCCTTGTGATGAAGCATTTTCACTTGATGCAATTTCGTTTTTGATTCTCTCTCTCACTCAAGGTTTCCGTTCGTGATCAGCAAGCACTGTGACCGGAAGCGATCTGTTCGTGTGGACTGAGTAGAGGCGTTGTTCTTCATCAACGCTCGTGATCACAACATCAAAGGTATGAATCGCCACAAGAGGTAAATATTTCTATCACTCGTAAGGATCGCTAAAGGAAAATTTTAAATTCCGCTGCGCTTTTGATCGCAATTTTCCTTCATAACACACATTGCCATTTTTGTTTCAAAGCTTTGCAGGTTGAGTTCTGTAGCACGATTCAAGCTACTTCAAAACAAACTAAGCATTGGGAAAGCTTCATTGGACATCAGGCAAGCTAAAAAGAACCTCAAGGACCCTTGGAAGTTGCTGCATTGTCCAGCTCGAAGTCAACTGAAACAGGTATTTCATGAACTTCTATCTCTCTATTTAGAAATAGTTAGACTTAGGTTTATGAATGAAAGATGTTGTATTCATAGCGCTGAAACCATACATGTGCTTAGTTTTCATTTATATTAATCGTGTTAGGAGAATTTTGTTCATGAACTTTCTGAAAAAACTAGGTTAAGAATTAGGGCTAGAGAAATTCTCTCTGGTCTTTGAGAGTTAGCTTAAGGTTTTTATATGGTTAGATTCGTTGTTTGATGCTCTACAAGTTTTATGTTATGAGTTTTGTCAAAAAAGCAAGGAATCAAGAGATAGCATCTTGTGTACACAGCGCGCGTATTTCTGTTCAAAGGAAGAAGACGAAGTTGCTTGGGCTGGGCCTAGTTGTTTTTGCTTCTCACACATGCATTTTCAGTTCACACCCCTTGGCCCATTGCTTTGTATTTTCATTATTTTTGCATTATTATTTTTTCTCTGACCTTGATATTTTATTTCAATTATAAAAAAATACTAAAAAATATTTTCATAAATTTTTATATTTATTTGATATTTATTTTAATTAATTCTAATATTAATACATTAAATACTTTATATTTACTTTTGTTTAAATGTAAAAATAATGTAGAAAAATAATTTTATCTTTATTTATTATTTTTATACATAAAAATATTTTCTTGAAATATATATACATTTCGTAAATAATTTATTTTATTTTTATACACCCTTGATATATTTAATACATATATATATATATACATATATAATATATTTTATTAAATAATAAGAACAAAAAACACAAAAATAATACATTTTTATTTTTATTAATATTTTATACTAAAAATACCTTTTTGTTTAATATACTTATATTTTTGTATAAATTAATACATTATTGTATATAAATAATAAATAATACAATTTATTTAAGAATTTAGGGTTTTGCCCTAAAAAACAAAATAATTAAAATTAATTTTTTATTTATTTACATTTCACATTAAAAATACTTTTTCATACACAAAAAACTTTTTTTTGCATAATACACTTTATTTAATATTTATTTATTGTATTTATTTAAATATTGTATATTTAATATTATGCCTTACCCATTCAATATGGTTGTAATAATTTAGGATTTAATTTCTTGCAAAATAATCCCCAATTCAAATTTGTACCCCCCTCCCTATATCATGTTGTAATAGTGTAGAATTTAAATTCTCGCACCTTTATGCTTTCAATTATGCCATGGTTAGACCTAGGGTTTGTATGCAAAAATCAAATTAACAAATAGCTTGACCTAATCCAAGATAACAATGTATGAAAATGAACACAATGCACACTTGCACCCCTAGGGTTACAATCCACTTGTTGCCTTCAAAAATGGGCCATGGTATGCATGTCAAGTATTTTGGCAAAACAAAAACAAAACAAAAGATTATAGTCCCTCGATGACGCTATCTGGGTTGCCTAAACAAAATGATCAAGTCCCTCAAGAAAATTGCAAAAAATACTTGACACTATTGCTATCATGGTCTATACGATGACCCGCGCCTGTCCCGTTTAACATCCTAACACAAGATTGTTCACCAAATACAATGGTGAAACAACACTGTTAAAAGGGTTAAAAACATAAGAAAGATCTTTGAGTAAAATAGGATAGATAACTCTTAGTTACTTGATCAAAGCTTGCAAAAACATCCTTGCTATTTTCAAAACACACTTCACAACACAATTTCAAAAACCCTACTTTCAAACATTGAAAACTTTTCAAAAGACAAAAACACCTTTGTATACATTCAAACAAGAATCATTACAAAGGTTGCCACAACGATGGTCTCTTTTTAAAACATCTTTTAAAACCACACACAAAGCACCATTTCAAACAATTGAAAAACAAAGCAAGTGATCTAAGCAAGTAACTAAGAGCCCATGGATAACCATGGATAGAAAGGGTGCTAATACCTTCCCTTTCTATAATCTACTCCCCGAACCCAAGAAAACATCTCAAAGGTCTTTCCTGTGCTTTTTTACCTTTCCTTAGGATAAAATAAAAAGTCAGTGGCGACTCTTGCTAAACCGAAATATTTGCGAACACAAACGCAAAAATCCCAAGTCAGTTCTCCCACCGTATCACAGAATTGGGGACTCTGCTGGGGAAATATTTAAAAGTGGAGTAACCTTAGGGCTTAGATTACCCTTTGCATGATTATATTGTTTGCTTTGATTGCTTTACATTTGGTTCTCTTGTTTGGGCTTGAAATCCTCCACCCGGATTTGGGAAACATTCATAGGTAAATAGCAATACATTGTGGAAACTGTGTGGGGTATACCGACATGGTTGAAGCAATACATATATTAGTGCGACATATTTGTGAGTACCGGTAGCCTTTGAGTCAATCAAAGAGAATACGGGGCCTCTGAGTGATGTCATGAAGCACTAATGAACTCTTAGAACCTTACTTGACCATCTTGGCCTTTTGTTAGGGGTAGTGAGATGACCGGCTTTGGTGCAGTCCGAAGTTGGTAGATACTCGATACTACACTCATTGAGGGTTGTTTTCTTGGAATATTTTGGTCGCTAGTTAAGTGGCTAAACCAAAATAATGAACATAGAAAACAATACAGTGATATTAAGCTCCTTAGAACCCGGTTACTATTTATAGGACAGGTTTTGAGCCAACTAAACTCAAGAGGGTACTTACCTATGAAACCTCATGCAAGCCTGAAACTAGGGTTTTGTGTGACTTGCTTGTACATGTGCTTGTGCATATATCATGAACATCATAAAGCATCATATGCATCCACTAACCATTTCAAGGGTTTGGATCTTCATCTTTGTTCTTGTTTTGTAGGTCATGGAATCTCTTCGCAGGAAAACAATTCAAGTCAACCTTATGAGAATCCCCCCACAACTCAAGGAGCCTACTTCTAGGATTCCAGAGAATTCTCTCTTCAGTGAAAGACATGGTAGACTCCTCAACTTGGTCAACATCAACATTGAAGAAGACATGGTGAAAGTTCTCTTCCAGTTCTTTGACCCCCTACACCACTGTTTCACATTCCCTGATTACCAATTGGTGCCTACTTTGGAGGAATTTTCTCAACTCCTTAGGATTCCTATTCTTCATCAACTACCCTACAACGGTACGGAAAAAGAACTAAAGCCTGAAGATGTTGCTCAAGCATTACACTTGCAACCATCTGACATCAAGGGGCATTTGGAAACCAGAAGTGGTGTCAAGGGTTTCTTGGAAAAGTTTCTGTTTGAGAAGGCACAAGAATGCTGGAATTCTCTTGATCTACAAGCCTTTGAAGAGATTGTGGCACTCCTTATCTATGGGTTGGTCTTGTTCCCAAACCCTGACCAACTTATAGATGTGAATGCTGTCAAGATTTTCATATCCAGGAATCCTATACCTACATTGCTTGGGGACATCCTACACTCATTTTACACACGAACAATGAGGAAAAGGGGTGTTCTCATGTGCTGTACTCCTCTCCTAGAAAGGTGGTTTATTTCTCACCTTCCACAATCAGTTTTGAAGAATGAGCAGGGTTTAAGGTGGTCACAACGATTAATGACCCTCACACATTCTGATGTTCATTGGTGTTCTCGGTCCAGAGAAAATGTCATCATTATTTATTGTTGTGGGGAATTCCCTAATGTCCCACTACTTGGCATTAGGGGAGGAATTACCTACAATCCTTGTTTAGCTTTAAGGCAGTTTGGATATGCTCGGAGGGATGTCCCTCATGACATGATTATTCCTGACCTAGTTTTTGACTTCGACAACGATGCACAAGGACTTCGACAAAGGTTCATCAGAGCTTGGAGGATGCCCAACAAGGTGGATAGTAAGACACTGGGGCACAAAAATTCCATCCCCCTTGAGCCTTATCTCAAGTGGGTACGAACCCGCGCCCAGAATCTTATGATGCCATACCCTCACATTCTCCCCTTGATCAAAGAGCCTGTTATGGAAGGAGAGGTTCCATACACCATCCTACATCCTGACATGCAAACATCATGGGAAGAAATGCAAAAGAGTTGGATCCAACTCAAGGAAGAGCAGAATACTTTTGAAGCCAGCTTCTATGCCAGTGAGAAGAAGGTTTTGGAGCTTACCCGCCAACTTCATGAGGAGGAAACTCTCAACACTTACATCGCACCAAAGAGGATGCGCAATGTCTTTTCACATTAAGAATTTTGTAATATTTTGCCCATAGGGCACTTATGTACTAACAATTTCTTCTTAATATGACGTGTGTTCTTTTTGTTTGCAACAAATTTGAATTTATGAATCCTTGAATGCATTACATGAATAACATACCATTCATCGTATGCATAAACAGGTCTTCACACCAGGTTTCCTTATCTTTCTGCTATTTATTTCAGCAAGATGGATTTGGAGCAGACGGTAAAGGATCTGCAGGCACAAAATTCACAATTCCAGCAACTCCTCATGACCTTGGCAAAGGGTCAAGAGGACCTCAAAGCTCTGTTGGAGAAGAATAAATAAAAAAAAGAAAAAGAGACCTGGAGTAGCCACTTTTGGAAGAAGGTTTGAGAGCAATGCTAGGAAGGTTCTTGAGTTCCCCTCAACGCCTGACGAAGGGGACGGTAAAGGGAAAGGGACTGTTGTACCTTCTGAGTCAGAGGTTGAAGAGGAGGAAGAGGAAGAAGACGAAGACTACTCCGAACAACAGTATCCTTCAGCGGATGATAAATATAAGAATCTTGAAGATAGACTGGCAGCCATGGAGTTGCAGAAGGTACCCGGTTTGGATTTTGAAGAACTAGGGCTAGTAGCTGTGATTGTTATCCCTCCCAAGTTCAAGGTGCCAACATTTGCCAAGTATGACGGTCTGTCGTGCCCAAAGATGCACCTGAGATCGTATGTCAGAAAGATCCAACCCCACTCATCTGATAAAGACCTTTGGGTGCACTTTTTTCAAGACAGCTTGTCAGGCACGCAGTTGGACTGGTTCTATCAGCTCGAGAGATCATAGGTTCACAATTGGGAAGACTTAGCTACCGCTTTTTATCGTTAATATCAATACAATGCTGATTTGGCGCCCACTCGTAGTCAGTTACAAAGTATGGGGATGGCTTCCAATGAAGGGTTTAAAGAGTATGCCCAAAAGTGGCATGATCTGGCTGGAAAGGTGCAACCGCCGTTGTCAGATAGGGAGTTAGTTGACATGTTTCTGGGGACCCTGTCTGGCCCCTTCTTCAATCATCTAATCGAGAGTTCTTCCGTGGGATTTACTGAACTAATTTTGACCGGCGAAAGAGTCGAGACCGGTATTAAGAGTGGAAAGATTCAGAAGGATGCTTCCGCATCCACAGCTGTTAAGAAACCCTTCCCAGCTAAGAAGGTAGCATCTGCTGTGTATTCTCAGAAGGGTCAGGGAAGAACCGAGCGCCGGCCAACTGTAGGTGCTGTGATGATTCTAAACTCGTCAAATGATCAACCTCGTAACAATCAGTCAAGACCAAATCAACAAAGGGTGGAAAGGCCACAACGAAAGATCACCTGAATCAACATGACGCCTGCTCAGGTACTCCCCCATTTGTTGAAGCTGAATCTGACCAGTTTGAAGGAAGCGCCAAAGAACCCTAACACCTCTTCTCCATACTACCACTCCAATGCCAAATGTGCTTACCATTCCGACAGTGTTGGGCATGATACTAATAATTGTTGGGCGCTTAAGAACAAAATCCAGGACCTGATTGATGCCAAAGAAGTAGAATTCGATGCGCCTGAGAAGCCCAATGTTATATCTGCTCTGATGCCCAAGCACGGCCACAATGTTCATGCTGTTATAGAAGACCTCCATGTTACTGATGTTGCCAATATTTTGACTCCGTTGTTAGTGATTAAAGAGAAGTTGATGAGAGTTGGGATATTCCCAGGCTGCGGGAAGGACTGTTATTTTTGTTTGAACATACAAGCTAACTGCCCCATGTTGAAATCAGGTGTCCAACGCCTGATGGATACCCAAGAGATACTTTTCCAGAAAACCCCTATTGATACCTTCAATCCTGTTACTACTACTACTTTTGCTACTTCAACCAACGATATTGCGATCATAACCATTTCCGACATTCCTCCCAAGGCTTGCAAAAGGCCTGTCAGGATTACACCCAACTCTAAATGTGTACCATTAAAGATCACCATTGCGGGTACAAGCAAGATAACCCGCAGCGGCCAGATTTTTTCTCCGGAGATTTCTCCCCCTCGAGCAGTTTTTGGACCCTTGAAAGCTTCTGTACCTGTTGGGCCATCTGTGCAAGGCCCGATGATTGAAGAATTGGATACTCCTGAAGAAAGACCATATGTTGATATTACCAATAAGGGTAAGGGGATACTAGAAGTGCCTGTCAGGACGAAGGCTCATGCTGTGGTTATCCCCGAAACCACTCAGAAAGAAATGGATGAAATCTTGAAAATAATCAGAAAAAGTGACTACGACGTTGTGGAACCGCTAGGGCAGACCCCTTCTAAAATTTCAATGTTGGCTCTTCTACTCTGTTCTGAGGCCCATGCTAAGGCCCTAATCAAATTCTTGAAGGCGACACATGTACCCCAAGAGACTTCGGCTGACCAGTTTCAGGAATGTGTGGTCAGTCTTACTGCTGATAATGGCCTGGGCTTTTCCGATGCTGACTTGACTCCCAAAGGAAGGAAACACAACAACGCGCTACATGTCTCTGTTGAATGTAGGGGAACCACCCTCGCCCATGTCTTAGTTGATACTGGTTCTTCCTTGAATGTGCTGCCGAAGAAAGCTTTAGACCGTTTGGATTGCGAAGGATTGACCCTCAAACCTAGTAACATCGTTGTTAGGGCCTTTGATAGGTCCAAAAGAATGGTTCAGGGAGAGGTTGACATTCCTATCAAAGCAGGCACAAAAGTTTTCAACTCCACCTTTTACGTGATGGACATCCGTCCGTCATATTCTTGTTTGTTAGGAAGACCGTGGATCCATTATGCCGGGGCAGTTACCTCCTCCTTGCACCAGATGCTGAAATATCCTGTTAAGGGTAAGATTATAACAGTGCACGATGAGGAAGAGTACATGATAAGTCATCTCAATTACTTCCGCTATGTGGAGTTGGATGGCGGGTTCATCGAAACGCCTTTCCAACATTTTGAGGAAGTTTCCCCTGAGGTAGCAGTTGCGAAGACAATGGTTGAGGTGCCTGTCGTTCCCAAGCATGTATCTAGGATGGCATCTCTCAAGGATGCATAGGCTGTAGTTAAAGAAGGGAAGAGTACAATAGTGGGAAAATTGCCTGACTTTCCCCATAAGACAGACAAGTTTGGGTTAGGGTTCACTGCTGTAGGACAAAAGGCTATGCGTCACTCCAAGATTGGAAGACCACCCATCAAGATCTCTCACCATGGAATCAATGTTGTAGAAGATGAAGATGAAGAGAGCCACTTTGAAGATTGGATCTTTTCGACCGTCGAAGGGGGCTTAAGCAATTGGGAAGCAAAGGATTTTATTTCCATCACCTTTATCACCCAGTAATTTTATATTTGAACAATTTCCCATTTATAGTCTGTAATAACTAAAACAATTCGCACACTATTTTCACCTCATGCCTTGCCCGGGGCATGTAGGTCCATTTGTAAGGGCTTGATCTTCTTCATTATCATATGCCATGTTTTAATGAATCATTGGACGTTTTTCATCTATAAACTGCTGTGTTCATTTCCTTTCCTTTTGCATTTTTGTTTGTTTAAGGATGGATATCCCTTACACACACCCACACTCACAAATGCAGGTACCCATCCACCCCGGATTCCATGGGTGACTATTATGCTTTTGCCTTTGATAACTCTGAAGATTTGGTCAATCACGTTGAGTACGAAGTTGACGAAGATTGTGAAGTGCCGGGAGAATTATCCAGACTTCTACAACAAGAAGAGAGGGCCATTCTGCCCCATGAAGAGTTGCTAGAAACCATCAACTTGGGGACAAAGGAAGACAGGAAATAAGTGAAAATGGGTGCCAACCTGGAACCAAGTGTTAAGGAGCGCTTAGTGCAGTTGTTGAACGAATATGTTGAAATCTTCGCCTGGTCTTATGAAGACATGCCGGGATTAGACACAGATATTGTGGTTCATCGTCTCCCTACAAGAGAAGACTGTCCACCGATCAAGCAAAAGGTCCACCGAATGAGACCTGACATGTCTGATAAGATCAAGGATGAGGTTATGAAGCAATTCAACGCTGGCTTTCTGGCTGTTACTTCCTATCCACAATGGGTTGCTAACATTGTGCCCGTGCCTAAGAAGGATGACAAAGTCAGAATGTGCATGGACTATCGAGATTTGAACAGGGCTAGCCCCAAGGATGATTTTCCACTGCCATATATCGATATCTTGGTTGAAAACACAGCTCAACACAAGGTTTTTTCCTTCATGGATGGATTCTCGGGATACAACCAGATCAAAATGGCCCCCGAGGACATGGAGAAAACTACTTTTGTCACACAATGGGGTACCTTCTGCTACAAAGTGATGCCATTCGGACTGAAGAATTCCGGGGCAACCTATCAACACGCCATGGTAGCTTTGTTTCATGATATGATACATCATGAGATCGAAGTTTACGTAGACGAAATGATAGCTCGATCACAGACAAAAGAAGAACACCTTAGTCATTTGCAAAAGTTGTTTGCCAGGTTGAAGGAGTATAAGCTCAGACTGAACCCAAGCAAGTGCACTTTTGGGGTTAGGTTTGGTAAACTTTTGGGATTTATTGTCAGCAACAAAGGCATTGAGGTTGATCCAGCTAAAGTAAAGGCTATACAAGAAATGCCTGCCCCTCGTACTGAAAAGGAGGTTAGAGGATTCTTGGGACGCTTGAACTATATTGCGAGGTTCATCTCTCACCTGACATCTACCTGTGAGCCAATTTTCAAATTGTTGAAGAAAGATCAGGTAGTTGAATGGAACAAAGATTGTCAAGTTGCTTTTGATAAGATCAAGGAGTATTTGCTAGAACCTCCTATTTTGATGCCACCCGTCGAAGGAAGGCCGTTAATCATGTATCTGACTATTTTGGATAACTCAATGGGGTGCGTGCTGGGCCAACATAATGAGTCTGCCGAAAAGAGCATGCCATTTATTACCTTAGCAAAAATTTACCGACTGTGAGACTCACTACTCACTACTCGAGAAAACTTGCTGCGCTTTGGTATGGGCTGCTCGCCGGCTAAGGCAATATATGTTGACACATACCACTTTGCTGATTTCCAAGATGGATCCGATCAAGTACATCTTCGAGAAGCCTTCTTTATCCGGAAGGATCGCTAGATAGCAGATGATCCTGACTGAGTATGATATCCAGTACACAACCCAAAAAGCTATAAAGGGGAGTGTACTAGCTGACCATCTAGCTCATCAAGCCGTCGAAGATTACCAATCTATGAGGTTCGACTTCCCTGACGAGGATATTATGGCATTGAACAACATTGAAGGTAACGGACCGTATGAAAGACCTGAACAAGGATCCCGATGGACCCTGTACTTTGATGGTGCTTCAAATGCACTTGGCAACGGTATCGGCACGATACTTATTTCTCCAGAAGGATGCCATACACCTTTCACTGCTAGACTCTGCTTCAGTTGTACCAACAACATGGCCGAGTATGAAGCTTTTATCTTTGGTCTCAAGGCTGCTATTGACTTGGGAATCAAATCTCTGGTTGTATTTGGGGACTCAACTTTGCTTATCAGTCAAATCAAAGGAGAGTGGGACACTAAACATCCTAATCTTATCCCATACAAAGAACATGCCTTGACATTGTTGCCTCATTTCGAGCAGATTACCTTTGAGCACTTCCCGCGAGAAGAAAACCAGCTAGCGGATGCTCTGGCTACAATGTCTTCCATGTTTAAACTCAACTGGGATAATGAGGCTCCCCAAATCACCATCGAGCGAATGGACGAACCCGTGCACTGTCATGAGATTAATACCGAAGAAGTATTGGAACAACCCTAGTTTCATGAAATCAAAAGGTATCTCCAGACTCGAGAATACCCTGAAAGAGCTTCAGCCAACGACAAAAAGTTCTTAAGGAGATTTGCTGCCAAGTTCTTCCTTAGCAATGGTATCTTGTATAAGCGCAGCCATGATTGTGTTCTACTTTGTTGTGTGGACAAAGTTGAAGCTGAGCTGATCATGACTGAAATACATAGCGGCACATTTGGCACCCACTTAAGCGGACATACGATGGCTAAGAAGATTCTAAGGGCGGGCTACTACTGGTCTACCATGGAAGCTGACTGTCATCAACATTTCCGTACTTGTCACAAAAATGTCAAATCTATGCTGACAAGGTACATATTCCTCCAGTTCCTCTCAATGTCTTAATAGCTCCTTGGCCATTCGCGATGTGGGGAATCGACATGATTGGAGAGATCAAGCCTACAGCATCCAACGGACACCGCTTCATCTTGGTGGCTATTGATTATTTTACCAAGTGGGTCGAGGCAGCTTCCTATGCCTCAGTTACAAAGAATGTGGTTGCCCTCTTTATCAAGCAGAACCTTATATGCCGGTATGGTATCCCCGACAGGATCATCACGGACAACGGTACAAATTTAAACAACACTGTGATCACCGCTCTGTGCGAGCAGTTCAAGATTCAACATCACAATTCATCCCCCTTTCAGCCGAAGATTAACGGTGTTGTTGAAGCCACGAACAAAAATATCAAGAAGATCATTCAAAAGATGACAGTCACCTACAAGGAATGACATGAGATGTTACCGTTTGCTCTGCATGGATATCGTAGCACGATACGTACTTCAACTGGGGCAACCCCATTTTCTTTGGTGTATGGCATGGAAGTTGTTTTACCTATGGAAGTTCAGATTCCTTCCTTAAGGATTATGAAGGATGCCGGTTTGAGTGAAGACGACTGGATTCATACCCGGCTTGACCAACTTAATTTGATCGATGAGAAGCGACTTACTGCTGTTTGTCATGGTCAGACGTATCAAAAACGGATGATCAAGGCTTTCAACAAGAAAGGCAGGCGTCAGGTATATCAAGTCGGAGATCTTGTAATCAAGCGGATCATCTTGCCGCAAAGTGATCCCAGGGGCAAGTGGACTCCTACTTACGAAGGACCATTTGTGATCAAAAATATCTTTTCTGGTGGGGCAATGATTCTGACCACCATGGATGGCGACGACCTGCCGCACCATGCAAACGCAGACATAGTCAAAAGATACTACGCATAAACAACCCGACAAGTTTAAAACTCGAAAGGGCGACTTGGGAAAAAATGGGCATCCCGGTGAATCGAAAACCTGAAAGGGTGGTTCAGGCAAAAATTAGGGATAAATAAAAAAATTTGTACACCTGGCAAGTTGAAAACCCAAAAGGGCGACTTGGACAAAAAAAGGTTTCCCGGTGGATCGAAAACCCGAAAGGGCGGTCCAGGAAGAAGTTAGGGAAATAAAGCGTATGACTATGTCTCGTCGGATCACTTTAAGGACAACCTCTTCACGACCAAACTCCAGGCTTCTGATCAACCTAATCATCTGCGAACGAAGCAACGAATGGACAAGATACTCAGAGTTGTGAAGGCTATAGCAGAATGGTAACCCCATGGAATTGTTACACATAGCCATCTTTCTTTGTATAAAATATTTCTCAATTTTTCGACAACATTCTCTTACTAGGATGTCTGTATCCTTTGTACAAAAATACTTACAAAAGTTAATGCAAAGATACTTCAAAGTGCATAAATTTGCTTGCCTTTCCTTTATTTTTACACTTATGTTTTATTTGAAAACGTCCAATGGTTTGTTAAATAGGCATATGCATTTGAATATAATCACTGGTTATAAATAAAACAAAATAAGAAAGGATAATTACTGATAGGTCGAAAGTATAGGGAAGCGTCTTTAGGCTATTCCAGAAGAAATCCCCTACAGTATGTCATTCAGATCCTCAACAGATCTAAAACCTTGAAATATATATCCCCAGCGGAGTTAAGGTTCAAAATCCTCAGCGGAATGAAATACAAATCGCTGTCAGAACTAAGTTTCCAAACTCCTTATCCCCAGCGGAGCCAGAA
Source organism: Vicia faba (assembly GCA_948472305.1). Taxonomy (NCBI): domain Eukaryota; kingdom Viridiplantae; phylum Streptophyta; class Magnoliopsida; order Fabales; family Fabaceae; genus Vicia; species Vicia faba. The sequence goes on from OX451735.1 coordinate 21,326,538, forward strand.
TACTCTAAACTTTCTTCCCTAGCGGAGTCCAAAATTTCAAATCCTAAACCCCGGTGGAATGCTCTCCAACTTCCTCCGATTCCCCAGCGGAGTTCTCCAAAAAACAGGAATCTCCAGTAGATTGGCATACAACCCAAGCTCCTGATTTCCCCGGAAGAATAAACATTCTCCCCACAAAGTTATTTCCCAGCAGAACGAAGATTATGGTTCTCATTTCTCCAGCTGGAGCCTCCCAAGTTTTAATTCCCCATTAGAGATCATCAGAATGTTTATACAACACATTTTATTGCATCATACATGGCATGCAACATAACTTTGTTTAAGCTAACATTTTACCCTTTTAGGATAAGATTAAAAAGCTATCATTCAAAGATTTCAGATACAGTATGGATACACCCCAGACACGGCGATCATTCTATTGCTCATTCAGAATTTCAAGTCAAGATACAGTACGAATACACCCCAGACACGACGGTCGTTCTACTACTCATTCAGACTTCAGCAATCAAATACAGATTAGATACGCTCCAAACATAGAAGCCATTCTATTTCTCGTTCAAATTCAACTATCAAATTCAAATTCAGATACACTCCAAACATGGAAGTCATTCTGTCACTTATCCAGATCCAAATTACAGTACGAGTACACTCCAGACACGGAAGTCATTCCGCTCCTCATACAGATCTCAACTTCAGATATAGTCCAGATACGCACCAGTCACGGTTTCCATTCTGTCACTCATCCAAACCTATTCCCCAGCCCAGAGATATCCCAGGCACGAATGTCTTTCTGTCGCTTATTCAGACTTCAGATTTCGGATACAATACAGATACACTCCAGACACGGCAGTCATTCTGATATTCATTCAAGAATCAAATACAGTTACAGCTTGGATACGCTCCAAACACGGATGACATTCCTTTGCTCATACCAATCAAATCTCCAGATACAACTCAGATACGTTCCAGACACAGATACCATTCTGATGTTCATTCTCCTGATTTTCAACAAACAGTTTTGGATGACATCTTTAAGCCCATCTCCAGCAAGATTCTATCATCTCCAAATGGCATCTTTAAGCCCATTCCCTCAGCAATATTTTGACGAGTGCAAATTTACGGGCACTCTAGTGTCCAATCCTCTTTTACCTTCGAGTCACGAAAGGCAAACTTGCCAATCTAACTCTTTAGGTTCAAGAAGATTGAACAGGGGCAACTGTTGTACCCCAAAATTTTCCTTCTCATTTTATCAACATTTCTCATCACAAGGCTCTTTGAACTCAAGATCAAGCTAGGGTTTGCTCTACTCAAGATATCTCCTTGCACTGATGACCTAAATTAAGGTTTGAGTTTGCACAAATATTTTTGGACCTTCAATGCTCAAATTTAATTTCATACTTCATATGGGACTCATAAGTTTGTCCATACCAAGTTTCAAGCCTTGAATCAAATTTTTGCCTAGTCAATTGGACAATTGACTTAGAAATCAGCTGTATTGGGGGAAAAGTCAATTGTGGCCAATTTACAGTCAAACCTCGTGAATTTTGACCCACATCAACATTATGAACTCATATGAATCATTTGATCAAGTTTGGACCACAACTCCACAAGAAATTTGATCAGATCACCAAAAGGGCAAAATGGTCATTTTTAGGGTTTTGACTGTACAAAGGCAATTTCTGACTTTTTGACCTAGCCAATGGAAAATTAGGCTCAAACATGGACTCAAGGACTCAATGGAATCATCTTGACCTATTCAACAAGTTCAAAAGATCTCATTTGCATTGGATTGACAAATGAATTTTTCAGTCAACTGATCAAAATTTGACTGTACACTGAAAAGTCAAACTTTGTCTTTTTGGTCAAAACCAAGTGCCAAGGGTCATTTTTCATCAAGATGTGTCAAAATATGAAACTTGTTCATCAAGAAACCCAAAATTGCAAATTAGGGTTTAAAGTTGAAAATTTTCATAACTTAGAATTTTTCTAAGTTATGAAATTTTCTTAATTTTTCCAAACTTTGCCCCACATTTAAACCATGATGCAATTGGATTCAAACAAAACCTCCAACATGAACGTTCTAGTCCTCTACAAAGTCTACAACTTTTATAAACAAAGTTTTCTCAAAAGAAGCTTGGATCTCAAGTTATGATTTTTGGAACAAGGGTCCCTAAAACTTTTAACTTAGTGAAATTTTGCCCTAGTTTAGGCAGGATTTTTACCTATCTTCTTGGCCATTTTTCACATAGTTCCACTTGGAATCTAAAGTTGCATTTCAAAGATGTATTATAAATAATGTTTCAAGCTTTCCAAATTGTCCAAGAACTCCTCAAACACATTTGTGGTTAGGGAGAATCGAAGGCTTGAAGTTGGCAAAAACTCAATTTTCATCCATGGCATATTCATGTTCATACAAGTTGCAATTTCAAGTCAGCATGTCTTACACTAGTTTACAGGCCTCTAAACCACTTCACAATCCATAATTAAATGCAAATACATCAGTCTAAGCTATTGTTTTGGTCATTTGGACATTGTACACAAAATTAAGCCCTAAGTAGAAAAAGGCAAATTTCCATTTTTGCTTAAATCATGCTTTATGTCAAAACTGATTTCTTGAGCATTGATCCAAATCTTCTGCAGCTAATCAAATCCACAAGTTGGAGGGACCAAGGGAAATAGATTCAAGCATAAGGATAGCATGTACAGGCCTGTTCCAATCACTTCCACATTTTACTTCAAAAACAAGAAACTTGTCAAAAACCTTAGAACTTGAAAACCAGCCAAGAGAAACTTATGCAAGCGGTTTGAACATCTTTCTCACACCCCTTTGAGCCAGAAACACGATTGCTTGAGCCTCTAAACACCCCATAACCAGAAATCACATTCCCTTGGCAAAACAGAGCAGAATCTCCAACTTGAGTTCTACAGCTCATTTGGCTCGTGCGTTTTGCCCCAAGTTGCTTCAAACACCTTCCATTCAACTCATCCAAGCTATCCAAAACCTCAAACACCAACTGTAACTCCATTTACAGTGTTTGCCATTTTCATTTTGAGCTTGTGCAGGTTGAGTTCTATAGGTTGATTCAGGTACATTCAAGGCAAGCAGGCTATTGGAGAAGGTCAAGAGAAGTCCAAGCAATCTCTCTGACATCTCAAGCCTTGTTGAAAAGCACTACATTGCCCTACACGAAGTCATCTGAAACAGGTTTTTGTCCACTTCCTATCTCTCTATTTAGGAACGTTTAGCTTTAGGTTTGTGAATAAAAAATGTAGTATTCATTGCCACGAAGCTGTACATATGCTCAGTTTTCATTTATATTAAGCATGCTAAGAGAATTTCATCCATGAACATACTGAAAAAACTAGGTCATATTTTAGGGTCAGAGAAATTCTCTCTAGTGTTTGAGAGTTAAGACAAGTTGTTTATATGGTTGGAATCGTCTTGAAATTCTCTACAAGTTTGATGTTATGTGTTTTTGCAATAAAGCTCGTATGCAGGATGTCCATGTTGGATAACAGGCGCGCGTGTTTTTTTCAAAAGATGAAGGTTGAAGATGAAGTGGTGGGCTGGGCTTGGCCTGGCTCACTATTGGCACCTCCCCTTTTCCTTTTTGCACCCCCTGGCCCAATTTCTTATTATTTTATGTTTTTGCATTTTTATTTCAATTTCTGATTTTGTTTATTTATTTCCAAATATAAAAAATGCTCAAAAATATTTTCATAATTTTTTCACATTTATTTTGAATTTTTATTTTTATTTTTCTAACATAAAAAGCATTTAATTACTTTTATCTTATTTATACAAAACTTGAAATATATATATAATTTATACTTTTATTTTTGTTCTTTATTTTTATTCACACTAAAAATGTTTTTCTAAATATATTTTATTTTTGTATATATTTTATTTTAGTTTATCATATTTAATATAAAAAATACATATATAAATATATACTTTTATTTTATTAAATACTTTAGAATAAATATATAAAATATTACATTTTTACTTTTATTATTCATACTAAAAAAATACTTTTTCTAAGTATATTTTATTTTTGTATATATTAATATATTTTATTGTATATAAATAAAATAATTAATATATTAATTTCTTAAAATGAATTAGGGTTTTACCCTTAACCTAATAAAAATTAATATTTTTATTTATTTCTTTATTTTCCACATTAAATATTTTTACATACATAGATAAACAAAAACCTTTTTTTGCATAATTCATATTATTTGATATATTTATTTATTTTGTTTATTTAAATATTGTCTATTTATTATTTATGCATTTGAATTCAATTTGGATGTAATAGTAAACTAGGGTTTATATTTCTTGTCAAATACCCCCCATTCGAAGATTGTACCCCCATCCCCATAATCATGTTGTAATAGCTTAGACTTTTAAATTCTCGCACTTTACGCTTTCAATTATGCCATGATTAGAGAATTAAGATTTGTATGCAAAAATCCAAAATCAACAAGTAGCTTGACCTAATCAAAGATAAAAATGCATGAAAATCAAACACAATGCACACTAGCACCCCTAGGGTTACAATCTACTTGTTGCCTTAAAAATGGGCCATGTTATGCATGTTGGGTACTTTGGCAAAACAAAAACAAAACAAAAGATCATAGTCCCTCGATGATGCTATCTTGGTTGCCTAAACAAAATGATCAAGTCCCTCAAAAATTTGCCAAAAATACCTAACACAATTGCTATCATGGTTTATACGATGACCCGCGCCTGTCCCGTTTAACATCCTAACACAAGGTTATTCACCAAATGCAATGGTGAAATAACACTGTCAAAAGGGTTAAAAACACATAGGAAAGATATTTGAGTAAAATAGGGTAGATAACTCTTAGTTACTTGATCAAAAAGCTTGCAAAACATCCTTGCTATTTTCAAACACACTTCACAACACAATTTCAAAACATTTCCCAAATCAAACTTTCAAACACTGAAATATTTTAAAAAGACAAAACACCTCTATATACATTCAAACAAGAATCATTACAAAGGTTGCCACAACGATGGACTCTTTTCAAAACATCTTTCAAAACCACACACAAAGCACCATTTCAAACAATTGAAAAGCAAAAGCAAGTGATCTAAACAAGTAACTAAGAGCCCACGGATAACCATGGATGAAAAGGGTGCTTGCACCTTCCCTTTTCATAATCTACTCCCCGAACCCAAGAAAATATCTCATAGGTCTTTCCTGTGCTTTTTGACCTTTCCTTAGGATAAAATAAAAAGTCGGTGGCGACTCTTGCTAAACCAAAACATTTGCGAACACAAACGCAAAACCTCAAGTCAATTCTCCCACCGTATCACAGAACTGGCAACTCTGCTGGGGATAGAACTGAAAGTGGAGTAACCTTAGGGTTTATATCACCTTTGCATGCTTATCTTGTTTGCTTTGATTGCTTTACATTTGGTTCTAATGTTTGGGTTTGAATCCTCCACCCGGATTTTTGGGAAACATTCATAGTTAAATAGCCATACATTGTGGAAACTGTGCGGGGTATACCGACATGGTTGAAGCAATAGCTATATTAGTGCGACATATTTGTGAGTACCAGTAGCCTTTGAGTCAATCAAAGAGAATACGGGGCCGCTGAGTGATGTCATTAAGCACTAATGAACTCTTAGAACCTTACTTGACCATCTTGGCTTTTTTTAGGGGTAGTGAGATGACCGGCTTTGGTGCAGTCCGAATTTGGTAGATACTCGATACTACACTCATTGAGGGTTATTTTCTTGGAATATTTCGGTCGCCAGTTAAGTGGCTAAACTGAAACAATGAACACAGAAAATAATCCAGTGATATTGAGCTCCTTAGAACCCGGTTACTATTTATAGGACAGGTTGAGCCAACTAACTTCAAGAGGGTACTTACCTATGAAACCTCATGCAAGCCTGAAACTAGGATTTTGTGTGACTTGTTTGTACATATGCTTGTGCATACATCATGAACATCATAAAGCATCATATGCATCCACTAAACATTTCAAGGGTTTGGATCTTCATCTTTGTTCTTGTTTTGTAGGTCATGGAATCACTCCGCAAAAAAACTATTCAGGTCAACCTTGTGAGAATCCCTCCTCAACTCAAGGAGCTTACTTCAAAGATTCCAGACAATTCTCTCTTCAGTGAAAGACATGCCAGACTTCTCAACTTGGTCAACTCCAACATTGAAGAAGATATGGTGAAAGTTCTCTTCCAGTTCTTTGACTCCCTACACCACTGTTTCACATTCCCTGATTACCAACTAGTGCCTAATTTGGAGGAATTTTCTCAACTCCTGAGGATTCCTGTTCTCCATCAACTACCCTACAACGGTACGGAAAGAGAACCAAAGCCTGAAGATGTTTCTCAAGCCTTACACTTACAACCATCTGATATCAAAGGTCATCGGGAAACCAGAAGTGGTGTCAAGGGTTTCTTGGCAAAGTTTCTGTTTGAGAAGGCACAAGACTGCTGGAATTCTCTAGATCTGCAAGCTTTTGAGGAGATTGTAACACTTCTCATCTATGGGTTGGTCTTGTTCCCAAACCCTGATCAGCTTTTAGATGTGAATGCTGTCAAGATTTTCATATCTCGGAATCCTATTCCTACATTGCTTGGGGACATCCTACACTCATTTCACACACAAACAATGAGGAAAAGAGGTGTTCTCATGTGTTGTACTCCTCTTCTAGCAAGGTGGTTTATTTCTCACCTTCCCCAAGCAATTTTGAAGAATGAGCAGGGTTTAAGGTGGTCACAACGGTTGATGACCCTCACACATTCTGATGTTCATTGGTGTTCTCGGTCCAGAGAAAATGTCATCATCATTGATCGTTGCGGAGAATTCCCTAATGTCCCATTACTTGGCATTAGGGGAGGCATCACCTACAACCCCTGTTTAGCTCTGAGACAATTTGGGTATGCCCGAAGGGATGACCCTCATGATATGCTGATTCCTGACTTGGTTTTTGAAGTTGACAATGACGCTCAAGGACTTCGACAAAGGTTTATCCGAGCTTGGAGGATGCCCAACAAAGTAGATAGTAAGACACTGGGGCACAAGAATTCCATCGCCCTTGAGCCTTACCTCAAGTGGGTACGAACTCGCGCCTAGATTCTTATGATTCCATACCCTCACATTCTCCCCGTGATCAAAGAGCCTGTTATGGAAGGAGAGGTTCCATACACTATACTACATCCTGACATGCCAACATCATTGTAAGAATTGCAAAAGAGTTGGATACAACTCAAGGAAGAGCGGAATACTTTTGAAGCCAACTTCTATGCCAGTGAGAAGAAGGTTTTGGAACTTATCCGCCGACTTCACGAAGAGGAGACTCTTAACACTTACATCGCGCCAAAGAGGATGCGCAATGTCTTTTTACATTAAGAATTTTGTAATGTTTTGCCCATGGGGCATTTATGTACTAACAAATTTCTTCTTATTAATATGACGTGTGTTCTTTTTGTTTGCAACAAATTTGAATTTCTAAATCCTTGAGTGCATTACATGAATAACATATCATTCATCATATGCATAAACAGGTCTTCACACCAGGTTTCCTTATCTTTCTTCTATTTATTTCAGCAAGATGGATATAGAGCATACGGTTAAAGATCTGCAAGCACGGAATTCGCAATTCCAACAACTCCTCATGACCTTAACAAAGGGTCAATAGGATCTAAAAGCACTGTTAGAGAAAGAGAAGGAACCAGAAAGGAAGAAAAATAAAAGAGTTAGGGTAGCCACTATGGGAAGAATATTTGAGCATCAGGCTAGGAGAGTTCTGGAATTTCCCTCAACGTCTGACGAAGGGGTTGGTAAAGGAAAAGACGTTGCAATGCCCTCCAAATCCGAAGCTGAAGAAGAAGAAGAGGAAGAAGATGAAGATTACTCCGAACAGCGATACCCTCCGGCGGATGATAAGTATAAAAGTCTTGAGGATCGGTTGGAAGCCATGGAGTTGCAAAGGGTACCTGGGTTAGATTTCGAAGAACTAGGGTTGGTTGCTGGAATCGTAATTCCTCCCAAGTTCAAAGTACCTACATTTTCTAAATACGACGGTTTGTCCTGTCCGAAGATACATCTAAGATCCTACGTCAGAAAGATCCAACCTCACTCTTCTAATAAGGATCTATGGGTCCACTTTTTTCAAGATAGCTTGTCGGGTACGCAATTGGACCGGTTCTATCAACTTGAGAGATCTGATGTTCATAACTGGGAATATTTGGCTGCTGCTTTCTACCGACAATACCAATACAACACGGATTTAGCGCCTACTCGTACTCAACTACAAAGTATGGGTATGGCTTCTAATGAGGGATTTAAGGAGTATGCCCAGAAGTGGCGGGATTTGGCTGGAAGGGTGCAGCCACCATTGTCGGATAGAGAGCTGGTTGACATGTTTTTAGGGACTCTGTCAGGTCCATTCTTCAATCACTTGATCAGGAGCTCATCTGCAGGGTTCACCGAATTAATTCTGACCGGCGAAAGGGTCGAAGCTGGCATTAAGAGTGGTAAAATTCAGAAGGATGCCTCCGCTTCCACTGCTATTAAGAAGACCTTCCCAGCCAAGAAGGAAGTTTATGCTATTCATACCCAGAGAAACCAAGGGAGAATAGAGCGCCGACCAACGGTGGGGGCTGTGATGATCAAAAACTCCTCAACCGATCAACCTCGCAGCAATCAACTAAGGGCTAATCAGCAAAGGGTAGAAAGGCCACAACGACAATTCACCCGAATCAATATGACACCGGCTCAAGTCCTCGCTCATCTGTTAAAGCTGAATCTTACCAACTTGAAAGAAGCGCCGAAAAACCCAAATACCTCTTCTCCTTATTATCATTCCAATGCAAAATGTGCATACCACTCGGACAGCGTAGGGCATGATACCAATAACTATTGGGCTCTTAAAAACAAGATCCAAGATTTGATAGATTCCAAGGAAGTAGAGTTTGATGCGCCCGAAAAACCTAATGTGATATCCGCTCCTATGCCAAAACATGGTCATAATGTCCATGCCGTTGTGGAAGATCTTTATGTTACCGATGTTGATGAATTGATGACTCCGCTGCCAATGATTAAAGTGAATTTGTTGAAAGCCAGGATATTCCCAGGCTATGAAAAAGATTGTTACTTCTGTTCAACCCTACAATCCGACTGCCCACTGTTGAAATCAGGCATCCAACGCCTGATGGATACCCAAGAGATCCTCTTCCAGAAGACTCCTGTTGCTACTATCACTCGTGTCACTCCTGTTACCCTTGTTACTTCAATCAATGACATTGCTATAATCACCATTTCCGACGATCTTTCCAAGACCTGCAAAAGGCCTGTTAAGATTACGCCTGATCCTAAGTTTGTGCCGCTGAAAATTACCATGCCGGGGCCTATCCCGTATAAGTCCAACAAGACGATACCATGGAACTATGGAGGAGAGATCTTCTACCACGGTGTCAAGCAGATCGAATCAGCCGAAGAGAAATCTGATGAAGAAACTCCCAATATGGGGAATATTGCAGGGACAAGCAAGATAACTCGTAGCGGAAGAATCTTCTCTCTGGAGATTGCTCCTCCACGGGCAGTCTTCGGACCCTCAAGAGCTTTTGTGCCTGTCAAACCATCTGTACAAAGTCCATTAATTGAAGAAATTGATGCTCCCGAAGCTAGACCCTCTGTTGTTACTATCGATAAAGGTAAGGGGACCCAAGAAGCGCCTGTAAAGACGAAGGCTCAGACTTTGGTTATCCCCGAGACCACCCAAAAAGAGATGGAGGAAATCTTAAAGATAATTAAGAAGAGCGACTATGATGTCGTAGAGCAGCTAGGGAAAACCCCTTCAAAAATCTCCATGCTGGCTCTCTTACTCTGCTCCGAGGCTCATGCCAAAGCCTTGATCAAATTTCTGAAGACGGCACACGTGCCTCAAGAAACTTCTGGGGACCAATTTCAAGAGTGCGTGACTAGCCTTACAGCCGATAATGGTCTTGGTTTTTCTGATGTTAAATTGACCCCTAAGGGAAGAAAGCATAATGATACGCTGCATGTCTCGGTAGAATGCAGGGGGACCACACTTGCTCATGTTCTGGTTGATATCGGTTCATCTTTAAATGTTCTACCAAAGAAGGCGTTGGACAGATTGGACTGTGAAGGTTTGACCCTAAAGCCCAGTAACATCGTTGTTAGAGCCTTCGACGGTTCTAAGCGGATGATTCACGGAGAAGTGGACATTCCAATCAAGGTGGGAACGGAAATTTTCAACTCTACTTTTTATGTGATGGACATCCGTCCTTCATATTCATGCTTGTTGGGAAGGCCATGGATCCACAATGTTGGGGCAGTCACTTCTTCTCTACACCAAATGCTAAAATATCCAGTCCAAGGTAAGATCATAACAGTTCATGGTGAGGAGGAGTATATGATAAGCCACCTTAACTCTTTCCACTACGTGGAGTTAGATGGTGAATTCATAGAAACACCTTTCCAACACTTTGAAGAGGTTTCTCGTGAGGTCGCAGTAGCAAAAGCAATGACTGATGTGCTTACCAAGCCTGTGTCCCGGATGTTATCCCTTAAAGATGTCGAGGCTGTAATCAAGGAGGGAGGAAGTACAGTGTGGGGGCAACTGCCAGATTTTCCTCACAAGACGGACAAGTTCAGATTGGGTTTCACTGCCGCTGGCCAGAAAGATGTGCGTCGCTCCCGGGCTGAAGGACCACCCTTAAAAATCATTCACCATGGAGTTCATGCCTTAGAAGATGATGATGAAGAAGGAAACTTTTAAGATTGGATCTTTCCAACCATTGAAGGAGGATTAAGCAACTGGGAGGCGAAAGACTTCGTTCCCATTACTTTCATCAATCAGTACCTATCCACTCCGGATTCCATGGGTGACTATTCTTCTTTGGCCTTTGGTGGCTCTGAAGATTTGGTCAATCATGTTGAGTACGAAGGTGATGAAGACTGTGAAGTGCCTGGAGAGTTAGCCAGACTTTTGCAATAAGAAGAAAGGGTTATTCTGCCCCATGAAGAGTTGTTGGAGACTATCAATCTGGGTACTGCCGAAGACAGAAAAGAGGTCAAAGTGGGTGCCAACCTGCAGCCAAGTGTCAAAGAGCGCTTAGTTCAGCTGTTAAATGAGTTTTTTGAGATCTTTGCCTGGTCCTATGAAGATATGCCGGGATTGGATACAGATATTGTGGTTCACCGTCTCCCTACAAGAGAAGACTGTCCACCAATAAAAAAAAGTCCACCGAATGAGGCCCGACATGTCCGAAAAGATCAAAGCTGAAGTGATGAAACAGTTCAATGTCGTCTTTCTGGCTGTTACTTCCTATCCATAATGGGTTGCTAACATTGTGCCCGTGCCTAAGAAGGACGACAAAGTCAGAATGTGTGTGGACTACAGAGACCTAAACAGGGCTAGCCCTAAAGATGATTTTCCACTACCACACATTGACATCTTGGTTGACAACATAGCTCAACATAAGGTGTTTTCTTTCATGGATGGATTCTCAGGATACAACCAGATCAAAATGTCCCCCGAAGACATGGAGAAGACTACTTTTGTTACGCAGTGGGGTACCTTCTTCTATAAAGTGATGCCATTTGGACTGAAGAATACTGGGGCAACCTATCAGCGAGCCATGGTAGATTTGTTTCATAACATGATACATCATGAGATAGAAGTCTACGTAGACGACATGATAGCCCGTTCACAGACAGAAGAAGAGCACCTCGACCATCTGCAGAAGCTGTTTATCAGGTTAAAGGAATATAAGCTCAGACTGAACCCTAGAAAGTGCACTTTGGTAGTCAGGTCCGGTAAACTTTTGGGATTCATTGTCAGTAACAAAGGCATCGAGGTTGATCCTGCTAAAGTCAAAGCTATAAAGGAAATGCCTGCCCCCCGCACTGAAAAGGAGGTTAGAGGTTTCTTGGGACGCTTAAACTATATTGCAAGGTTCATCTCTCACCTAACATCTACCTGTGAGACAATCTTCAAGCTGTTGAAGAAAGATCAGGTGGTTGAATGGAATAATGATTGTCAAGTTTCTTTTGATAAGATCAAGGAGTATTTGCTGGAACCTCCTATCTTGATGCCACCCGTCGAAGGAAGACCTTTAATTATGTATCTGACTGTTTTGGATAACTCAATGGGGTGCGTACTGGGACAACATGATGAGTTTGGCCGAAAAGAGCATGCCATTTATTACCTTAACAAAAAGTTTACCGACTGTGAGACTCGCTACTCACTGCTCGAGAAAACTTGCTGCACTTTGGTATGGGTTGCTCGCCGGCTAAGGCAGTATATGTTGACACATACCACTTTGCTGATTTCCAAGATGGATCCGATCAAGTACATCTTCGAGAAGCCTGCTTTATCCGGAAGGATCGCTAGATGGCAGATGATCCTGACTGAGTATGATATCCAGTACACAACCCAAAAAGCTATAAAGGGGAGTGTACTAAATGACCATCTAGCTCATTAAGCCGTCGAAGATTACCAATCTATGAGGTTCGACTTCCCTGACGAGGATATTATGGCATTAAACAACATTGAAGGTAACAGACCGTATGACGGACCTGAACAAGGATCCCGATGGACCCTGTACTTTGATGGTGCTTCAAATGCACTTGGCAACGGTATCGGCGTGGTACTTATTTCTCCAGAAGGATGCCATACACCTTTCACTGCTAGACTTTACTTCAGCTACACCAACAACATGGCCGAGTATGAAGCTTGTATCTTTGGTCTCAAGGCTGCTATTGACTTGGGAATCAAATCTATGGTTGTATTTGGGGACTCAGATTTGGTTATCAATCAAATCAGAAGAGTGTGGGACACTAAACATCCTAATCTTATCCCATACAAAGAACATGTCTTGACATTGTTGCCTCATTTCGAGCAGATTACCTTTGAGCAATTCCCACGAGAAGAAAATCAGCTAGCGGATGCTCTGGCTATAATGTCTTCCATGTTTAAACTCAACTGGGATAATGAGGCTCCCCAAATCACCATCGAGCGAATGGACGAACCCTCACATTGTCATGAGATTAATACCGAAGAAGTATTGGAACAATCCTGGTTTCATGAAATCAAAAGGTATCTCCAGACTCAAGAATACCCTGAAAGAGCTTCAGCCAACAACAAAAAGTTCTTAAGGAGATTTGCTGCCAAGTTCTTCCTGAGCAATGGTATCTTGTATAAGCGCAACCATGATTGTGTTCTACTTCGTTATGTGGACAAGGTTGAAGCTGAGCTGATCATGACTGAAATACATAGCGGCACATTTGGCACCCACTTAAGCGGACATACGATGGCTAAGAAGATTCTAAGGGCGGGCTACTACTGGTCTACCATGGAAGCTGACTGTCATCAACATTCCCGTACTTGTCACAAATGCCAAATCTATGCTGACAAGGTACATATTCCTCTGGTTCCTCTCAATGTCTTAACAACTCCTTAGCCATTTGCGATGTGGGGAATCAACATGATTGGAGAGATCAAGCCTACAACATCCAACCGACACCGCTTCATCTTGGTGGCTATTGATTATTTTACCAAGTGGGTCGAAGCGGCTTCTTTCGCCTCCGTTACAAAGAATTTGGTTGCCCGCTTCATTAAGCAGAACCTCATATGCCGGTATGGTATCCCCGACAGGATCATCACGGACAACGGTACAAATTTAAACAACACTGTGATCACCGCTCTGTGCGAGCAGTTCAAGATTCAACATCACAATTCATCTCCCTATCAGCCAAAGATGAACGGTGCTGTTGAAGCCGCGAACAAAAATATCAAGAAGATCATTCAAAAGATGACAGTCACCTACAAGGACTAGCATGAGATGTTACCATTTGCTCTGCACGAATATCGTACCACGGCGCGTACTTCAACTGGGGCAACCCCCTTTTCTTTGGTATATGGCATGGAGGTTGTTTTACCTATGGAAGTTCATATTCCTTCCTTGAGGATTATGAAGGATGTTGGTTTAAATGAAGATGATTGGATTCAGACCCGACTTGATCAACTTAATTTGATCAACGAGAAGCGACTTACTACTGTTTGTCATGGTCAGACATATCAAAAACGGATGATCAAGGCTTTCAATAAGAAAGTCATGCGTCAAGTATATCAAGTCGGAGATCTTGTAATCAAGCGGATCATCTTACCGCAAAGTGATCCCAGGGGCAAGTGGAATCCTACTTACGAAGGACCATTTGTGATCAAAAATATCTTTTCTGGTGGGGCAATGATTCTGACCACCATGGACGGCGACGACCTGCTGCACCCTGCAAATGCAGACATAGTCAAAAGATACTACGCATAAACAACCCGACAAGTTGAAAACCCGAAAGGGCGACTTGGGAAAAAATGGGCATCCCGGTGAATCGAAAACCCCAAAGGGCGGTTCACGCAAAAATTAGGGATAAATAAAAAAATCTGTTCACCTGGCAAGTTGAAAACCCGAAAGGGCGACTTGGGCAAAAAAGGGTTTCCCGGTGGATCGAAAACCCGAAAGGGCGGTCCAGGCAGAAGTTAGGGAATTAAAGCGTATGACTATGTCTCGTCGGATCACTTTAAGGACAACCTCTTCATGACCAAACTCCAGGCTTCTGATCAACTTAATCATCTGCGGACTAAGCAACGAATGGACAAAATACTCAGAGTTGTGAAGGCTATAGCAGAATGGGAACCCCATGGAATTGTTACACATAGCCATCTTTCTTTGTATAAAATTTTTCTCAATTTTTCGACAACATTCTCTTACTAGAATGTCTGTCTCCTTTGTACGAAAATACTTACAAAAGTTAATGCAAAGATACTTCAAAGTGCAAAAATTTGCTTGCCTTTCCTTTCTTTTTACACTTATGTTTTATTTGAAAACGTCCAATGGTTTGTTAAATAGGCATATGCATTTGAATATAATCACTGCTTACAAATAAAACAAAATAAGAAAGGATAATTACTGATAGGTCGAAAGTATAGGGAAGCGTCTTTAGGCTATTCCAGAAGAAATCCCCTACAGTATGTCATTCAGATCCTCAATAGAGCTAAAACCTTGAAATATATATCCCCAGCGGAGTTAAGGTTCAAAATCCTCAGCGGAATGAAATACAAATCGTCGTCAGAACTAAGTTTCCAAACTCCTTATCCCCAGATGAGCCAGAATACTCTAAACTTTCTTCCCTAGCGGAGTCCAAAATTTCAAATCCTAAACCCCGATGGAATGCTCTCCAACTTCCTCCGATTCCCCAGCGGAGTTCTCCACAAAACAAGAATCTCCAGTAGATTGAGATACAACCCAAGCTCCTGATTTCCCCGGCAGAATAAACATTCTCCCCACATAGTTATTTCCCAACAGAATAAACATTCTCCCCACATAGTTATTTCCCAGCAGAACGAATATTCTGGTTCTCATTTCTCCAGCTGGAGCCTCCCAGGTTTTAATTCCCCATTAGAGATCATCAGAGTTTTCCTCATTTCCCCCAGAAAGTCATGAAGGATTCTCACATCCCCACAGAGGTTGTCAAAGTTTTTGATAATCCCCGCAGGTCCAAAAGATTTATCATCTTCAGCAATCAAAGATTTTTGGAATTCCCAGCATTGGTCAAGGATTTACTTTCCTCGGCAGCAGTCAAAGATTTCATTATCTTTAGCTATCAAGGGTTTATTTTCCTTAGCAAGACAGCTAATCAGCTTACATGCGCATACATTACATTCATACATCATGAATGTTTATAGAACACATTGTATTGCATCATACGTGGCATGCAACATAACTTCGTGTTTAAGCTAACATTTTACCCTTCCAGGATAAGATTAAAAAGCTATCATTCAAAGATTTCAGATACAGTATGGATACACCCCAGACACGACGGTCATTCTATTACTCATTCAGAATTTCAAGTCAAGATACAGTATGGATACACCCCAGACACGGCGGTCGTTCTACTACTCATTCAGACTTCTGCAATCAGATACAGATTAGATACGCTCCAAACATAGAAGCCATTTTATTTCTCATTCAGATTCAACTATCAAATTCAAATTCAGATACACTCCAGACATGGAAGTCATTCTGTCACTTATCCAGATTCCAATTACAGTACGGCTACACTCCAGACACGGAAGTCATTCCGCTGCTCATACAGATCTCAACTTCAGATACAGTCCAGATACGCACCAGACACAGTTGTCATTTTGTCACTCATCCAAACATATTCCCCAGCCTAGAGATATCCCAGGCACGGATGTCTTTTTGTCGCTTATTCAGACTTCAGATTTCATATACAATACATATACACTCCAGACACGGCAGTCATTCTGATATTCATTCAAGAATCAAATACAGTTATAGCTTGGATACACTCCAGACACGGATGACATTCCTTTGCTCATACCAATCAAATCTCTAGATACAACTCAGATACGTTCCAGACACGGATACCATTTTGATGTTCATTCTCCTGATTTTCAACAAACAGTTTTGGATGGCATCTTTAAGCCCATATCCAGCAAGATTCTATCATCTCCAAATGGCATCTTTAAGCCAATTCCCTCAGCAATATTTTGACGAGTGCAAATTTACGGGCACTCTAGTGTCCAATCCTCTTTTACCTTCGAGTCACGAAAGGCAAACTTGCCAATCTAAATCTTCATGTTCAAGAAGATTGAACAGGGTAAACTGTTGTACCAGAAAATTTTCTCTCTCATTTTATTAACATTTCTCATCACAAGGCTCTTTGAACTCAAGATCAAGCTAGGGTTTGCTCTGCTCAAGATATCTCCTTGCACCGATGACCTAAATTAGGGTTTGAGTTTGCACAAAGCTTTTTGGACCTTCAATGCTCAAATTGACTTTCATACTTCATATGGGACTCATAAGTTTGTCCATACCAAGTTTCAAGCCTTGAATCAAATTTTTGCCTAGTCAATTGGACAGCTGACTTAGAAATCAACTGTATTAGGGATAAAGTCAAATGTGGCCAATTTACAGTCAAACCTCATGAACTTTGACCCACATCAACATTATGAACTAATATGAATCATTTGATCAAGTTTGGACCACAACTCCACAAGAAATTTGATCAGATCACCAAAAGGGCAAAATGGTCATTTTTAGGGTTTTGACTGTACAAAGGCAATTTCTAACTTTTTGACCTAGCCAATGGAAAATTAGGCTCAACCATGGACTCAAGGAATTAATGGCATCATCTTTACCTATTCAAGAAGTTCAAAAGATCTCATTTGCTATGGATTGACAGATGAATTTTTCAGTCAACTGATCAAAATTTGACTGTACACTGAAAAGTCAAACTTTGACTTTTTGGTCAAAACCAAGTGCCAAGGGTTATTTTTCATCAAGATGTGTCAAAATATGAAACTTGTTCATCAAGAAACCCAAAATTGCAAATTAGGGTTTAAAGTTGAAAATTTTCATAACTTAGAATTTTTCTAAGTTATGAAATTTTCTTAATTTTTCTTAACTTTGCCCCACATTTTAACCATGATGAAATTAGATTCAAGTAAAACCTCCAACATGAAAGTTGTAGTCCTCCACAAAGTCTACAACTTTGATCACAAAGTTTTCTGAAAAGAAGCTTGGATCTCAAGTTATGATTTCTGGAACAAGGGTTCCTAAAACTTTTAACTTAGTGAAATTTTGCCCTAGTTTAGGCAGAATTTTTACCTATCTTCTTGGCCATTTTTCACATAGTTCCACTTGTAATATCAAGTTGCATTTCAAATATGGATTATAGATCATGATGCAAGCTTTCCAAATTGTCCAAGAACTCCTCAAACACATTTGTGGTTAGGGAGAATCGAAGGCTTGAAGTTGGCAAAAACTCACTTTTCATCCATGGCATATTCATGTTCATACAAGTTGCAATTTCAAGTCAGCATACCTTACACTAGTTTACAGGCCTCTAAACCACTTCACACTCCATAATTAAATGCAAATCCATCAGTATAACCTATTGTTTTGGTCATTTGGACATTGTACACAAAATTAAGCCCTAAGTAGAAAAAGGCAAATTTCCATTTTTGCTTAAATCATGCTTTATGTCAAAACTGATTTCTTGAGCATTGATCCAAATATTTTGTAGCTAATCAAATCCATAAGTTGGAGGGACCAAGGGCAAGATATGCAAGCATAAGGATAGCCTGTACAGGCCTGTTCCAATCACTTCCACATTTTACTTCAAAAACAAGAAACTTGTCAAAAACCTTAGAACTTGAAAACCAGCCAAGAGAAACTTATGCAAGCAGTTTGAAAATCTTTCTCACACCCCTTTGAGCCAGAAACACGATTGCTTGAGCCTCTAAACACCCCATAGCCATAAATCACATTCCCTTGGCAAAACATGGCAGAATCTGCAACTTGAGTTCTACAGCTCATTTGGCTCGTGCGTTTTGCCCCAAGTTGCTTCAAACACCTTCCATTCAAATCATCCAAGCTATCCCAAACCTCAAACACCAATTGTAACTCCATTTACAGTGTTTTCCATTTTCATTTTGAGCTTGTGCAGGTTGAGTTCTATAGGTTGATTCAGGTACATTCAAGGCAAGCAGGCTATTGGAGAAGGTCAAGAGAAGTCCAAGCAAGCTCCCAGACATCTCAAGCCTTGTTGAAAAGCACTACATTGCCCTACACGAAGTCAGCTGAAACAGGTTTTTGTCCACTTCCTATCTCTCTATTTAGGAACATTTAGCTTTAGGTTTGTGAATAAAAAATATAATATTCATTGCCACGAAATTGTACATATGCTCAGTTTTCATTTACATTAAGCATGCTAAGAGAATTTCATCCATGAACATACTGAAAAAACTAGGTCAGATTTTAGGGCCAGAGAAATTCTCTCTGGTCTTTGAGAGTTAAGACAAGTTGTTTATATGGTTGGAATCGTCTTGAAATTCTCTACAAGTTTGATGTTATGTGTTTTTGCAATAGAGCTCGTATGCAGGATGTCCATGTTGGATAACAGGCGCGCGTGTTTTTTTCAAAAGCTGAAGGTTGAAGATGAAGTGGTGGGCTGGGCTTGGCCTGGCTCACTATTGGCACCTCCCCTTTTCCTTTTTGCACCCCCTGGCCCAATTTCTTATTATTTTATGTTTTTGCATTTTTATTTCCATTTCTGATTTTGTTTTTTATTTCCAAATATAAAAAATGCTCAAAAATATTTTCATAATTTTTTCACATTTATTTTGCATTTTTATTTTTATTTTTCTACAATAAAAAACATTTAATTACTTTTATCTTATTTATACAAAACTTAAAATATATATATAATTTATACTTTTATTTTTGTTCTTTATTTTTATTCACACTAAATTTTTTTTCCTAAATATATTTTATTTTTGTATATATTTTATTTTAGTTTATCATATTTAATATAAAAAATACATATATAAATATATACTTTTATTTTATTAAATACTTTAGAATAAAAATATAAAATATTACATTTTTACTTTTATTATTCATACTAAAAAAATACTTTTTCTAAGTATATTTTATTTTTGTATATATTAATATATTTTATTGTATATAAATAAAATAATTAATATATTTACTTTCTTAAAATGAATTAGGGTTTTACCCTTAACCTAATAAAAATTAATATTTTTATTTATTTCTTTATTTTCCACATTAAATATTTTTACATACATAGATAAACAAAAACCTTTTTTTGCATAATTCATATTATTTGATATATTTATTTATTTTGTTTATTTAAATATTGTCCATTTATTATTTATGCATTTGAATTCAATTTGGATGTAATAGTAAACTAGGGTTTATATTTCTTGTCAAATACCCCCCATTCGAAGATTGTACCCCCATCCCCATAATCATGTTGTAATAGCTTAGACTTTTAAATTCTCGCACTTTACACTTTCAATTATGCCATGATTAGAGAATTAGGGTTTGTATGCAAAAATCCAAAATCAACAAGTAGCTTGACCTAATCAAAGATAAAAATGCATGAAAATCAAACACAATGTACACTAGCACCCCTAGGGTTACAATCCACTTGTTGCCTTAAAAATGGGCCATGTTATGCATGTTGGGTACTTTGGCAAAACAAAAACAAAACAAAAGATCATAGTCCCTCGATGACGCTATCTTGGTTGCCTAAACAAAATGATCAAGTCCCTCAAAAATTTTCCAAAAATACCTAACATAATTGCTATCATGGTCTATACGATGACCCGCGCCTGTCCCGTTTAACATCCTAACACAAGGTTATTCACCAAATGCAATGGTGAAATAACACTGTCAAAAGGGTTAAAAACACATAGGAAAGATCTTTGAGTAAAATAGGGTAGATAACTCTTAGTTACTTGATCAAAAAGCTCGCAAAACATCCTTGCTATTTTAAAACACACTTCACAACACAATTTCAAAACATTTCCCAAATCAAACTTTCAAACATTGAAATCTTTTCAAAAGACAAAACACCTTTGTATACATTCAAACAAGAATCATTACAAAGGTTGCCACAACGATGGCCTCTTTTCAAAACATCTTTCAAGACCACACACAAAGCACCATTTCAAACAATTGAAAAGAAAAAGCAAGTGATCTAAACAAGTAACTAAGAGCCTATGGATAACCATGGATGAAAAGGGTGCTTGCACCTTCCCTTTTCATAATCTACTCCCCGAACCCGAGAAAACATCTCAAAGGTCTTTCCTGTGCTTTTTGACCTTTCCTTAGGATAAAATAAAAAGTAGGTGGCGACTCTTGCTAAACTGAAACATTTGCAAACACAAACGCAAAACCTCAAGTCAGTTCTCCCACCGTATCACACCCTACTATCCAGGTTCCTTCTCATAGCCCTATTATACAGGCTTTCATTTCAAAGTAACCCTACTATCCAGGTTCCTTCTCACAGCCTTACTATCCAGGCTTTCATTTCGAAGTAACCCTACTATCCAGGTTCCTTCTCACAACCCTACTATCCAGGCTTTCAAATCAAAGTAACCCTATGACCCAGGTTCCTTCTCACAACCCTACTATCCAGGCTTTCGTTTCAAAGTAACCCTACTATCTAGGTTCCTTCTTATAGCCCTACTATTCAGGCTTTCATTTCGAAGTAACCCTACTATCCAGGTTCCTTCTCACAACCCTATTATCCAGGTTTCTTCCCACAAGCCCTACTATCTAGGCTTTCATATCGAAGTAATCCTACTATCCAGGTACCTTCTCACAGCCCTACTATTCAGGATTTCAGTTCTAAGTAACCCTACTATCCAGGTTCCTTCTCATAACCTTACTATTCAGGTTTCTTTTCTCTTATCTCCAGACAACAGTCCACAACACTGTAAGACCTGGACATGATCAAACACGATTGATTTCGCATTTCCCCAGTAAGTCGCGGTGCAGCCTATACCCTGACCCAATATGCAGTTCACTTCCGCTGCCTTAAGCAGGATTTATTTCCCCAGTAGAGTAACGGACAACTGAAGCTCTTAAAATTCTATTTCTCCCAAGACAGATACCAACATTCCTCAACAGATTCCTCCTCAACGACAGGAACAGGAATTCTCATCAAAGGAACATCTCAGGAAATCAACACCCTATAGATGGAATATTTAAGCCCATCCCCGATGATCCTCCGTAAACTTCCAAATGGAATCTGTAATCCCATTCCCGATACCATCGATTGATACTCACTTCACACGAGTGCAAATTTCTGGGCACTCTAGTGTTCAATCATCTTCCACCTTCAGATCACGAAAGGCAGACAAGCCAATCTACATCCTCAGGTTTAAGAAGATTGAACAGGGGCATCTGTTGTACCCAAAAGTTTTCCCTCTCATTTTACTCAAAACATACTCCTAGAGATCCTCAATTTGCTCAAGGTTGCCCAAGAGTTGACCAGATAAACTCTCTCCTAAGGCAATGTATCTTAACCTAGGGTTTCCATTTTCATCAAGATGGGTGAACTCCAAAGACCTAATATATTCTCCATGGTCCTAATATGTTCTCAAGACCTTCCATGTCAAATTTCAATCCTTGCACAAGAAGTTTGCTCAGTCCACTGCTCAGATGCTTGAGAATCGACTGTATTAGGTCAAAAGTCAACTGTGGCCCACATACAGTCAAACTTCAAGATTTTTGATCAAAATCAACATTTTGAAGTTGTATCCATCATTTTATAAAGGGTTGATCATTATTCCTCAAGGAATTCCCTAAATTCATCAAAACCCAAAAGTTGCTAAATTAGGGTTTCTCAGAAAAGTCAACCAAACTTTGACCAAGCATAACTTCTTCATACTTTATCAGAAACTTTCCATCCAAGGCCCATTTTGAAGATGATTCAATTCCCTAAAATTCATATTCATCCCTCAAGCTCAAAATGTGCACTCACAAAAAGATATGGATTTCCATATTATAGGTCCTTTTGAAAAGTCAACAAAAACACTTTGTGAGTCAAAGCTTATTACATGAACATGGAAGACTCAAATGAGATGAGACTAAAAGGGTTGCTTAGGGAACATCCTAATCTTTATAAAAAGTCCAAGAACACCTCTCTAGGGTTAAAATTGGAAGAGATATGCCTTGTCAAAGTAGACCTTTTTTGCAAAATTGCCAAAAGTCAAATGTGCTCAAAAATGCATTTTTTGCCAAATGGGCCTAACTTTTTATGCTTGCACCTCACTCATGACATGGTCCACGACCCAAATGTTCACTCACATGTTATTTGCTTCATTATTTATTTTATTTTTATTTTTGATTTATTAAAAATTGAATTAAATCAAATAAATGGTAAATAATAGCAAAGATTTGTTTTGATTGGATTTTTGGACAGAATCACAAGCTCATTATGCTGGCATATTAGAATCAAATAGAATCAAAGCTAATTGGCACAACAATGGCATGATTAGGCTAAATTTGGAAAGATATCCCACCATATGAAAACCAAATCAAAATATCAAAAATTGCAAAGATGCTAGCTATTTTTATAACCCTGATTCACTTAGGGATATATAATGAAAATGTCCATGCACGAAAACAAGGATTGGAAGTGGTGGAAAGAACAATACAAAACTCAAAATTTTGGCAAAAAAGTGTGGATCAGATCTTCAATTACAGACCAGTTAAAGGCGTGCTGAAGGACAAATTGTGTTCCTGGGTGATCATTGAAGCAATAGCAAGCATCCTCAAGGCCTGAGACATCAAGAAACGAGCGCTAGCTGTAACACGGTGTTGTACCCCAAATTTTGCCCTCTCATTTTATCAACATTTCTCATCACAAGACTCTTGGAACTCAAGACCAAGCTAGGGTTTGCTCTGCTCAAGACACCTCATTGCACTGTTGACCTGGAATTAGGGTTTGAGTTTGCACAAGGGTTTTTGAACCTTCAATGCCCAAATTGACTTTAATACTTCATTTTAGACTCATAAGTTTGTCCATACCAAATTTCAAGCCTTGAATCAAATTTTGTCCCAGTCAATTGGACAGTTGACCTAGAAATCAGCTGTATTGGGGAAAAAGTCAATTGTGACCAATTTACAGTCAAACCTCATGAATTTTGACCCACGTCAACATTATGAACTCATGTGAACTATTTGATCAAGTTTGGACCACAATTCCATAAGAAATTTGATCAGATCACCAAAAGGGAAAAATGGTCATTTTTAGGGTTTTGACTGGACTAAGGTGTAGCGATAGAAATGTGCAAGACTAAGCCATTGGATTAACTAGACTTTATACAAATCAAAATAAAAATCGCCACCGCGCTTTATTGTTTCCAAAGGAATGGGAAAAGAGCGAATAACCCAAAAAAGAGGGGGAAAGATTCAAGGTAAGGGGGTTGGTTATGCAAAGGGAAGGTATTAGCACCCTAAACATCTACGGTACTCCGCAGAACCTCTTTGGAAAAAATCTGTATATTTTGGCTATAAAAATGTGTTGTATATAAAATGGATGGTGGAGGTGAGAAAAGAAATATTTTTATGATTTTTGCACCCGCCGCGGTTGCGAACCTTTAGTGCCTACGTACCACCTTTCGTGCAATAGGGGATCAGGGTACACGTAGTTCCTCTTTTAAAAATTTGAAACACAAGTGTGTTGGTTGATTTTATGAGATAAGACATCATCACAATTGTCCGTGTGAAAAACATACTTACTACCCACAATCATGAGAAAGGAGAATTTGCATCATCTCAAAGTGGAGGATATGGCTTGGATTTTAAAATCAACAATGCCTCACTCAACACCCAAGTGGGAAATATCTCACTTCACTATATATTGTAGAAGTATAGTTGTTTTCATCACTACAAGGATTGACAAGAGTCTAATCTTTTGAGAAAAGTTTAAAGATAAAAGCTAAAATGGCAAAATGGTTTGAAATGAGATTGATTGACTTTTAGTCTTCTCACAAAAAAAAGGTCAAGGTATTATTAAATTGATTGAAATTTATTTATGAAAATGTTTCGAAGATGCATGGACCTAAGTCCAAGTTTATTATGAAAATGTTTCAAGTTTCAAAACAAGAAGAGTTTTTTTTTTAAAAGGAGGGAGAAGATTTTTGAAATTAAAGAAGATGGGAGGAGAAGAAGAGGCTATCCTAAAGCATAAGGTAAAAGCTAGGGATAAGAACCATCTAACCAACAAGAAGCCAATACTTGACATTATGAGTCAATATAGAATTCCCATTCTTCGGATTGAAACCAAGCAAGCAAAGATACTAGACCTCTTGAGAGAACCAAACTTCAAGTGTTTTAAGTCTTCGCAAAAATTGGGCAGAGTAACGGCTGTATACGGATGAATTCCAAATTACAAACAAAGATCGTAATCTCAATAACCTGCACACAAAACAAACAAACAACACAATGTCTTGAGGTAAACCTCAATAACTCCAGACAAAATATCAAATAAAGTCACAAAGTCTCCAAGATAGGCCAAGGTCTCTAATCCTAAGTCCAAGAAGTCCATCACTCCATAATGCAAAGGATAGTAACCATGTAGTCCAAGTATCAATAATGATTTTTATGGTTCATGTTGATTATTAGGTGTCTTTAAAAAGAAAGAAAAGCTCAAGTGAGCAAAATAAAAATGACATAAAAGTAAATGCTCAAGTGAGCAAAGATGAAAATAGCATGAAATATAAAATTCTAAAAGTAAATGGTACATAAAGCATGAAAATAAAAGCGTAAAGTAAAGTTAATTGTTAGTAATTAGTGGTTAGTTGGATGACCATCTTGAAACTTGCATTTGGAACTCATTAGGGGATTGGTAAAACCAAAGCCTCTACGCAACAAGTTGATTCTCTTTTTGTCAAGTATATCATCCATTTTGGAATTCTCACAAGGCAACATGTAATGATCAACGATGTTTAAGTGATCCGCGTTGACCAAAGGTGTTGTAGATCCATTAGAGGATTGGTAGAACCAAAGCCTCCACACAATGAAGCTCAAGGTTATTGGATCAAAGAGATCAAATTAACATACTTGGGCTTGCAATCATAAGTTTGGGCCACAAATGATCATTTATTCGAATCGGGACAAAATTTAGCGCTATGTTAAACAATCGTAAGTGGACTTATGTAGAAGTCACACCTATTTTGAGGCCGGTCAATAGCAATATATGTACTTCATGTTTGGATAAATGATATAGAGATCATCATCCCTTAACATGTAGCACAATTAAAAAAGAAAGGGATAAGATGAAGAGGGAGGGAAATGATAAGCTAATTTGGATCACCATTTCAAAATTCTTTCATCTTTAAATTCAACCACTCCTCTAGATGGATTAAAGCACTAAACATATCATTAATCCAAAGCACCAAAAATAAATTAAATAATTCACTCTTAGGTAGATTTGAATTGATGAACATTTATCCAACTTCATCTACATCACAAAGTTCATTGAGTTTAAAGACAAATTGGACATTTAAAATTGCAATCCAAACCAACAATCAAAGGGAGTGAGTAGAAAAAGCATTTTGGATCAAAGCTGCCCCAAAACAAGGCAAAAAATGCATTTTGTCCTGGTGTAAATCGATTTACACTACTATGTAAATCGATTTACACAGTATAGTTTTCAAAAATTCGCGTGAAATTGCTTCTGTGCAATCGATTTACACTTAGTGCAAATCGATTGCACACAGTAACAATAGCAAAAACAACATTTTAAAAGGGCAATTTCTTGTTCAAACTTTCCATCAAACACCTTATGATCATGGATCCACTTGAGCACGAAAATTCCATCAAATTATGAGAAAATAATACCATTGAAATCACAAAATAATTCTCAAAGAATCAATCCCAAAGATTACCAAGAGATCACATTGTGAAAGATGAATTATCCAACTTACCAAAGGTAGATCTAGAGAATTATCAAAACAACTTCAAGAATTTGCTTCAATTCAACCACAAGAATCGATTGACCAAGCTTGGATGTAGAGAATTGATGGAGAAAAAGTGTTTGGATGAAGGTTTAGCTCAAAGATTAGTAAGCTTCAATGCAAAGCTTACTAACTTTTTGAAAATGGAGCTTTGAGTGAATTTGGTAGATGGAGAGAATTGAGAGATTTTTTAGCAAGGTGGATTTGGCTATCAAAAGCTTGAAATTTGAATGAAATGAGAGCTCTATTTATAGAGTTTTAGCATTGGGATTAGTGGTAATTTAGTAATTGATTCTTGGAGCCAAAATTTGAATTAATGATAACTCTTTCAAAAATTAGAGCCAAAATTTGAATTAATGATAATTCTTTCAAATATTAGAGCCAAAATTTGAATTAATGATAATTCTTTTTAAAAATGAAAGATTGGCACTAAAATTTGAATTAATGATACATCTTTCAAAAGTGAAGGAAAATTGGAGCCAAAATTTGACAAGTTTAAAATGCTGATTTTTTTTAATTTTCACGCTGTGCAATCGATTGCACTACAGTGCAAATCGATTGCACAGTGTATTTTTTCAAAAATGGCGCAAAATACACTATGTGCAATCGATTTCACTTTAAGAGCAATCGATTGCATCAGTGAAAAAAATGAAATTTTTTAATTCTTTTTCTTTGCAAATAGAGATTTTAGGAAAATAATACCAGAAATCCTTATTTGTCAGATGCTTCGACTTGGTACCTACAAAAAAAAATATACAAAGACAAAGACAAATATTTTTTTGTATTTTGATTAGAAGTTAGTCAACAACACATATACAAAATACACAACCAAGGTGCTTGGAGATTCCTCAAGAGCAAACTTAAAGATAGGAAAAAAGAGGAAGAACCAACCCTAATGTGATCTTGTTATGATCGAGTTGATATGATATGATAGAGGAATCTTAGGGGGAAAAATTGGGGTACAACAGCTGCCCTTATTTAAGTGTCTTCTATCCGGAGATACAAAGGTTACAAATCTTCGTGTCGACGCGATTGAATATACTTAAATATAAAACAAGCCCTATTTTTGTCTCTAAGATGCCATGAAATGCTTATGACTATGGATGCATATGAACAGAACAAAAGAGACGCAAAGTAACATTGGGGATGCCACAAAAATGAAGAAACAAAGGAGCAACCCCACCAGGAAAATAAATCACTGGTGGACCAAAAGAATAGAACCAGAGAGGAGGATAACAAGCATCGACGTTCACTGCCGATGTCTACCAACGTTCACTGAAGGTAGAGAGAAGAAGATATACCGACTCACAGATGAAGGTAAACTACCAACTCAATAGTTAAAGGTAGAAGAGAAAATATATCATGCCATCGCCGTTCACTGACGAGGAACTATCACCGTTCACTGATGATAGCAAAAAGATAAGAAACACTGACGTTCACTGCCGATGCACTACCAACGTTCACTGAAGGTAGATTTTGAAAATATCATACCATCGCCGTTCGCTGACGAGGAACCACCACCGTTCACTGATGATAGCCAAAAGATAAGAGACACCGACGTTCACTAAGGTAGATTTTGAAAATATCATACCATCGCCGTTCACTGACGAGGAACCACCATTGTTCACTGATGATAGCAAAAAGATAAGAAACACTGACGTTCACTGCCGATGCACTACCAACATTCACTGAAGGTAGATTTTGAAAATATCATATGTTCCCCAAACTTCTGGTGTTTCACCTAGAACGGGTCTCAACTTCTTCCTTAACCAAGGAATTCCGCCTGGAAAGGGTAATATGTAAGCTGTCTCAAATAAAGAGACTTCCACTTGCAAAGATTTCACAACGAGCAATTTCTGTGAATTTGAAAGTCTTGCCATCCACTGGCGTAAACTGACGACGAACTGCAAGCTAACCACTCATAGAGGAAATAGCAAAAAAAGTTACGTCGACTTGTACAGGGAAGCACGAGTTGCTCAAACAAAGATACCTGTTGCCTGTTATCATGGAGGTTTGCAAAAAGAAACGAATTTCTGGGGATAGAAATGTGGCTTCCCGGGGAAAGAGATATGACTTCCTGGGGAAATGAGATATGACTTCCTGGGGAAATGAGATATGACTTCCTGTGGAAATGAGATATGACTTCCTGGGGAAATGCCACATTATTCCTGCTGAAGAGATAAAGTCTTCTCGTGCAAAATAAATGCACAAATCAAAGCTCAAAGTCCACAGAAATCCAGAGTAAATAATATTGTCATGCAACCACGAATCCAATTAGAAATAAACTGAAGCAAGACGGCCAAAGAAGATACATCTTTTGAGAAATAAACTCAAGAGAGAAAACTAAATCCAACTAAGCAAGGAGCGCTGCAGGAAGGTTTGAACACAATGTCAATAAAAAATGATTTGTAACAATGCATGATGCATGTATGAATGTATGAGTGATATCGTGTATATGCTACTAAAATGATACATAATCGAACAAAACTGCCTCAGGTACTAACAACATTGGTCTAAACTTCAACCAGAAAGATCAATCCAAGAAAGGTAAAAGCAACTGCGGAAACCAAACCTATTGTATGTCCTAACTTCACTGAGGAGAAACATAATCCGGATGTAGCCAAACCAAAAAGATACTAGGATAGAACATCTTTCTTCCGTTTTCATCGGAGAAACCAGTTTTCCAAAAACAACGTGCCTACTGAAGATTGCAAGATCAGCCTCAAATAAAGCAGACTGACGCCGAGACAACCAAACCTCACTGGGGGATTCAAGTCTACCTCCCTGGAGAAAAAAACTAAGGATTGAAAACTTTTCATCATGAGTACTCATTCCAATAAGAGATGCTCTGGGATAACCTTCCCAGGGAATAACACACAGACTTCCATGGGGAAAACCAATGTTTCACAGTCGTACTCCTACTGGAGATTTCAATACTGAATGTGAATAAGGAATATGGAAACCAAATTGTCAAAACATTCATTGGGGAAATCAGGCCCACTTTGAAGGAAGAAAAACATACGAACTTCACTAAGGGAGACAAAACTTCATCATCGAGACCTCTACCGGGGACTTCATGCTGACTTCATTGGGGAGGTCGACACCACATCATCGAGGGGAAACCAAGATACATTCTTCACTGGGGAAAAATGACTTCTATCAAATAAACAAGTCCTTCACTGGAAAATACTGGATTGAGTCTTCATATCAACCAAACCTATTCCAACAAAAGATGCCCTGGTGTAGTCTTCCTGGAAAATCAAGAAGTCAACACTAATGCCAATACTGCAAAAAGAGCGATATCTTAGCACACCGAGGGAATAAAAGCTTTCATCATATGAGGGAAAACTTCGCTGGGGAACCTGGGACAGAGGCTTCTGACCATCCAAACCCAAAATCAAAAGCGAACCAAGACTTGGCCGAGGATAATGGGATCACAATCCTAATATTGTACCTTACGCCAACTGGTATCGTCTTTAATTATCTGAGAAACACACAAAGATTACGCACATACCAACAAGATGACTTGAGAGAACCTTCCCAGGGAACCAAGAAGTTAACACTATAGTAAGAAGTCAAAATTATGGGGATTTTAAATCAAACTAAACACTTGGTGAGAGAAAACCCAAAAACTTGACAGTTGTCTCAACACCTCTTAGAAAATATACTGTCCTTGTCTAGCTACTTGGGAAGCACATAACAACAATGATGTCATAACAAGAGAAAGCACTGCTCTACCAGAGATTCCATATCAATAAAAAGGGAGAAAGAACTCCATCAAATGAGCAAAGGCTTCATAGCTCTTTTTAATCTCCGTTTGATCACCACCTGGCTGGGTAAAGAATCACACTCAGCTGGAGAAGTCTGCAGCAAGACTGGAAAAAATGGGATTATGAACCCAACATCATAACACAACTTGAGGAAGGTTCTCAACTTGGGTTAGACATAGTAACTATCTTGACGAAATCTGGATATGCCCTTGGAAACCAATCTGGTGTCTCAAGCTTACCATGCTGATCAAGGTAACTTTCGTAACTTGCCCTTGGCTGCATGCTTTTAGAATAACCTTTCTGATCAAATGATTTCTAGAGATTTGTCAAATCTTGACGTAACTTCCCTAGATTGGCTGAATGTTGCATCCTCTTTGCTCCACAACTCTTCTCGGCAACATGCCTTTTGTTGATACTCAAATGTAAACTTCCATGATATCAAGCAGTTGTTTTACAAGCAGAAAATGTTTATTCTAAGAATGAAAAATCTAATGCAACAATTATGTAAGTCTTGAAGATTTTATTTGAAAAGATGTCGCAAAACCCTGTGAACAAATCACTAGCCAGGATGCGACATTGATTTTTTGTGTGAAAAATAACAAAAGCATATGATACCAATCACAATAATTTATCAAAATTAATGGGAGTCACGAAACACTATTTCATTGGAGTATGCTTTCGAAATAAACCATGTTTCAATTAGGACTTTTGAGGGTTGTAATGTGGCCTGGTTCATGGTTTTAGATGAAAAAAAGATTTAAGGCTCAAAAATATTTGGTGCCCACCCCCTTCATGATGTTCTTCAGTCCTAAGTTCAGTTAACTTGACACGAACATTTGTGATCGGTGGAAATAGAACTGACTGTTTAAAGCTGGTTCGCAAAATGTCGCGGAAGCAAGGGTCACCACCGTCTTTTATTTTCTCCAACATGGACAGGACAAAAGCACAGCAAAATTCCTTATGAGATTGTTTCTCGGTTCGGGAGGTAGATTTATAGAAAGGAAAGGTGTTAGCACCCTTTCTATCTGTGGTTATCCACGGGCTCTTAGGTACTTGCTCTTATGTTTTCAAAATGTTTTGCTTTTCTTGTGTGAGTGGGTTTGAAAAAGTTTCATTGAAAGATTTCTGAGTGACTCTTGTATCTGTCCTCAAGAGTGTTTGAAAAATTTGTTTTGAAAGCTTTTTGAAAGTGTAGTGTGAAAAGATTTTTGTTTGTTTTTGAAGAGAGCAAGTACCCATGAGTCATCTACCTGCCCTAAGGAATTAGGCTGTGTAAAAGTCCTTAAGGTAGTGCCATCCCACCATTGAGAGGTAGGTAGCACCACCGTTGGAAGTGTTCGGGTCAATTCGATTGTAGGGACAGTGTGGTCACCGAAGCAATAGTAGGACACCTTAGAAGTAACCCTAATGTCCTAGATCCTTTTTAATCCGAGGCAACCGTTTCGAGGCGACTGGATCTTAGACATAAGAGCGACCACTAAAACGTCCTATACTTGACGACCACGTTTCGAAGGCAACGAGTGAAGCGTACCCTAGAGGTGGTGTGTGCATTGTGTGTTGTTTTCATGTTATGTTTTATCTTTGATCATGGCATTGTGAGCTACGAGTTGTTTTTAGTTATCATACATTCTTTCATGCAATTTTAGCAGTTAGGAGTGCGGAAAATTAAAATACGGAAAGATAAAAGCTACGCTATTACAAGGCGCGGGTCTATACATCGCTAAAATACAAAGACCCGTTTTTGATAAAAGTGCGGAAAGTAAAAAAAGCAATAAACCTAATTACTATTACATTCCGGAAACAGTTACATAATAATCCAATAAAATAAAAAAATAACGTGCGACAGAACTAAATTGGAACATCCGAGGGTTTTGAACCCTTTTGAGAAATTAAGAGTTTTTGTCCTTTTGCTTGAATTTAAATTAAAATTAATACTAATTTAATTATTTACAAGGAAGATATTTTTTATGTTTTTTAGGAAAAGAATTTAAAAGTTGGTAAACCCTAGTTCTAAGATTATTTTAATTAAAAATGTTAAAGTTAACTAATTTAAACTAATTAATTAATTTACATGTTTATGTACAAAAATAATATTAACTAATAATGATAATGATAATTAATAATGATAATAATAATTAATTAAGAAAAAGATAAAAAGTGTCAAAACCTAGTTCTATGTAATTTTTAGTTATTAAGAAAAAGATTGAATTTTAAAACCTAAATTAAACTAAATTAATTGTCAATATTTATTTACAAAAATAGGTTAATGGTGCAATTAGTAAATAATTAAAACAATTTACAATTTTGATTTCCTGATTTTTCTTATGAAAAATTAATTGTGGATCAATAATAATTAAAACAAATTAAAAGGAATAAGATAAAAGAAAATAAAAATATTGCAAACCAAAGGGGGTGTGAAGGCCCATGTGGAGGTTTTTTCTGGAATTCAGGCCCAAGAAGCATGGAGCCCGGTTGACTTTCCTGATCGTGTGCCTGTTCATTGACCAAGGCATAGAGTGTTCATCACCTCCTGGTCTTCAGATTATGGATCAAGGCCACTTGGCAGGCTAACGCGTGAGGCTCATGGTAGAACGTTGGATGAGGCGCTGCATTAGAATACGTTAGAACAAAAAATATCAATTATGTGGGGGGACCTGGGAATCGAATCCAGGTCCCAGTATTTTCCAGCCACGTCTACCACCACTCAGCCAACTGCAATTGTTTGTAAACAAAATAGATAATGATAATAATATGCAAAAACAACAATTATGCTGGGAATTTTAAAAAAGGCGCGCCATATATTTGAATGCACCAATCCAGTTCATCCACGCATCATCTTCTTCATCTGGCCTGAAACAAAAAGCAATCACATAGCGGGGGTTTTAAACCCCCACGAAACAAAGTGTCAATAATAGCGATTAGCGCTATGGATCATATAAAAAGAGCGCGACATGTCCTTCTTGTTCGTCTTGTTGTAACGAATCCAGTCATATAGGTCTCGAGGTCTAATTTTACAGTATATAGAAAACCCCAATTTGAAAGCTTTGAAAAACCTAGATATCTCCCATGGTGGATTGTGATTCTACGCGTTTCAGTGCAATTAATCCATGCCAAAAGGTTCCTGTATGTTCAAACAATGCAAAACAAACAATTAAACATGTTAAATGCTCATGAGATGCAAGTTTCGATTATGAAAAATAAGGATGAACCGTGGATCTGTTCTGGGCAATTTCTTGAGTGTTAACGTGTGATTGGAATCTCTATACGTTCCTGGAAGTGTCAGCAATCTATTAGAAACAAAAACAAGCTCTGAATCACGCTGCAATATTGATTTTAGTTTTCCAAGATTTCTTGAATTTTTGCAAATTGGCTATGTGGTTTCAGCAGCAATTGTGCGTGTGAGGGTTCAGGGTTTCATTCAGCATATGTATGTGATGAGAATTAGGTCAAAACCTTGGCCCAAAAGTCCATGAATTTATGTTTGCAATCTTTGATTTTCAATTATGTAATTTTCAATCTTTTTTCAATGAAAACCTTGCCAATTATGGAGATCTTGTCCCCTTTAGTGATGCACGAGATCTTTAGCATGTGTGGAGTGTATTTGCTTCATAAAAAGATTTGACAACCATGCTTTGATATTTTTCTACAATTAAAACCAATTAAATGAATTAATAATAATAAAAATTCAATTAATTAATTAAAAATAAGAAAATAAATCATTTTAAGCTCAATGGGTCGTGCATAGGCTTTGGGTAAAGTTTCAAGAAGGAATTTGAGGCCCATTAGCAAAATTGAAGTGTTTTAGGCAAAGTTGACTTTTGAAAGTTCCCAAACATTTCCCAACCTCTCCAATGCATATCTTGCTCAATTTTGAAGCTATGAACATGTTCTTGGACATTTTGGAAAGGTCTTGAAGTCCTCTAACCAATTCCTTTGGTACCATGTCATTTTGATTCACCAATCTCAAGTTATGGTCTTTGACTTAAAGTGCCTTTTTGTTGACTTTTGAAAATGACCTATAATGTTGAAGTTGATAACTTTTTGTGAGAGCATTTCTTGGACTTGGAATGTGAAGATGAATTGTAGGAAATGTCCTCCCCTTCAAAATGAGCATTGGATGGGATTTTTCTGATGAACCATGAAAAAGTTATGCCTTGGTCAAGTTACAGTTGACTTTTCAACTGTCCAAAAATAGAAACTTTTGCATCTTGATGATTTTTGAGCCATGCTTGTGGAATCATGATCAAGACTTGATCAAATGATGATTGTGGCTTCAAAATAAGATGTTGACCAAAAATTTTGACTTTTGACTGCCAAATGACCATTTTGCCCCTACAGTTGATTGTGAAGCAATTAGGGTTTTTGACTGTGCAACTTGACCTTGTGAGCCTTGAAACTTGACATGTAGGTGCTTGACAAGTTATATGAGCATATGGGACTTGATTGAGCCCTTGAAAACCTCAACTTCCTTGCAAGAACCAAAACCCTAATTTGACTGGCTTAGGAGATTGGTTGACTGTGTAGCTCTTGAGTAGACTTTGAACCCTTTGAGGTGATGCTTGTCAAATCTTGAAGAATATGGGAGGGCAAATTTTGGGGTACAACAACATTCATCTCTCAAAAGAAATTTCGAGATAGTTGAGGAATCAAACAAGGTTTTCTTTGGACATGCAAGTCACTCATTCCTGCTTCTTTTGGGTTTCTTGTCACGCGACTATGTTCTTTGCTGAGGATTTCACATTGTAATCCTTTATCGCATTTTAGGATTTCCATTTCTTCCTTTCCTTCTGGACAAATTCCTTTTGACTTTGACTCTGAAGTGCAGCGAGATGCCCTGACTTTTGCCTAAGCGACTTGTTTTTTCAAGTTCCGACTTTGCGGGGATTTTTGTCTCTTTCTTTTTCATCATATTTTTTATTCATATCATCT
Organism: Vicia faba; assembly: GCA_948472305.1. NCBI lineage: Eukaryota > Viridiplantae > Streptophyta > Magnoliopsida > Fabales > Fabaceae > Vicia > Vicia faba. The sequence continues at coordinate 21,361,628 of OX451735.1, forward strand.
TTTTCTTTTTCTTTTTCTTTTTGAACATGTCGCGTGACTTCGAATCATTTGTGACTTGTCGGAAGAATTGTGACTGCCCTATTTCTGGGTAGATGGAAGATAACCATTATTGTATCGTCATCTGCTGATCTCCTGGTGTGTGAGAGATAGCCATTAAGATATTGTCAATTGACGCAACCTCCTGATAAGTGAAGATTAACCATTGCGGTTTTGACTTTCCTCAACCCTTCGAGGGATAACCATTGTTGTATCCTTAGATGCGCACTCCTGATGAGTTCTGAATGCTCGATCAAATTAACTGAACACTACCCTGCCCCGGGTTAAAAATGAGGGTTTTTTCTGAATAGAAAAAGAAACTCCTACTTCAAGGCTCAAAGGGGTTAACGAGGGTTTCACTCCCTTATATCTCCGGTGTTTGAGGATTTGAAACAATGCCTGTACATCGTCAACAGGGTTTTATCCAAAAGCATACAACCAGAAAATTTGTGTTTTAATATCATCATCCTCCTCCCAATCTCCGCCTAGGCAAGAGAATGGGTAACAAGTTGGTATCATAAAGCAATTTAAAATTGAAAACAAATACGAGTGAAACGAATGAATTTCTTCAAGACAAACATACCCATTATATTAAGATTAAACATTCAAATGCAAACAAGTTCTTACATGCAAACATTGCAATGATAAACAAGAAAACTTACAAATGAGAAAGCAGTAAAAATGCTAATAAACTGAGAAGGATAATCATCCTTAAACTCCAAGGCATTCTTCAATCAAGTTTATTCTTCGGAAAAGATTTGACTTGAACCTCAAGACAAACATCCTTAAATGAAAAGATACCACTTTGGACCAACCTCTGAACTTCAACCTTCAAAGCAAAGCAATCTTCCAAACCGTGCCCAGGAGCATCCTGATGAAAGGCACAAGAAGCGCCAGCCTTATATCCTCTTGGCAGTTTTTTAGGAACAACTGGTCGAGCTCGAGTTTGAACCAGATTCTTCTTCAACAAAGAAGGATACAACTCTGTGTATGTCATTGGAATTGGATCAAAGCTCATTTTCCTCTGATGACATTGCCCTTGATTTCCTTGTTGAGGTACCCTCTGATATGCAACAGCAGTCAGAGTCTCATTGATGAATGGAGTCACAGAAGCAACTTGGTGATTCCTATTATGAGATCCTCCTCGCCTACCACGAAGTATAACGTAGGAGTCTTGCTCTTGCTTCTTGGAACAATTATCACCATACTTCTTAGCACCATTTGACGAGTCCCCGTCTTCAGATAAATGACCTTCACGGACAGTTTCCTCTAAATGGACTCCCATGCTTACCATTTCGTTGAAATCAGCGGGAGCACTTGCAACCATCTTCTCATAGTAGAAGGAACTGAGAGTTTTCAAGAAGATCTTAGTCATTTCTTTCTCTTCCATGGGAGGAATCACTTGTGCAGCCACTTTGCGCCATCTCTGTGCATACTCTTTAAACGATTCTCTGTCTTTCTGAACCATGGCCCTAAGCTGGTCACGGTCAGGCGCTATGTCCATATCATACTTGTATTGTTTAATGAATGCTTCTCCCAAATCATTAAAAGTATGGATGTTGACGCTGTCTAAACTCATGTACCATTTCAACGCAGCACCGGTCAGACTATCCTGGAAAAAATGAATCAGCAGACGCTGATCATCAGTATGGGTAGACATCCTTCTCACATACATCACCAAATGAGCACGAGGGCAAGTGTTACCCTTGTACTTCTCAAATCCCGGGACCTTGAACTTAGAAGGCACTTTAACATTTGGGACCAAACACAGCTCATTCACATTATGCCTGAACAACTCTTTTCCCCTAAGAGCCTTCATCTCTCTTTGCATTCTATCAAACTTCTCTTGGAAATCATCCATTCTGTCATAAAGACCCAAGTCTTCACTCGGCGGAGGGAAAGGACGACACACATCTTCATTAACAAACGGAACCAAATTCACCGAAGGAGGTGCAGCAGGAACAGTATGCACCACAGGAGGTGCAGGAGTAACAAAATTTGGAACCACTGGAGCATCTTGAGGACCCAGATTGAAACCTTCAGGTACAAAATTCTCTAGCATTCCCCACGAATAACCCTGAGGCATACGGTTTTGAACAATAGCCGGAGTAGCGGATACAGGAACAGTCAGAACTTCAGTACTTGCCCTTGTTGGTCGAGGTTGAACACTCGGTGGCTGATTCTAAGCAACCACCAGAGCTTCCATCAGAGTAGTCAAGTTGGCCAAGCCAGCCTTCAAAGCAGAAACTTCTTCGTGCAGCTCGCGATTCTCCTGTTCTAAGTTGTCCATCTTCTTTTTGAAATTAGCCCGAGTGTTGTAGTGATGAGTCAGCTTGCTGAATGAAGTAAATAAGCTGGGTAAGGCACCTGGATATGCATAACAAATGCAAAAACATGTGAAATATGATGCATGATATGCAATGTATATTATTATTATTATTTTATCATTTAATATTTCAAGGGATTTAAGATTTACAGACATATTGCAAACATCAAAATAACAACGCATTTGAAATACTGAAAACTTTTATTATAATAACTTCGAAATGGGTTACAAGTTTCAATGATCCCAAGTACAAGATGAAAATACAATCTAAAATCCTGAGAAAAAGAACTGATAGAGATCAATCTATACGAATGCGCTTCCCTGTGAGCCTGGCAATCTGAGCTCTCAACCTCTGGTTTTCTGCCACATGTCTGATGGAAACCTCCTTCCAATCATCTGAATCAGGAAGTGAACAAACAACACCTGTTTGAGGCTTATGAGAAAATAAATCTCCTTGCCTCTCCATAGACTCTACTGCTTGACTCTCAAGAATCTCGATCAAATCGTCTCTCTCCTTCAGGTCTGCTCTGTAGGAACTCTCTAAAGTCTGGAACTTATTCTTCCAAGCATCCATTTCTTGTTGCATCCTAACCAAAGCAAGCTGCAGCTCTTCTAGATCATCTAATAAGGGAGGAGTGGTCTTCACAAACATATCAGGCATGGGTGTCTCCCGAGTATACGGCATCTTCAACTGAATGGCTCTCGATCGGACCCACTAAAGATATGGCTCCAAAGAAACAACACCCCTAGGTCCCAAATCCTTCCTACTCTTCTTATGAATGTGACACCAGGCCTTCGCAATCTGCTCCCTAGCTTCCCTGTGGTCTTCTCCTTCCTTCAGAAAGAAACTACTCAGATGAATATTGTTCGGTTTATCCCTCATCGGATAACCAAGCTGTCGCCATGCAAGAACAGGGTTATAGTTCATTCCTCCCTTTGTACCAAGAAGAGGCACATTGGGGAAACTACCACAATTGTCAATAATCTCCGCATCCTGGTAAGCTCGATGATACCAATCAATATTCGAGTGAGTAAGTGCCATGATCTTAGGAGCCCAACGGGGTTCCTTCTTGACATCCCAAAAAGCGTCAGACTGAGGCATATGAGAGGTAAACCACCGATACAACAAAGGCGTGCAACAGATAATCATTCCCCCATGATAAGAATTCTGAAGATGAACAGAGTAATAAGCATCACCCAACAGTGTAGGAACCGGGTTTCCAAACATGAAAATCTTGATAGCGTTAATATCGACAAACTTGTCCACATTAGGAAATAAGAATAATCCATAGGTGAGTAAAGCAAAGATGGCCTCAAAAGCAACCGTACTCTTCATCCTGGCAAAGTAGCAAGCTTTATCCAATAAGAACTGAGCTGGTAATCCTCTAATCCCTCCTTTGGTAGTCATATTAGCTTCCACCTTAGACTTCCCTAGATGAATCAAAGCAGCAATCTCATGTGGTTTTAGCTCACCCTCCAAACCAGTAAAAGGAACGCGATCGGTAACAGGTAAATCCAATAGATAGGAATACTCTTCTAGTGTTGGCATCAACTGATAATCAGGAAAAGTAAAGCAGTGATACACCGGATCATAGAACTGGACCAAAGTTGAGAGAAAACCCTCCTTCATCTTCAGCTTCATGAGAGGAATAATGGATCCATACTTCTTCGGAAAGTCTGCAGAACACTCGATCTCGGGAATTAGACTGATCAACTCATCTATCTTAGGATCCTTGAAACTGTATTTCCCGATCTTTCTCTTTCCAGAATCCATGGTTTAAAAGTACCTGAGATATTCACAAATAGTCAACCTTTAAATCCCTTGAAATATTGTTTTTTTTAAAAGATGCTTATGAGTGCATGGATGCATGATGAAACAATCACACACAAGATCACACATATAGGGTTCATAGGTTCAATGTCACGAGCATGAGGTCAAAGGTACTACCCATAAGGTATTGGTCTAAAAAGTTATCACCTGCCGAACAAGGTTCTAGAGGTTCTCAGAGTCTACATCCTTCCTTCGGATATTACCAACTTCCCGATTAACTCGGTAATTAGTAATATTCTTAAGAAAGACTCGTCCGAGTGTAGTATCACGTGGCAACTACTTCCAGATTACTCCGTTATAGCTTCCGCACTACACCTAAAAGGCCAAGAGGGGTTAGGTAATCTACGGTCCTCAGCTTCGGCAGGCTCCCAGGTCGAAAGCAGTACGTCTTCCCGATTACTCGGTAAATGATACTACAGTCAAAGGGGCCTCCACTGAGTGGGGGATCTCATGCCTCCTTTTTTGGGATTACTCCCTCAAAGTTAACATGACTATACCGCCCGTCCTATCTTAAAGTTTGCCCAAGTCCGGGTATAGGACTTATGAGTAATCACCAAGCACCCTATAAACCAGGAAAATCCAGACAAACATATATACAAAATATAACACATAAACAACAATAGCACATATACAGATATAAACAAAGATAGGTTTAACCCACTTAGGGATGGACCAGCAAGAGGTCAATCTTTCCCCAGTGAAGTCGCCATTTTTTCTGTAGCGGTAGAAATGTGCAAGACTAAGCCATTCGATTGACTAGACTTTATACAAATCAAAATCAAAATCGCCACCGCGCTTTATTGTTTCCAAAGGAATGGGAAAAGAGCGAATAACCCAAAAAAGAGGGGGAAAGATTTAAGGTAAGGGGGTTAGTTATGCAAAGGGAAGGTATTAGCACCCTAAACATCTACGGTACTCCGCAGGAACCTCTTTGAAAAAAATCTGTATATTTTGGCTATAAAAATGTGTTGTATATAAAATGGATGGTGGAGGTGAGAAAAGAAATATTTTTATGATTTTTGCACTCACCGCGGTTGCGAACCTTTAGTGCCTACGTACCACCTTTCGTGCAATAGGGGATCAGGGTACACGTAGTTCCTCTTTTAAAAATTTGAAACACAAGTGTGTTGGTTGATTTTATGAGATAAGACATCATCGAAATTGTCCGTGTGAAAAACATACTTACTACCTACAATCATGAGAAAGGAGAATTTGCATCATCTCAAAGTGGAGGATATGGCTTGGATTTTAAAATCAACAATGCCTCACTCAACACCCAAGTGGAAAATATCTCACTTCACTACATATTGTAGAAGTATAGTTGTTTGCATCACTACAAGGATTGACAAGAGTCTAATATTTTGAGAAAAGTTTAAAGATAAAAGCCAAAGTGGAAAAATGGTTTGAAATGAGATTGATTGACTTTTAGTCTTCTCACAAAAAAAAGGTCAAGGTATTATTAAATTGATTGAAATTTATTTATGAAAATGTTTCGAAGATGCATGGACCTAAGTCCAAGTTTATTATGAAAATGTTTCAAGTTTCAAAACAAGAAGAGTTTTTTTTTTTAAAAGGAGGGAGAAGATTTTTGAAATTAAAGAAGATGGGAGGAGAAGAAGAGGTTGTCCTAAAGCATAAGGTAAAAGCTAGGGATAAGAACCATCTAACCAACAAGAAGCCAATACTTGACATTATGAGTCAATATAGAATTCCCATTCTTCGGATTGAAACCAAGCAAGCAAAGATACTATACCTCTTGAGAGAACCAAACTTCAAGTGTTTTAAGTCTTCGCAAAAATTAGGCAGAGTAACGGCTGTATACGGGTGAATTCCAGATTACAAACAAAGATCGTAATCTCAATAACCTGCACACAAAACAAACAAACAACCCAATGCCTTGAGGTAAACCTCAAGAACTCCAGACAAAATATCAAATAAAGTCACAAAGTCTCCAAGATAGGCCAAGGTCTCTAATCCTAAGTCCAAGAAGTCCACCACTCCATAATGCAAAGGATAGTAACCATGTAGTCCAAGTATCATTAATGATTTTTATGGTTCATGTTGATTATTAGGTGTCTTTAAAAAGAAAGAAAAGCTCAAGTGAACAAAATAAAAATGACATAAAAGTAAATGCTCAAGTGAGCAAAGATGAAAATAGCATGAAATGTAAAATTCTAAAAGTAAATGGTACATAAAGCATGAAAATAAAAGCGTAAAGTAAAGTTAATTGTTAGTAATTAGTGGTTAGTTGGATGACCATCTTGAAACTTGCATTTGGAACTCATTAGGGGATTGGTAAAACCAAAGCCTCTACACAATACGTTGCATTCTCTTTTTGTCAAGTATATCATCCATTTTGGAATTCTCACAAGGCAACATGTAATGATCAATGATGCTTAAGTGATCCGCGTTGACCAAAGGTGTTGTAGATCCATTAGAGGATTGGTAGAACCAAATCCTCCACACAATGAATCTCAAGGTTATTGGATCAAAGAGATCAAATTAACATACTTGGGCTTGCAATCATAAGTTTGGGCCACGAATGATCATTTATTCGAATCGGGACAAAATTTAGCGCTATGTTAAGCAATCGTAAGTGGACTTATGTCGAAGTCACACCTATTTTGAGGTCGGTCAATAGTAATCTATGTACTTCATGTTTGGATAAATGATATAGAGATCATGATCCATTAACATGTAGCACAATTAAAAAAGAAAGGGATAAGATGAAGAGGGAGGGAAATGATAAGCTAATTTGGATCACCATTTCAAAATTCTTTCATCTTTAAATTCAACCACTCCTCTAGATGGATTAAAGCACTAAACATATCATTAATCCAAAGCACCAAAAATGAATTAAATAATTCACTCTTAGGTAGATTTGAATTGATGAACATTTATCCAACTTCATCTACATCACAAAGTTCATTGAGTTTAAAGACAAATTGGACATTTAAAATTGCAATCCAAACCAACAATCAAAGGGAGTGAGTAGAAAAAGCATTTTGGATCAAAGCTGCCCCAAAACAAGGCAAAAAATGCATTCTGTCCTGGTGTAAATCGATTTACACTACTATGTAAATCGATTTACACAGTATAGTTTTCAAAAAATCGCGTGAAATTGCTTCTGTGCAATCGATTTACACTTAGTGCAAATCGATTGCACACAGTAACAATAGCAAAAACAACATTTTAAAAGGGCAATTTCTTGTTCAAACTTTCCATCAAACACCTTATGAAGATACTTAAATATAAAACAAGCCCTATTTTTGTCTCTAAGATGCCATGAAATGCTTATGATTATGGATGCATATGAACAGAACAAAAGAGACGCAAAGTAACACTAGGGATGCCACAAAAATGAAGAAACAAAGGAGCAACCCCACCAGGAAAATAAATCACTGGTGGACCAAAAGAATAGAACCAGAGAGGAGGATAACAAGCATCGACGTTCAATGCCAATGTCTACCAACGTTCACTGAAGGTAGAGAGAAGAAGATATACCGACTCAAAGATGACGGTAAACTACCAACTCAATAGTTAAAGGTAGAAGAGAAAATATATCATGCCATCGTCGTTCACTGACGAGGAACTATCACCGTTCACTGATGATAGCAAAAAGATAAGAAACACCGACGTTCACTGTCGATGCACTACCAACGTTCACTGAAGGTAGATTTTGAAAATATCATACCATCGCCGTTCTTTGACGAGGAACCACCGCCGTTCACTGATGATAGCAAAAAGATAAGAGACACCGACGTTCACTGTCGATACACTACCAACGTTCACTGAAGGTAGATTTTGAAAATATCGTACCATCGCCGTTCACTAACGAGGAACCACCACCGTTCACTGATGATAGCAAAAAGATAAGAAACACCGATGTTCACTGCCGATGCACTACCAACGTTCACTGAAGGTAGATTTTGAAAATATCATATGTTCCCCAAACTTCTGGTGTTTCACCTAGAACGGGTCTCAACTTCTTCCTTAACCAAGGAATTCCGCCTGGAAAGGGTAATATGTAAGTTGTCTCAAATAAAGAGACTTCCACTTGCAAAGATTTCACAACGAGCAATTTCTGTGAATTTGAAAGTCTTGCCATCCACTGGCGTAAACTGACGACGAACTGCAAGCTAACCACTCATAGAGGAAATAGCAAAAAAAGTTACGTCGACTTGTACAGGGAAGCACGAGTTGCTCAAACAAAGATACCTGTTGCCTGTTATCATGGAGGTTTGCAAAAAGAAACGAATTTCTGGGGATAGAAATGTGGCTTCCCGGGGAAAGAGATATGACTTCCTGGGGAAATGAGATATGACTTCCTGGGGAAATGAGATATGACTTCCTGTGGAAATGAGATATGACTTCCTGGGGAAATGCCACATTATTCCTGCTGAAGAGATAAAGTCTTCTCGTGCAAAATAAATGCACAAATCAAAGCTCAAAGTCCACAGAAATCCAGAGTAAATAATATTGTCATGCAACCACGAATCCAATTAGAAACAAACTGGAGCAAGACGGCCAAAGAAGATACATCTTTTGAGAAATAAACTCAAGAGAGAAAACTAAATCCAACTAAGCAAAGAGCGCTGCAGGAAGGTTTGAACACAATGTCAATAAAAAATGATTTGTAACAATGCATGATGCATGTATGAATGTATGAGTGATATCGTGCATATGCTGGTAAAAGGATACATAATCGAACAAAACTGCCTCAGGTACTAACAACATTGGTCTAAACTTCAACCAGAAAGATCAATCCAAGAAAGGTAAAAGCAACTGCGGAAACCAAACCTATTGTCTGTCCTAACTTCACTGAGGAGAAACATAATCCAGATGTAGCCAAACCAAAAAGATACTGGGATAGAACATCTTTCTTCCGTTTTCATCGGAGAAAACAGTTTTCCAAAAACAACGTGCCTACTGAAGATTGCAAGATCAGCCTCAAATAAAGCAGACTGACGCCGAGATAACCAAACCTCACTGGGGGATTCAAGTCTACCTCCCTGGAGAAAAAAAACTGAGGATTGAAAACTTTTCATCATGAGTACTCATTCCAACAAGAGATGCTCTGGGATAACCTTCCCAGGGAATAACACACAGACTTCCATGGGGAAAACAAATGTTTCACAGTCCGTACTCCTACTGGGGATTTCAATACTGATTGTGAATAAGGCAAATGGAAACCAAATTGTCAAAACATTCACTGGGGAAATCAGGCCCACTTTGAAGGAAGAAAAACATACGAACTTCACTAAGGGAGACAAAACTTCATCATCGAGACTTCTACCGGGGACTTCATGCTGACTTCATTGGGGAGGTCGACACCACATCATCAAGGGGAAACCAAGATACATTCTTCACTGAGGAAAAAGGACTTCTATCAAATAAACAAGTCCTTCACTGGAAAATACTGGATTGAGTCTTCATATCAACCAAACCTATTCCAACAAAAGATGCCCTGGTGTAGTCTTCCTGGGAAACCAAGAAGTCAACACTAATGCCAATGCTGCAAAAAGAGCGATATCTTAGCACACCGAGGGAATAAAACCTTTCATCATATGAGGGAAAACTTCGCTGGGGAACCTGGGACAGAGGCTTCTGACCATCCAAACCCAAAATCAAAAGCGAACCAAGACTTGGCCGGGGATAATGGGATCACAATCCTAATATTGTACCTTACGCCAACTGGTATCGTCTTTAATTATCTGAGAAACACACAAAGATTACGCACATACCAACAAGATGACTTGAGAGAACCTTCCTGGGGAACCAAGAAGTTAGCACTATAATAAGAAGTCAAAATTATGGGGATTTTAAATCAAACTCAACACTTGGTGAGAGAAAACCCAAAAACTTGACAGTTGTCTCAACACCTCTTAGAAAATATATTGCCCTTGTCTAGCTACTTGGGAAGCACATAACAACAATAATGTCATAACAAGAGAAAGCACTGCTCTACCAGAGATTCCATATCAATAAAAAGGGAGAAAGAACTCCATCAAATGAGAAAAGGCTTCATAGCTCTTTTTAATCTCCACTTGATCACCACTTGGCTGGGTAAAGAATCACACTCAGCTGGAGAAGTCTGCAGCAAGACTGGAAAAAACAGGATTATGAACCCAACATCATAACACAACTTGAGGAAGGTTCTCAGCTTGGGTTAGACATAGTAACTATCTTGACGAAATATGGATATGCCCTTGGAAACCAATTTGGTGTCTCAAGCTTACCATGCTGATCAAGGTAACTTTCGTAACTTGCCCTTGGCTGCATGCTTTTAGAATAACCTTTCTAATCAAATGATTTCTAGAGATTTGTCGAATCTTGATGTAACTTCCCTAGATTGGCTGAATGTTGCATCCTCTTTTCTCCACAACTCTTCTCGGCAACATGCCTTTTGCTGATACTCAAATGTAAACTTCCATGATATCAAGCAGTTGTTTTACAAGCAGAAAATGTTTATTCTAAGAATGAAAAATCTAATGCAACAATTATGTTAGTCTTGAAGATTTTATTTGAAAAGATGTCGCAAAACCCTGTGAATGAATCACTAGCTTAGTACATAATTACAGGCCTCTAAACCAATTTACACTCAAAAATTGAATGCAAATACATTGGACATTGGTGTTATTCTGATCATTAGAGCTTGGCACATTGAATAATTCCATTTTGGGCATAAAGATGGCACTTCCATTTTCATAAAGGCAACTTTATGTCAAATTGCATTTTCTTGAGCCTTGGACTTTTTTCCTTGCAGCAAACAAGTTCCATAAACTCAGGCAAAGGTACAAGAAGTTGGTCCATGCTTGGAGATAGCCTGTACAAGCCTATCTTATTTCACTTCACACTTTTCTTTCAAAACAAGTCAACTTGCCAAAAGTCCATAGTTTGCATATCTGATATATTCAACTTAAGCCAACATTTGAAACAAGTTTTACACATTCTTGTAATCCAGAAACACGAGCCTTTCACCTCTAAAACACCCTTATACTCAAAAACCACATTTTCTTGCAAAACAGGGCAAGCCCTGCAGAATCACTGCCATCTTCACATTGCCTCGTGCGTTTTGCTCCTTTCCACTTCAAACACCTTCCATTCAACTCACTCAAGCTATCCCAAACCTTCATTGCCAACTGTAACTCCATTTACAGTGTTCACCATTTTCATTTCAAGCTTGTGCGGGTTGACTTCTGTAGAAGTATTCAGGCCATTTCAAAACAAACTAAGCATTGGGAAATGTTCAGGGAACATCAAGCAAGCTCAAAAGAACCTCATGCCTCACTGAAAGTTGCTGCATTGTCCAACTCGAACTCAACTGAAACAGGTTTTTCATGAACTTCTATCTCTCTATTTAGGAACATTTAGCCTTAGGTTTGTGAATAAAAGATGTTGTACTCATTGCCCTGAAACCATACATATGCTCAGTTTTCATTTATATTAATCGTGCTGGGAGAATTTCATCCATGAACATGTTGAAAAAGTTAGGTTAGATTTTAAGACCAGAGAAATTCTCTCTAGTCTTTGAGAGTTAGATTTAATGTTTTATATGGTTGAAATCGTTGTTTGATGCTCTACAAGTTTCATGTTTTGAGTTTTGTCAAAAGATCACGTTTCTAGGAGTTGGCAGTTTATACAGAGCAAGCGCGCGTTTGTCACAAGGAAGAAGATGAAGTGGAAATGGGTTGGGCCTGTTTTATTCTTCTTTTTGCACCTCCCTCTTTTCCTTTTGCACCCCCTGGCCCAATTTATTTATACTTTGTTATTTTTGCATTTTTATTTCATTTCTGATTTTATTATTTTATCCCCAAATATAAAAAATGCTTAAAAATATTTTCACATTTTTTTTACATTTATTTGGCATTTTATTCTTTTCTTTCTAATATTAAAAACACTTTTAATACTTTTTATTATTTGTTTAAATCCAAAAATAATGTAAATAATACTTTTATTTTCCTTTTTTACTTTTATTCACATTGAAAATATTTTCTTGAATATACTTTATTTTTGTAAATATTTTATTTTATATATATATATATATATATATATATATATATATATATATATATATATATATATATATATATATATATATATATATATATATATATATATATATACTTTTATTTTATTTAATACTTAGAATAAAAATAAAAAAATATTACATTTTTATTTTTATTATTATTTATACTAAAAAATACCATTTTTTTAGATATATTTCATTTTTATACATATTAATATATTTTTGTACATAAATAATACATTATATTTATTTTCTTAAAGAAATTAGGGTTTTTCCCCTAAAACAAATAAAATTAACCTTTTATTTATTTCTTTACACCTTTTTTACATTAAAAAATACTTTTGCATACATGAACAAATAAAATTCTTTTTTGCATAATACATCTTATTTAATATTTATTTATCTTGTTTAATTAAATATTGCCCATTTATTTTATTTGTACTAAGAATTCAATTTGGATGTAATAGTAATTAGGGTTTTATATTTCTTGTCAAATACCCCATATTCAAAATTTGTATCCCCCTCCCTATATCATGTTGTAATAGCTTAGAATTTAAATTCTCGCACTTTTACGCTTTCAATTATGCCATGATTAGAGAATTAGAGTTTGTATGCAAAATCAAAACCAACAAATAGTTTGACCTAATCAAAGACAAAAATGCATGAAAAACAAACACAATGCACACTTACACCCCTAGGGTTACAATCCACTTGTTGCCTTCAAAAATGGGCCATGATATGCATGTCAAGTACTTTGTCAAAACAAAAACAAAACAAACGATCATAGTCCCTCGATGACGCTATCTGGGTTGCCTAAACAAAAAATGATCAAGTCCCTTAAGAAAATTGCCAAAAATACATGACACAATTGCTATCATGGTCTATACGATGACCCGCGCCTGTCCCGTTTAACATCCTAACACAAGGTTGTTCACCAAATGCAATGGTGAAACAACACTGTTAAAAGGGCTAAAAACATAAGAAAGATCTTTGAGTAAAATAGAGTAGATAGCTCTTAGTTACTTGATCAAAAGCTTGCAAAACATCCTTGCTATTTTCAAACACACTTCACAACACAATTTCAAAATTCAACTTTCACTTTCAAACATTAAAAACTTTTCAAAAGACAAAAACACCTTTGTATACATTCAAACAAGAATCATTACAAAGGTTGCCACAATGATGGCCTCTTTTCAAAACATCTTTCAAAGACATACACAAAGCACCATTTCAAACAATTGAAAAGCAAAGCAAGTGATCTAAACAAGTAACTAAGAGCCCATGGAAAACCATGGATGAAAAGGGTGCTAATACCTTCCCTTTTCATAATCTACTCCCCGAACCCAAGAAAACATCTCAAAGGTCTTTCCTGTGCTTTTTAACCTTTCCTTAGGATAAAATAAAAAGTCGGTGGCGACTCTTGCTAAACCGAAACATTTGCGAACACAAACGCGAAACCTCAAGTTAGTTCTCCCACTGTATCACACACGGTTCGTTCATATTTTTGAATTTGATTTTCACAATTCATGCATTATCATTGAGTTATGAGCATATATTCATGTTTATATCGCCTTTTAGAATTTTTTTACATAATTGCATGTTTTGGTGCGTGTTGGATGAGACACCATTGCTAGGGTTTACAAGGTTGCTTTAGGGCTTTCAAATGCAGAAAAAATTGGATCTCAAGATGGATACCATCATGATCATAAGATCGAATCCAATCGATTCATGACCTTGAATCTGATTTATATTGCCTAGACAGGATATTTGAGGAATGCAGGTTTTTAGCTATGGCTGATTGTCAGTGGGTAAAAGCTCTGAACCTAAGACGACAGTCCCCTGGAGGAGACGAGTGCGTGTCACAACTTGAGTGGATGGTTTAAACTTCACGCGCGTTTAGGTTATAGTCACTGGCCAGTTCACAATATATTGTTTTTTATGTGTTTATATTAACAAATAACTTGGCAGCGCAGTTGGCAAAGGAGGAAACCTATGAGGTGCACGTCCTGGGTTCGACCCCAAGCGTGTTGCTTTTGCATTTTCTTGATATTTCCTACAGGTTCCAATGTACCATGTCCAACGAAGTCCATCGTGAGACCTCAGATCTAACCCCTAATATCTCATCACATCCAGATCCAACGTCCCATACGCGCAGTCAACCATAGATCGTCAGGGGACCAGCACACTAGATCCATCGCTGATTGGGCCTCGGCATTGTTGGGCCTATCAAATTTCACAATACACCCCCCTCATTCAACAATAATAGGCCCAATATCTTTATTTTATTATATTTATCATTTACTAATTATTTCTTTTTTCACAAAAATAAGATCAAAATATTTTTTTTATTTAATCAAAATCACAAAAACACCAAAAATCATTTTTTTCATAAAATATTTATTTATTTAATTAATTAGTTTAAGTCAAAATTAGGGCAATTAAATATTTATTTTTTATAATTAAAACTAATTAGAAATTAGGGTTGTAAATAATTAATTTTCCTTCAAAAATAACTTAAATATTCTTTTCTCAAATTAGATTTTTTAGGTTTTCTAATCGTCTTCGCATTTAATCGGTCGCACGCGTTTTAATTACCCTTTTTGATTATTACTTATGTAACTATTTCGAGGTTGTAATATATTTTAATTAGGGTTTTAAATTTCCGCATTTTATTTTCAGTTAAATAATTTTGTATCTGCGAAAGCCATGTAATAGTTAGGATATCTATTTCCGCACTTTAAATTTCCGCAATTATTAACTGTTAGATGTATGTTAATAGGATTGTATGGGAAGAATGCTTGAAAATTAAAACGGTAGATAACCTAAATGTGCAAAGACAAATTAACGAAAAATTCACTCGCACATGCTCACTCCTAGGGTTTACTCTACTTCGGTTGCCTTCGGTTAAACGGTCACGAAGTATAGGGTTTGTTAGTGGTCGTCCTCTAGCCCCGAAAGATCTCAAATGATCCATTTGGATGTTGCCTCGGAAACAGATCTTTAAGGAGTTAGGATGATTACTAATACCTCCTAACATTGCTTTTGTGACCGTATCTGTCCCTTCGAACGTCCCTTAAAAATCCAACGACGGTGCTACCTATTCCTTAATAATGGGATAGCGCTGTCTAAAGGAAAATGAACAGTCTTTTTTGAGTAGGTAGATTAACTTTTAAGTACTTGCTCAAACGAATAAACTTTTCACACCAACACCTTTCAAAATAATTTTCAAAACAACTTCGTCACATCCTTGAGGACTGATACAAGGGTTATCACGAAGTAAACTTTTTTTCAAAACAATCACACACACACAAGCAATTTTTAAAATGAGCAAGTACTTAAGAGCCCATGGAAAACCATGGATAGAAAGGGTGCTAACACCTTCCCTTTCTATAATCTACCCCCCGTACTCAGAAATATTCTCGAAAAAGGTTTTTTCTGTTCTTTTTCCTTTTCCTGATTTGATAAAATAAAAGTCAGTGGTGACTCTTGCTTATCGCGACATTTGCGAATACAAAATGCAAACCAGTATAACAGTCGGTTCTGCCACCGTATCACACTAATTATCTAAATATTAGTCAAGAAAGAGAAATTAATTTATTAAGAAAATTGTTTTTGTTCTTTTTAATTTTTATAAAGAAAAATAAACTAAATAAATATGAATAATAAAATAAAAATATTTTTTTTCTAGTAAAATGATAATAATAATGATAATAATAAAAATAGTAATAATAAAAAAAATATGAAGAAAATATGAAATAGAAATAAATATAAAATAAAAAAACAAAATAAATAAAAAGAATAAAATGGGCCAGGAGTGTAAACATAGTTAGGGGGGTTAGAGTCAGCAAACAAAACAAAGGCCCAATGTTTGGGGCCCAGGCACTGTAAAAACAAAAAAAAAGTGTAAAAAGTGTGAAAAAGAACAAAAGGCAGCGCGCTGGGTGTTGAACCCACACCCTCTTGGTTACCAGCATGCTTGAAGCAAGCTTCAAACATCTTGTTTTAATGTGAAGTACCAAGATTGTAGGGTAGGTGTAACCTTTAAACATGCTTATTTTGATTGTGTAAGGAAAGCTTTTACAGAAAAGAAAAGTTCAATGCTCAAGACAAAACTAATTTTGGTTAAAGCAACTTTACTAGAATAGAATGGTTACTTTCTTCCTAAAATGGAATTAAGCATGGGCAATGCATTGAATGCTTGAGTTGAAGCTTATTACAGCTGTGCAAACATTTAATTATGGAGTGCCAAACAAGTTTGAGGCCTGAAAAGCAAATATTGTGCAGCCTAGCATGGATTTGCATTCTTGTTCATCATGAAATTCTGCCTTGTAAAACAACTTGAAACCCTAACTTCTGACCTTCGATTCTCCTTGCTCACAAATGATCTCAAGGAGATCTTGGACATTTTAGAAATCTTGTAATATGCTCTAAAACTCCTCTTTGAATAACTTTGGAAAATTCCCCTTGGAACTACGTGAAAATTTTCCATGAAGTTAGGTCAAAATCATGCCTAAACTAGGGCAAAATTTCACTAAGTTTCCAAGTTTCATGAACATGTATTCACAAAATCATAACTTGAAATCCATGCATTTCTAGGAGAAGTTTTCAAAATAAATGTTTTAGATATCATTAAGATATATTTAACTTTCATGTTGAGAGTTTCCTTTGAATCATCTTGCATCATGGTGAAAAATTATCTCAAAGTTGTGAAAAAATATGAAGTTTTCAACACTTAGAAAAATTTCTAAGTTTGGAAACTTTGACTTTTCAAAATGAAATCTTGCCTTTTTGATTTTTTGATGAAAAAGTTTCATATTTTGACATGTTTTGATGATTTGTGATCTTTGACACTTGATTTTGAACACAAAGTCAAAGTTCGACTTTTCAATGTACAATTGACTTTTGATCAGTTGACTGAAAATCAAATATCAATCAATTGATCTTGAGAGATGTTTTGAGTCATGCCATTAGTTCAAAATGATGCAATTGAATCCTTGAGATCATGTTTCCAACCAATCAACCATTTTCTAGGTCAAAAATCAGAAATTGCCTTTTCTCAATCAAAACCCTAATTTTGACCATTTTGCCCTTTTGATGATCTGATCAAATTTCTTGAGGAATTATGGTCCAAACTTGATCAAATTACATATATGGGTTCATAATGTTGATATGGATAAAAAATGACGAAGTTTTACTATAAATTAACCATAGTTGACTTTTTCCCCGATACAGTTGATTTTTAGGTCAACTGATCAATTGACTGAGCAAAAATGTGATCCAAGACTTGAAACTTGGCATGAGAAATCTTAAGGGTCCATAATGATCCATGAAAGTCATATGAGGCATTAAAATTTCAATTATCCTTGTGCAATTTCAAACCCTAATTTTCAGTCATCAGAGCTTAAGAAGGTGTCTTGAGCTAATCAACCCTAATGCAGTCTTGAACCAAAGGAGATCTTGTGAGAAATTAATTGATAAATGAGAGGGAAAATTTTGGGGTACAACAGTGATGTTTGCACAAATTTAGCATGAAGGAATAATTAAATAGATAAGAAATATGAGAATATTTTTAATCGCTCTTGTTGGAATGCTGAGTGTTTGATTTTTCTTCAATCTTCTTTATATAGGAATTTGATCCAAGAGATCCGCTGGAGACATGTGTGATATTTCTGGAAGGTTGATGATTTAATGTTAATGTCCTTTCCAAAAATACAGATGTTGTTTCCCAATCCTAATTATTCAGCCGTTACTTTCTTGGTCCTGTATTGATTGTCATTAATATGATGTTGATCTTCAGTCATTTCAGAGTTTCTTGAGATTGACTGTAAATAATCAGAACTTTGAATGTGACAGACACGTGGAAGCTTCTTTTTTCTCCAAAATTTTCACTTATCAGAGTATAGCTTGTAGCTTGGTGCTTCATAAGTTATAATATCAGAACTTTTTTCCTTCAGGCGTGTTACTTGGATTTGCTTCTAAGTTGTACACATATTTCGATCAGAGTTTCAGCGCGTGATTCAGACGTCAACTTCTAAGCTTTCTCATCAGAACTTCTCTGTATATTTAATCAAACGATTAGAGAGCATAAATTTTCTTGATAATAATCATGTAAATATTATCATCAAAACTAATACTTAGATCTAGAACCAAACTATATTCTAACAATCTCCCCCTTTTTGATGATCACAAAACTTACATATTTTGATGAACAATTTATAATTTTCAGAAAATAAAAATTTCATAGTCTCCCTCTGAGTTGAATACTAAGATAAAATTTAAATAAAAGAGTAGATACTTCCCTGAAAAGATATTAGAGCAAATGATGGAAGTTCTGAGAATCCTATGTTGAAAGTAGGTAAAACATGCCACCAGTTTAGAGTGATATTGTAATACAGTGGGAGAACTGACTTTTTTGGTTTTATGCAAATATGTGGATAGAAAGAGTCGCTAGCTACTTTTATTTTATCCAATATTTAGGAAAGGTGAAAAAAATAGGAAAGACCTTTGATAGATTTTGAGTTCGGGGGTATAAATTATGAAAAGGGAAGGTGTTGGCAACCCCTTTCTTCTGTAGTTATCTACGGGCTCTTAATTGTTTAGCTCACTAAAACTATGCTTTGTGTGTGATTTGTTTGAAAATATTTCGAAATTCCAGTGTAAGACTAACTTTGTAATGATTCTTGTATCAGTCCTCAAGAATGTATACAAAGGATTTTTTTTTTGAAAATATTTGTTTGAAAAGTAGTGTGAAAAATGTTTTATTTATGAGAAAAGTTTGTGAGCAAGCAATTATGAGTTCTTACCCACTAACGTCTTTATTTTTTTCCCTTCTCCTTTAGATATAGTGCCATCCATAGAATTAGTTGGTAGGTAGCCCTATCTATTGGATATGAAGGGACAAGTGTAGGATCATCGTATGGTCATCAAAGGAAACATGTAAGGATACTTTAGCAATTGTATCGGAGGGACTAGACTATTTTGTTGGCAACTTCGAAGGGTCATCGAGGGACAATGATCTTTATTCGAAAGGGATATGATGATTTGATCGAGGGTCTTTTGCTAAAGTATCCCCACTTTCGAGGGACGTGACCATGTATCGTAAGGCAACAAGAGAGATTATCCTAGAGGTGCAAGTGTGAAGAGTGTATTGATTTCAGTTATTTATCTTGAGAGTTAGGGTTTTCTACATTTGTTTTTAGTCTTGTCATACAAACCCTAGTTACTAACAATTAAATATGTATAGGAAAATAAAGTGCGGAATATAAAGACCTAAGCTATTACATGGATTTGGGGAGTTACATAATAGAAATTTACGGAAAAGTAAACCTATGTTATTACATCCTCGAAGAAGATACATAATTGGAAAAAATACAAGAAAAGAAATCAACGCTATTACAATTAAATCATGAAACCTATACAATTTTCTAGAAAATTAAATGGCGAGAAGAAATAAGAAAAATGTTTGAGAAATGTTTAATACCTAAAGTTCTAAGTTAATTTTTTTTGTATTTTGTAGAAAATAATTTAAATGATAATAGTAATTAAAACCTAATTGTTTCTAATTGATTTTAATATTAAGAAGAAAAGTTTAGTTAATTAATTAGTAAATAAAAAATATAAAAAAAAATAATTACTAACTAAAACCCTAATCCTAATTTATTAGTATTAAAAAAAATTAGGTTAGTTAATTGTTAATTAAAAAATAATTAAGGAATAATTAAGAAAGAAAATAGAAAAGTTAGGTTAGAAGAATAGGGTAAAAAAGGAACTGCACGAGGTGGGTGTTGAACCCACGACCCTGGATTTACAAGTGCACTCTTTTGCCACTAGACCAACTCTTCTTTTATGATAGAGAATAGGAATTGATCAATATATATAAAACTTGCGCGTTAGTTTGAAAAATAACAAAAAATAATTGTAACACGCAGGGATCAAACCCACGCCTTTCACGTTACATACCTTCGTCTCAACCAACTGTGTTATGCTACATTCTTGTTATTAAAACACAAACAAATAAATATATAAAAAAACAAGTGAACCAGAGAAGCGTCGGAGTCCTAGCTCCGGTCGTATTCCCCGGTGAGAGGATTTTCCAACCTGCAAAAATACCATGTGTTAGATCATAAAAGGGACCCTATCACCCTAATTCGACCCTTGCGAATCCAATGGTGACCCTAGTTTTTCCTGAAAACACTTGTATCGTGAGATTCAAAGAAGACATCTCAAACTTACCTAGCCATGGTAGATCCTTGTTCATGCGTTAAAGTTTGCAAACAATGCTTCTAAACAAGTCTAAACATCATCATGAACAGGTATATATGCATAGAATCAATCCATAATGCATGAATAAAGAGTTAGAGATTAGATAATTTTTACCCAACCGGTGTGCTTGCACGAGTGACTTGTAGCATGCTACAAGCTTCAAGGATGAATGTGATGAACTCCTGAGATCTTCAGGAACACGATGTAATGCTTGGAATGCTTTGAAAGTGGTTGCGCACAAGGTTTTCAAGTTGCCCTAGTTTTGAAAATTTTGAGATTTTTTGGACTTGTTCTTGAAGCAAATTTTTATGTGTTTGGATGAATGAACATGTCATTTATTTATAATGGAAAAGATTAGGTTAACAATATTGAATCAAATCTTGTGCAATCATGGTATAATATTTGATTTGGAATTTGCATGAAATCTTTCTTTTTAGGCCAATCTCATGCCAATAATCTCACACGTTTTTTTTGTAAGTTGTCACCAGCTCTTTAGACTTATGATTTGATTCAAAAATAGATTCTCATGCGTTATATAATTTTTTTGGTATTTTATTTGATTTATTTTGAATTTAAATGAATAAAATCAAAATAAAAAGAAATAAATATCACAAAAATAAATGAATGGATTAAGAGTTCTATTATGAGGTAAGGAACACATTTGGACTTTAAAAGATAGGCCCATTAGCCCAAAAATTCAAATTTGCTCAATTTGGATTTCATGCATTTTCTCAAAAATTGCCCAACTTGCACAAATCATATCTCACTCAATTTTTATCATATGAAGGAGATCTTGGACTTTTTTGGAAACCAAAATATGTTCCCTACAATCTTAATGTTGGTCATTTTTTCATTTGAAGCCTTTATCTTGATGTAAAATGCTTTGACAAAAAGTGTCTTTTTGTTGAATTTTAAAATGACTTGTAATGTTTTTGCCCATATCTCTCAAATGAAGCATTTATGGCCTTGAGCTTAGAGAGACAAAGTTATAGATAATTAAGTTTCCTTCAAAATTAACTTTTGTTGAGGATTTTCTGATGAAGTATGTGAAAGTTATGCTTGGTCAAAGTTCAGTTGACTTCTCCTAAAGAAAACCATAATTTAGTAACTTTTGACTTTTGGTGAATATGACTACAAAATGTTGATGTTGACCAAAAACCTTGAGGTTTGACTGTAAATGGGTCAAATTTGACTTTTTGTCCAATACAATTGATTTTCAATTATCCGGCCAATTGATTGAGCAAACTTATGCTGCAAGGCTTGAAACTTTGTATGAGGATTCTTTGAAGCATATGAGAAACTATTAAGTGCACTCGAGGAATTGGAAACTCAATTTCCTTTCAGAGAAGCAAAACCCTAGTTGTAGGTTAATTGCTTAGGAGGAGAGTTTGTCTGGTCAACACTTGAGTAGTCTTGAGTGTTTGAGAACTTCATGAGCATGATTAGGCCTATTGAAATCATTTATATTGAAAATGGGAGGGTAAATTTTGGGGTACAACAAATACTTTCCCTTATTTCTTTCAGAAACATTGAAACATACATTACTTTATTAGAAATGTTTGAGACTTAGTCCATAACTGTTTATATCAAAGTATCTCACTTTCTCCCCCTTTTTGTCATAAATAAACAAGAAATAAAAACAAGTAGGTATAGCAAAAAGTTATGCATTTAAAAGCAGAGTAAAATACAACGCTTCTAGAAGACCTTTGATCTGGTTATTGGTGTCTTCTTGCTTGACCAACATTCCCTTGATCTCTTTGTTAGTTTCATCTGTTTATCCAACCTTTCCCTAATAGCTTATTTTCTTTCTTTAATTCCTCAAGAGTTTTCAGCATAAGAGAAGTTGGAGCCATTTCTTCAGCAGGAACTGTTTCTTCAGCAGTTACTCTCACAGAAGATTCTTCAACTGGTTTTCCTTTATTGTTGAAGATGATCAGAGGTTGAGGTTAAAGAGATGGTTCTCGAGTTTCTGGGTTGTGTGAGCATTCCCAAGGAGTGTTGTCCATATGAAGAATAACTTTTCCTTACACATAGCTTCAACACTTCTTCCTTGAAGACGTTTAGCTAATCACAAAAGTTATATTGAGCAATCTTGTAGCTGAGTTCCTTCATCTTGAGAGATTCATAACTAAACCATTTTCTGAACTGAGTTCAGATGTAATCAGAGGCAGGATCTTGAGAAGATTGTTGATGGTTAGAAAAGGAAGCCATTGTTCACAAATCTTTGGGTTTTAGAGGAAAATAGGTGAAAATCAATTTCAGAGAAAACAAGTAGTGAGTGAAAGATGTGGTGAAAAGTGATTGTGAGAGAGGTGAATAAATAACCAACGGGATAAAATGAAACATGAAATTAATTGCAATAAAAAATTAACATAATGATTAAAAGCAATAAATGATTTCTAACAAAGGAGATAGGGTGGAGATATTTAAAATAGCTACCGATGTGACTAGCGCCTCAATGCATCAACTCAGCCATTGATCAATTAGAGTGTGAACATGTGTTCCTTCTCTGATGATGACTTAAAGTTTAAGATTGAAAAATGTTGATATGGTGAACTGCATGATGCTATCTTGATATGAAACATTTTGGTTATACATTCAATTCTTCTAGATAGTTTCTGAAACAATTTTCCTTCTCACTTCTGAAGAACTATTGCTCAGATGTTCACACAAACAAAAAACAGAACATTCTGAGAGTTAAGCATACATAAATAACATTTTCATTCTAGACATAATTCCATACTGAGATTTTTTCATAATAAAATTAAATCTATCTTTAGCAAGGGGTTTTGTAAAGATGTCAACCCATTGATGGTATGTATTTATAAATTTTAAGAAAATAATTCCCTTTTGAGTATAGTCCCTAATGAAGTGGTGTTTAATTTCTATATATATAGCTCTAGAGTGTAAAATAGGATTTTTAGAAAGACAAATAACAGAAGTATTATCACATAGGATGGGAATGTTACTCTCGTATATATGATAATCTTCAAGCTGATTTTTCATCCAGAGCATTTGAGTATTGCATCCAGCTGCAGCTATATATTCAGCTTCAGTAGTTGATAGTGAAATGGTGAATTGTCTTTTGCTAGACCAGGATATTAAGTTATCTCCCAAAACTAACAGCTTCCATAAGTACTTTTTATTTTTATTCTATCTCCAGCAAAGTCCGCACACAATATCTTATTAATTTATATTCTCTAGATTTTATATAGCAAACACCGAGATTAGTAGTATCTTTCAGATACCTGAAAATTTGCTTAACTGCTGTTAAGTGAGATTCTCTAGGATCTAATTGAAATCTAGCACATAGGAAAATGCTATAGAGAATATCAGGTCTTGAAGTTGTTAAGTAAAGGAGAGAACCAATCATACCTCCATAGAGCTTTTGTTCTACTTTTTACTTACCTCATCCATTTCCAGAATACATGTAGGATGCATTGGAGTTTTGGATGGCTTACTTTCTGACATGTCAAATTTCTTTAGAAGTTATTTAACATATTTGCTTTGATGTATAAAGGTTACTTCTGGAGTTTGATTAATTTAAATTCCCATAAAGAAATTGAGTTCTCCCATCAGACTCATTTCAAATTCTGCCTGCATAATCTTAGCACCCAGCGAGGCTTTAGTAGATCCAAATATAATGTCATTGATTTTCTTAAAAGTGAACTTGAGTTCTCCCATCAGACTCATTTGAAATTCTTCCTGCATAGTCTTAGCAAATTCTTTGCCCAACAAGGCTTTAGTAGATCCAAATATAATGTCATCAATATAAATTTGACAAATCAGAATATCATTTTTTAATATTTTGCAGAATAAAGCTGTGTCCATTTTCCCTATGATAAATTATTTTTCTAAGAGAAAGTTACTAAGTCTTTCATACCAAGCTCTAGGATCTTGTTTCAGACCATATAATGATTTCTTAAATTTATAAACATACTCTAGATGTTTTGCATTTTCAAAGCCAGAAGGTTGGTGCACATATACTTCTTCATTAATGTAACCATTTAAAAAGGAACTTTTGACATCCATCTGATAGAGAGTGATGTTATTATTTACAAAAAATTAAATTAAAAGTATAATAGATTCTGACCTCGCGACTGGTGAAAAGGTCTTTGTATAGTCTATCCATTCTTATTGACTATAACCTTGTGCAACCAGTCGTGCTTTGTTTCTGACGACTTCTCCTTGTTCACTTAGCTTGTTTCTGAAGAGCCATTTATTTCGAATGATATTGAATCCTTTTGGTTTCAAAACTAGATCCCATACATCATTTCTGGCAAATTTATTTAGTTCTTCCTGTATTACAAGTATCCAATCATTGTCTTGAAGTGCTTCGTCTATGGAGGTTGGTTTGATTAGAGATACCAAACCCATGAGAGACTCTTTAGTATTTCTGAATGTAGATCTTGTTATGATTGGATCGTCCTTCTTTCCTAGAATCATATCTTTAGGATGCGCTAATCTGCTTCTAAACTATCTTTTCTGGATGGGTTCTTCATAGGTTTCTGTACTGTTGTTGATGATGCCTTTTTCTACATGGGACTGAGTTTTTGAGATTTTGTCTTCAGAAGATCTGTCTTCAGTATCTGTAATTTGAACTTCTATATCTATAAAATGTTTGTGATACGGTGGGAGAACTGACTTGAGGTTTTGCATTTTGTGTTCGCAAATGTTTCAGTTTAGCAAGAGTCGCCATCGACTTTTTATTTTATCCAAAGGAAAGGTCAAAAAGCACAGGAAATACCTTTGAGATGTTTTCTTGGGTTCGGGGGGTAGATTATGAAAAGGGAAGGTGCAAGCACCCTTTTAATCCATGGTTATCCATGGGCTCTTAGTTACTTGTTTAGATCACTTGCTTTAGCTTTTCAATTGTTTGAAATGGTGCTTTGTGTGTGGTTTTTAAAATGTTTTGAAAAGAGGCCATCGTTGTGGCAACCTTTGTAATGATTCTTGTTTGAATGTATACAAAGGTGTATTGTCTTTTGAAAAGATGTTTCAATGTTTTGAAAGTTTTGAAAGTTTGTTTTGGGAAATGTTTGGAAATTGTGTTGTGATGTGTGTTTGAAAATAGCAAGGATGTTTTTGTAAGTTTTGATCAAGTAACTAAGAGTTGTCTACCCTATCTTACTCAAAGATCTTTCCTACACATTTTTTAACCCTTTTGACAGTGTTGTTTTACCATTGCATTTGGTAAACAAACTTGTATTAGGATGTTAAACAGGACAGGCGCGGGTCATCGTATTGACCATGATAGCAATATTGCCAAGTATCTTTAGCAATTTTTGAGGGACTAGATCATTTTTGTATAGGCAACCAAGATAGCGTCATCGAGGGACTATGATCTTTTGTTTTGTTTTTGTTTTTCCAAGATACTCAACATGCATAACATGGCCATTTTAAAGGCAATAAGTGGATGAAACCCTAGGGGTGCAAGTGTGCATTGTGTTGTCAATTTACATGCTTTTTGTCTTTTGTATTAGTCAAGCTATTTGTTTGATTTTGGATTTTTGCATACAAACCCTAATCTCTAATCATGGTATATTTGAAAGCATAAAGTGCGTAAAATAAACCTAAGTTATTACAACATTGGTATGGGGAAGGGGATACAATTTTGAATGGGGAATATTTGCAAGAAAATAAAACCCTAATATTTACTATTACATCCAAATTGAATAAATGGTGCAAATAAATAAATTGGCAATAATTAAATAAGCAATTTAAATATAAATGTGCAAAATATTATGACTATGTAAAAGGATGTTTTTTTGTTTATTTTTAATGTATGTAAAAGTATAATATTTAATGTATTAAAAAAGAAATAAAAAGATTATTTTTTATTAAGGGTAAAAACCCTAATTTTCTTTTAAGAAAGTAAATATATATTAATTATATTATTCATGTACAATAAAAATAAAATAAAATATATAAAAGATAAAAATATATTTAGAAAAATATTATTTAAGCATAAATAAATAAAAAGATAAAGGTATAATATTATTATGTATTATTTTCAAGTTTTCATTAAATAAAATAAAAGTATATACTCAATAAATTATTTTTATTGTTAGAAAAATAAAATAAAATACAAAAATAAATGTGAAAATTTATAAAAATATTTTGGTATTTTTTATGTTTGGAAAATAATAAAATAAAATCAGAAATGAAAAAAAATACAAAAATATAAAAATATGAAGAAATGGATCAGGGGGTGCAGTCAGCAAGGCAGGGGGTGCAAAAAGTGAGCCAGAACCAAGCCCAATCCACTGAACTTCATCTTCAACCTTTGTCAAACAAAAACGTGTGCCCTGTACAAATGTCCAGATCCTGCATACGTGCTCTAATGCAAAAACTCATAACATCAAAGTTGTAGCATTTTTCAAGACGAATTCAACCATATAAGAAACTTAATCTAACTCTCAAAGACCAGAGAGAATTTCTCTGGCCCTAATTTCTAACCTAACTTTTCAGGAAGTTCATGAATCAAATTCTCTTAACACGTTTAACTTAAATGAAAACTGAGCATATGTACAGCTTCAGGGATATGAGTACTACATTTTTTATTCACAAACCTAAGCCTAATGATTCCTAAATAGAGAGATAGGAAGTTGATAAAAACCTGTTTCAGTTGAAATCATGTATGGCAATGTGGAGCTTTTCAGTGAGGCCTGAGATGTTTGGGAGCTTGCTTGAACTTCCACTGACCTTCCCCAATGCGTAGTTTGCCTTGAATGTGCTTGAACAAGCTTGTAGAACTCAACCTGCACAAGCTGAAAACAGAAATGGTGAAGCTTGCAACTGGAGTTACAATCACTGCCTAATGGTTTGGATAGCTTGGATAGGTTATATGGAAGGTGTTTGAACAGGTTTGGGGAAAAACGCACGAGTGGTTTATGAGATAGAACTCAAGGTGTAGAAGCTGCCCTGTTTTGCAAGAGGAAGGTGATTTTGTGCTTTGGAAGGTTTGAGGGATCAATGGCTCGTGTTTCTGTCTCAAGGGAATGTGTGAAACTTGTTTCAAAAGCTTGCAAGGGTTTGTTCTAACAGATGTGCAAGTTGTGTTGTATTTGACAAGTTTCTTGTATTTTAAGCAAAAGTGAGCAATGATGCAAGACAGGCCTGTACAGGCTATCTACCAGCACCTTGTGATACTGGCCCCTCAAGTTTGTGGATATTGTTTTCTGCACAAGATTTTGGTTCAAGGCTCAAGAATGCAATTTGACATAAAGCAAATTTGACAAAAATGGCAATGTTGCCTTTTTGCTATTTTTGGATTAATCTCTTGTGTAATCCTCCCATGACCAGAACAAAGCCTCAAAACAATGGATTTGCATTTAATTATTGATTATGAAAGGGTTTAGGGACCTGTAATCAAATACCAATGAAGCTGGAAAGAAGTTGCAACTTGTATCAACATGAAAATGCCATGGATCAAAAGTGAGTTTTTGCCAAATTCAAACATTCGATTCTCCCTAACCATAAATGATTTTGGAGAGTTCTTGGACATTTTGGAAAGCTTGTAACATGATCTACAATCTATATTTGAAATGCATTTTGAGATTCCAAGTGGAACTAGGTGAAAAATTGCCATGAAGATAGGTCAAAATCCTTCCTAAACTAGGGCAAAATTTCACTGAGTTAAAAGTTTCATGGACCCTTGTTCCAAAACTCATAACTTGAGATCCAAGCTTCTTTTGGGAAAATTTTGTGAATCATAGATGTATACTTTGTGGAGGACTACAACTTTCATGTTGGAAGTTTTTCTTGAATCCACTTGTATCATGGTGAAAATATTGGGCAAAGTTGGGAAAATTAAGAAAATTTCATGACTTAGAAAAATTCTAAGTTATGAAATTTTTCAATCTTAAACCCTAATTTGCAAAATTGGGTTTCTTGATGAAAAAGTTTCATGTTTTGAAACATATTGATGAAAAATGACCCTTTGCACTTGATTTTGACCAAAAAGTCAAAGTTTGACTTTTCAGTGTACAGTCAAATTTTGATCAGTTGACTGAAAAATTCATCTGTCAATCCAATGCATTTGAGATCTTTTGAACCTTGTGAATAGGTCAAGATGATTTCATTGAGTCCTTGAGTCCATGCTTGAACCCAATTTGCCATTGGCTAGGTGAAAAATCAGAAATTGCCCTTATACAGTCAAAACCCTAAAAATGACCATTTTGCCCTTTTGATGATCTGATCAAATTTCTTGAGGAGTTGTGGTCCAAACTTGATCAAATGGTTCATATGAGTCTATAATGTTGATGTGGATCAAAAATTGTGAGGTTTTGACTATAAATTGGCCACAGTTAACTTTTCCCCCAATACAGTTGATTTCTAGGTCAATTGTCCAATTGACTGGGCAAAAATTTGATTCAAGGCTTGAAACTTGGTAGGGGAAATCTTAGGAGTCCAATATGAAGTATGGAAGTCACATGAGGCATTAGAAGTCCAAAAATCCATGTGCAAACTCAAACCCTAATTTCAGGTCAACAGTGCAAGGAGATGTCTTGAGCTGAGCAAACCCTAATCTGGTCTTGAGTCCAAAGAGTCTTGTGAGGAGAAATTTGACAAAATTAGAGGGAAAATTTTGGGGTACAACAACTGCCCCTGTTCAATCTTCTTGAACCTGAAGAGTTAGATTGGCGAGTTTTGTCGTTCGTGACTCGACGGTAAAAGATGATTGGACACTAGAGTGCCCGTAAATTTGCACTCGTCAAAATATAGTTGAGGGAATAGGCTTAAAGATGCCATTTGGAGAGGTGACAAAATATTGTCGAATATGGGCTTGTAGATGCCATCAAGAATGTTTGTTGAACTGCATGTTGTAAGTCAAAAGAATGAGTATTAAAATGGTATCTGTGTCTGGAATGCATTTGAACTATATCTGAATCTGAAACTGTATGAGCAATGGAATGGCGTCTGTGTCTGGAGCGTATCCGAGCTGTAACTGTATTTGAATCTGAAACTATATGAACAATGGAATGGCGTCCGTGTCTGGAGCGTATCCAAGCTGTAACTGTATTTGAATCTTGAATGAATAACAGAATGACTTCCGTGTCTGGAGTGTATCTGTATTGTATCTGAATTCTGAATGGGCGACAGAAAAAACATCAGTGTATGGAGCATCTCTGGGCTGGGGATAAATTCCGAATGAGTGACAGAATGGCAACTGTGTCTGGTGCGTATCTGGACTGTATCTGAAATTGAGACATGTATGAGTAGCAGAATAACTTCCGTGTCTGGAGTGTATCTGAACTGTAATTGGGATCTGAATAAGTGATAGAATGACTTCTGTGTCTGGAGTGTATCTGAACTTGAAGTTGATAGTTGAATCTGAATGAGAAATAGAATGGCTTTCGTATCTGGGGCGTATCTAGTCTGTATCTGATTGTTTGAATTCTGAATAAGTAATAGAATGACCTCTGTGTTTAGGGTGTATCCATATTGTATCTTGACTTGAAATTCTGAATGAGTAGTAGAATGACCTCTGTGTCTGGGGTGTATCCATACTGTATCTTGACTTGAAATTCTGAATGAGTAGTAGAATGACCGTCGTGTCTGGGGTGTATCCATACTGTATCTGAATAAGAGATTTGAATGAGTAATAGAATGACTTCCGTGTCTGGAGTGTATCCGTATTGTATCTGAAATCTTTGAATAGTGGTTAAGGATAGCTTTTAATCTTATCCTGAAAAGGGTAAAAGGTTAGCTAAAACACAAAGTTATGTTGCATGACATGTATGATGCAATAAAATGTGCTTTATCAATGTTTATGATATATGAATGTAATGGATGCGCATGTAAGCTGATTAGCTGTCTTGCTGAGGAAAATAAATCCTTGATAGCTGGAGACAATGAAATATTTGACTGCTGCCAGGGAAAATAAACCCTTGGCCGCTATTGGAGATTCAAAATCTTTGATGGCTGAGAATGAGAAATCCTTGGACCATTATTGGGGATGTGAGAATCCTTCATGACTTTCCTGGGGAATAAGGAAAACTCTGACGATCTCTACTGGGGAATTGAAACCTGGGAGGCTTCAACTGGAGAAAAGAGACCAAGAATCTTCGATCTGTATGGAAATAACTCTGTGGGAGAATGCTTATTCTGTTGAAGAGTTTTCAAGGGCTGGAATTGTATGTCAACACTCTGAGGAATTATCCGAAGTTGTTGTCTGATTTCTAAGATAACTTGTAGGGGAATCTTCCGATTTCAAGACAAATCTTTGGGGAATTAGAGGAAACTGGATGGTCTTCCACCGGGGTTTAAGGGTTGAAGTTTTGGACTCCGTTGGGGATTGGGAGTTTGGAAACTTAGTTCTGATGGGGATTTAGATAACTTAACTCTGTTGGGGATATGTATTTCAAAGCTTTAACTCTGTTGAGGATCTGGATGATGTACTGCAGGGGATTTCTACTGGAATAGCCTAAAGACGTTTTTCTATACTTTCAACCAATCGGTAATTATCCTTTCTCATTTCGTTTTATTTGTAAGCAGTGATTATATTCAAATGCATATGCTCATTTAATAAATCATTGGACGTTTTCAAATAAAACACAAGTGTAGAAAAGAAAGAAAAGGCCAACAAATTTCTGCACTTTGAAGTATCTTTGTATTAACTTTGTGTAAGTATTTTGTACAAAGGAGACAGACATCCTAGTAAGAGAATGTTGTCATAAAAATGAGAAAAAATTTATACAAAGAAAGATGGCTATGTGTAACAATTCCATGGGGTTCCCATTCTGCTATAGCTTTCATAACTCTGAGTATCTTGTCCATTCGTTGCTTCGTTCGACGTTGATTAGATTGATCAGAAGCCCGGAGCTTGTCTGTGAAGAGATTGTCCTTAAAGTGATCCGACGATACATAGTCATACGCTTTAATTCCCTAACTTTTGCCTGAATCGCCCTTTCGGGGTTTTCGATCCACTGGGAAACCCTTTTTTGCCCAAGTCGCCCTTTTGGGTTTTCAACTTGCCGCGTGTACAGATTTTTTATTATTT
This sequence comes from Vicia faba, assembly GCA_948472305.1. NCBI lineage: Eukaryota > Viridiplantae > Streptophyta > Magnoliopsida > Fabales > Fabaceae > Vicia > Vicia faba. The sequence goes on from OX451735.1 coordinate 21,393,117, forward strand.
ATCCCTAATTTTTGCCTGAACCGCCCTTTCGGGTTTTCGATTCACCGGGATGCCCATTTTTGCCCAAGTCGCCCTTTCGGGTTTTCAACTTGTCGGGTCATTTATGCGTAGTATCTTTTGACTATGTCTGTGTTCGCAGGGTGCGGCAGGTCATCACTGTCCATGGTGGTCAGAATCATTGCCCCACCAGAAAAGATGTTTTTGATCACAAATGGTCCTTCGTAAGTAGGAGTCCATTTTCCCCTGGGATCACTTTGCGGCAAGATGATTCGCTTGATTACAAAGTCTCCGACTTGATATACTTTTCTCTTGACTTTCTTGTTGAAGGCCTTGATCATACGTTTCTGATACGCCTGACCATGGCAAACAGCAGTGAGTCTCTTCTTGTCAATCAAGTTAAGTTGATCAAGTCGGGTCTGAATCCAATCGTCTTCACTCAAACCAGCATCCTTCATGATTCTCAAGGAGGGAATCTGAGCATCGATAGGTAAAACAGCTTCCATGCCGTATACCAAAGAAAAAGGTGTTGCCCCGGTTGAAGTGCGTGCCGTGGTACGGTACCCGTGCAGAGCAAATAGTAACATCTCGTGCTAGTCCTTGTAGGTGACTGTCATCTTTTGAATGATCTTCTTTATATTTTTGTTCGCGGCTTTGACAGCACCGTTCATCTTAGGTCGATAGGGAGATGAATTGTTATGTTGAATCTTGAACTGCTCGCACAGAGCGGTGATCATAGTATTGTTCAAATTTGTACCGTTGTCAGTGATGATCCTGTCGGGGATACCATACCGGTATATGAGGTTCTGCTTGATGAAGCGGGCAACCACATTCTTTGTAACGGAGGCGAAGGAAGCTGCTTCGACCCACTTGGTAAAGTAATCAATGGCCACCAGGATGAAACGGTGTCCATTGGATGTTGTAGGCTTGATCTTTCCAATCATGTCGATTCCCCACATCGCGGATGGCCAAGGAGCTGTTAAGACATTGAGAGGAACTGGAGGAATATGTACCTTGTCAGCATAGATTTGGCATTTGTGACAAGTACGGGAATGTTGATGACAACCAGCTTCCATGGTAGACCAGTAGTAGCCTTCCCTTAGAATCTTCTTAGCCATCGTATGACCGCTCGAGTGGGTGCCAAAGGTGCCATTATGTAGTTCAGCCATGATCTGCTCAGCTTCAACCTTGTCCACACAATGGAGTAGGATACAATCAAGATTGCGCTTGTATAGGATACCATTGCTCAGAAAGAACTTGGCTGCGAACCTCCTTAAGAACTTTTTGTCGTTGACTGAAGCTCCTTCAGGGTACTCTTGTGCTTCGAGATACCTTTTGACATCGTGAAACCAAGGTCGGTCCATTACTTCTTCGGCATTAATCTCGTGACAATATGCAGGTTCGTCCATGCGTTCAATGGTGATTTGAGGTGCCTCATTATCCCAGTTAAGTTTAAACATGGATGACATTGTAGCTAGCGCATCTGCTAGCTGATTCTCTTCTCGTGGGAAGTGCTCGAAGGTGATCTGCTCGAAATGTGGTAACAATGTCAGGACATGTTCTTTGTAAGGGATGAGGTTAGGGTGCTTAGTATCCCACTCTCCTTTGATTTGACTGATAACCAAAGTTGAGTCCCCAAATACAATCAGAGATTTAATTCCCAAGTCAATAGCGGCCTTGAGACCAAAGATACAAGCTTCATACTCGGCCATGTTATTGGTGCAGCTGATGCAGAGTCTAGCCGTGAAAGGTGTATGGCAACCTTCTGGAGAGATAAATACCGCGCCGATACCGTTCCCAAGGGAATGGGATGCACCATCAAAGTACAGAGTCCATCGGGATCCTTGTTCAGGTCCGTCATACGGTCTATTTTCTTCAATTTTGCTCATAGTCATGATATCCTCGTCGGGAAAGTCGAACCTCATGGATTGGTAATCTTCGACAGCTTGATGGGCCAGATGATCGGCTAGCACACTCCCCTTTATGGATTTTTGGGTTGTGTACTGTATATCATATTCGGTGAGGATCATCTGCCATCTAGCGATTCTTCTAGATAAAGCAGGCTTTTCGAAGATGTACTTGATCGGATCCATTTTAGAAATCCGCAAAGTGGTATGTGTCAACATATACTGCCTTAGCCGGTGAGCAGCCAATACCAAAGTGCAGCAAGTTTTCTCGAGCAGTGAGTAGCGAGTCTCACAGTCGGTAAACTTTTTGCTAAGGTAATAAATGGCATGCTCTTTTTGGCCAGACTCGTTATGTTGGCCCAATACGCACCCCATTGAATCATCTAAGACAGTCAGATACATTATTAAAGGCCTTCCTTCGACGGGTGGCATCAAGATAGGAGGTTCCAGCAAATACTCCTTGATCTTATCGAAAGCAACTTGACAATCATCATTCCATTTAACCACCTGATCTTTCTCAACAGCTTGAAGATTGGTTCACAAGTAGATGTTAAGTGAGAGATGAACCTTGCAATGTAGTTTAGGCGTCCCAAGAAACCTCTGACCTCCTTCTCAGTGCGAGGGGTAGGCATTTCTTGTATATCTTTGACTTTGGCAGGATCAACCTCGATGCCTTTTTTACTGACGATGAATCCTAAAAGTTTACCGGACCTGACTCCGAAAGTGTACTTGCTAGGGTTCAGTCTGAGCTTGTATTCCTTTAACCTGACAAACAGCTTTTGCAGATGGTCGAGGTGTTCTTCTTCTGTCTGTGAATGGGCTATCATGTCGTCTACGTAGACTTCAATCTCATGATGTATCATGTCATGAAACAAAGCTACCATGGCTCGCTGATAGGTTGCCCCGACATTTTTTAGTCCAAATGGCATCACTTTATAACAGAAGGTACCCCACTGCGTAACAAAAGTAGTCTTCCTCATGTCTTCGGGGGCCATTTTGATCTGGTTGTACCCTGAAAATCCGTCCATGAAAGAGAATACCTTGTGTTGAGCTGTGTTGTCAACCAAGATGTCAATGTGTGGTAGTGGAAAGTCGTCTTTAGGGATAGCCCTGTTTAGGTCTTTGTAGTCCACGCACATTATGACTTTACCGTCCTTCTTAGGCATGGGCATAATGTTGGCCACCCATTCTGGATAGGAAGTAACAGCAAGAAAGCCAACATTGAACTGCTTCATCACTTCAACTTTGATCTTTTCGGACATGTCGGGCCTCATTCGGCGGACTTTCTGTTTGATTGGTGGACAGTCTTCTCTTGTAGGGAGATGGTGAACCACAATATCTGTATCCAATCCTGACATGTCTTCATAGGACCAGGCGAAGATCTCAACATATTCATTCAACAACTGAACTAAGCGCTCTTTGACACTTGGCTCTAGGTTGGCACCCACTTTAACCTCTTTTCTGTCTTCCTCTGTTCCCAAATTGATAGTCTCTAACAACTCTTCATGGAGCAGAATAGCCTTTTTTTCCTATTGCAAAAGTCTAGCCAACTCTCCAGGCACTTCACAGTCTTCATCACCTTCATATTCGGCATGATTGACCAGATCTTCAGAGTCACTAAAGGCCATAGCAGAATTGTTACCCATGGAATCTGGAGTGGATGGGTACCTGCATTTTGTGAGTGTGGGTGTGTGTAAGGGATATCCACCTTTAAACAAAATAAAATATAAAAAGGAAGAAAATGAACACAAAAGTTTATATATGAAAACGTCCATGATTCATTAAAAATGGCATATGAGAATGAAGAATCACAACCCTTACAAATGGACCTATATGCCCCGGGTAAGGCATAAGGCAAAAAGAGTGTACGAATTGTTTAATAAATATTACAGACCAATAGAAAATGTTCAAAAGATAAATTACTGATTGATGAAAGTAATGTGAACGAAGTCTTTCGCCTCCCAGTTGTTCAGTCCTCCTTCAATGGTTGGAAAGATCCAGTCTTCAAAATTGCTTCCTTCTTCATCATCCTCTAAAGCATGAACTCCATGATGAGTGATTTTCAATGGCGGTCCTCCAGCCCGGGAGCGACGCACAGCCTTCTGGCTAGAAGCAGTGAAACCAAAACCGAACTTATCTGTCTTGTAAGGAAAATATGGCAGTTGACCCCATACTGTACTTCCTCCTTCCTTGATCACATCCTCCGCGTCTTTAAGGGATGACATCCGGGACACAGGTTTGGTAATGATGGGCACATAATTCATTGTCTTGGCTACCGCAACTTTAGGAGAAACCTCTTCAAAGTGTTGGAAAGGTGTTTCTATTAATTCACCATCTAACTCCATGTAGCGGAAAGAGTTAAGGTGGCTTATCATATACTCCTCCTCACCATGAACTGTTATGATTTTACCCTGGACTGGGTATTTGAGCATCTGGTGTAGAGAAGAAGTGATTGCCCCAGCGTAATGAATCCAGGGCCTCCCTAACAAGCATGAGTAGGAGGGACGGATATCCATGACGTAAAAATGTGGAGTTGAAAGTTTCCGTACCCATTTTAATTGGGATGTCCACCTCCCCGTGGACCATCCGCTTAGAACCGTCAAAGGCTCTAACAATGATATTACTGGGCTTTAGGGTCAAACCTTCACAGTCCAATCTGTCCAACGCTTTTTTAGGCAAGACATTTAAAGACGACCCGGTATCAACCAGAATATGAGCAAGAGTGGTCCCTCTGCACTCTACCGAGATATGCAGCGCATCATTATACTTTCTTCCCTTAGATGTTAGATCGACATCAGAGAAGCCAAGACCATTGTCGGCTGTAAGGCTAGCTACACACTCTTGAAACTGATTCGCAGAAGTTTCTTGAGGTACGTGCGCCGTCTTCAGGAATTTGATCAAGGCTTTGGCATGAGCCTCGGAGCAGAGCAATAGAGCCAGCATAGAGATTTTTGAAGGGATTTTCCCCAGCTGCTCTACAACATCATAGTCGCTTTCCTTAATTATCTTTAAAATCTCCTCCATTTCCTTTTGGGGGGTCTCGGGGATAACCAAAGTCTGAGCCCTCATCCTGACGGGCGCTTCTTGGATCCCTTTACCTTTATCAGCAGTAACAGCAGAGGGTATAGCTTTGGGAGTAACAATTTTTTCACTAACTGGACTTCGCACAGATATCTTGACTGGCACAGGAGCACTTGAGGGTCTGAAGATTTCCCGTGGAGGAGAAATCTCCGGAGAGAAGATTCTTCCTCTACGAGTGATATTACTTGTCCCCGCAATATTTCCTACATCAGGAGTCTCTTCATTGGAACTTTCTTCGACTGATTTGACCTGCTTAACACCGTGGTAGAAGATCTCTCCTCTGTAATTCCACGGTATTGTCTTGTTGGACTTATATGGGATAGGCCCCAGCATAGTAATCTTCAGCGGTACAAACTTTGGATCGGGTGTAATCTTAACAGGTCTTTTGGAGACCTTGGAAAGATTGTTGGAAGTGGTGATTATAGCAACATCAATGATTGGAGTAACAGGAGTAACAAGAGTTTTCTTGAAGAGGATTTCTTGAGTATCCATCAGGCGTTGGATGCCTGACTTCAATAGCGGACAGTCAGATTGCAAGGTCGAACAAAGGTAACAATCTTTTTCACAGCCTATAAAAATCCCGGCTTTCAACAGATTCATCTTGATCATTGGCAACTGAGTCATTAAGTCATCAACAACAGTAACATGAATATCTTCTACAATAGCATGGACATTATGACCATGTTTTGGCATAGGAGCGGATATCACATTAGGTTTTTTGGGGGCATCAAACTCCACCCCCTTGGCATCTATTAAATCTTGGATCTTGTTTTTAAGGGCTCAACAGTTGTTGATGTCGTGCCCCACACTGTCTGAATGATATGCATACTTCAAATTGGAATGATAGTAGGGAGAAGAGGTATTTGGGTTCTTCAGCGCCTCTTTCAAATTGGTAAGGTTTAATTTCAACAGATGAGGGAGAACCTGAGCAGGTGTCATATTGATCCGAGTGAATTGCCGTGCAGGCCTTTCCACCTTGGTTTGGTTAGCTCTGGGTTGACTGCTTCGAGGTTGATCGGCTGAGGAGTTCTGAATCATCACATCCCCCACCACTGGTCGGAACTCCATTCTTCCTTGATTTTTTTGGGTATAAAAAGCAGAAGCTTCTTTCTTGGATGGAAAGGTCTTCTTGATAGCGGAGGAAGCAGATGCATCCTTCTGAATTTTACCGCTCTTAATGCCAGCTTCGACCCTTTCACCCGTCAGAATTAATTCGGTGAACCCTACAGATGAGCTCCTGATCAAGTGATTAAAGAATGGGCCTGGCAGGGTCCCCAGAAACATATCCACAAGCTCTCTCTCAGACAATGGTGGTTGCACCCTTCCAGCCAAATCCCGCCACTTCTGGGAATACTCCTTAAAGACTTCATTAGAGACCATACCCATACTCTGTAATTGAGTACGAGTAGGCGCTAAATTTGTGTTATATTGATATTGTCGATAGAAAGCAGCAGTCAAATCCTCCGAGTTATGTACATCAGATCTCTCAAGCTGGTAGAACCAATCCAATTGCGTACCCGACAAACTATCTTGAAAAAAGTGGACCCACAGATCCTTATCAGAAGAGTGAGGTTGGATCTTTCTAACGTAAGACCGTAGATGCATCTTCGGACAGGACAAACCGTCGTATTTAGCAAATGTAGGCACTTTGAACTTAGGGGGAATGATGATCCCAACAACCAACCCTAGTTCTTCGAAATCCAGCCCAGGTACTCTTTGTACCTCCATGGCTGTCAGCCGATCTTCCAGATTCTTATACTTATCGTCCGTAGGAGGGTACTGCTGCTCAGAGTAATCTTCATCCTCTTATTCTTCTTCTTCTTCTTCTTCAGCCTCAGACTCGGAAGATACAGCAGCTCCTTTTCCTTTGCCAGCCCCTTCATCAGACGTCGAGGGGAAATCCAGGACTCTCCTAGCTTGGTTCTCAAATCTTCTTCCCATAGTGGCCACACCAACTCTTTTCTTTTTCTTTTTCTCCTTTTCTTTTTCTAGTAGACCTTTGAGTTCCTCCTGACCCTTTGCCAAGGTCATGAGTAGCTATTGGAATTGTGAATTTTGAGCCTGTAGATCTTTGATCGTCTGCTCTATATCCATCTGGCTGAAATAAACAGTAGAGAGATAAGGAAACCTGGTGTGAAGACCTGTTTATGCATATGATGAATGATACGTATTCATGTAATGCATTCAAGGATTCAGAAATTCAAATTTGTTGCAAACAAAAAGGAACGCACGTCATATTAATAATAAGGGTTTTGTTAGTACATAAATGCCTCATGGGCAAAAACAAATACAAAATTCTAATGTAAAAAGACATTGTGCATCCTTTTCGGTGCGATGTAAGTGTTGAGAGTCTGCTCTTCATGGAGTCGGCGAGTAAGTTCCAAAACCTTCTTCTCACTGGCATAGAAGCTGGCTTCAAAAGTATTTCGTTCTTCCTTGAGCTGTATCCAACTCTTTTGCAAATCCTCCAATGATGTTGGCATGTCAGGATGTAGGAGGGTGTATGGAACCTCTCCTTTCATAATAGGCTCTTTGATCATAGGCAGAATGTAGGGGTAAGGCATCATAAGATCCTGGGCACGGGTTCGTACCCACTTGAGGTAAGGCTCAAGGGGGATGGAATTCTTGTGTCTCAGTGTCTTACTTTCCACTTTGTTAGGCATCCTCCAAGCTCAGATAAACCTTTGTCAAAGTCATTGAGCATCGTTGTCAAAGTCAAAAACCATGTCTAGAATCAGCATGTCATGAGGGCAATCCCTTCGGCCATACCCAAATTGTCTCAGAGCTAAACAGGGGTTGTAGGTAATGCCTCCCTTAATTCCAAGTAGTGGGACATTAGGGAATTCTCCGCAATGATCAATGATGATGACATTTTCTCTGGACCGAGAACACCAATGAACATCAGAATGTGTAAGAGTCATCAATCGTTGTGACCACCTCAAGCCTTGCTCATTCTTCAAGATTTATTGGGGAAGGTGAGAAATAAATCACTTTGCTAGAAGAGGAGTACAGCACATGAGAACACCTCTTTTCCTCATTGTTCGTGTGTGAAATGAGTGGAGGATGTCCCCAAGAAATGTAGGCACAGGATTCCGAGATATGAAAATCTTGACAGCATTCACATCTATAAGCTGATCAGGGTTTGGGAACAAGACCAACCCATAGATGAGAAGTGCTACAATCTCCTCAAAAGCTTGGAGATCTAGAGAATTCCAGCAGTCTTGTGCCTTCTCAAACAGAAACTTTACCAAGAAACCCTTGACACCACTTCTGGTTTCCCAATGCCCTTTGATATCAGATGGTGGCAAGTGTAAGGCTTGAGCAACATCTTCAGGCTTTGGTTCTCTTTCTGTACCGTTGTAGGGTGGTTGATGAAGAATAGGAATCCTCAAGAGTTGAGAAAATTCCTCCAAAGTAGGCACTAGTTGGTAATCGGGAAATGTGAAACAATGGTGTAGGGGGTCAAAGAACTGGAAGCAGACTTTCACCATGTCTTCTTCAATGATTGAGTTGACCAAGATGAGAAGTCTACCATGTCTTTCACTGAAGAGAGAATTCTCTGGAATCTTGGAAGCAAGCTCCTTAAGTTTAGGAGGGGTCCTCACAAGGTTGACCTGGATTGTTTTTCTGCGGAGTGATTCCATGATCTACAAAACAAGAACAAAGATGAAGATCCAAACCCTTGAAATGGTTAGTGGATGCATATGATGCTTTATGATGTTCATGGTGTATTCACAAGTATATGTACAAGCAAGTCATACAAGTTCCTAGTTTCAGGCTTGCATGGGGTTTCATAGGTGAGTACCCTCTTGAAGTTAGTTGGCTCAACCTGTCCTATAAATAGTAACCGGGTTCTAAGGAGCTCAATATCACTGGATTATTTTTCATGTTCATTGTTTCAGTTTAGCCACTTAACTGGCGACCGAAATATTCCAAGAAAGTAACCCTCAATGATTGTAGTATCGAGTATCTACCAACTTTGAACTGCACCAAAGCCGGTCATCTCACTACCCTTAAAAAGGCCAAGATGGTCAAGTAAAGGTTCTAAGAGTTCATTAGTGCTTCATGACATCACTCAGTGGCCCCGTATTCTCTTTGATTGACTCAAAGGCTACCGGTACCCACAAATATGTCGCACTAATATAGCTATTGCTTCAACCATGTCAATATACCCCGCACGGTTTCCACAAGGTATTGCTATTTACCTATGAATGTTTCCCAAATCCGGGTAGAGGATTTCAAACCCAAACAATAGAACCAAGTGTAAAGCAATCAAAGCAAACAAGAGAAGCATGTAAAGGTGATCTACAACCGTAAGGTAACCCCACTTTTAGATTTAGTCCCCAGCAGATTCACCAGTTCTGTGATACAATGGGAGAACTGACTTGAGGTTTTGCATTTTGTGTTCGCAAATGTTTCGATTTAGCAAGATTCGCCACCGACTTTTTATTTTATCCAAATGAAAGGTCAAAAAGCACAGGAAATACCTTTGAGATGTTTTCTTGGGTTTGGGGGGTAGATTATGAAAAGGGAAGGTGCAAGCACCCTTTTCATCCATGGTTATCCATGGGCTCTTAGTTACTTGTTTAGATCACTTGCTTTTGCTTTTCAATTGTTTGAAATGGTGCTTTGTGTGTGGTTTTGAAAATGTTTTGAAAAGAGGCCATCGTTGTGGCAACCTTTGTAATGATTCTTGTTTGAATGTATACAAAGGTGTATTGTTTTTTGAAAAGATGTTTCAATGTTTTGAAAGTTTTGAAAGTTTGTTTTGGGAAATGTTTGGAAATTGTGTTGTGATGTGTGTTTGAAAATAGCAAGGATGTTTTTACAAGTTTTGATCAAGTAACTAAGAGTTGTCTACCCTATCTTACTCAAAGATCTTTCCTACACATTTTTTAACCCTTTTGACAGTGTTGTTTTACCATTGCATTTGGTAAACAAACTTGTATTAGGATGTTAAACGGGACAGGCGCGGGTCATCGTATTGACCATGATAGCAATATTGCCAAGTATCTTTAGAAATTTTTGAGGGACTAGATCATTTTTGTATAGGCAACCAAGATAGCGTCATCGAGGGACTATGATCTTTTGTTTTGTTTTTGTTTTGCCAAGATACTCAACATGCATAACATGGCCATTTTAAAGGCAACAAGTAGATGAAACCCTAGTGGTGCAAGTGTGCATGGTGTTGTCAATTTACATGCTTTTTGTCTTTTGTATTAGTAAAGCTATTTGTTTGATTTTGGATTTTTGCATACAAACCCTAATCTCTAATCATGGTATATTTGAAAGCATAAAGTGCACAAAATAAACCTAAGTTATTACAACATTGGTATGGGGAGGGGGATATAATTTTGAATGGGGAATATTTGCAAGAAAATAAAACCCTAATATTTACTATTACATCCAAATTGAATAAATGGTGCAAATAAATAAATTGGCAATAATTAAATAAGTGTGATACGGTGGGAAGAACTAACTGTTTTTTGGAATGCTTGTTTGCGTTTTGCATTTGTTTCCGCAAAATGTCGCGGTAAGCAAGAGTCGCCATCGAATATTATTTTATCCAACAAGGAAAGGAAAAAAGCACAGAAAAATTCCTTTTTCGAGATATTTCTCGGGTTCGGAGGGTAGATTATAAAAAGGGAAGTTATTAGCACCCTTTCTATCTGTGGTTATCCACGGGCTCTTAGGTACTTGCTCATTATTTTCAAAATTGTTTTCTTTGTGCTTGTGAATTTGAAAAAGTTTTTGTTTGAAACTTCAGTTTAACTCTTACTTCTGTCCTCAAGAGTGTAATGAAGTGTTTTTGAAAACTTTGTTTGAAAAGGAGTGTAAGTGTGAAAAAGGTTTTGTTTTTCGAATGAGCAAGTATCTAAGAGTTAATCTACCTACTCGAAAAAGAAATCGTTCTATGCTAATTTCCTTTAGACAATGTTATCCCACTTTTAATGAGTAGGTAGCACCGTCGTTGGAGTTTGAAGGTCAATTCGAAATAGGGACTTACGGTCACTAAAGCAATGTTAGTACGCCTTAGCGGTAACCCTAATGTCTTAGATCATTTGTTTGAGGCAACAATGTCCAAGGCAACCATTTCGAGGCGACTATGATCTTTTAGACAAGAGGGCGACCTCTAAAGTGACCTATACTCAATTACCGCATACGAAGGCAACCAAGTGGGGTGTACCCTAAGAGTGTGCATGTGCGGGTGTGTTGTTTTCAGTTAATTTTATCTTTGTACATGTTAAAGGTGATCTATGTTGATTTTAGGTTAAAACATCCAATCTTGTCATGCAAACCTATCATCAAACATCTAACAGTTATATTTGCGGAAAATAAAAGTGCGGAATTTAAATTACAAGGCGTCGGGTATTTACATCGCCAAAGACAAACCCTTGAAAAATAAATAAAGCGATAAAAAATAATAAAAGTCCTATTAACTATTACAAACCGGAATCAGATACATAATAAGATAAAAGAAAATGGATCGCGTACGGGAAATTAAATCGAGTGCGGGTTTAGGGTTTTGACCCTTTTTGTTAAAGAAAAGATTTTTTTTGTTGTTTTTATATTTTATGAAAGAAATTAATCTAAGTTAGTCACTAAATTAAATTAAATTAATTAATTAATAATGTTTTTTGGTTTTTTTGGTATTTTAAGAAAGAAATAAAAATCAATTGAATTAGTAAAAAACCTAATTAAATCTAATTTAATTTTAATTTATTTACAAAAATGTTAAAGTTATTCTAATTAAGAACCTAAATTAATTTAATTAGTATTTATTAATAAAAATAAAATAAAAGTTAACATTTAATTTGATAAAAAAATATTTTTGGTGATTTTATTTTATAAAAAGAATTTTTGATTGGTTAATAATTAAAATAGAAATAATAAAATAAATAATTAACAAAATAAATAAAATAGAGAGAGAGGGGTATGGGCCTGATTTTGGTGGTTTGAGAAGCAAGCTGAAGGCCCATTTGTGCTGGCCCTGGTTGACTTTGTAGATCAGGTAAACGCGTGTTGACCGGATCTATGGTGGACGTTCAGATCCTGGCCACCAGATCTGGCCAATGGCCATCTGGCAATTGATTGAATGATGGTGTATGGTACGCTGCGCGCCTGGATATGCACATGATAACCTGAAGGAAAAAATCAAAGAGAAATTTGGAGGACCTGGGATTCGAACCCAGGTCCTGTAGGCTATTGGATGTGCACGTTTACCACTAGGCCACTCTGTTTTATTTGTTAGTATATTGCATAATAATAATAATAATATAACAAAATAACATTAATTGGTCAGAAAAGAAAATATGCGCGCGTGATTTGAATGGAGCAATGGTTGAGGGACACGTCTTCATCTTCTTTGATGAACCGTGGCTAAAACGATCCATACCTATACCAACGGACAACAGTCCGTAGCTATAAGCCAGGCCATCTCCAAAACTTGCTACAAGCCACAAAAATGCCTTTCAAGGGTATGGTCATGCTCGTCTCAACCTCCCGGTTCTAACCATGCCCTTCTTGTTGGCCAATTATCCCTGAAACAAAAACACCCAAAACTATCCACGAAACCCTAACTATGGTACTTTGTAGTATGAGTCAGATAAACAAAACTAAGTAATGCCAAAAGCTTTGAAATGTCATGAGGATCACAAATATGGAAATGATTTGTTCAAATGATGCAAGAATAGAGAGTTATGATTTCAAGTACAGAGCGGATTATCGTGACACTTACAGGGCGTTTAGGCGTATGAGCAAGCTTGCTTTTGATCCATGAAGGTTCAGTGTACGTCCAGGAAACGATTGGGACCGGTCTAAGCTTCTGAAATTGCCTCTTGCTATGGATTCGAATTCAAGATTTTTTGTATATTTTTTTAAGTTTTGTTTTGCTTCTTTCTGCAGCCTCCAGCCTCTATTTCGATTCTTGTGGCTTGCTTATGTACTATGGAATGTGTTAGGGTAACAATTTTAGATTGAATCTTCTCCCATCAATGCTTTGGGATTTGATTTGATTCACCCTTTAAACCTTTCCAAATTTGCCAAATCTCCATCTTTTTGTACATGATATGCTTGATACGAATTCTGATGATGATCATGATGATAATTAAGACTTGAAACAACCAAAAAGATCTTAGGTAATCAAAGTTTGGATTTTATATGATTTAATTTGATTTAAAATGAATAAATTCAATAAAAAATAAAATTAAATAATAAAAATATAATATGGGCTCATGGATGAAGCTAGTACACGTGGACAATGACGCAAGCTCAAATCAAGTGGAAAAGAATGGTCCCATTTGACAAAATTTGAAGTTTTGGCGATAGTTGACTTTTGGCAATTTTGCAAAAATGTCCAACTTCAACAATGCATAACTTCTTCAATTTTGAACTTTTGGAACTGTTCTTGGACTTTTTAGAAATATTGAGATATCCTTTAACCAACCCTTTTGGTCTCATGTCATTTTGATATTCCATGCTCAAGTTATAAGCTTTGGAAAACAAGGTGTTTTTGTTGACTTTCAAAAATGACCTATAATGTCCAAATTTGTAACTTCTTGTGAGTGCATTTTTTGATCTTGGGGTATGAAGATGGATTGTAAGTAACTACATATTATTAAAAATTAGCTTTGTATGGGTCATTTCTCATAACGTATGAGAAAGTTATGCTTGGTCAAAGTTGAGTTGACTTTTCCTGCAAAACCTTAATTTAGCAACTTTTGAGTCTTGATGAATTTTGAGCAATCCTTGATGAATCATGATCAACCCTTTATCAAATGATGAAATATCCTTCAAAATGATAATGTTGACAAAAATCTTGAAGTTTGACTGTTTATAGGTCACAGTTGACTTTTGCCCTAGCACAGTCGATTTTTGGACCCTTTGAGCAATTGACTGGGCAAACTTCTTCTGCAAGGCTTGAAATTTGACATGGATGGTCTTGAGAACATATTAGGAAATTGGAGAGCATTTGGAGTCATCTGGATTCACAGATCTTGATGCAACACAAAACCCTAATTTGGGGTTGACTGCCTTAAGAGACAGCTTGTCTGTCCAACTCTTGAGCAACCTTGAGCCACTTGGAGATTTTTCTTGCAATGTCTTGAGAAATATGAGAGGTCAAATTTTGGGGTACAACAGCTTTCCCTGTTGAATCTTCTTAAACCTGAGGATGTATATTGGCTTTTGTGCCTTTCGTGATCCGAAGGTGGAAGATGATTGAACACTAGAGTGCCTAGAAATTTGCACTCGCATGAAGTGGTATCAGCCTTGTGATGTCAGGAATGGGCTTACAGATGCCATTTGGAGATTGTTGGCGAGGGGATGGGCTTAAAGATGCCATCTGGAGGAGCTTCGATCGCATAAGAGATTCCTTAGCGAGAACTTGCATACCTGTTGTTGTGGAAGATTCCGCTGGGGAAGTCTGATCTTCGTTGAGATATAGGAATTTCCATGTACCTTAGCTGAGAGAACATCTCTGCTGAGTTTTAAGAACTTGTCCGTAATTCAACTGTAGGAAATTTGTCGAGATTTAGAACCTTATCTGTAGTTCAACCGAGAATAATTCAGTTGAGATTTAAGAACCGGTCAGGTCTTTGACTGAGGGAAACATCTTCATCATGATCTAGGACTGTTTGTTTACTTCAATGGAGAATAATTCTGTTGAGATTTAAGAACTCGTCCACACTTCGACGGAGGAAAATTGTCGAGATTGAGAACCTTATCTGTAATTCAACCGAGGATAATTCAGTTGAGATTTAAGAATCGGTCAGGTCTTCGACTGAGGGAAACATCTTCATCAAGATCTAGGATTGTCTGTTCTTCAACGGAGGATAATTCTGTTGATATTTTAGAACTCGTCCACACTACGACGGAGGAAAATTGTCGAGATTGAGAACCTTATTTGTGATTCAACCGAGAATAATTCAGTTGAGACTTAAGAACCGGTCAGGTCTTCGACTAAGGGAAACATCTTCATCAAGATCTAGGACTGTTTGTTTACTTCAACGGAGAATAATTCTGTTGAGATTTAAGAACTCATCCACACTACGACGAAGGAAAATTGTCGAGATTGAGAACCTTATCTGTAATTCAACCGAGGATAATTCAGTTGAGATTTAAGAACCGGTCAGGTCTTTGACTAAGGGAAACATCTTCATCAAGATCTAGGACTGTCTGTTCTTCAACGGAGGATAATTCTGTTGAGATTTAGAACTCGTCCACACTTCGACGGAGGAAAATTGTCGAGATTGAGAACCTTATCTTTAATTCAACCGAGGCTAATTCAGTTAAGATTTAAGAACCGGTCAGGTCTTCGACTAAGGGAAACATCTTCATCAAGATCTAGGACTGTCTGTTTACTTCAACGGAGAATAATTCTGTTGAGATTTAAGAACTCCTCCACACTTCGACGGAGGAAAAATGTCGAGATTAAGAACCTTATCTGTAATTCAACTGAGAATAATTCAGTTGAGATTTAAGAACCGGTCAGGTCTTCGACTGAGGGAAACATCTTCATCAAGATCTAGGACTGTCTGTTTACTTCAATGGAGAATAATTCTGTTGAGATTTAAGAACTCGTCCACACTTCGACGGAGGAAAATTGTCGAGATTGAGAACCTTATCTATAATTCAACCGAGGATAATTCAGTTGAGATTTAAGAACCGGTCAGGTCTTCGATAGAGGGAAACATCTTCATCAAGATCTGGGACTGTCTGGTCTTCAACGGAGGATAATTCTATTGAGATTTTAGAACTCGTCCACACTTCGATGGAGGAAAATTGTCGATATTGAGAACCTTATCTGTAATTCAACTGAGGATAATTCAGTTGAGATTTAAGAGCCAGTCAATTCTTCGACATAGCTGAGAACCTAACTGCATCCTTCCTGAAAGGTAAAGGTCAGTCGTATGCAATGCATGATATATATCAAGCAATGATGTTCTCAAAATAAATGAGATTGTATTGTATGATGTGTATATGCATGTATCATGATGTATGGAAATGTAATGCTTTAGCTGGGGAAAATAAATCCCGGATAGCTGCTGGAGGAAGAGTGGAATTCTTAATTTCCGCTGGAGATGTCGAACAAAGATGATTGCGAGAATAAACCTGCAGGAGAGGATAACTCCGTTGGGGAATAAACTGATGAGGAGATTACTCTGTGGGGAAGAGATGTTCTACTGAGGATTCCACCGATAAAATTCAATTGGGGGTGAATTACCATTGCTAGTGATACTGAGTCCTGTTGGGGGTTGAATTCCTGTTTGTGAAAGGTAAAGAACTCCGCTGGGGATGATATTTCAGTTGTGATTTTACTAGGGATAACCTTTTAGACTCTTATGGGGATAATCCTTTGAGTTTTGCTGGGGACAATCTTCTAAAGTCTACTGGGGATGATTCTCCAAATTCCACTGGGGAAGCTTCTTCAGGCTGCACTGGGAAAATTTTCAAACTCCACTGGGGATTTTGTATTCTGTCGGGGGATATTCTTATAACCCCTTGGGGAATATTAAGACTGCCGGAGATATTAAGCCTTTTCAGTGTTGATGGTAGATAAACTCTGCTTGGGTAGAATATTACTGATTCATTCACAGTTGCAAGTCTCAACTGGGGAGAGCTATCATTACTGTCTTACTCTGCGGGGAGTGAAAGTACCTTGGTCATATTCTTCAGCTGAATCTACCTTGTACCTGGTGGACGGAGCAACTGTACAGTTTGGACAATTCTTATTTTCCCCTGTTTCTGATATTACAAGCAATCGTCTTTTGTTTCACATGTAAATATTTACGAGCATCAATTAATGTCAAATGCATATATCAAAAATTAACATTGGACATTCTTTGCAAAACAAAGAAGAAAAGGAAAAACAGTTTGAATAATCCCACTGGGTTCCAACTCTGCTATTGCCTTTATGTCCTTGAGCATCTCATCACTTTGCTACTTGGTTGAAGGTAGATCAGATTGATTAGTGCCATCCGAGCTTGATAGTCGATACCGAAGTCTGGTTGTGAGGTGATCCAATGAGACATAGTGTTACGCTTTGATCCCTAATTTTTTCCTGGACCGTCCTTTCGGGTTTTCAGTCCACCGGGATACCCTTTTTTGCCCAAGCCGCCTTTTCAGGTTTTCGACTTGCCGGGTGTACAATTTTTTTTCATTTTCATCCCTTATTTTTGCCCGAACCCTTTTGGTTCGCCGGGAAGCCCTTATTTTTGCCTAGGCCAGTCGACCTAGCGGGTCTTTGATTATGCGTAGTATCTTTTCACTATGTCTGCATTGATGGGGTGAGGAAGATCGTCACCATCCATGGTGGTTAGAATTATAGCTCCTCCTGAGAAAATGTTCTTAACCACAAATGGCCCTTCGTAGGTAGGGGTCCATTTTCCCCTGGGATCACCTTGAGGCAGTATGATGCGCATGATAACCAGGTCTCCAACTTGATACTCTTGTCGTCTAACTTTTTTGTTAAATGCCTTGATCATTCTTTTTTCATACGTTTAACCATGACAAATAGTAGTAAGTCTCTTCTCGTCTATTAAATTCAGCTGATCAAGTCGGGTCTGAATCCAATCATCTTCGCTCAAACCTGCATCCTTCATAATCCGAAGAGAGGGTATCTGAACTTCAATGGGCAAGACTGCCTCCATGCCATATACCAAGGAATAAGGTGTTGCCCTTGTTGACGTCCACGCTGAGGTACGGTACCCATGAAGAGAAAATGGTAACATCTCGTGCCAGTCTTTGTACGTCACTGTCATCTTCTGCACAATCTTCTTAATGTTCTTATTAGCCGCTTTAACAGCTCCATTCATCTTCGGCCGATAGGGATAAGAGTTGTGATGTTGTATCTTGAACTGCTTGCAAAGTTCGGTAATCATCTTATTGTTGAGATTGGTACCATTGTCCGTAATGATCCTCTCTAGTACACCGTATCGACAAATCAGATTGTGCCGAATAAACCGTGCCATGACGTTCTTGGTTACAGTAGCAAAGGAAGCTGCTTCAACCCACTTTGTAAAGTAATCAATTTCCACCAGGATGAAACGATTCCCGTTGGATGTTGTAGGTCTGATCTCGCCGATCATATCAATGCCCCATATTGCAAAAGGCCAAGGAGCTGTCAAGACATTCAGAGGTACTGGAGGTATCAAAATGGTAGTATGAGCCAGCATCTACTGTCTCAGTCGGCGAGCAGCCTATGCCAAAGCGCAGCAAGTTCTCTCGAGCAGTGAGTATTGGGTCTCATAGTCGGTAAACTTTTTGCTAAAGCAATAAATAGCATACTATTTTCGGCCAGACTCGTTATGATGACCCAGCACACCTCTTTGTATTACCCAACACTTTTAAGTATAAGATCAACGGTCTTCCTGCAATTGGAGGCATCAGGATTGGTGGCTTGGATATTGTATGGCCCTCTCTTCCTGAAGTAACCGTCTAGCAAGTTCACCAGGCACTTCGCAATCATCTTCACCTTCGTCTTCGGCTAAGTTGATCGGACTTTCGAAGTCATAACTGGCAGTAGCAGAATCGTTACCAGTGGGATCCAGAGTGGATGTAGATCATGATACGTGAATGTGTGTAAAATAGCTGTTTTGCAATATATAATAAAAGAAAAACAAGGAGCGCAAAATTTGAAATGTAAGAAACGTCCAATGCTTTTATTAATGATATATGTAGATGACACACATAAAGCCCTCACAAATGAAGCCACGGTGCCCCGGGTAAGACACCGGGCCGTAAAGTCTAAAACATTGTCTGTTACAAATACAAAACAAAAGTCTCATTACTGGGTAACAAAAGAAATTGGGATGAAGTCCTTTGTTGTCCAGTTGCTTATTCCACCATCAGTAGTAGGATAGATCCAACTGTCGAACTCAGATTCTTCAACATCGTCTTCAATGGCATTTACTCCTGAATTGCTGATAAACAGGGGAGGTCTTCCGATCTATGCACTCCGAACAACCCTTTGAGATTTTGTAGTGAAACCCAAACCAAACTTGTTAGCTTATGTGCAAAATCAGGGAGTTGGCCCCACTTTGCACACCCACCTTTCTCAACAACATCCCGGGCATCCTTAAAGGAAGCCATCTTCATAGGAGGATCTTCATTGACAGTTTCAGTTGATGCCAGTGTCTGGGGAACCTCTTCAAAATGTTGAAACGGGGTCTCAATGAACTCCCCATCCATCTCTACATATTGGAAATAGTTGAGGTGGCTCACCATGTACTCTTCCTTTCCTCGTACCATCACAATTTTCCCTTTGACTGGGTATTTCAGCATCTGGTGGAGCGTAGAAGTCACTGCCCCAGCTTTTTGGATCCATGGGCGACCAAGCAAACAAGAATAGGATGGCTGAATGTCCATCACATAAAAGGTAGACGTGAAAATTTGAGAACCAACCTTTACCAGAATATCAACTTCACCATGTACCATTCTCTTGGACCCATCAAAGGCCCTAACAACAATGTTACTTGGCTTCAACTCTAAACCCTCACAGTCCAACCGG
Source organism: Vicia faba (assembly GCA_948472305.1). NCBI lineage: Eukaryota > Viridiplantae > Streptophyta > Magnoliopsida > Fabales > Fabaceae > Vicia > Vicia faba. The sequence goes on from OX451735.1 coordinate 21,412,611, forward strand.
TCTAGAGCTTTCTTAGGCAAAACGTTCAATGAGGAACCAGTATCCACCAATACATGAGCAAGAGTAGTGCACATGCATTCAATGGAGACATGCATGGTATCATTGTGATTCCTCCCCTTAGCAGGAAAGTCGGCGTTAGAGAAACCCAACCCATTATCAGCAGTCAGACTAGCCACACAATCTTTAAACTGCTCAACTGATGTTTCTTGCGGTACGTGTGCAGTCTTTAGGAAAGCAATCAGAGCATTGGCATGGGCTTCTGAGCATAGCAACAGAGACAACATAGAGATTTTGGATGGGGTTTTCCCCAGCTGCTCGACTACATTGTAGTCGCTCTTTTTGATGATTTTCAAAATTTTCTCCATCTCCTGTCTAGAGGCTTCAATTGTAATTGTCTTTGGTGCCTCCATCCGGGCAGGCTCATCAGTGGTCCCTTTGTCCCGAGTGTCAGATGACTCGGCAACAGGGGTAAGAATTGGAACTTGAACAGGAACAACAGCAGGTACACTGGCAGGTGTAATAACAAAAGGTTTCCGAACAGTTGATGCAAAGATTTCAGGGGAGAAAAGCCTTCCGCTGCGGGTGACTTTAGCAGGTCCAACAATATTGCTGACATCAGTATCTGACTCTTCAGCACTCAAGTCTTGCTTAACTCCGTGATAATATACGTCAGCCTCGTAATGCCACGGGACAGCTTTATTGGATGTATAGGGGATAGGCCCAGGAACAGTGATGATCAATGGAGCAATTCTTGGAACAGATGTAATTCTAACAGGCTTTCTCGAGGAAGCCTTGGAAGAATTGTTGAAAATGGTGATGATAGCAAGTTCTTCAGCAGGAACCAAAGGAACAAAAGTCTTCTCGAACAGAATTTCTTTATTATCCATCAGGCGTTAGACACCTGACTTCAAAAGATGGCAACCGGTAGGTAGGACAGAACACATACGGCAACCTTCATCACAGCCCGGAAATAAACCGGCTAACAAAAGGTTCTTCTTCACAGTCATTAAGGGAGTAACAATGTCTTCCACAGAAACCACAAACGAGTCTTCATCTATAGCATTTACTCCATGCTTGGGCATAGGAGCAGTCATAACATTAGGTCTTTTAGGTGCTTCGAACTCAATTTCCTTCGCATTAATCAAGTCCTGTACTTTGTTCTTTAAGACCCAACAATCATTCGTATCATGCCCCGGGCTATCAGAGTGAAAAGCACAACGGGCATTAGGGTTATACTTCGGTGATGTTGTATTTGGATTCTTCGGGGCCTCCCTTGGAATCACTAGACTGGTCTTTAATAACTGCGGCAGAATTTGGGATAAAGTCATGTTGAGCTGAGTGAATGGTCTTCGAGGTCTCTCGGCCCTTGACTGATTATTACGCTGAGGAGCACCAGCAGGTCTTGATATAACTACCACATTAACAGCTTGGCGGTGTTCAGGTCTATTCTGGCTTTTTGAGCTGTAAACAGCACTGGACTCCTTCTTAAAAAGCTTCTTCTCGGTGCCTGATGAAGCACCCTTCTGTATTTTATCGGATTTGATACCGGCCTCAATCCTTTCCCCGGTCATAATCAGCTCTGTAAACCCGGACGAAGAACTTCCAATCAGATGGTTGAAATACAGACCAGACAAGGTCCCCAGAAACATATCCACTAGTTCCCTATCAGCCAAGGGAGGTTGCACTCTTCTAGCAAGGTCCCTCCACTTCTGAGCATAATCTTTGAAACCTTCTCCCGCACCCATTGACATACCCTGGAGTTGGTTACGCGTGGGAGCGAGGTCGGCATTGTATTGGTACTGCTTGTAGAAAGTAGCGGCCAAATCTTCCCAATTACGGATACTAGCTCCTTCTAACTGGTAAAACCATTCAAGCTGAGTCCCTGAGATACTGTCTTAAAAGAAGTGGATCCAAAGGTTTTTATCAGCGGTGTACGGCTGAATCTTCCTAACATACGAACGGAGGTGCAGTTTTGGGCAAGAAACCCCGTCGTATTTAGCAAAGGCAGGTGCTTTAAACTTATGGGGAATCACCACCCTAGATGACAGACCCAAGTCTCCAAAGTCCAAACCAGGCACTTTCTGAACTTCCATCGCACTCAACCGGTCTTCTAGTTGCTTGTATATATCCTCAGCCGAAGGATAATGGTCTTCGTAGAAGTCAGTCTCGTTGTCGGAAACCACAGGGCTAGGAGCCCTCCTTTCTTCCTGATTATCTTTCCCTCCAGATGAGGGGGTCAAATCAACCTCTTCTCACAAATCTTTTCCGAATCTGCGACCCATAGTGAATAGGACCATTTTCTTCTTCTTATTCTTCTTCTCTTTCAGGATAAGGGTCTGCAGATCTTGCTGACCCTTAGCCAAACTCATAAACAATTCTTGGAACTGGGCGTTTTGAGCCTGTAGAGCCTTGATTGCTTGTTCAGTTGATGTTTTGGAAGACATGATGCTGAAATAAACAGCGAAGAAGATGAGAAAAAACTGTAATGGTACCTATTATGAGGTGCATGGAATGAAATGCGTATGATATGATTTCAAAGACGTCGAGAGATTCAAATTTGTAAACAAAAAATGAAACACACTTTTATTAGATAAACTTGAAATTCAATTGTTCAACAGATTCCTTTAAGGCGTTACAAGAAAGAAAAACTGGAAAAGTAAATCAAAACTGGAAATAATCAAAAAGACAATCAGTGCTCCCATGGTCGTTTCTTGTTAGTGTGGACATAGTCATTGAGGATCCGCTCGTTCTCCAGCTGCCTTGTCAACTTCTGAATCTTCTGCTCTTGTTCGTGATACTTTTCTCTATACGTATCACGTTCTTCCCTCAGCTGCATCCATGATCTTTTTAGCGCCCCAATGTCAGTAGGCATGTAAGGGTGTAGAATGGTAGGAGGAACCCCCTCTTCATCAGCAACTTCAACAATTATAGGCAAGACGGCTTCGTAGGGCATTCCTAGCTTTTGGGCACGTATGCGAACCCATCGGAGATATGGTTCCATTGGTAGAGAAGTCTTCGCACCCAGCTCGTGTGGATCAGACATGTGTACCTTATCCCAAGCTCTTATGAATCTGCGGCGTTGCTCGTCGCTATCTCCTTGGAAATCAAAGACAATATGAGGCATTAGCAACTCATGAGGTCCTTCCCTTCTAGCTCGCCCAAAGTGACGTAAGGCCAAGCACAGATTATAAGTGATTCCTCCATTAGCGCCTATCAGTGGAACATTGGGGTACTCCCCACAGCAATCAATAATAGCCACATCTTCCATACCCTTAATAGTCCAAATGATGTCATTATGAGAGAGAGACATAATCATGTAAGCCCAGTCCATGCCTTCCTTGTTCTTCAAGACTGATTTGGGGAGGTGAGAAATAAACCACCTCGCCAACAACGGAGCACAGCACATAAGGGTTCCCTGCCTCTGAGCAGTACGGGCATAAAGAGAATGAAGAATGTCACCCAAGAGAGTAGGCACGGGATTACCGGATATGAAGATCTTTACCGCATTCACATCAACAAAGGAATCGGAGTTAGGAAACAACACCAAACCATATATCAGAAGAGCCAGAATGTCTTCAAATGCCTGGAAGTCTAGACTGTCCTAGAACTGATTAGCCTTACCAACCAAGAATTTAGTCAAGAAGCCCTTTGCTCCACTTCTAGTCTCCCAATTTGACATTACCTCGGCCTTTGTCAGAGGGAGGGCTGAAGCAATCTCTTCCGGTCTAAGGATCTTCTCCCAACCTGTAAACAGGGTCTGCTCCAGAATAGGGATACCAAGCAGATCAGAGAACTCTTCCAAGGTAGGGACCAACTGGTAGTCCAGAAAAGTAAAGCAATGGTACAGTGGATCAAAGAACTGGACTAAGACTCTCATCATCTGTTCATCCATCTTGGAGGTGACCAAACCAAGAAGGTGCCCGTGTCTTCTGATGAAGGAGGTAGTATCTGGCATCTTTGCAACCAATTCTTTAAGCAGAGTGGGAATCTAGAAAAAGTTGATTCGAATGGTGTTTCTACGCATGGGTGCCATGACCTACAAAACAGAACAAAGATGAATCCCTCCTGTCTTTGAAATAGGTTACTCCAATGCAAGATGCATGCAATGTCATGATGTCATGATGTCATGATAGAAAGCATACCACAAGTATCCACAGATAGCAAACATGGTAAGGGCAAACAAGTCACACAGATAGCCCTTAGATTTCAGGCTGGAAAGGAGTCTAGGTACTACCCTTTTTCAGTTCAGTTGGTTCAAACCTGTCCTAAAAATAGTAATCGGGTTCTAGAGGATCTCAAACCACTGACTACCCTCGATCGGTCATAATTCCAGTTTAGCAACCTTTTCTTGTGGTCGGAATCATCGCGAGAGTTTAGTCTCAATGAGTGTAGCATACTGCTACTGTTCTATGGCCAAGGTGGTCAATTTAAAGGTTCTAAGGTCAGTTGGTGCTTAATGACCCCTTAGCAGACCCATATTCTCCTCGTTGCGCCACAAGGGATATCAGTACATACTAAAGTGCCACACTAACGTAGCTACTGCTTCAACCGTATCGGTCTATGCCGTACAATTCCCTCACAATTTATTGCTACTTACCTAAAGGATATCCCCCAAATCCGGGTTAGGATCTATAGTAACTCCGATACAAGCCCACAAATATAAAGCATGCAAGTCAAACAATTGAAAACAATATGAACTATTCCTAAGGTACACCCCACTTATTAAGTATCCGCAGCAGAGTCGCCAGTTCTATGATACAGTGGGAAGAACTGACTGTTTTTTGGAATGCTGGTTTGTGTTTTGCGTTTGTTTTCGCAAAATGTCGCGGTAAGTAAGAGTCGTCACCAACTTTTATTTTATCCAACAAGGAAAGGAAAAAAACACAGAAAAATTCCTTTTTCGAGATATTTCTCGGGTTCGGGGGGTAGATTATAGAAATGGAAGGTATTAGCACCCTTTCTATCCGTGGTTATCCACGGGCTCTTAGGTACTTGCTCATTGTTTTCAAAATTGTTTTCTTTGTGCTTGTGGGTTTGAAAAAGTTTTTGTTTGAAACTTCGATTTAACTCTTGCTTCTGTCCTCAAGAGTGTAATTAAGTGTTTTTGAAAACTTTGTTTGAAAAGGAGTGTAAGTGTGAAAAAGGTTTTGTTTTTTGAATGAGCAAGTATCTAAGAGTTAATCTACCTACTCGAAAAAGAAATCGTTCTATGCTAATTTACTTTAGACAGTGCTATCCCACTATTAATGAGTAGGTAGCACCGTCGTTGGAGTTTGAGGGTCAATTCGAATTAGGGACTTACGGTCACTAAAGCAATGTTAGGACGCCTTAGCGGTAACCCTAATATCTTAGATCATTTGTTTGAGGCAACAATATCCGAGGCAACCATTTCGAGGCGACTGTGATCTTTTAGACAAGAGGGCGACCTCTAAAGTGACCTATACTCAATGACCGCATACGAAGGCAACCAAGTGGGGTGTACCCTAAGAGTGCGCATGTGCGGGTGTGTTGTTTTCAGTTAATTTTATCTTTGTACATGTTAAAGGTGATCTATGTTGATTTTAGGTTAAAACATTCAATCTTGTCATGCAAACCTATTATCAAACATCTAACAGTTATATTTGCGGAAAGTAAAAGTGCGGAATTTAAATTACAAGGCGTCGGGTATTTACATCACCAAAGACAAACCCTTGAAAAATAAATAAAGCGATAAAAAATAATAAAAGTCCTATTAACTATTACAAACCGGAATCAGATACATAATAGGATAAAAGAAAATGGATCGCATGCGGGAAATTAAATCGAGTGTGAGTTTAGGGTTTTGACCCTTTTTGTTAAAGAAAAGATTTTTTTGTTGTTTTTATATTTTATGAAAGAAATTAATCTAAGTTAATTACTAAATTAAATTAAATTAATTAATTAATAAATATTTTTGGTTTTTTTGGTATTTTAATAAAGAAATAAAAATCAATTGAATTAGTAAAAAACCTAATTAAATCTAATTTAATTTTAATTTATTTACAAAAATGTTAAAGTTATTCTAATTAAGAACCTAAATTAATTTAATTAGTATTTATTAATAAAAATAAAATAAAAGTTAACATTTAATTTGATAAAAAAATATTTTTGGTGATTTTATTTTATAAAAAGAATTTTTGATTGGTTAATAATTAAAATAGAAATAATAAAATAAATAATTAACAAAATAAATAAAACATAGAGAGAGGGGGTATAGGCCTGATTTTGGTGGTTTGAGAAGCAAGCTGAAGTCCCATTTGTGCTGGCCCTGGTTGACTTTGTGGATCAGGTAAACGCGTGTTGACTGGATCTATGGTGGACGTTCAGATCCTGGCCACCAGATCTGGCCAATGGCCATCTGGCAATTGATTGAATGATGGTGTATGGTACGCTGCGCGCCTGGATATGCACATGATAACCTGAAGGAAAAAATCAAAGAGAAATTTGGAGGACCTGGGATTCGAACCCAGGTCTTGTAGGCTATTGGATGTGCACGTTTACCACTAGGCCACTTTGTTTTATTTGTTAGTATATTGCATAATAATAATATAACAAAACAACATTAATTGGTCAGAAAAGAAAATATGCGCGCGTGATTTGAATGGAGCAATGGTTGAGGGACATGTCTTCATCTTCTTTGTTGAACTGTGGCTAAAACGATCCAGACCTATACCAACGGACAACAGTCCGTAGCTATAAGCCAGGCCATCTCCAAAACTTGCTACAAGCCACAAAAATGCCTTTCAAGGGTATGGTCATGCTCGTCTCAACCTCCCGGTTCTAACCATGCCCTTCTTGATGGCCAATTATCCCTGAAACAAAAACACCCAAAACTATCCACGAAACCTTAACTATGGTACTTTGCAGTATGAGTCAGATAAACAAAATTAAGTAATGCTAAAAGCTTTGAAATGTCATGAGGATCACAAATATGGCAATGATTTGTTCAAATGATGCAAGAATAGAGAGTTATGATTTCAAGTACAGAGCGGATTATCGTGACACTTACAGGGCGTTTGGGCGTATGAGCGAGCTTGCTTTTGATCCAGGAAGGTTCAGTGTACGTCCAGGAAACGATTGGGACCGGTCTAAGCTTCTGAAATTGCCTCTTGCTATGGATTCGAATTCAAGATTTTTTGTATATTTTTTTAAGTTTTGTTTTGCTTCTTTCTGCAGCCTCCAGTCTCTATTTCGATTCTTGTGGCTTGCTTATGTACTATGGAATGTGTTAGGGTAACAATTTTGGATTGAATCTTCTCCCATCAATGCTTTGGGATTTGATTTGATTCACCCTTTAAACCTTTCCAAATTTGCCAAATCTCCATCTTTTTGTACATGATATGCTTGATACGAATTTTGATGATGATCATGATGATAATTAAGACCTGAAACAACCAAAAACATCTTAGGTAATCAAAGTTTGGATTTTATATGATTTAATTTGATTTAAAATGAATAAATTCAATAAAAAATCAAATTAAATAATAAATATATAATATGGGCTCATGGCTGAAGCTAGGACACGTGGACAATGATGCAAGCTCAAATCAAGTGTAAAGGAATGGGCCCATTTGACAAAATTTGAAGTTTTGGGGATAGTTGACTTTTGGCAATTTTGCAAAAAAGTCCAACTTCAACAATTCATAACTTCTTCAATTTTGAACTTTTGGAAGTGTTCTTGGACTTTTTAGAAATATTGAGATGTTCTATAACCAACCCTTTTGGTCTCATATCATTTTGATATTCCATGCTCAAGTTATAAGCTTTGGCAAAAAAGGTGTTTTTGTTGACTTTCAAAAATGACCTATAATGTCCAAATTTGTAACTTCTTGTGAATACATTTTTTGATCTTGGGGTATGAATATGGATTATAGGTAATTACATCCTCTTCAAAATGAGCTTTGGATGGGTCATTTCTCATAACGTATGAGAAAGTTATGCTTGGTCAAAGTTGAGTTGAATTTTCCTGCAAAACCCTAATTTAGCAACTTTTGAGTCTTGATGAATTTTGAGCAATCCTTGATGAATCATGATCAACCCTTGATCAAATAATGAAAAATCCTTCAAAATGATAATGTTGACAAAAATCTTGAAGTTTGACTGTTTATAGGTCACAGTTGACTTTTGCCCTAGCATAGTCGATTTTTGGACCCTTTGAGCAATTGACTGGGCAAACTTCCTCTGCAAGGCTTGAAATTTGACATGGATGGTCTTGAGAATATATTAGGACATTGGAGAGCATTTGGGGTCATCTGGATTCAGAGATCTTGATGCAACACAAAACCCTAATTTGGGATTGACTGCCTTAGGAGACAGCTTGTCTGTCCAACTCTTGAGCAACCTTGAGCCACTTGGAGAATTTTCTTGCAATGTCTTGAGAAATATGAGAGGGCAAATTTTGGGTTATAACAATAAGCAATTTAAATATAAATGTGCAAAATATAATAACTATGTAAAATAATGTTTTTTTGTTTATTTTTAATGTATGTAAAAGTATAATATTTAATGTATTAAAAAATAAATAACAAGATTATTTTTTATTAAGGGTAAAAACCCTAATTTTATTTTAAGAAAGTAAATATATATTAATTATATTATTCATGTACAATAAAAATAAAATAAAATATATACAAGATAAAAATATATTTAGAAAAATATTATTTAAGCATAAATAAATAAAAAGATAAAGGTATAATATTATTATGTATTAATTTCAAGTTTTCATTAAATAAAATAAAAGTATATACTCACTAAATTATTTTTATTGTTAGAAAAATAAAATAAAATACAAAAATAAATGTGAAAATTTATAAAAGTATTTTGGTATTTTTTATGTTTGGAAAATAATAAAATAAAATCAGAAATGAAAAGTAAATACAAAAATATAAAAATATGAAGAAATGGGTCAGGGGGTGTAGTCAACAAGGCAGGGGGTGCATAAAGTGATCCAGAACCAAGCCCAGCCAACTGAACTTCATCTTCAACCTTTGTCAAACAAAAATATGCGCCATGTACAAATGTCTAGATCCTGCATACGTGCTCTAATGCAAAAACTCATAACATCAAAGTTGTAGCATTTTTCAAGACAAATTCAACCATATAAGAAACTTAATCTAACTCTCAAAGACCAGAGAGAATTTCTCTGGGCCTAATTTCTAACCTAACTTTTCAGGAAGTTCATGAATCAAATTCTCTTAACAATTTTAACTTAAATGAAAACTGAGCATATGTACAGCTTCAGGGCTATGAGTACTACATTTTTTATTCCCAAACCTAAGCCTAATGATTTCTAAATAGAGAGATAGGAAGTTGATAAAAACCTGTTTCAGTTGAAATCGTGTATGGCAATGTGGAGCTTTTCAGTGAGGCCTGAGATGTTTCGGAGCTTGCTTGAACTTCCCCTGACCTTCCCCAATGCCTAGTTTGCTTTGAATGTACTTGAACAAGCTTGTAGAACTCAACCTGCACAAGCTGAAAACAGAAATGGTGAAGCTTGCAAATGGAGTTACAGTCACTGCCTAATGGTTGGGATAGCTTGGATAGGTTATATGGAAGGTGTTTGAACAGGTTTGGAGAAAAATGCACGAGTGGTTTGTGAGATAGAACTCAAGGTGCAGAAGCTGCCCTATTTTGCAAGAGGAAGGTGATTTTGTGCTTTGGAAGGTTTGAGGGCTCAATGGCTCGTGTTTCTGGCTCAAGGGAATGTGTGAAACTTGTTTCAAAAGCTTGCAAGGGTTTGTTCTAACAGATGTGCAAGTTGTGTTGTATTTGGCAAGTTTCTTGTATTTTAAGCAAAAGTGAGCAATGATGCAAGACATGCCTGTACAGGCTATCTACCAGCTTACACCTTGTGATCTTGGCCCCTCAAGTTTGTGGATATTGTTTGCTGCACAAGATTTTGGTTCAAGGCTCAAGAATGCAATTTGACATAAAGCAAATTTGACAAAAATGGCAATGTTGCCTTTTTGCTATTTTTGGATTAATCTCTTGTGTAATCCTTCCATGACCAGAACAAAGCCTCAAACCAATGGATTTGCATTTAATTATTTAGTATGAAAGGGTTTATGGACCTGTAATCAAATACCAATGAAGCTGGACAGAAGTTGTAACTTGTATCAACATGAAAATGCCATGGATCAAAAGTGAGTTTTTGCCAAATTCAAACCTTCGATTCTCCCTAACCATAAATGATTTTGGAGAGTTCTTGGACATTTTGGAAAGCTTGTAACATGCTCTACAATCCATCTTTGAAATTAATTTTGAGATTCCAAGTGGAACTAGGTGAAAAATAGCCTAACAGCTGAAATGAATGTTCGGATAATGGGTTTATATTGATCATTCTGGGTTGAGACCAAACATCAAAAAAACATTGCCATAAACTAGGGCAAAATTTCACTAAGTTAAAAGTTTCATGGACCCTTGTTCCAAAAATCATAACTTCAGATCTAAGCTTCTTTTTGGAAACGTTTGTGAATCAAATTTGTCGACTTTATGGAGGACTACAACTTTCATGTTGGAAGTTTTGTTTAGATCCACTTGCACCATGGTGAAAATATTGGGCAAAGTTGGGGAAAATTAAGAAAATTTCATAACTTAGAAAATTCTAAGTTATGAAAATTTTCAATCTTAAACCCTAATTTGCAAAATTGGGTTTCTTGATGAACAAGTTTCATGTTTTGACACATCTTGATGAAAAATGACCCTTTGCACTTGATTTTGACCAAAAAGTCAAAGTTTGACTTTTCAGTGTACAGTCAAATTTTGATAAGTTGATTGAAAAATTCATCTGTCAATCCAATGCATTTGAGATCTTTTAAACATTGTGAATAGGCCAAGATTATTCCATTGAGTCCTTGAGTCCATGCTTGAATCCAATTTGCCATTTGCTAGGTGAAAAATCAGAAATTGCCCTTATACAGTCAAAACCCTAAAAATAACCATTTTGCCCTTTTGATGATCTGATCAAATTTCTTGAGGAGTTGTGGTCCAAACTTGATAAAATGGTTCATATGAGTCTATAATGTTGATGTGGATCAAAAATTGTGAGGTTTTGACTGTAAATTGGCCACAATTGACTTTTTCCCCAATACAGGTGATTTCTAGGTCAATTGTCCAATTGACTGGGCAAAAATTTGATTCAAGGCTTGAAACTTGGTAGGGGAAATCTTAGGAGTCCAATATGAAGTATGAAAGTCACATGAGGCATTAGAAGTCCAAAAATCCATGTGCAAACTCAAACCCTAATTTCAGGTCAACAGTGCAAGGAGATGTCTTGAGCTGAGCAAACCCTAATCTGGTCTTGAGTCCAAAGAGTCTTGTGAGGAGAATCTTGACAAAATGAGAGGGAAAATTTTGGGGTACAACAATGTTCAACCTGCTTTGACTTTTGAGAGCCAAGCTTATCATTAAATCTGACACTAATTGATTCTTCCACAATTCTCATTTCTGTATTATATACTCTATAGCCTTTTGAGCATTAAGAGTATCCTAACATAAAACACTTTTGTGCCTTAGAATCAAACTTTTTCAGATGTTCTTTGGTGTTCAACATATAACAGATACATCCAAATGGATGGAAGTAAGAAATATTGAGCTTTCTGTTCTTCCACAGTTCATATGGAGTCTTTTCCAGAACATGTCTTGTGGAGATTCTATTCAGAATGTAGCACGTTGTGTTAACTACCTCTGCCCAGAAGTGTTTAGAAATGTTAGTCTCATTGATCATGGATCCGGCCATTTCTTGTAAAGTTCTATTCTTTCATTCTATAACTCTGTTTTGTTGGGGAGTTCTAGGACAAGAGAAATCATGAGAAATGCCATTTTCATTATAAAAAATTCAAAACTTTTATTTTCGAACCACCATGTTCACTTTTGACTTTTACAATTCTAAACTCTTTTTCATTCTGAACTTGGTTATAGAAAGTAGAGAATACAAAGTGTGACTCGTCCTTGTGTCTTAAGAACTTTACCCATGTCCATCTGCTATAGCCATCTACTGTCACTAATCCATACTTCTTGTCGTTGATGGATGCAGTTTTCACTGGTCCAAACAGGTCTATATGAATAAGTTCTAATGGTCTAGAGGTATAAACAATGTTTTTAAATTTGAAGGAGGGTTTTGCAAACTTTCCTTTTTGACATGATTCACACAGAGCATCTGAACTGAACTTCAAGTTAGTAAGTCCCGTGACTAGATTGAGTTTGTTAATCTAGGATATTCTTCTCATACTGACATGCCCCAATCTTTTTTTCCAGGCCCATTGCTCATTGTTAATAGACATAAGACATTTTACATTCTGACTCTTTAGTTCAGAAAGTTTAATCTTATAAATATTGTTCTTTCTCTTACTATTAAAAAAGATAGTTCCATCTTTCTAACTAACTGCTTTGCAAGACTGTTGATTAAAGATTATATCATAATCGTTGTCACTTAGTTGACTTATGGATAACAAATTATGCATTAATCCATCTAATAAGAGAACATTAGTTATAGAAGGAAGTGTACCATTACCAATAGTTTAAGAGCCAACTATTTTTCCTTTCTGATTGCCTCTAAAACCAACATAGCCTCCAGATTTAAGTTCCAGAATTTGGAACATATGCTTTCTTCCTGTCATGCGTCGAGAGCATCCAGAGTCTAGGTACCAATACTGGTGTTTCAGCTTTGATGTTAAAGACACCTGCAACATAGATGATTTTATCCTTAGGTACCCATATCCTTTTGGGTCCTTGTTAGTTAGACTTTCCTGGATTTTAATTGAATTTTGGTTTACAAGAGTTTACATAATAAGATTCACTAGTGTATTTTATGTCATGTGTGTGTCCATATGTGAAATGTGAATTTAGGGGTGTGTATTTTATGACCATGTCATCAAATTGTTTTGGTTGATATAGTTCTTCCCCTTTTGGTTTCACATATCCTATACCTTTTATACCGTTTCTGCTAACTCCATAGAATATTGAGGCCATCTTGCTTCTATATATGTTTCTAACTAGAAATTTTTGAAAGTTGTGATCATATTCTTTTATGATGTTATCAAAGCTAACTGAAACTTCTCAAACATATTCTTTCTGAATTTTTTGTAATTCATTTTTAGTGAAGGGATTTTCATTTTTTAAGTTTAGAATAAATTTCTTTTAGCTCAGAGTTTTTTGTTTCCTGGGTTCTTCAGTTTCAGATACAAGAACGTGTTTCAGGTTCTTGTATTTGACTCGAAGTTGATTATATCTTTCAAGAATTTCAGACAGACTGTCTTCTAATTGAGATCTAGAGAATTTTGAAAATACCTCTTTTGAGTTTGATTCAGATTCTGATGAATCTGTGTCTGTTGTACCCCAAAATTTTTCCTCTCATTTGTCAAAGTTTTTTCTCACAAAATTTCAACTAAGTCAAGGCGACATAAAATTTTCTTCGATTAGGCATCTAGCTTCCTTGAGCAGGCTTGATTCAGGGGTTTCGATTGAGAACTTGACCTACTTCAAACTTGCTTCAAATTTCCAAGCTTCGATTGAAGCATTAGCCTTTTGCTTGTTTGCTTTACACAAGCTTTGACTGGCCATTTGTTTCCCTTGAAACAACCTCCTTTGATTCAAAAGGGAAGAGCCTCATGTTGGTGTCCTTTGATTCAGAAGTTAGTGGCTTCCTACTGACTTCTTTCGATTCAGAAGGAGTTGGCTTCCTACTGGCGCCCTTTGATTCAGAAGACAAGTGTCTTCTCTACACTTGCCTTCAATTTACAAGGCAAGAACTTCCTTAATGCCAGCAGGCACAAGGCAATGGCCTCCTGTTTCTTTCCTTCGATTCAGAAGACAAGTTCCTTCTCTACGCTTGCCTTTAATTCACAAGGCAAGAACTTCCTTCATGCCAACAGACACAGGGCAATGGCCTCCTGCAGCTTTCCGTCGATTCAAAAGCTAATGGCCTTCTGAAATATTTCCTTCCATTCACAAGGCAGGGACCTCCTATATGCAAGCTTCGATTCCACCCTTGAAAACCTTCAACACACATAGTTTTTGCACTATGACATACCTGGGTGTCCTTTTTGAAATACATGTGTTGATATACCTGGATGCCCCTTTCAAAAGGTACACAACTGGAGCATTCGAAGGACAGGGACATGGTCCATTCGAAGGACATATATTTGCCCCATTCGAAGGACATGTATTGATGGATTTAAAGGGGCATACATGGGTGTTCCATTCGAAGGATATACCTTGTTGTCCCGTTCGAAGGAATTGCAAGTGATGCACACAAGTGATGCATGTGGTCCCTTCAAAAGAACACAAACATTGGTTCAGAACAAAGGATCCACAAAGGGCCCATTCGAAGAAAACTTTGATTGGAAATACATATTGTTGTCTAAAAAGGGGTATGGTCGAAGAATGGATCTAGTTGGTCAAAACGAAAGAGAAATATTCAAAGATGCTTGTTGATCCAAAATCCAACAAACTGCCAGGCTCAAGCCTCATGCACAAGCACATTCATGCCAAAGGAAGCTTCAACTGGCCAGAATGAAGTCTTTCAATTGGGCTAGTTGAGTAGTGTCAGAGCCAATCAAAGAACAAGGCAACTCAGAGCCAATCGAATCAAGAATCATAGCCAATCGAATCAAGACTCAGAGAAATCGAAGAGAGAAAACTTGGGGACTGATCAAAGAATCCAGGATGTTGAGGCTTTATGAAATTCGAATCAAGACTCAGAGCAATCGAAGAGAGAAAGCTTGGGGGCTGATCGAATGAACCATGATAATATGGCCTTGTGCAATTCAAAACAGAACTTAAAGTTATCGAAAAGGAACAAGAGCTGATCTGAATAGGTTTATCCTTCCAGATGAGGCAATCGAAGCAAATGGTGACGTAACCGAAGAAGCTTTGAACAATTCAAATTTGTACAAGGCGCCAATGCAAGAATGTCCAGGTGCACCCAAGTCTCAAAATGGCATGAAATCATCATTTTTGGCAATTTTTCAAAATAAGGATCATGGCTTTATCATGGCCTTTATGCTACAGATTCTTTCCATGTTTCCTCTCTATCTCCTCTTGTTGTACCCCAAATTTTGACCTAAGATACCGTCTTCCATCTGCATCATTCGCATTGCAAGGGTTTTGACATATTTTATCAAATTTTCAAAGCAGTGTAAAAATTCACAACTTTTTCGGGTCGGGAGCTGTTTATTTGTTGAACGCTAAATTTATTAACTAATCAAGATTTAAATGACGTTTATTAATTATTCATTATCTTAAATTTAAATAATTGGAATCTATTTTTTCAATTGTTATATAATTTAAAGACTTATGAATAATGAAATAAACATTTGAGAATGGGTTTATTAATTGATCAACAATGATTATTTAATTCTTTATCATTCTAGGTTAAATAATTAAAATTCTATTTTTAATTATTATAATTTAGAATTTTATGAATAATGAATTAAATAGTTGAATTTGTTAATTTGGTCAATGATTTTTATTTATTTGTTTGTCATTCTGAATTTAAATGATTGGATTTGATTTTCAATCATTATATAATTTAAGGAATTATAAACAATAAATAAATAATTGGAAAGAAAAAAGAATTAATTGGGAAATAATAGAATTTTATTCACTTTATTCTATTTATTACAATTATCATTTAAATATTGTGTTATTACAAAATATTTATAATGGCAATTACACAAATGCTTAAAGTAAAATAAAAAGCTATTTTTCTAAATTCTAATTCTAAATCTTCTATCTAATGCTCTTGTCTGCTCATTTAATTTTACCTGCGAAAACAATTAAAAAAAGTCAGAATTGAATAAACAATTAAGAGCAAAAAAAAATAAATTTAATGTTCATCATTAAAAGCAAACGGCCGGAATCAGTTTACCCTTTTTGCAAATCACTGGATTTCTCCCGGTTCACAAAAAGGGAGGAATTTTTATGAATGCACAATTAAAAAATATCACATTTCAAAATCAATTGCATTTTTGTCAAAAAGCCCACTGCATATTTCAAATATGTATAAATTCAATTTTTGGTCAAAACTGCATAAGCCACAAATCAACAGCATGTGTAAGTTCACAAACAAAAGGCCAACGTAAACTTATTGCAACTTAAGAAGAAAGATGGCATAGGCTCCTCTACTGTACAAATGCAGTGGACAGAGTAATATGCAGTTTTAAAACAATGTATGCAAGCAATATATGTTTCCATTTTTCATCATATTCCAGCCTATTGCTTTTTCAGAACAGCAGTACAAGATATCACATTTATGTATCATTTATGTACTTGAAAGAGAAGAGAGAAGAGGTTCAGTTTTGCAGGTTTTGGTTTAAGCATGAAATAGGAATAAAGTCAACCATATGTAGCAGCATATGTGTAGAGCATCAGAAAAATATATTAAATATATCCAAACCTGAGCCATCAACAAAGAGGCAACGGCTATATGAGAGAAAAACCCCTTCAAAAGGATAGGATAACCTGCAGGGAGGATGGTTCTAGACAAGATCTATCAAAGCAAAAACCATTTTTTTTGCTCCAAGGCTAAACCATTCAGCATAGCATAAAAACCATTTCCAAGCATACTGACCAAAAACCATAAACACCATAACCTGCAGGGACGATTTTTAGAGAGGGGGGGGGACAAGACTATCAAAGCAAAAAACCATTTTTTGCTCCATGGCAAAACCACAGAACCTGCATCAAAACTATTCAAAACCATAACATAAGGCAAAACCACATAACCTGCTTCATAACCTGCATACTGTATCAAAACCATAGATAAAATAGTATTATCCAAAACCATTCAAAAAACCGACATCAACGGGAAATATTGACTTTGAATCCAACAACAACCGTTCACATAGAATCAAAATCAATTGCAGCAATCTACAACTCACTTGCAACTATTCAATATTCCAACCAGTTTTTTTAGACGAAGAATAAGAGAAGAATTAGTAGCAGAAAGCAAAGAGCGAGAAATCTTCGGAGCTTACCTGACTTCGCCGGAATTGTACCGTCGGACTAGCTCCGACCATGTGAGTTTCTTCAGTTTTTCGCATAAATCTTTATACCGTTGTGTTGCCTTTGTCTCACTGGATAATAATCCTCTCTTAATTTCTTGAAATCATATAAAATGGCCATTTAAAATCATTACGGGTCCTGCTGAAAAGCCAATGTTTGTTGTTAACTACAAGGATGAAGATAAGCAATTTGCTGCTGAAGAGATCTTTTCAACGGTTCAGATGAAGATGCGTGAGATTACTGAAGCTTACCTTGACTCTGCAATTAAGAATGCTGTTGTTACTGTCCCTGCTTACTTTAGTGATTCTTAACGTCAAGCTCCCAAGGATGCTGGGGTGATTGCTGGTCTTAATGTCATTGCGAATCAATGAGCCCACAGCAACACATCAAATCCCTATTCTAACACCGGCAATAACTCAATAGATAAAATTTCAAAAAAACTCATAATGTTGCAAGACCGACACAATCATATAAACACTGTTAATTTAAAGTCAATTTGAAATAATATAGAAAATTCACAAACCTTTTTTTTCAATTACCAATTCGACTTTACGATTCATCACTATCATCTTCATTCAATTCTTCTGCCACTCTCAAATCCGCAACGCCAAACCAAAGCAGCTTCTCAATTTCTTCATCAATCTTCACCATCCCTAACTCCCATAGTTATCTCCATGGTACAACATCATTATCTCCCTCATATCTATGCCGAATCACCATCATTATCTCCTTCTGTAATCACCCCTTTAACCTTCAGCATCATTACAGATTTAAATCCAAAACAAAACCATTATTTCACACACAAAAACATACCATTCAAATCTAAAAATTTGAAGAAGAAAAGAAGCAAAGTACCTTCAACCTTCATCACCGAAACATCACCTTCACTGTACGCTAACAGTAAACCCGTTCCGATTCTGCAAGCACCCTGTTTGCACGGCACCAATCTCCCTTCATCCACCGATCGCCCCCTCATAACCTTCATCCGCTCTCCATCTACTTTATCTCCATCAATTTCCACCTTCTCCGCTAACCTTATGTTCTCCTCCATCGTAACATGCAGCTCCCTCTTCCCTCCCCAACAACCTCGTCTCAATTCTGCGACAAACACCCTGAACCACTATCATCACCGTCCCGAATCTCCTCATCATTCCGCTCTTCATCTCCATCAATATGCCACTGTTATCTCAACCCACGCTCACAGTAAACAATCACACGTTTCCCTCTATTTTCCAATATTACCACAATCATCGTAACCTCACTCAATTTCCACCACCTTTCATCATCCATCGCGTCAAACTGCAATCTGCGAAGCTCGTCACCTCATTACTATCGAACCGCTCTCCAATTTCCGACAACCACAGTCTTCATTATCATCACTGTGACCCAGTTCCTTGTTTACTCGTGAGAATCACTGTGAGTTATTGGCATTCGTTTATCGGTTTGGGAGGATTAATTTGTGAATAAAAGAGAGAGAAAGAGATGTGTGAAATAATCTAGCGTTTTAGGATCCAACAGCAGCGGCCAGTTTACAACTTTTCCTAGGTTTTTTTGTTACAGCATTGTGTTTCTTTTCTTGGGTCTGGGTCCTCCAACGACCCGGTCCAATTCCCTCAACCAAGCTCAGTTTTTTTTTTAACTTAAGCCCATTATAATTGCTACTCCCACCCCTTTTTTTTTATATAGACTCTTTAGTTTAATTCTATTCCTTTTCTTAGCTAACTTATTTAATTTAGATTAGTTAGTTTCTTAGAAACAAACATATAGTTTTAATTAGACAATTTTTAATATTTTACCCAAATCTTATTTAGTTTAAGTTTAGGTTTATTTAATAATTTTAGTCTTCCTTATTTCTAATTAGATTTAAATTCATGACTTGTAAGTTTTATTTAGTTTGGAAATATTTAATATCTCTAAAAACATATGAAAGTAAAAAAATGAGAACACTAAAAAACATGCTATTTTTCTTTAATTTACTCCCCTCATTTTGGTTAAATACTAATACAAAAAAGACATAAAAAATAGAAACTTAAAAACTTAAAAAACATTTCTATTAATTCTCATTACTTTTTATCTATGCTAAAATGCGTAACCAATTAAAACATTTTTCTCTTCATATATTAAACAAAAATCTAAAAAATGCATGTTCACACTCAGTCTCTCATTTAATTGTTGTGTGTCATTATCCGCTTAATTTTCTGTCAATTATTTCATCGTACTTGATTATTCTGTTTGTGCCAATCCAAGGGAATTGTCTAATTTTTGTTGACTTCATGTCGATAAAAAATAACATCGTGCGAATACCCTCATTTCATTAAAACGTAGGATAATTTTCTCTCAAATATTCAACCCTTTTCAAAATTCATGCCATTTTAAGTCAAAACTTCGACGTTAGGTTGTCGTATCTTCAAAAACCCGTCCGTATCCCGTTTCGGCCAAAACGATTCATTTTCAATCAAGCAATCAATTTTAGATGAAAACAGATATTTCAAAAGGTTCCTATAGAGTACTATAGATGCATTGGGTGCTAATACCTTCCCATTGTATAACCAACCCCCGAATCATAAGATCTCTTTTCAAAAACGCTTTGTATTTTTTATTAGTATTTACATTGCATATCTAGGGTTTTATTTCGCTCTTTTCCCTTTTCCTTTGGAAACAATAAAGCGCGGTGGAGACTCTTGCTTTTGGGAGACGAATTAATCAATAATTCGATCTCCGATTTACCCCGCTACATTTTTTATTGCTACAGAATTGGCGACTCTGCTGGGGATAGATTGACCTCTTGCTGGTCCATCCCTAAGTGGGTTAAGCCTAATTTGTCTTATCTGTTTTACTATTATTTGATTTGCTTGATTATGTGTTTAATTTGGGGTGTTTGGGTTTTTTGCAAATGACGAATCCTATACCCGGATCAAGTAACACTTAAGGAATAGGACGGGCAGTATAGTCATGTTAACTTTGAGGGAGTAATCCCGAAGAAGGAGGCATGAGATCCCCCACTCGATGGAAGGCCCTCTTGAACTTAATATTTGTTTACCGAGTAATCGGGAAGACATTATTATTTTCGACCTAGGAGCCCGAGAAGTTGAGGACCGTAGAACCCTAACCCATCTTGGCTTTTTAGGTGTAGCGCGGAGACTATAACGGAGTAATTCGGAAGTAGTTGTTACGCGATGCTACGCTCGGACGAGTTTCTCTTGAGAATATTGCTAATTATTGAGTAATCAAGACGTTGGTAATATCCGAAGGAGGAATGTAGACTCTGGGAACTCTTAGAACATTGTCTTATAGGTGCGATTGAACCGTTAGTACATACCTTGGGGTGGGCTTTACCCTCGACTCCATGCTGAAACGTTAAACCTTTAAACCCCATGTTTGTGACCTTGCTTATGGTTGTTGCATAGCCATGCATTCATGAATCCATAAAACCCTTTTCCCTTGACTTTCAAGGAATTTGGAGGTCTTTCTTTGTAAACATCACAAGTCTCGTCAAGCTCAATGGATCTTGGGTGTTGATAGGGTGAAAACCCTAATCCACCAAAATGGATGATTGATCTTGATGATAACTTGATCGACGCTTTGATCCAATTCAAAATTCCTCTTCTATCTTCACACTTTGATGTTTACAACTTAATATCTTGAGTTCCGTGAAAGTCAAATAAAAACTTTCTTTTGCATATCATGCATCATCCAACACTTCACATGTCTTCTAAAACTGGATTTTGTGACGCCTGGATTGGCTTGCCAAAACTGGATAGCTGTTGATGTTCCTGTGGTTATGAACATTTCCGAGTAATGTTTTGTTTATTTTCCTTTGAAAAAAATTCGCTCTGCCCAAGGCGAAACGTATTTTGTGTCGGGCTATGAAAAATAATTCCTTTTGCTCTGCCCAAGGCAAAAGAGAAGTGTCTGGGCTCTTTGTTTCAAGTATTTCCCTTTAATGAATAAAAATATTATTTTGTCCACTACCGTTTTATTTTTTACTTTTTCAGGGAAATAGTAATGAAAATTAATTAATAACATCTTGTTTTATTTGCACAAATCGATTTCTAAAATAAAGCATAATCATATGTGCAGATTAATCCATGACTTAACCATCGAAAACAGTGATCCTATGCCCTCTCCCAACTTTGAATTCCCTGTGTTCAGAGCCGAAGAAGAGGATGATGAAGAGATTCCTGTTGAGATTTCCCGTTTGCTTGAGCATGATGAGAAGATTATTCAACCATTTGAAGAACCTGTAGAGTTGGTCAACTTGGGTGATGAAGAGGATAGAAAGGAAGTCAAAGTCGGAGCTTTGCTTATCCCGGAAGTTAAGGAGAAAATGTTGGAGCTTCTCAAAGAGTATGTTGACGTGTTTTCTTGGTCCTACCAAGATATGCCGGGATTGGACAATGATATTGTGGAGCATCGTTTACCGTTGAGACCCGAGTGTCCACCGATCAAGCAGAAGTTGAGACGGACTCGTCCTGACATGGCTGACAAGATTAAAGAGGAGGTTCAGAAGCAGATCAATGCAGGTTTCCTTGTTACATCGGTCTATCCTCAATGGTTAGCCAATATAGTGCCTGTCGCAAAGAAAGATGGTAAGGTTCAGATGTGTGTAGACTACAGAGATCTGAATAGAGCTAGTCCGAAGGATGACTTCCCATTACCTCATATTGATGTATTGGTCGACAGTACCGCCAGGTTCAAAGTCTTCTCTTTCATGGACGGTTTCTCTGGTTACAATCAAATCAAGATGGCACCGGAAGATATGGAGAAGACCGCTTTCATTACACCGTGGGGAACTTTCTGTTATCGGGTTATGCCGTTTGGTTTGAGGAATGCTGGTGCAACATACCAAAGGGCCATGACTGCTTTGTTCCATGACATGATGCATAAGGAGATCGAAGTGTATGTGGACGACATGATTGCCAAATCACAGACTGAGAAAGATCACTTGGAACATTTGTTGAAGTTGTTCCAGCGTTTGAGGAAGTACAAACTCCGTCTGAATCCCAACAAGTGCACTTTTGGTGTTCGTTCTGGAAGACTTCTGGGTGTCATTGTCAGCCAGAAAGGTATTGAAGTAGACCATGATAAAGTCAAAGCTATTCGGGAAATGCTCGCACCCAAGACGGAAAAACAAGTAAGAGGATTCCTTGGGAGACTGAATTACATTTCTAGGTTTATATCTCATATGACTGCTACCTGTGGGCCGATTTTCAAGCTTCTCCGGAAGAACCAAGGATGTGTATGGACAGAAGATTGTCAGAGAGCTTTTGATAGTATCAAAGAGTATTTGCTTGAACCTCCCATTTTGATTCCTCCAGTGGAAGGAAGACCTTTGATTATGTACTTGACTATATTGGAAGACTCCATGGGATGTGTGCTTGGTCAACAAGACGAGACTGGAAGAAAGGAACATGATGTATACTATTTGAGTAAGAAATTCACAGACTGTGAGTCTCGATACTCAATGCTTGAGAAAACCTGTTGTGCTTTAGCTTGGGCTGCTCGCCGTCTGCGCCAGTATATGATTAATCACACTACTTGGTTGATCTTCAAAATGGACCCAATCAAGTATATCTTTGAGAAGCCCGCCTTGTCTGGAAGAATAGCCCGTTGGCATATGTTGTTGTCCGAATATGACATTGAGTATCACACTCAGAAAGCGATCAAAAGGAGTATTTTAGCCGATCATTTGGCTCACCAACCAATTGATAACTATCAATCCATCAAGTTTGATTTCCCAGATGAAGATGTTATGTACTTGAAAGCTAAAGACTGTGAAGAGCCGTTACCTGAAGAAGGACCTGATCCCGAATCCCATTGGGGTTTGATATTTGACGGAGCTGTGAATTCCTATGGAAATGGAATTGGGGCAATCATCGTTACTCCCCGAGGCACTCATATCCCATTTACGGCGAGACTGAAGTTCGACTGCACGAACAACATGGCGGAATATGAGGCATGTATTATGGGTCTCGAAGAAGCAGTGGATCTAAGGATTAAAATTCTTGATATTTACGGAGATTTGGCATTGGTGATTAATCAAATCAAAGGAGAATGGGAGACTCGTCATCCTGGTTTGATCCCTTACAGAGACTATGCTAGAAGATTGTTAACTTTCTTCAACAAAGTGGAATTACATCATATCCCTAGAGATGAGAACCAAATGGCTGATGCTTTGGCTACTTTGTCCTCAATGTTTCAAGTAAATGATTGGAACGACGTGCCTACAATCCGAGTTATGTGTCTCGACAGACCTGCTCATGTGTTCTTAGTAGAAGAGATTACCGACGACAAACCGTGGTTCCATGACATTAAATGTGTTCTTCAAACTCAAGAGTACCCGCCTGGGGCATCCAATAAAGATAGGAAGACGTTGAGAAGATTAGCAAGCAGTTTCTTTCTCAATGAAGAAGTTTTGTATAAGAGGAATTATGACATGGTCTTGCTCAGATGTGTAGACAGACGTGAAGCAGACATGCTAATGCAAGAAGTACATGAAGGATCCTTTGGCACTCATGCCAACGGACATGCAATGGCTAGAAAGATGTTGAGAGCTGGTTACTATTGGATGACCATGGAATCCGACTGCTGCAAATATGTGAAAAAGTGTCATAAATGCCAGATTTATGCGGATAGGATGCACGTGCCGCCGACCCTCCTCAATGTTATCTCTTCACCTTGGCCTTTCTCTATGTGGGGCATTGAAATGATTGGAATGATTGAACCCAAAGCTTCAAATGGTCATCGTTTCATCTTGGTAGCGATTGATTATTTTACCAAATGGGTGGAAGCAGCATCTTATGCTAATGTAACCAGACAGGTGGTAGTCAGATTTATCAGGAATCAGATCATTTGTCGATACGGTATCCCGGGCAAGATCATCACTGATAATGGTTCGAATTTGAATAACAAGATGATGAGAGAGCTCTGTGAGGAGTTCAAGATCGAACATCATAATTCTCCCCCTTACAGACCGAAGATGAATGGGGCTGTTGAAGCTGCTAACAAGAACATCAAGAAGATTGTCCAGAAGATGGTGGTAACTTATAAAGATTGGCATGAAATGCTTCCGTTTGCTCTGCATGGATACCGTACTTCAGTTCGAACTTCAACAGGCGCAACCCCATTTTCCCTAGTTTACGGTATGGAAGCAGTACTCCCCGTGGAGGTTGAGATTCCGTCTCTGAGAGTGTTGATGGAAGATAAACTTTTTGAGGCTGAATGGTGTCAAAGTAGATATGATCAGTTGAATTTAATCGAAGAAAAAAGATCGACAGCTTTGTGTCACGGTCAATTGTATCAGCAAAGGATGAAGAAGGCTTTTGATAAGAAGGTTCGACCGCGCGAGTTCAGAGAAGGTGACCTTGTGCTCAAGAAAATATTATCTTTCCAACCTGATTCTAGGGGAAAATGGGCTCCGAATTATGAAGGACCGTATGTTGTCAAGAAAGTTTTCTCTGGGGGTGCCATGATTCTCACCAATATGGACGGTGAAGAACTCCCACGTCCCTTGAACGCCGATGCAGTCAAGAAGTACTTCGCTTAGGCAAACTTCTAGTCAAATCAGTCTTGGCATCTGAGCACATTCTGGAATTCAAAGTTGTTAGGGAGAATAGCGATCGTTGTTTTTGTATGACCTGTTATTTCATGTATTATTTCCCCAAGCTTTTGTAAACCGTTGGAGTCGCGTTGTTAGCGAACAACCTCTTATTAATGAAATTTGAGCATTTACCTTTTGTGGGCAAAATTTTAATTTTTATGAAAAATACTTGAAACAAGTTTACTTAAAATGTTCTTATTTTAAAAAAAAAAAGGTGTCGTGAATAACGAAAGGAATATTAACAGTTTGTTCCAAGGATGGTCAAGGCACGAAATGCAAAGCAGTACAGTAGTTTATCCTTGCATGATGAGCATGTTTCGTTTCAAAATTGCCATGAGGTGTTGGTTGTGTAAACTTGTGTTTCTAGTGGTACTAAGTTTGGTGACTCCCCAGCTTTTCCAGTTGAGCATTGTTTTGGCTATCTCTAGTTGGGCGATTTCCGAAGTTTGGTACGTTTTGTCTCATACCGTGATCTATTGGTGTCAGAAGATTGGGTTTGATTGCTTTTCTCCTCAGAAGACTTGGACCTTGTAGCGTGACACCCTCCAACGTTGCTTTGTGTTTCCAGTTCTGTTTATCCCCCGTCTTTTCAAGATTGGCCGAGTATCTATTTTGCTGTGACATCTTATTATCTCCAAGATATTCCATCTGTCTGTTTTGTCAGCATAACATTCATTTATTCATTTACACTCATACCAGCATGCATATCCACATTCGCCGTTGATTTTGGGTCGTACTTTGTTTATTCGAACAACGTACATTTTTTTCTTTCCAGGTAGAAAGTCAGCTTAGGTAGAAAATGTGTTTCTTTTTCTAAGTTCCCCAACTGAGCTAATCCTCATGGATGATTTTGGTTTAGCCTACCTTGCCCACTTCTGAATACGATGAATTCCCCAATTTTGAGTTACTTTCTCATCGGGTGGAGTCTTGTTTGACTGTGTTCTCTCTGGTTTATTCCTAGATGAAGTTGTTGCCTCTTGTATAGGCTATCTCTTTAACTTTCCCCAGTGAGTTTGCGACCTAGACGGTTGGTGCATTTATTTTGCACATTTAAGTATATGATCTCCTCGGGAAGGATTGATTCAGGGTTCTCTTTGGCGAAGATTTTTATTCTCTGCCAATATCATCGCAGTTTCCTTCTGAATTATTTTGGAAAACGACAAGCGGCAGCTCTTCATGAGCAACTTGTGCGTTATAGACACCGTTGGAAAACGACAAGCGGCAGCTCTTCATGAGCAACTTGTACGTTACTTTTTGAAAGCGCCGAGCAGCAGTTCTTCACGAGCTACTAGTGCGTTATTACTTTTTGAAAGCGCCGAGCAGCAGTTCTTCACGAGCTACTAGTGCGTCATTTTATCTTTTTGAAAGCGCCGAGCAGCAGTTCTTCATGAGCTACTAGTGCGTCATTTTATCTTTTGAAAGCGCCGAGCAGCAGTTCTTCACGAGCTACTAGTGCGTCATTTTATTTTTTCTGAAAGCGACAAGCAGCAAACTCTTCATGAGTTACCAGTACGTTATTACTTTTCTGGAATACAACAAGTGGCAGCTTCTTTATTTGAGCAGCTTGTATGTTATCGGTATTTTCTTTGGACAACAACAAGCGGCAGCTTCTTTATTTGAGCAGCTTGTATGTTATCGGTATTTTCTTTGGACGACAGCAAGCGACAGCTTCTTTATTTGAGCAGCTTGTATGTTATCGGTATTTTCTCTGGACAACGACAAATGGAAGTTTTCTTTATTTGAACAACCTTCGTATCTACAGTCTTATTACCTCAGTATTAACGAGTATATCTCTGAAAATCTAGCAAAGAAGTCTGTTACGAATCTATACCTCCAGAAGTCGGTAATCCGTTATCAGCAATTTGATACTCTCTGTCTACCATCGACCTTGAGTTGCGAACTCACTGTTTTGGATCAATGATCTGTTATGGCCTATGCAAGATGCTCTCTTTGTTAGGGTTAGAGGTTGTATTCCCTCGATTTTATTCGCTGTCAGGAGTCTGTCGTTTGAAGTCGATAGCTCGTTTTCCCCAGTAGCGTATAATTCATGTCTCTGTGTTTTGTTGGTGTTCGATTCCTCCAGCATTGTCTTGTTTCATACAATATCTTTCTCTGTGAATTCATGCACTACATTCACATCACTGCCTGATGACGGCATCATAGGACAAAATTTGCGTAATTATGTATTTAAGTACCTTCAATCTCGTCGAGACGAAGACTTTAATCTTCATATCTCCGGATAGAAGGAACTTAAATAGGGGCAGCTGTTGTACCCCAAATTTTGACCTAAGATACCGTCTTCCATCTGCATCATTCGCATTGCAAGGGTTTTGACATATTTTATCAAACTTTCAAAGCAGTGTAAAAATTCACAACTTTTTCGGGTCGGGAGCTGTTTATTTGTTGAACGCTAAATTTATTAACTAATCAAGATTTAAATGACGTTTATTAATTATTCATTATCTTAAATTTAAATAATTGGAATCTATTTTTTCAATTGTTATATAATTTAAAGACTTATGAATAATGAAATAAACATTTGAGAACGGGTTTATTAATTGATCAACAATGATTATTTAATTCTTTATCATTCTAGGTTAAATAATTAAAATTCTATTTTTAATTATTATAATTTAGAATTTTATGAATAATGAATTAAATAGTTGAATTTGTTAATTTGGTCAATGATTTTTATTTATTTGTTTGTCATTCTGAATTTAAATGATTGGATTTGATTTTCAATCATTATATAATTTAAGGAATTATAAACAATAAATAAATAATTGGAAAGAAAAAAGAATTAATTGGGAATAATAGAATTTTATTCACTTTATTCTATTTATTACAATTATCATTTAAATATTGTGTTATTACAAAATATTTATAATGGCAATTACACAAATGCTTAAAGTAAAATAAAAAGCTATTTTTCTAAATTCTAATTCTAAATCTTCTATCCAATGCTCTTGTCTGCTCATTTAATTTTACCTGCGAAAACAATTAAAAAAAGTCAGAATTGAATAAACAATTAAGAGCAAAAAAAAATAAATTTAATGTTCATCATTAAAAGCAAACGGCCGGAATCAGTTTACCCTTTTTGCAAATCACGGGATTTCTCCCGGTTCACAAAAAGGGAGGAATTTTTATGAATGCACAATTAAAAAATATCACATTTCAAAATCAATTGCATTTTTGTCAAAAAGCCCACTGCATATTTCAAATATGTATAAATTCAATTTTTGGTCAAAACTGCATAAGCCACAAATCAACAGCATGTGTAAGTTCACAAACAAAAGGCCAACGTAAACTTATTGCAACTTAAGAAGAAAGATGGCATAGGCTCCTCTACTGTACAAATGCAGTGGACAGAGTAATATGCAGTTTTAAAACAATGTATGCAAGCAATATATGTTTCCATTTTTCATCATATTCCATCCTATTGCTTTTTCAGAACAGCAGTACAAGATATCACATTTATGTATCATTTATGTACTTGAAAGAGAAGAGAGAAGAGGTTCAGTTTTGCAGGTTTTGGTTTAAGCATGAAATAGGAATAAAGTCAACCATATGTAGCAGCATATGTGCAGAGCATCAGAAAAATATATTAAATATATCCAAACCTGAGCCATCAACAAAGAGGCAACGGCTATATGAGAGAAAAACCCCTTCAAAAGGATAGGATAACCTGCAGGGAGGATGGTTCTAGACAAGATCTATCAAAGCAAAAACCATTTTTTTGCTCCAAGGCTAAACCATTCAGCATAGCATAAAAACCATTTCCAAGCATACTGACCAAAAACCATAAACACCATAACCTGCAGGGACGATTTTTAGAGAGGGGGGGGACAAGACTATCAAAGCAAAAAACCATTTTTTGCTCCATGGCAAAACCACAGAACCTGCACCAAAACTATTCAAAACCATAACATAAGGCAAAACCACATAACCTGCTTCATAACCTGCATACTGTATCAAAACCATAGATAAAATAGTATTATCCAAAACCATTCAAAAAACCGACATCAACGGGAAATATTGACTTTGAATCCAACAACAACCGTTCACATAGAATCAAAATCAATTGCAGCAATCTACAACTCACTTGCAACTATTCAATATTCCAACCAGTTTTTTTAGACGAAGAATAAGAGAAGAATTAGTAGCAGAAAGCAAAGAGCGAGAAATCTTCGGAGCTTACTTGACTTCGCCGGAATTGTACCGTCGGACTAGCTCCGACCATGTGAGTTTCTTCAGTTTTTCGCATAAATCTTTATACCGTTGTGTTGCCTTTGTCTCACTGGATAATAATCCTCTCTTAATTTCTTGAAATCATATAAAATGGCCATTTAAAATCATTGCGGGTCCTGCTGAAAAGCCAATGTTTGTTGTTAACTACAAGGATGAAGATAAGCAATTTGCTGCTGAAGAGATCTTTTCAACGGTTCAGATGAAGATGCGTGAGATTACTGAAGCTTACCTTGACTCTGCAATTAAGAATGTTGTTGTTACTGTCCCTGCTTACTTTAGTGATTCTTAAC
This sequence comes from Vicia faba, assembly GCA_948472305.1. Classification (NCBI taxonomy): domain Eukaryota; kingdom Viridiplantae; phylum Streptophyta; class Magnoliopsida; order Fabales; family Fabaceae; genus Vicia; species Vicia faba. The sequence continues at coordinate 21,441,771 of OX451735.1, forward strand.
GTCAAGCTCCCAAGGATGCTGGGGTGATTGCTGGTCTTAATGTCATTGCGAATCAATGAGCCCACAGCAACACATCAAATCCCTATTCTAACACCGGCAATAACTCAATAGATAAAATTTCAAAAAAACTCATAATGTTGCAAGACCGACACAATCATATAAACACTGTTAATTTAAAGTCAATTTGAAATAATATAGAAAATTCACAAACCTTTTTTTTCAATTACCAATTCGACTTTACGATTCATCACTATCATCTTCATTCAATTCTTCTGCCACTCTCAAATCCGCAACGCCAAACCAAAGCAGCTTCTCAATTTCTTCATCAATCTTCACCATCCCTAACTCCCATAGTTATCTCCATGGTACAACATCATTATCTCCCTCATATCTATGCCGAATCACCATCATTATCTCCTTCTGTAATCACCCCTTTAACCTTCAGCATCATTACAGATTTAAATCCAAAACAAAACCATTATTTCACACACAAAAACATACCATTCAAATCTAAAAATTTGAAGAAGAAAAGAAGCAAAGTACCTTCAACCTTCATCACCGAAACATCACCTTCACTGTACGCTAACAGTAAACCCGTTCCGATTCTGCAAGCACCCTGTTTGCACGGCACCAATCTCCCTTCATCCACCGATCGCCCCCTCATAACCTTCATCCGCTCTCCATCTACTTTATCTCCATCAATTTTCACCTTCTCCGCTAACCTTCTGTTCTCCTCCATCGTAACATGCAGCTCCCTCTTCCCTCCCCAACAACCTCGTCTCAATTCTGCGACAAACACCCTGAACCACTATCATCACCGTCCCGAATCTCCTCATCATTCCGCTCTTCATCTCCATCAATATGCCATTGTTATCTCAACCCACGCTCACAGTAAACAATCACACGTTTCCCTCTATTTTCCAATATTACCACAATCATCGTAACCTCACTCAATTTCCACCACCTTTCATCATCCATCGCGTCAAACTGCAATCTGCGAAGCTCGTCACCTCATTACTATCGAACCGCTCTCCAATTTCCGACAACCACAATCTTCATTATCATCACTGTGACCCAGTTCCTTGTTTACTCGTGAGAATCGCTGTGAGTTATTGGCATTCGTTTATCGGTTTGGGAGGATTAATTTGTGAATAAAAGAGAGAGAAAGAGATGTGTGAAATAATCTAGCGTTTTAGGATCCAACAGCAGCGGCCAGTTTACAACTTTTCCTAGGTTTTTTTGTTACAGCATTGTGTTTCTTTTCTTGGGTCTGGGTCCTCCAACGACCCGGTCCAATTCCCTCAACCAAGCTCAGTTTTTTTTTAAACTTAAGCCCATTCTAATTGCTACTCCCACCCCTTTTTTTTATATAGACTCTTTAGTTTAATTCTATTCCTTTTCTTAGCTAACTTATTTAATTTAGATTAGTTAGTTTCTTAGAAACAAACATATAGTTTTAATTAGACAATTTTTAATATTTTACCCAAATCTTATTTAGTTTAAGTTTAGGTTTATTTAATAATTTTAGTCTTCCTTATTTCTAATTAGATTTAAATTCATGACTTGTAAGTTTTATTTAGTTTGGAAATATTTAATATCTCTAAAAACATATGAAAGTAAAAAAATGAGAAAACTAAAAAACATGCTATTTTTCTTTAATTTACTCCCCTCATTTTGGTTAAATACTAATACAAAAAAGACATAAAAAATAGAAACTTAAAAACTTAAAAAACATTTCTATTAATTCTCATTACTTTTTATCTATGCTAAAATGCGTAACCAATTAAAACATTTTTCTCTTCATATATTAAACAAAAATCTAAAAAATGCATGTTCACACTCAGTCTCTCATTTAATTGTTGTGTGTCATTATCCGCTTAATTTTCTGTCAATTATTTCATCGTACTTGATTATTCTGTTTGTGCCAATCCAAGGGAATTGTCTAATTTTTGTTGACTTCATGTCGATAAAAAATAACATCGTGCGAATACCCTCATTTCATTAAAACTTAGGATAATTTTCTCTCAAATATTCAACCCTTTTCAAAATTCATGCCATTTTAAGTCAAAACTTCGACGTTAGGTTGTCGTATCTTCAAAAACCCGTCTGTATCCCGTTTCGGCCAAAACGATTCATTTTCAATCAAGCAATCAATTTTAGATGAAAACAGATATTTCAAAAGGTTCCTATAGAGTACTATAGATGCATTGGGTGCTAATACCTTCCCATTGTATAACCAACCCCCGAACCATAAGATCTCTTTTCAAAAACGCTTTGTATTTTTTATTAGTATTTACATTGCATATCTAGGGTTTTATTTCGCTCTTTTCCCTTTTCCTTTGGAAACAATAAAGCGCGGTGGCGACTCTTGCTTTTGGGAGACGAATTAATCAATAATTCGATCTCCGATTTACCCCGCTACATTTTTTATCGCTACACCTCTATATATACACAACAAAGCCAGGCCACAAGGACACACCTACACACCGCCTAAAGAAGCCACAAAAAATTGCAAAAAAAATCAACAAAGTTGTCAAACTCGAAACCATCGATCTAGTCTTATTCAATCCCTTCCAGGAGTCCATTCTAATCATCACACAAGCCCAACACACTCCAGAACTCGTGAATCACCTTGCTCCGGTTGGTATAAAATTTTGACTTTTGATCTTTAATTCTCCATATCATAAACTGTTTATTAACATCCATATAGATTCATACTAATGCTAGAAACGATTTAGGACCTTTTTCCTTTGAGTTTAAGTGCAGGAAACACAAAATGCCATTGTTAGGGCATCCATGGCCATTGAGCTTCATTCTCCTGGATATTATGAATTTCAGACCAAACCGACCCTTCGATCATATTCGTAAGCGTCCATTTAGTCTAGTAGGGTTATTAGTTTGCTTGTTTTCATTGATTTATGCAGGATTCGATTTATTGGGCCATCAGAGAAGATGATAGAATTTTGACTCCGGCCAAGCCAACTTATCTGAATCCGGCGCCCATGTGTCTCCTTCCCGCTGGTGCATTCAGTCAGCGCACGTTTTTTTAATTTGAATAATTACTGTTTTATTTTTACATATAATGTTATGGTTTTATTTGCGTCAATGAATAATAGGTTGGTTGAGATGGTAAGACGTATACGTGCGATGAGAGAGGACCTGGGTTAGATACCCAGGTCTGAGGTTTTATTTTTCTAATTTCTTCCTGCAGATCCAATATTCCAGATCCCAGTGCGTGCATCATGCGCCCTCACTCTCAACCACTATATCATCCTGAATCCAGATCCAGCATCCCAGGCGCGTTCCCCATGATACACACTACTGGAGTTGTCCTCACTGGATCCAGCGCTGGCATACTGGGCTTGTATCTAGTTTTCAAATATGCACCCCCCGGGTTGCATCACAACATCAAACCCATTTTCTGTTTTTTATTTCATTTTAGCTTTATTTGTTTAATTATTTTATATCATTTTAAAACTATTTTTTATTTGTATGATAAAATCAAAAAAAGTCACAAAAAATAGACTTAGGATTTTCTAAATTAATTCATTTTTTGCAAATTAATTAAATTAATTATTTTGACCTTATTTTATTATTTAAAAGTAATTAGAACTAGGTTCATTATAATTCAAATTTTTCTCAAACAAAAATGCAAAAAATAGTAGAATTAATTTTATTTTATTTGATTAAAATTAACTTTAATTAATAATCACATTTAGTTTTTCTTATTCAATTTTAATTTAAGTATTTCTTAAAATAAACAAAAATAAAAAAGATTTTCTTATTTTACTTAGAACCATTTAGGGTTTAGACGTTCCTTTCGACTCGCGCACATTATTATATTTTATTTTTTCCAAATTATTGTAACTGCTCACAGTCTGTAATAGCTTAATTTAGGATTTTTCTTTACTGCTTTTATCTCCCCTATTTTTGGGCATGTAAATACCCCATCCCCAAAGCATTGTAATCGCATAGATTTAAATTCCCACATTTTAAATTCCTGTACATATTAACTGTTTAGATGCATGACTAATAGGATTGCATGACAAGAGCATAATAAATCAAACACTAGCAATCTTAACACAAAAGACAAATAACTGAAACAAGCACACTTGCACATATATACCTCTAGGGTACCCCAGTTCGGTTGCCTTCGGAAATAGTCACAACTCTCGAAACATGAGAGATTTTAGTGGCTACCCTCCGATTCAAAAGATCATAAGTCCATCGATGACCCTCTCGACGTTGCCTCGGTAAAAATATGATCTTAGAACCCTAGGATAGTTACTAAAACTTCTTGCCTAGTTGCCTTTGTGACTATAAAACGTCCATTCGAATATCCCTCAAACATCCAACGACTAGGGCTACCTACTCACTAATAGTAGGATAGAATTGTCTAAAGGAAAGGAGGAAAATAACGACCTTTCGAGTAAAGTAGATAACTGTTAGATACTTGCTCAAAAAACAAATTTTCACACTTACACAAAAACATTTCAAAACACTTTGTCAACACTCTTGAGGACTGATACAAGAGTTATCATAAAGCGAATCTCCGCACTAAGGCAATTTCAAAAACTTTTCAAAAACACGCAAAAGCACAAGGTATTTCAAAAATGAGCTAAGCATCTAAGAGCCCGTAGATAACTATGGATGGAAAGGGTGCTAACACCTTCCCTTTCCATAATTTACCCTCCTTACTCAGAAAATAGTCTCGAAAGGTATTTCCTATTATTTTCACCCTTTCCTTTGTTGGATAAAATAAAAGTCAGTGGTGACTCTTACTAACCGCAACATTTTCAAATACAAATGCAAAACCAGTATAATAGTCAGTTCTGCCACCATATCACAGTGTCTTCTGATATGTTGGCCATTAATGCTATATTGGATCGTTCATCTTCTTATTTGGTTTCTACTTCAGAAGATTCTGAGTCATCCCAAGTTGCCATGAGACTTTTCTTATTTTCTTTGAAGAACTTCTTTTTAAGCTTTTCTTTCTGAACTTTGGGGTAGTTGCTTTTGTAGTGACTTGGCTCTTTGCATTCGTAGCTGACGACATATTTGTTTCTAGACTTTTTGTATCCAGAGGATGATTCAGAGTGATTACCTGTTCTTCCGGGGTTTCTGAATTTCCTCTGTTTGTGCTTCCATAGTTGATGGACTCTTCTGGAGAGAAGAGATAGTTCATCTTCTTCTGATGAGGATCCACCAGAGATTTCTTCTTCTGCCTGAAAAGCTTTATTTTCACATTTTTTTTTATTATATTTAAGAGCAAGAGACTTACCTTTCTTCTGGGGCTCATCTTCCTCTAGTGATATTGTGTTCAGATTTTTGGCGAACTTTAACGTTGTGACCATAGGTCTCCACTTCTTGGGTAAGCTTTTGACAATTTTCTTTATGTGATCTACTGTGGAGTACCCTTTATCCAAAACTTTCAATCTAGCAACCAGAATTTGAAATCTTGAGAACATTATCTCGATAGTTTCTTCTTCTTCCATTTTGAAGGCTTCGTACTTCTGAATAAGTGCAAGAGCTTTGGTCTCTCTGACTTGTGTGTTGCCTTCATGCGTCATTTTTAGAGATTCAAACATATTCTGAGCAGTTTCTCTGTTGGTGATCTTCTCATACTCACTATATGAGATAACACATAAAAGGATTGTTCTTGCTTTGTGATGGTCTCTGAATTCTTTCTTCTATTCATCAATCATCTTCTTTCTATTGATCTTCTGACCTTTTGCATCGACTGGATAAATGTAGCCATCAGTTACCATGTCCTAAAGATCAACATCATGAGCTAGAAAGAAACTCTTAATTCTTCCTTTCAAGTAATCGAATTTTTCTCCATCAAAGATTGGAGGTCTGCCGCTGATTTTGTCCTTCTCATCATGGTTATCGTTGTTGTCATTTTGACTAGGTTCCACCACCGCGTTTTTCTTTCCTATGATCTTTGTGTGACACGGTTAAGTGTTAGCACCCAGAATCATGCACTTTGATGCCAATTTTGAAGGATAGAAAAACACAAGAAAAGGAATTTGAATTGGGTTTTTCAAACATTAAGGCTATAAAACACGTTGGTTATCCCGGTTCGTTTTGAACTCAAAACTACTCCAGTCCCCCGCCAAGGTGATTTCGCCTCTCTTAATCAAGGTCTTAATCCACTAATCACAAATGATGACAAATTCACAAAGGCAACTGTCAACGTCTTCTTGAGATCAAACCACAACTTGGTTTCTTAAGGAATTACAAAAAAAATTGATTATACAATGTATTTGAGTTTACTTATAACAAGCTTTATCACAACTGTGATGTTTACACAAATTTATCACAAAGGAATAATTAAATAGATAAGAAATATGAGAATGTTTTTAATCGCTCTTATTGGAATGCGTGAGTGTTTGATTCTTCTCCAATATTCTTTATATAGGAATTTGATCCAAGAGATCCGTTGGAGACATGTGTGATATTTCTGGAAGGTTGATGATTTGATGTTAATGTCCTTTCCAAAAATATAGATGTTGTTACCAATCATAATTATTCTCCTTCAGAATTTTCACTTATCAGAGTATAGCTTGCAGCTTGATTCTTCAGAAGTTATAATATTAGAACTTATTTTCTTCAGGCGTGTTACTTGGATTTACTTCTAAGTTGTACGCATATTCTGATCAGAGTTTCAGCGCGTGATTCAGACGTCAACTTCTATGCTTTTTCATCATAACTTCTTTGTACATTTAATCAAACGATTAGAGAGCATAATTGTTATTCATAATAATCATATAATTGTTATCATCAAAACTAATACTTAGATGTAGAACCAAACTATGTTCTAACATTTTCCCTTAGCTAGTAAGCTTTAGATATGAACACACCTTTTGATTAGAATAACAAGAGTGGATCCTATGGAGTACCACAGACGTAAGAGGTGCTAATACCTTCTCCTTGTGTAATCGAATCCCTTACCCGTATCTCTCGGTCGCAAGACCTTGATTTCACCCTTCTTAGGTTTAGTCAATGTTTACCTTACCCTTCTGGTGGGATAAAAAACGTTCGATGACGACTTCATTGATTTTCTCTCGATGGTTTTTTCGCCAATTGTTTCACCTAGTGATCAAAATCTTCTTGTTCATTGGGTCGAACAACTTGTAACTTCCTGTCGAATGATATCCTAGTAGGATCATCTGACTCGACTTGTCATCAAGTTTTCTTCTCAACTAATCTGGCACATGACTATGTGCTATAAATTCAAATACCTTCAGATAACTCAAGATATGCTTTACACCAGACCAACATTCTTCTGGAGTAATTCCTTTAGCTTCTTCGTCAGACATCTGTTTAATATGTATGTTGTTGTCGACACAACTTCACCCAAAAACTCTTTAGGCAAATGCTTGCCTTTTAACATACTTCTCACCATATTCATGATGATTCGATTCTTCCTTTATGAAGTTCCATTCTATTATGGAGTGTAGGGTGACACCACCTCATGCACAATCCCTTCTTTTTCACATGATTCATCAAAGTCTTTCGATACATACTCTCCACCATCGTCAGTTCTTAAAACTTTAAGCTTTCGACCACTTTGTCTTTCGACCATAGATTTAAACTTGGCAAATATCTCGATCACTTCACTTTTCTTCTTGATCAGGTAAGTCCATAGTTTTTGACTAAAATCATCTATGAATGTAACAAAGTATTTCTTACCTCCATTCGAATCCATCTGGATTGGTCCACATGAATCAGAGTATATGATTTAAAGAATAGCCTTCAACTTGCTTCATGCATCCTTGTTGAAGATGTTATTGTGCTGCTTTGCCTGCACACATTCCTCACACACCTCGTTTGGAATGTCAATTTCTGGCAACCCTGAAACCATATTTCTTCTTTCAAATATCTAATTTCTCTAAAGTGTAGATGACCTAGTTGATAGTTCCATATCCATTCATCTCTTCTAGCTGCAGTCGAAAGGCAGTTGTGCTCCATCACATTAAGTTCAATCTTGAAGGTTCTATTTTAAGACATGAGATCCTTCAAGATTAACATTCCATTTGCATCGACGACTCTCGTCATCTTGTCTTTGATCAATAATTTAAAGTTCTTTTCGACCAACGACCCTATACCGAGCAAATTGCTCTTCATGCCTGGTATGTACAACACATTAGAAATCATTGACCTCTTGCCATCTTTCCTCATAATCATAACATCACAAATACCTTCAGGTGCTAGGGTATTGTCATTTGCGAATTTCACCATGTTCTTCATCGAGGGTTTTATGTAGGCAAACCAATATTTCCTTTTAGACATGCGTGATAAGAATCCTGAATCTAAGTACCATTGGTCCTTCAATTTCTCTTCATATTTTGTTGTGACCATCAACATCATCTCTTCTTCTTAACGTTTTGAAAACTTTGCATCACTTTCTTGATTCTTTCCCTTTTTTGGGAAATCACTAAAATAGTGACCATACTTCTAAAAATTGTAACACTGAATGTGACTCTTGTCAGGCTTTCAAACACCACATCTTTCTCTACCTCCAGCACCACCTCTTCAGTTACCTTGGTAATGGGGTCTTCTTTGATTCGACATAATTCATTCATGTTGGTTTCCTCTGTTAGTCAAATTGTTGTAACCACCTCTATCTTTGTCGGCCCACTTTCCTTTGCCTTTACTTTCTTTTGTTGATTGTGCCTGCAAAGTCATACCACTCTTCGATTTGTCTGCAACTCTTTCAGCTATTCTTTATTCATGAGATTCAAGCGTCTCTTGAAACTCTTCTTTTGTTAACTTCGACAAATCTTTTGATTCTTCTATGGCTACCACCACGTGGTCGAACTTAGGAGCTAAAGACCTTAATATCTTTGAAACAATAGCTCTTGTTGTTAACGCTTCTCCACATACCTTGATTTGATTCACTAGTTTTGTAGCCCTAGTGAAGAAATCAGACATGCTCTCGCTATCTTCCATCTGAAGCAATTTATATGTTCTTTTGTGAGTTTGTAACCTCACCTCTTTCACCTTTTCCGCACTTCCAAAAGACTTCTCAAGTATATCCCAAGCTTCTTTTGCAAATTTTGAATCATTCACATTTTCGAAATTTTCTGGACTCAGACATTGATGAGTTATAAAGAGTGCTTTATAACTCTTCTTCTCTGATTTTATGTGTTCTTTCTTTTCTTCTTTTGAAGCGTCTTCTCCAAGCGCTTTTAATCTATCCTTTACAAGATCCCAAAGACCTTGACACCTGAATATAACTCTCATCTGTTTGCACCAATTCTCATAGTTATCTACTTTTAGAATTGAAAGACTTGTTGGATAATTCTCATTCTCATAATTCACCGCCATCTTGATATCTTCTTCTTCCCTTGATCGCTCAACCAGAGATCTGATACCAGATGTTGGAAATCCACCACATCTATGATGAATTTCTATCTATATTGATGAACAAGATTGTTATCACTCACACAATAATGATGAAAAGAAAAGAAATTGAAGGAAGAAAAGATTTAGGATTTTTGCAGAGTAAGTCTCTGTCCACAAAGTGTGGAAAAACTTTTATTCACTTGCAACTGCAAATACTGTGAATGAATGAATTGATTACAAAAATAGGGATTACTTCCTCTATTTATAATTGAGCTTGCTTTCTCCTTAAGTCAAAAATCTCAAAACTATAAAAGCCCAAAATATGTATTTTAGACTAGACCTAAATCAAATCTGTGTGTAACAACCGACTTACGACACTTCGATACACCTTATATCCGAACAACAACATACTTCGACACAAGAAATTACATATTTAGCACTATCAAAAACTTGCCCATATATCAAAGAGCTTGTCCAAATCTGTTGAGATTTCAGCCAAGAGTAACAAGACCTCGTCCGAGTAGCAAGAGCTCAACTTAGAGCCCAGACATCATTATTCTTTGAACCAACTCAACCCTTAATATTGAAGCCTTCTGGATTAAGCTAAGCCCAACTCCAAATGATATGAAGTGTTTATTAAAAGAATTGTACTAAACAGACAAATCATTCAAAGTAGATTAAGGGTTTCGATGGACCAAAACAAGACAAGGAAGCATGAGCATTGGTGGTCATTAATTAGCTTTAAGCGTGCAAAATACTCATAGTTGTAATATGGTAATCAATTGTGCTTCACTTGTCCTACATTGATGGAATAATAATGGTGTATTTTTGCGACTAGAAATTTAATTTAAAGTATCGTATAATATATTTAAGGCTTAAATGCAGTTTTGACCCCCCTAGTTTAAGGTTTTTGGAGTTTCGATCCCCCTAGTTTAAAAGCCAGGTTTCTAGTCCCCAAAGTTTTCAAATTTGGGATTTTTGAAGCCCCCTCCATCTGGCTGCCCAAAAAGTGACATGGCACAGGGAGAGTAATGCCACGTTTTTTTTTTTTTTCTTTCGAACCTTAATTTTGCCCATGAGGAGAAGAAAAAAAAATTATTTAAAAAAAAAAAAAAAAAAAAAAATACGTGGCATTACTCTCCCTGTGCCATGTCACTTTTTGGGCAGCCAGATGGAGGGGGCTTCAAAAATCCCAAATTTGAAAACTTTGGGGACTAGAAACCTGGCTTTTAAACTAGGGGGATCGAAACTCCAAAAACCTTAAACTAGGGGGGTCAAAACTGCATTTAAGCCTATATTTAATTTATTATAATAATATAAACTTTGTTTAAAATATAATTTTATAATTCAATTTTGATTGAATTGTTTTGCATTATAAGAACCGAAAGTTGATCAAATTTTTGTTTTTTTACAATTGATCAAATGAGCTATTTAAAATCTGTTATTTTATTTTATTTTTATTATTATCTTGGATTGAATTGAAAGGTTTATTTGGTGATGGTACACTGTGCCTTTTTGTAAAAATAAATATTATACATATTTGGGTTTATTTAGTGAAGGTACATTGTTCCCGTCAAATGTAACTAAAAGCATTTGCGACATTTTAGTGAAATTATATAACCACAATTTGATACGTCTTTTGAGTTATATTTTGGGCATGCATGATTGTCTACAAGAGTGCAATGCATCATCATGAATCATATTCACCATTGTAAATTATTAACTTTTGGATGAAATACCTAATTTTGTACTTTATCTTTACCTAATTGTTTAGTTTACGTATCAGTTTATATTTCGTGACAACATCAAAATTAACCAAACATGTTTCGAGAAAAAGTTATCATCGTACGTAACTATAATATTTTTTGTGTAAGAACATTATCACATATATCTCTTAAATAAAAAAGATTATCACATATATAATCAAAAACAAAAACAAAAACCTTAAAAACCAATCACACGCCATAGATTTCCCATATTACCAATTACATACTGACAACTTAGGTAGAGGAATTATTAAATCTATTAACCTTTTGTGAAAAAATTGAATTCAATATAGTAACCTATATGGTTATCATTAGTGTAAAATTAGTATTTTTAAAATTTGTTGTATTTTACAACGTTAATTAATTTAGTGATGATTGATATTATTCTTGAAATCTCGATTAAGAGTAGATTAGAATCACTTAATATTAAAATTGATTCCGAAAAACAAATTTGCTCTATTTTCTTATTTTTTTTATTTGGCACTATATGTCACACAATTTGAATGGCAAAGTGATAGATTTTATATGATAAAAAAAAGATAACTAGTGAAGTAAATTGCATGTGCATCTTTTAAAAATATATTTAAATTATATACATTTAAAAATTGTTTTATACTATGTCAATCAATTATCACATCATTGAAAAAATTTTACTTTTGTATACTGAAAAAACGAAAACCACTCAAACACGATCACTTTCTTATATTACCAATTGCGTAATGACAACTTAGAAGAAGAGGAATTTATAATACTAATATTTTTTAAATAAATAAAAAATAAAAAAAAATAATTATAATTATTTGTGTGTGAGGCATTTTTAAAGTGTTTGTTTTAGATGAAATAGAAAAAAGAGAAGTTGGTGAGAAAGAGAAGTTGAAGAGAGATGTTTCATTTTTCTTGTTTGGTTTGATGAGAAATAGAGAAGAGAGAATGGAATTATGTGGGTCTCATTACTTTTTATAATCTCTAAAAAAATGAGAAGAAAGGAGAAATAGAAATAATTTTTTTTTTTGCTTTATTCCATATTTACCTTTGTATTATTTTAATAAAGTTAAATATATTATATTTTATATATTTTTATAATAAAAATAATTATGTTTTTTCAAAATTTTACACATTTTTTTCTCTTTTATTTCTCTCATATTTCTCTTATAACAAGCAGTTTTATAAGTCTTTTTTACTTCGTACATCTCTCTCTCTTCTCTCTCTCTCTCTCTCTCTCTCTCTCTCTCTCTCTCTCTCTCTCTCTCTCTCTCTCTCTCTCTCTCTCTCTCTCTCTCTCTCTCTCTCTCTCTCTCTCTCTCTCTCTCTCTTCTCTCTCTCTCTCTCTCTCTCTCTCTCTCTCTCTCTCTCTCTCTCTCTCTCTCTCTCTCTCTCTCTCTCTCTCTCTCTCTCTTACTTATTTCTCACTTCTCACTTTCTCTTTACAATCGATCACACCCTGAATGAGGAGAGAACAAGAGAATAATAAAGAAATAAGAATTGTATTATTCACAACGAATTGTACAAAATAATAATACAAACTATGACTATTTATATAAAATTTTAATTGGGCTTGGACTTACCAATTTCGATTATGTTTGATATTATATATATAATATTTCAACATATCTAACTTGGATTATATTTGATATTATATCTAATATCTCAACATACCCACTATAATCTAAGTCGTCGAACATACGTTAATCATAGTCAATCTACTATTCCTAATTTCTTTCTCAAATTAAGGAATGTGTCAATCTTCAATCTTTTGGTGAAAATATCGGTCAACTATGCTTCACTTGAGCAATGCTTAACTTCAAGTTCACCTCGATTTACCTTTTCCATCAAAAAGTGAAATCTAGCTTCAATATGCTTACTTTTTCCATGCAAAACTGAATTCTTCGCCAGATTTATGGTTGACTTGTTGTCGATTTACAATACAAGAGATTTCTTTACTTTGACCTCCATTTCTTCAAGTATCAATTTGATCCAAATTGTTTGACATGCATCATAGGATCCTGCTATATATTCAGCTTCACACAATGATAATGTCACCACAAGTTACTTTTTCGAACACCGTGAGATTGAGACACCGAATACTTGAAATATCTAGTTGTGCTTCTTCAATCTTTCTTATCTCAACACCAATCAGCATCTGAAAAACAATTAACTGTAGCTTATTTTCTTTCATAGTTTTTTCGAAATAGTATTCCATAGTTTATCGATACTTTTAAGTATCTCAGGATTCTTCTTGCAACCTTCATGTGTGACACCCTTGGTTCACTCAAGTATCTGCTCACTAATCTGACTACGAAACCTATATCAAGTCGACTGTTGCACACATACCTCAGAGATCCCACAGTTTACTTGAACAAAGTTACATCAACTTTGTCTTCCTCTCCATTCTTCTCCAACTTTACATTTGGTTTGACAGGTGAGGATATGGGATTCAAATCATCCATTATGAATCTCTTTAGTATCTCTTTGAAATACTTTCTTTGATGTAGCACCATACCTTGCTTCGACATTTAAAATCTATGCCTAGGAAATAAGACAGTTTTCTCAAATCTAACATTTCAAATTCCTATCATCAGCTCTTTGAACTTCGACAAGTTCTCCAAGCTATTTCCAATTACTAGCAAGTCATTGACATATAAGCAGAGGATTGTTATATCTTGTGCTACAACTTGAACATAGACACCATAATCTGATTTGCATTTGACAAATCCCAATTCGACTAAGTATGAGTCGATCTTCTTGTTCCATGCCTTAGGTGCATGCTTGAGGCCATAGAGCGTTTTTTACAACTTATATACTTTACTCGCTTCCTTCGGAATCACAAACCCCGGAGGTTGTGTGACATATACCTCTTTGTCTAAATGACCATCTAAAAGTGCTGATTTCATATTGTTGTACCCCAAAATTTGCCCTCTCATTTCTCAAGGATTCTCTCACAAGATCTTCTATGACGTCAAGTCTGCAGCACTAATACATCAATTTAGGCTTGGAATTGGCACAAGGGCAAAATGGTCAATTGCATACTGGAAAGTCAAACTTTGACTCTTTGGTCAATATCACATTCCGAAAATCAAATTTCATCAAGACATTCAAGAATATCAAGCTTGATCATCAAGAAGTCAAGAAAGTCAAAAGTCAACTTGAAAAGTCAAAATTTCCAAGACTTAGAAATTTTCTAAGTGTTTTTATACATGATAATTTCATCAATTCATGCCATTCTTTCACCAAGATGCAAGACGGTTCAAGGAAAACATTCAAAATAAAAGTTGTAGATCCTGATGAGATCTACAACTTTGTTTTGCTGATCAAATCCTAGAAGTGCTTGGATTTTGAGTTATAAATTCATCAAGTCATGACATTTTCATTTAACACTTAGAAAAATTTTCAAGAGATTTTGTTCAGGATTTTATCCCAACTTCTTGGCATTTTTTCACATAGTTACAAGATGATTTTGTCAAAATGGCCAACATGAAAGTTATAGAGGATGTTTCAAGCTTTCTAAAACACCCAAGAGCATGAATTTATCATATTTGAGCTAGGAGATTCAAGGGCTTGAAGTTGGGCATCCATCTTTGAATTGCAAGTCATTCTATTGAAGAACACGTAACAAAACTCTTATGATTTGCTGCATAATCTTATATTGCAGGCTTCCTTTCTTTCAAATATCATCATAATTTAATTCTTACACCCACTCTTGAGCTATTACCCAAGTGTTTAAACCATTGTCTAAAAGATCTTTCCATTTATGGCATAAAGGCACCTTTGCCATTCTTGAAAAGCAAGTTTTTTGTACAAAATTTGTCTTGAGCCCATACCTTGTTGGCTGCTGATTATACTCCACCATAAATCATGGGAAGTAGCTCCTCAATACCAGCAACTTTGGTACTTCATCTTGGGAATATGGAGTACTTGACTTAGTTTGATCTTTGTAATCCAACCAAACCATAACATGTTATTTTGAAAACCTAATCATCTCATATGCACAAACCCTTTGCCTATAAATAGAAGAAACATTTGCAAGAGAAAGAGGTTAGATAAAGTAGAGATAAAAGTCAGAAGTTTTGTTGTAAACTAGCCATCAAGAGCCCACACTCTCCAAAAAGCCATAACTGTCCAAAAAAAGCTTCCACTCTTGAGTTTTAAAGTCCAAATATTTGGAACTCTCACACCTTGCAAGCTCTGTCCAAACATCTAAGCACCTCACATACATCACCTAGAAATTGTTCAAACTCAAGAACAAAGCTCCTACAACATCTCTGATGTAATAGCATAGGACTTTACATTTCCGTAATTTATCGCTTTTAAATATAAATGCTAGTAACTAGGGTTTGTATGGAAAGACATAAAATCAACAAATAGATAACCCTAGTCAAGACTAAATGCATGTAAATCAAACACACTATTCACACATGCACCCTTAGGGTAATCTCACTTATTGCCTATCGGAAAATAGTCATGTCCCTCGAACATGGGCGTTTTAGCAAAAGACCCTCGATAAAAGATCGTAGTCCCTCGATGACCCTCGATGTTGCCTTCGGTAAATAATCTAGTCCCTGAAACGACATTGCTAAAACGTTCCATGGATTGCTTTCTATGACTATACAAACATCTCACGTCTGTCCCTTCACATCCAATAGTGGGGCTTCTTATCAATCGGTAAGATAGCAACATCTAAAGGAAAAAGGAAATGAACATAAAAGACTTTTTGAGTAGGTAGATTGTTCCTAGTTACTTGCTCCATTTCAAAACAAAAACATCCTTGTTATTTTTAAAATAAACACCAACACTTTCAAAACATTTTCCAAACTTGAAACATTTTCAAAAGCTCAACACTTTGTATGCGTTCTTACGAACGAGAACTATTACGAAGTTCGCGTAAAACGATGGGGCCTTTTCAAAATACTTTCAAAAAAACCACACAAAGCACATTTTCAAACAAAAGCAAGTGATCTAGCAAGTAACTAAGAGCCCATGGAAAACCATGGATGAAAAGGGTGCTAATACCTTCCCTTTTCATAATCTACCCCCCGAACTCAAGAAATAATCTCAAAGGTCTTTCCTGTGCTTTTTCACCTTTCTTTTTGGATAAAAGAAAAGTCGATGGTGACTCTTGCTAACCGCAACATTTGCGATAAAATGCAAAACAACCAAGTCAGTTCTCCCACCGTATCATAGAACTGGCGACTCTGCTGGGGAGTATTCTAAAAGTGAGATTACCTTAGGGTTAGATCACATTTACTTGCTTTCTTTGTTTGACTTGTATGCTTTACATTATGGTTCTTTGTTTGGGTTTGAACCCTCTACCCAGATTTGGATTACCTTATAGGTAAGTAGCAATACATTGTGGAAACAGTGCGGGGTATACCGATATGGTCTAAGCAATAGCTACGTTAGTGCGACATATTTGTGGGTACCGGTAGCCCTTGAGTAGTCAAGGAGAATACGGGGCCGCTGAGTGATGTCATGAAGCACTAATGAACTTTTAGAACCTTTACTTGACCAACTTGGCCATTAGGACATAGTGAGATGACCGGCTTTGGTGCAATCCGAAGTTGGTAGATACTCGATACTACACTCATTGAGGTTTGTTTTTTTGGGATTTTCAGTCGCCATTTAAGAGGCTTGCGCTGAAACAATGCCCGAAGAAAGAAACCGATGATATTGAGCTCCTTAGAACCCGGTTACTATTACTAGGACAGGTTTGAGCCAACTAAACTTCAAGAGGGTACTTACCTATGAGACTCCATGCAAGCCTGAACCTAAGGATTTTTTTGCCTTGTTTGAATATATTTAATTGTACATAACATCATAAACATCATAACATCATACTCATACTCACTAACCATTTCAAGGATTTTTGGGATTTATCTTTGTTCTGTTTTGTAGGACATGGATTTTATTCGCAGAAAAACCATTCAAGTCAATCTCGTAATGATTCATCCTCAAATCAAAGAGTTAGCATCAAGGGTTCCTGGGAATTCTCCATTTATAAAAATACATGGTCGCCTCCTAAACTTGGTTACCTCCAATACTGATGAAGATATGATGAAGGTGCTCTTTCAGCTCTTTGATCCTCCACGCCATTGCTTCACTTTTCCCAACTATCAAATTGTGCCAACTTTAAAAGAATTCTCCCAACTCTTAAGGATCCCCATTCTCAATCAACTACCCTTCAATGGTACGGAAAGAGATCCAAAACCTGAAGAGATTGCTCAAGCCCTACACTTGCAACAATCTGATGTCACAACTAATTGGGAAACAAGGAGTGATGTCAAAGGTTTCTTGGACAAATTCATGTTTGAGAAAGTTCAAGATTGCTGGAACTCCTTGGACTTGCAAGCTTTTGAGGAAATTGTGGCCCTTCTCATCTATTGGATGTTTTTGTTCCCAAATCCTGACCAACTCATAGATGTAAACACCGTAAAAATCTTCATGTCTCGTAACCCGGTGCCTACTTTGTTAGGAGACATCCTACATTCTTTTCACTCTCACACTGTGAGGAAGAGAGGTATCCTCATGTGTTGTACTCCTCTCTTGGCAAGATGGTTTATTTCGTATCTTCCCCAATCTGTGTTAAAGAATGAGAAAGGTTCAAGATGGTCCCATAGGTTGATGACGCTCAGACATTCAGATATTCATTGGTGTTCCCTCTCTTTGGAGAATGTTACTATCATCGACCGTTGTGAATAATTCCATAATGTCCCTTTGTTTGGCATTAGAGGAGGTATCACTTACAACCCCTGCTTAGCCCTACGGCAGTTTGGTTATGCCCGGAGGGATGGTCCCCACGAGATACTTATCTAAGGAGTGGTATTTGACTACGAGAATGACGATCAAGGTTACCGTCAGAGGTTTATCCGAGCCTGGAGGATATTGAACAAGGTGGATAGCAAGACGTTAGGACATAATAACTCTATTCCCCTTGAGCCTTACCTTAAATGGGTGTGAGTTCATGCTCAGAAACTTGTGATGCCTTATCCTTACATCTTACCAGTCATCATGGAGCCTGTGGTTGAAGGAGATATTCCCTACACTATCCTCCATCCCGACATGCCTACCTCTCTTGAAGACTTGCAAAAGGGTTGGATTCAGCTTAAGGAGGAACAGGACACTTTCGAAGCTCAATTCTATGCTAGTGAGAAGAGGGTCTTGGAGATTACGAAGCAGCTACAAGAAGAGCAAAGTGTGAACGCCTATCTCGCACCGAAGAGGGTGCGTTCAGTCTTTTTATTTTAGAAAGTTATTTTGTAAGCCCAAGAGGCGTGATGTAATCTTTCTTGTTTTGTTTAATGAAAATTAACATTTGTTCATTCTTTTGTCTATACAAATTTAAATCCCATTAATCCTTGAGATCATTTTCATATGCATATTCATGCTTCATAACATAACAAGTTTTCGCATAACAGGTTTCCTTATCTCTCTGCTGTTTATTTCAGCAAGATGGATCTAGAGAAAACTATGAAGGATCTCTAAACCTAGAATTCTCAGTTTCAGGAGACTCTACTAGCCCTAGCCAAGGGGCAGCAAGACATGATGGCCTTGCTGGCTGTTAAGAAGAAGCCAAAGAAGAAAGCTCTACTCAACATGGGTAGAAGGTTCAAGGAGACAGTCTGTCAAATCCCAGCAAGAGGAGACTCATCTGAAGAGGACGAGAATAAGATCGGTGAGGTCAAGAGTACTTAGAATGACTATGCTAATGATCAAGTATCTGATGATGATTATTTTGAAGAGCAATATCCACCCTCCGATATCAAATATAAGCAGTTAGAAGACATATTGAAAGCTGTTGAAATCCAAGCCGTCCCCGATTTAGATTTTGATGATTTGGGTTTGATCTCTGGGGTAGTCATCCCCCACAAATTCAAAATACCAGTCTTTGCAAAATACAATGGAGTTTCTTGTCCAAAACTCCACCTAAAGTCTTATGTGCGTAATATGCAGCTGCATACTGCTGATAAGAAGTTATGGGTTCACTTTTTCCAAGAGAGCTTGGATGGAATGCAACTTAAATGGTTTTATCAGTTAGATGGTTCTCGTATCAATACTTGGGAGGATTTAGCTACTGCCTTCTACCATCAGTATCAGTACAATGCCGACTTGGCACCAACCAGGGTTCAATTACAAGATATGACTATGGGAAAGAATGAAGGATTTAAGGAACATGCGCAAAAATAGACAGACCTTGCTAGTAGGGTCCAACCTCCCTTGACTAATAGAGAGCACATCGACATGTTCATGGGCACTTTATCTGGTCCCTTCTTTAATCTGTTGGTTGGTTGCTCTTCTTCTGGTTTCATCGAATTAATCTTAACCGGTGAAAGAGTTGAAAGTGGCATCAAAAGTGGGAAGATCTCTGTGGCGTCTACCTCCACCCCCAATCCTCTCAAGAAACATTTTTCTACAAAGAAAGAAGTCAATGTTGTGTATGGGGCAAGGGCCCATACCAAGAAGAATGATCACCCGTCTGTCAATGCTGTCCGAATATCCAATCCAACTCCTACTCCAAGACCATCTACAAATCATCAATGTTTTGAAACTCTGAGAATACAATTTACAAGTTTAGGCATGTCATTGTCTCAAGCCTGACAACAATTTCTCAAGGCTAATTTAGTGACATTGCGCGATCCTCCTACCAACCTTGATACCTCGTCACCAAAGTATAATCCAAATGCTAGGCGTGCTTACCATTCAAGCAGCCCCGGGCACGAGACTGACCAGTGTTGGGCCTTGAAGAACAAAATCCAAGATTTGATTGACAACAAGACTATTGACTTTGATCCTCCTCTGACACCGAATGTAATTACCGCTCCAATGCCGAAGCATGACAAGAGTGTTAATTCTGTTGAAGATACAATTTGTGTTGCCTCTATTGAAGAATTGACTACTCCGCTTAATATAATCAAAATCAATCTGTTGAAAGTCGGGATTTTCCCTGGCTGCATAAAGGACTGTGTGTGATGTACAAGACAACTCAATGGATGTGAAGGGCTGAAGAATGGTATACAACGCCTGATGGATAGCCACGAAATTCTATTCAAGAAGACTCCACTTGCCAAAAGTTTGACTAACAAATGTGAAGACCTCTCCATTATTACCATCTCAAACAAGCCTCTTAGGATCACCTCCAAAGGTCCTATTAGGATTTCAAATGAACCCACTATTGATCCCTTAATAATTACCAATCCCGGGATGATTCCCTATTCTTCAAATAAGGCAGTACCATGGAATTATGGTGCTGAGGTGTTCTATCATGGGATTAAACAAGACGCTTAGATTGAAGAAGAAAAAGATGACAATGTCGGTAACATAGCTGGTTCAAGAAAAGTAACTAGAACTGGGAGAATATTTTCACCCAATATCTCACCACCAGTTGTTACAAGGATGCCCATCCGCATTAGTGCTGCCAAGCCAAGTACTGATACAAGAGGGAAGGAGAAGGTTGTTGAGCCTGATATGATTGAAGTACCCTCCAAGGACGTAGCTGATGAAGAACCCTTTGCCCGTGAGATGGACGAGATCTTAAAGATGATAAAAATAAGTGACTTCAAGATTGTGGAACAGTTGGGGCAAACCCCTTCTAAGATTTCAATGTTGTCATTGCTGCTTTGTTCTGATGCCCATGCTCAGACTTTAATCAAGTTCCTAAAAAAGGCTCATGTCCCCCATGAGACAACAACGGACCAATTTGAGAATTGTGTGGCTAGCCTGATAGCTGATAATGGCTTGGGATTTTCAGATGCTGACTTAACACCTCTTGGGAAGAATCAAAATAAAGCTTGACATGTTTCTATCGAGTGCAAATGGACTACCTTAGCACATGTGCTAGTCGACACTGGTTCTTCTCTGAATGTATTACCCAAGGGGGCGTTAGACCGTCTTGACTGTGAAGATTTAGTCTTGAAGCCAGGTGATATCATTGTAAGGGCGTTTGATGGATCAAAGAGGACTATTCATGGGGAGGTAAATCTTCCGATCAAAGTGGGATCCCAAATCTTCAACTCCACTTTTTACATTATGGATATTCGTCCCGCCTATTCTTGTCTGTTAGGTCGCCCGTGGATCCATAAAGCTGGGGAAGTAACCTCAACCTTCCACCTGAAACTCAAATATCCAGTCAAGGGAAGAATAGTCACCATCTGTGGAGAAGAAGATTTTATGGTGAGCCACCTTAACTCTTTCAAGTACGTAGAGATGGATGGATAATTCATTGAGACCCCGTGTCAAGTCTTTGAAGTTGTACCACCGATGATTGCTGCTACCAAATGTTCTTCTGATGAGTCTAAAGCTGTTAAGGCCACGCCAAAGATGGTTTCAGTCAAGGATACCCGTGCAGAAATTGAAGAAGGAAACTGCGATACTTGGGGGAAACTCCTTGATATCCCATTTAAAGCGAACAAGTTTGGTTTAGGCTTCACCATTAAAGCACAGAAGGAAGTGAGGCGTGCTCGTGCTGGAAAGCTACCTCTCCGCATTGGAAGCCATGAAGTCAACGCCATGGGTGATTCTTATGAAGAAGCTGCATTTGAAGATTGGGTGTATCCAACTACAACGGAGCTGAAGAATTGGCATGCAAAGGACTTTGTGCTCATCTCCTTCATTGAGGAGTAATCTACTTGTTATTGCTTTTCTTTCAATTCAAGAACATTTTGTCTGTAATATTTTAACAATGACTTTTCAGCCATATGCCTGGCCCGGGGCACTTTGGTCCATTTGTCAAGGGTTTTATTTATGTTCATCTAATCATATAATCATTCAGTACATTGGACTCTTTTGCATTCAAATATGTGTGTTCATTGTCTTTCCTTTCTTTCAAATACATTTTTCAAAAAAAATAGCCATGTATCTTACATGCACACACACACACTCTTGCAAGTCCTCATCCACTCTGGATCCTATTGCCAATGACTCTACTATTATCGACTATGAATTTGAATTCCTAATTAACCAAGCCGAAGACGAAGGAGAGGAAGATTGTGACATACCGAGAGAGCTAGCCAGACTTCTATTACAAGAGGAAAAAGCTATTCAACCGCACGAAGAGTCAGTTGAAGTTATCAACCTGGGTACTGAGTCAGATAAGAAGGAAATCAGGATCGACGCTAATTTGGAAAGTAGTGTCAAGAGCAGGTTGGTTCAGATGTTGCATGATTATGTGAAAGTATTTTCTTGGTCTTATGGAGATATGCCTGGGTTGGATACCGACATCGTAGTTCACCATCTGCCGATAGGAGAAGACTGCCCTCCTGTTAAACAAAAGATTCGTCGCATGAGGCCTGATATGTCTGAAAAGATCAAAGTTGAATTGATGAAACAATTTGATACAGGGTTCATAGTTGTGACATCCTATCCTCAATGGGTTTCCAATGTGGTACCGGTGTTGAAAAAGGACGGAAAAGTTCGCATGTGCGTAGACTATAGGGATCTGAATAGGGAAAGCTCCAAGGATGACTTCCCTCTACCATACATTGACGTCTTAGTTGATAATATTGCTCAGCACAAAGTCTTCTCTTTCATGGATGGGTTCTCAGGCTATAATCAAATAAGGATGGCTCCCGAAGGCATGGAGAAGACTACTTTCGTTACGTAATGAGGAACCTTCTGCTACAAGGTCATGTCGTTAAGATTAAAGAATGCAGGGGCAACATATCAAAAGGCTATGGTAGCTTTATTTCATGACATGATTCATCATGAGATAGAGGTATATGTGGTTGATATGATTTCCATATCACAAACCAAAGAAGAACATCTCGATCATCTATACAAATTATTCGAGAGGCTGAAGAAGTACAAGTTGAGGTTAAACCCTAACAAGTGCACGTTTGGAGTACGATCTGGAAAGATTCTAGGTTTTGTTGTCAGCAATAAAGGAATTGATGTTGATCCTGCCAAAGTAAAGGGTATCCAAGAAATTCCGGTCCCTCATTCTGAAAAAGAAGTCAGAGGATTCTTGGGTCGTCTCAATCACATTGCTCGCTTCATATCACACTTGACTGCTACTTGTGAGCCAATCTTTAAACTCTTGAAGAAAGATCAGGCAGTCAAATGGAATGATGAATGCCAAGCTGCTTTCGACAAAATCAAAGAGTATTTATAAAAACCTCCTATTCTCATGCCTCCAGTTGAAGGAAGACCCTTGATCATGTACTTGACAGTATTAGAGAACTCTATGGGGTGTGTTTTGGGCCAACATGACGAGTCTGTCCGAAAAGAGCATGCTATTTATTACCTGAGCAAAAAGTTTACCGACTGTGAAACTAGATATTCACTACTCGAGAAAACTTGTTTTGCTCTGGCATGGGCTGCTCGCAGGCTAAAACAGTACATGTTGACTCATGCCACTCTGTTGATTTCTAAGATGGATCCAATCAAGTACATCTTCGAGAAACCTTCCCTTTCAAGACGGATAGCCAGATGTCAAGTGATCTTGACTGAGTACGATATTCAATACACTATGCAAAAGGCCATTGTGATACGGTAGGAAGAACTGACTGTTTTTTGGAATACTGATTTGTGTTTTGCGTTTATTTTCGCAAAATGTCGCGGTAAGCAAGAGTCGCCACCGACTTTTATTTTATCCAACAAGGAAAGGAAAAAAGCACAGAAAAATTCCTTTTTCGAGATTTTTCTCGGGTTCAGGGGGTAGATTATAGAAAGGGAAGGTATTAGCACCCTTTCTATCTGTGGTTATCCACGGGCTCTTAGGTACTTGCTCAATTGTTTTCAAAATTGTTTTCTTTGTGCTTGTGGGTTTGAAAAAGTTTTTTGTTTGAAACTTCGATTTAACTCTTGCTTCTGTCCTCGAGAGTGTAATGAAGTGTTTTTGAAAACTTTGTTCGAAAAGTGTAAGTGTGAAAAAAAATTGTTTTTGAAAGAGCAAGTATCTAAGAACCATCTACCTACTCGAAAAAGGAATCGTTCTATGCTAATGTCTTTTAGACAATGATATCCTACTATTGATGAGTAGGTACCACCGTCGTTGGAGTTTGGGGGTCAATTCAAATTTAGGGACTTACGGTCACCAAAGCAATGTTAGGATGTCTTAGCGGTAACCCTAATGTCTTAGATCATTTGTTTTGAGGCAACAATATCCGAGGCAATCGTTTCGAGGCGACTATGATCTTTTAGACAAGAGGGCGACCTCTAAAGTGACCTATACTCAATGACCGCATACGAAGGCAACCAAGTGGGGTATACTCTAAGAGTGCGCATGTGCGAGTGTGTCGTTTTTAGTTCATCTTTATATTTGTACATGTGAAGGGTGATCTAATTTGATTTTAGGTTAAAACATTCAGTCTTTTCATGCGACCCTATTATCAAACATCTAACAGTTATATCTTGCGGAAATAAAATGCGGAATTTAAATTACAAGTCGTCGGGTATTTACATCGCCAAAGACAAAACCTTTAAAAATAAATAAAGCGATAAAAAATAAATAAAGGTCCTATTAACTATTACAAACCGGAGGCAAGTACATTAATATGATAAAAATAAACAAACGCGTGCGGGAAATGAAATCGAGCGCAAATTAGGGTTTTGACCCTTTTTTGAGAGAAATATCTTTTTGGATTTTTTATTTTAAGAAAAGAAATTAACCTAAGTTAATTACTAAATTGAATTAATAAATTAATTAATTTAAAAAAATAAATTATTTTTGGGTTTTTGTTATTTTTAAAAAAGAAAAACATAATAATTAATGTTAGTAATTAAAACCTAATTTAATCTAATTTAATTTTAATTATTTACAAAAAATAGGTTAAAGTTATTCTAATTAAAACCTAAATTAATTTAATTAGTGTTTATTAATAAAAATTAAAATTAAAATTTGATTAAACATAAAAATATTTTTGTGATTTTATTTTATAAAGAAAATAATTTTTGATTGGTTAGTAATTAAATAAAAATAATAATAAAACAATTAATTAAAACAAAAATAAATAGGAGAGAAGAAGGGGTTGGGCCTGAATTTGGAGTGCTAATAGCAATTCTGAGGCCCAATTGCGTTGGTCCATTGTTCTTTTGAGATCAGGTGTTTGTGCGCTGACTTGGCTCCATGTAGACCTTCAGATCCTGGCCACCAGATCTGGCCTTTGGCCATCTGGCTACTGCATGGGCTATGGTGCACGGTGGTCTACAAGCTTGAATACACACACAATCGGCTGAAAGAAAAAAACAATGAGAAAGTGAGGGACCTTGGATTCGAACCCAGGTCCTGATGGATATTAGAATGCTTGCCTTGCCACTACGCTGCTTTGTTTTGTTTGTTAGTAATACACAAAGAAAATATAATATAATGAAAACCAAACATATGCCAGCAAAGCAAAAAAAGCGCGCTTGGTTTTGAATGGGCCATTGGGAGAACGACAGTTCATCGTCTCCTACCTCCAAATCCTGCAAATATTACCTGCGGATTTGGATCTGCAGCTAAATGCGCAAGCTTGTTCTAAAATCCATTCCAGACAATGAAAACAAATTCCACGAGCATGGTTGGTCTCGTCTTGGCTTCCTGATCAACACCATTCCCTTCTTTAGTCCCAATTT
Organism: Vicia faba; assembly: GCA_948472305.1. NCBI lineage: Eukaryota > Viridiplantae > Streptophyta > Magnoliopsida > Fabales > Fabaceae > Vicia > Vicia faba. Next base: position 21,467,429 of record OX451735.1, read on the forward strand.
TTCCTGAAAAAGAAAACCCTAAAAAACAAACAAAGAACCCTAGCTATGGAGGTTCTTCATTCACGCTAGAAAAACACAATTGAATAATGCCAAACATTTGCAAATGTCATGTAGATTCAAAATATGGTATTGATTCATGAAAAGGATGCATAAATTCTGAGTTGTGAAATCAAGAACAGAGGTGTATTTCGTGATACTTACAGCGCGTTGTGGTGTGTGAGGAAGCTTGCTTTTGATCCAGGTAGATTGAGTGAACACCTAGGAAGAGTTTGGGACAAGTCTCAGCCCTTGAAAACCCCTCTAAGCACGATTTCGATTTCAAGCCTTTTGCCACTTTTTTCAAACTTTGTTCTGCCTATGCTTGCACTTTTCAACCCCTGTTATGTCCCTTGTGGCTTGCTTATGTATTGTATAGTGTGTTAGGGTAACAAACTTGGCTTAAATCTTCTCCCATCAATGCTTGCCAATTTGATTTGATTCACCCTTTACAAACTTGCCAATTTTGCCAAATCTCAATCTTTTTGCACATGGTTTGGTGTGATACGAATTTGATGATGTTAATGATGATTATCAAATCCTGAAATAGCCAAAAGATCTCATGTAATCAAAGTTTTGGATTTTAAATTATTTAATTTGATTTAAAATGAATAAATTTAATAAAAAATCAAATAAAAAAATAAAAATGAAATATGAGCTCATGGCTGAAGCTAGGACACATTGGCAATGATGCAAGCTCAAATCAAGTGGAAAAGAATGGGCCCATTTGACAAAATTTGACATTTTGGGGATAGTTGACTTTTGGCAATTTTGCAAAAATGTCCAATTTCAACAATGCATAACTTCTTCAATTTTGAACTTTTGGAGGTGTTCTTGGACTTTTTAGAAATATTGAGATGTCCTATTACCAACCCTTTTGGTATAATCTCATTTTGATATTCCATGCTCAATTTATAAGCTTTGGAGAAAAAGGGGTTTTTGTTGACTTTCAAAAATGACCTATAATGTCCAAATTTATAACTTCTTGTGAGTGCATTTTTTGAACTTGGGGTATGAATATGGATTGTAGTAAATTTCATCCTCTTAAAAATTAGCTTTGGATGGGTCATTTCTCATGAAGTATGAGAAATTTATGCTTGGTCAAAGTTGAGTTGACTTTTTTTATAAAACCCTAATTTAGCAACTTTTGAGTTTTGATGAATTTTGAGCAATCCTTGATGAATCATGATCAACCCTTGATAAAATGATGAAATATACTTAAAAATGAGAATGTTGACAAAAAATCTTGAAGTTTGACTGTATTTGGGTCATAGTTGACTTTTGCCCTAGCACGGTCGATTTTTGGACCTTTGAGCAATTGACTGAACAAACTTCCTCTTCAAGGCTTGAAAATTGGCATGGATGATCTTGATAACATATTAGGACATTGGGGAGAACTTTAGGTCACTTGGATTCAAGGATATTGATGCAACACAAAACCCTAATTTGGGGTTGACTGCCTTAGGAGATAGCTTGTCTGACCAACTCTTGAGTAACCTTGAGCCACTTGAAGATTTTTCTTGCAATGTTTTGAGAAATATGAGAGGGCAAATTTTGGGGTACAACAGCTGCCCCTGTTCAATATTCTTAAACCTGAGGATGTAGATTGGCTTTCGTGCCTTTCGTGATCCGAAGGTGGAAGATGATTGAACACTAAAGTGCCCAGAAATTTGCACTCGCATGAAGCGGTGTCAGCCTTGTGATGTCGAGAATGGGCTTACAGATGCCATTTGGAGATTGCTGGCGGGAGGATAGGCTTAAAGATGCCATCTGCAGGAGTGTCGATCGCATAAGATATTCCTTAGCGAGAACTTGTATACCTGTTGTTGTGGAAGATTCCGCTGGGGAAGTCTGATCTTTGTTGAGATTTAGGAACTTGCTTGTACCTTAGCTGAGAGAACATCTCTGCTGAGTTTTAAGAACTTGTTCGTAATTAAACTGGGGGAACTCTGTCGAGATTTAGAACCTTATCTGTAATTCAACCGAGGATAATTCATTTGAGATTTAAGAACCGGTCAGTACTTCGACTGAGGAGAATTTCCGAGATTTAGAACCTTATCTGTAATTCAACCGAGACTAATTCAGTTGAGATTTAAGAACCGGTCAGCACTTCGACTGAGGAGAAACATCTTCATCGAGATCTAGGAATTGTCTGTACTTCAACGGAGAATAATTCTATTGAGATTTAAGAACTCGTCCACACTTCGATGGAGAAAAATTGTCGAGATTTAGAACCTTAGCTGTAATTAAACCGAGACTAATTCAGTTGATATTTAAGAACCAGTCAGTACTTCGACTGAGGGAAACATCTTCATCGAGATCTAGGAACTGCCTGTACTTCAACGGACAATAATTGTGTTGAGATTTAAGAACTCGTCCATACTTCAACGGAGGAAAATTATCGAGATTTAGAACCTTATCTATAATTCAACCGAGATTAATTCAGTTGAGATTTAAGAACCGTTCAGTAGTTCGACATAACTGAGAACTTAATTGCATCTTTCCTGAAAGGTAAAGGTCAGTCGTATGCAATGCATGATATATATCAAGCAATGATGTTCTCAAAATAAATGAGATTGTGTTGTATGATGCGTATATGCATGTGTCATGATGTATGGAAATGTAATGCTTTTAGCTGGGAAAATAAATCCTGGATAGCTGCTGGGGAAAAGAGTTGAATTCTTCATTTCCGCTGGGGATATCGAATGAAGATGATTGCGAGAATAAACCTGCAGGAGAGGATAACTGTGTTAGGGAATAAACTGATGAGGATATTACTCTGTGGGGAAAAGATGCTCTGCTGAGGATTCCACCAATAAATTCTGCCGGGGATGAATTACCGTTGCTGGTGATGCTGAATCCTGTTGGGGATTGACTTTTTATTTGTGAAAGGAAAGAACTCCGCTGGGGATGATCTTTCAGTCGCGACTTCACTGGGGACAACCTTTTAGACTCTTATGGGGATAATCCTTTGAGCTCGACTGGGGACAATCTTCCAAAGTCTACTGGGAATGATTCTCTAAGCTCTACTGGGGAAGCTTTTTCAGACTGCACTGGAAAAATTTCAGGCTCTACTGGGGATATCTTATACTCTACCGGGGAATATTCTTATACTCCGCTGGGGAATATTAAGACTGTCGGGGATATTAAACCTTTTCAGTGTTGATGGTAGATAAACTCTACTTGGGGGAGAATATCACTGATTCATTCACAGTTGCAAGTCTCACCTGGGGAGAGCTATCATTACTGTCTTACTCTGTGGGGAGTGAATGCATCTCAACCATATTCTTCAGCTGAATTTACCTTGTACCTGGTGGACAGAGCAACTGTACAGTTTGGATAATTCTTATTTGCCCCTGTTTCTGATATTTCAAGTAATGGTCTTTTGTTTTTTTCATGTAAATATTTATGAGCAGCAATTAATGTCAAATGCATATATCAAAAGTGAACATTGGACGTTCTTTGCAAAACAAAACAGATAAAGGAAAAACAGTTTGAAATTTCTTTGAAAATGAATTGCATTGATTCTGAAGTTTGGCCTGTAAATAGGCGTTTTTGTACAAGAGGCTGACGTCCTAGTAAGAGAACACCGCCGAATAATAGAATTTACACAATTTGTGAAAAACTTAAACAAAACAGCTATGTGAATAATCCCACTGGGTTCCAACTCTGATATTGCCTTTATGTCCTCGAGCATCTCATCACTTGACTACTGGTTGAAGGTAGATCAGATTGATTAGTGTCGTCCGAGCTTGATAGTCGATACCGAAATATGGATGCAAGGTGATCCAATGAGACATAGTGTTACGCTTTAATCCTTAATTTTTTCCTGAACCGCCCTTTCGGGTTTTCAGTCCACCAGGATACCCCTTTTTGCCTAAGCCTCCTTTTCAGGTTTTCGACTTACCGGGTGTACAGATTTTTTCAGTTTCATCCCTTATTTTTGCCTGAACCCTTTTGGTTCGCCGGGAAGCCCTTATTTTTGCCTAGGCCGGTCGACCTAGCGGGTCATTAATTATGTGTAGTATATTTTCACTATGTCTGCATTGACGGGGTGAGGAAGGTCGTCACCATCCATGGTGGTTAGAATCATAGCTCCTCCTGAGAAAATGTTCTTAACCACAAATGGCCCTTCGTAAGTAGGAGTCCATTTGCCCCTGGGATCACCTTGAGGTAGTATGATGCGTTTAATAACCAGGTCCCCGACTTGATACTCTTGTCGTCTAACTTTCTTGTTAAATGCCTTGATCATCCGTTTTTGATATGTCTGACCATGACAAATAGCAGTAAGTCTTTTTTCGTCTATTAAGTTTAGCTGATCAAGCCGGGTCTGAATCCAGTCATCTTCGCTCAAACCTGCATCCTTCATAATCCGAAGAGAGGGTATCTGAACTTCAATGGGCAAGACTGCCTCCATGCCATAAACCAGGGAATAGGGTTTTTCCCATGTTGACGTCCATGTTGAAGTACGGTACCCATGAAGAGAAAATGGTAACATCTCGTGCCAGTCTTTGTATGTCATCGTCATCTTCTGCACAATCTTCTTAATATTCTTATTAGCCGCTTCAACATCCCCATTCATCTTCGGCCTATAGGGAGAAGAGTTGTGATGTTGTATCTTGAACTGCTTGCAAAGTTCAGTGATCATTTTATTGTTGAGATTCGTACCATTGTCCGTAATGATCCTCTCTGGTACACCATATCGACAAATCAGATTGTGTCGAATGAACCGTGCCACGACGTTCTTGGTTACAGTAGCAAAGGAAGCTGCTTTAACCCACTTCGTGAAGTAATCAATCGCTACCAGGATGAAACGATGCTCGTTGGATGCTGTAGGTCTGATCTCGCCGATCATATCAATCCCCCACATTGCAAAAGGCCAGGGAGTTGTCAAGACGTTCAAAGGAACTGGAGGTATGTGCACTTTATTAGCATAGACTTGGCACTTGTGACAGGTCCGATAATGCTGATAACAGTCGGCTTTCATTGTGGACCAATAGTATCCTGCCCGAAGGATTTTCTTAGCCATGGTGTGTCCACTGGAGTGAGTTCCGAAAGTACCTTCATGTAAACCCGCCATGATCCTTTCTGCTTCATTCTTATCCACACATCGCAATAAGGTTGAATCATGGTTACGCTTGTAAAGAATGCCATTGCTGATGAAGAACTTTGCCGCGAACCTTCTCAAAACTTCTTGTCATTAACAGATGCACCCTCGGGGTATTCTTGAGCTTTAAGATACCTCTTCACCTCGTGAAAGTAGGGTTTATATGCTACCTCTTCAGTCTCTAGATCACACAATGTGCAGGTTCGTTCAATCTTTCAATGATAATCCGGGGAGCTTCATTGTCCCAATTGACTTTGAACATAGAAGACATCGTAGCCAGCGCGTCCGCCAACTGATTCTCCTCTCTAGGGAAATGTTCAAAGGTCATTTATTAAAAATGGGGAAGCAATGTCAACACATACTCCTTGTAAGGAATAAGATTTGGGTGTTTCGTATCCCACTCGCCTTTGATCTGATTGATCACGAGAGCGAAATCTCTGAAGACACTCAAGAACTTAATCCTTAGGTCAATAGCTGCTCGAAGACCCATAATGCACGCTTCATACTCCGCCATATTGTTGGTGCAGTTGAAACATAGTCGGGCGGTGAACGGAGTATGAGAGCCTTTAGGAGATATGACCACGGCGCCAATGCCATTACCTAAAGCGTTCGAAGCTCTATCAAAGTACATAGACCATCGGGATCCTTCCTCAGGTCCTTCATCCGGTCCAGGTTCTTCGCAGTCAGTCACTATCATGATATTCTCATCCAGAAATTCGAAGTTCATAGACTGGTAATCATCCACTGCCTGATGTGCTAAATGGTCTGCCAACACACTTCCCTTGATTGCCTTTTGGGTCGTGTATTGGATGTCATACTCAGTCAAGATCATCTTCTATCTTGCTATTCTTCCGGATAAGGCAGGCTTCTCGAAGATATACTTGATTGGATCCATCTTCGATATCAATAGAGTAGTGTGAGTCAGCATATGCTGTCTCAGACGGCAAGCAGCCCATGCCAAAGCGCATCAAGTTTTCTCAAGCAACGAGTATCAGGTCTCGCAGTCGGTAAACTTTTTGCTAAGGTAATAAATAGCGTGCTCTTTTTAGCCAGACTCATCATGTTGACCCAGCACACACCCCATTGAATTGTCAAGTATTGTCAAGTATCAGATCAATGGTGTTGTACCTCAAAATTTGCCCTCTCAAATATCAAGTCCTTTCTCACAAGTATTCTCAAGGTTCAAGCTTGAACAAGTGCATTTGGAATTTTCCAAATACCAGAATTAAAAGGAAACTGTCAAAAATGGAGAAAACGGATAAAAAATATTATTTTGACAAAATTGGAGAAATACAAGTGTACTTCGTTTCAGCTCTTTCGATTGGCCTTTAGGCCTCTTTCGATCAGCATCCTTCGATTGACTCTTGGCTTCTTTCGATTGCTCAAAGTGGCTGCTAGCATGCCTATTTCGCCTGGGCATGTGACTTCTTGTTGCAGGTTTCGTTTGTGTCCTTTGCTGCCTGCATGCTTACAATCGAAGGCCATGACCTACTGGTCACATGTCCCCCCTGCAAGGCAAGTCTTCGTTTGGACACTCACCTCCTGTGTGCCTGGATGAAAACTTCAGTGGAGCAAGAGTCTCCTTCGAATGCAACTTGGATATGTCCTTCATGTTGAACTCTAAGTCTCCTTCGAACACGGACTTTCGATTGGGAAAGATGTTTGCTTCGACCCAGGCTTCGATTGGGCAATATGCTTCCTTCGAGCATGGGCTTTCGATTGGGCATTAGCTTCCTTCGAGTTAGCTTGTTTCGACCACAAGCTTCGACTGAGGCAGAAGGTTTCCTTCAAACAGATGTGCTTCGATTTCACTCTTGCACAAGACCAAGTCACATGCGCTATTAGGCTCTGCCATAAAACTCCAAAACTGCTGCACAGCAGTCCTGCACAGCCGCCCAGTTCCTTGCACCAAAATGGCAATAAAGCACTGTCCCTCAAAGGCTACAAAGAGCAGCATACCCCTTTTGTTTGAATTATTTTGTTTTCCCTCCAACAGCTTCAGCCAAGCCACACCCTTGTTTTAACTCCCAAAACTTTTCTCTATAAATAGAGAAACCATTGACAAAGAAAAGGGTCCAGATTTTTGCTAAGAGAGAAAAATCATAAAAAAATCCTTAAGTGCTCAAACTCTCCAACGCCCAGATTTTTGCTAAGAGAGAAAAACCATAAAAAATCCTCAAGCAAGGAAACTCTATTGAAAATTCTCAAAACTCTCAGACACCTCCCAACGTTTTATTCCTAACACTTTTTAAAAAAACTCAGACCCTTCATACACTGGTGAATCCTTCGATTCACTCTCCAACATCCAGATAACCAGCCTTCGATTTATCCTGTAGACTGTTATATAATGACTTTCGTTTCACTCACCACTATTAAAATCCCTCCTTCGATTCAGTGACTGTTCAAGCAAGGTTGTAATTGAACTAGCCTCGGGAAGAACCCAACAAACTTCCATTCATCACCAAGGAAGTCACTTGCAGTTTCCTTCGATCTAAGCACTTCAAGAGGTAAGTTCTCTCCAGCTTGGAACTCTTTCATTTAAACATCATGAGTACATGCCAATAAAGAAAAATGTAGACATTTTTGGACCATGTTTTAGCATTAGATTTTGACTGATCTTATGTTGAAAACTCAACTTTAATTAGTTATAATTTGGACTTTGAGACCCATTGGTTTTTTGTGCTAACCCCTGGACTGTAGTTATGTTTGGATGTTGCATTTAAGAACTTGAGACAGGTTTGTTATACCCTTCGATTGGTTAGTTGCACAAGCCTTTCGAATCTCAACCTAAGGGCCTAGCATTCCTGCAGTCGAAGGAAGCAGCAAGGAGCCTGAGGCAAAGAGTGTACTTCACGTTGACCCCAGGCCTCAAGCGAAAGAAGTAGCCAGTAGGATCTCCACATTGACTGCCAAGTCTCAATCGAAAGAAGCAGGAGAAGGGTGAAATCGAAAGACGTGACCTTACTGCCTCCAGGCCCAAATCGAAGGAAGTCAGGAAGGGCAGAATCGAAGGGTGTCTCTGCCCAGATCGAAAGGATCATTTTTATTCCTTTTATTTTTGTTTTGCCTTTACATTTCTTGCTCTTCGATATGGTTGTAATAGCGTAGGATCTATTTTCTTCATTTTTATTACTTTCGCACAAATGATAGTAATTAGGATGTATGGAAAGATGAAAACAACAAGTAGACAACCCCTAATCAAAGATTAAATGCATGCAAATCAAACACACTATTCACACATACACCCCTTAGGGTATCTCCACTTGTTGCCTCGGAAAATGAAATCATGTCCCTCGAGCATGAGACACTTTAGCAATTGTCCCTTTGATAAACAAAGATCGTAGTCCCACGATGACCCTCGATGTTGCCTTCGATAAAACGATCTCGTCCCTTACGAAATTGCTAGAGCGTCTCACAAGTTGCCTTCAATGATTGCATACGATGACCCGCGCCCGTCCCGTTTAACATCCTAACGCAAGGTTGTTCACCAAATACAATGGTGAAACAACACTGTTAAAAGGGTTAAAAAGCATAAGAAAGAGCTTTGAGTAAAATAGGATAGACAACTCTTAGTTACTTGATCAAACTTGCAAAACATCCTTGCCATTTTTCAAAACACATTCCACAACACAACTTTCAAAAACAACTTTCAAAAAAACATTGAAACATATTTTCAAAAAGACAAACACCTTTGTAAAACATTCAAACAAGAATTGTTACAAAGGTTGCCTAGACAAGGCATCTTTTTCAAAACATTTTCAAAAACCACACACACAAAACACCATTTCAAAGCAATTGAAAATCAAGGCAAGTGATCTAAAAACAAGTAACTAAGAGCCCATGGATAACCATGGATGAAAAGGGTGCTAGCACCTTCCCTTTTCATAATCTACCCCCCGAACCCACGAAAACATCTCAAAGGTCTTTCCTGTGCTTTTTTACCTTTCCTTAGGATAAAATAAAAAGTCGATGGCGACTCTTGCTAAACCGAACATTTGCGAACACAAACGCAAAATCTCAAGTCAGTTCTCCCACCGTATCACAGAACTGGCGACTCTGCTGGGGAAAATTCTAAAAGTGGGGTTACCTTAGGGTTTTAGATCACCTTTACATGCTTGCTTTGATTGCTTTGATTGCTTTACTTTTTGGGTTCCTTGCTTGGGTTTGTTTTAAATCCTACACCCGGATTTGGGGGCACCTTTTTAGGTAAATAACAATAAAATGTGAGGGAACTGTGCGGGGTATACCGACATGGTTGAAGCAGTAGCTATGTTAGTGTGACATATTTGTGGGTACCGGTAGCCCTTGAGTAGTCAAGGATAATATGGGGCCGCTGAGTGATGTCATGAAGCACTAACGAACTCTTAGAACCTTACTTGACCATCTTTGCCTGTTTATGGGTAGTGAGATGACCGACTTTGGTACAGTCCGAAGTTGGTAGATACTCGATACTACACTCATTGAGGATTGTTTTCTTGGAATATTTTGGTCGCCAGTTAAGTGGCTAAACCAAAACAATGAACACAGAAAATAATCCAGTGATATTGAGCTCCTTAGAACCCGGTTTCTATTTTAGGACAGGTTGAGCCAACTAACTTCAAGAGGGTACTTACCTACAAACCCCATGCAAGCCTAAACCTAAGAACTTGTTTGCTTTGTATGAATATGACTGTCTGTATATACACTTGCTTACTTTTGCATACATGTACATAACATCATAACATCATACCATAGCATTTTCAATAACCTTTTCAAGGATCTCGAGGGTTTTTTGATGCAGGGTCACGTTGAACCAAACATCTACCAAAAGGCAAGAGGGTTTTCCTCTAAACAAACACCGTCAAAGATCAAGTGCAACAACTTGAATCGGGGGCTATGACCCACTCGACATGGTGAGCTTGATTCTCGTGGAAATACATCCACCGATACAAAGTTCTCCAATCAAAGATGTTGATCAAAGTTCAACCTCTAACATTTTTCTTGTGTTTACCCCACGAGATTCTTGAAAACATGCATCCACATATCATGCATCATATCATGACAGGTTTCTCCCTTACATGTCTCCTTATCTTCATGCTGTTTATTTCAGTAAGATGGATATGGAACAAACGGTGAAAGATCTCCAAGCTCAAAACGCTCAATTCCAACAAATGCTTCTGGCTATGGGTAAAGGGCAAGAGGATCTGAAAGCTCTCCTTCTCAAAGACAAGAAGAAGAAGTCCAAGAAGGCAACGAGCATATTGAACTTGAGAAGAAGACCTAAAACCCTAGATCTTTCAACTCCATCCAACATAGGGGATAGTCTTGAAGAAGACCACAATTTGGAGATTGATGAATTAGAAGTTGACTACTCCAAGGAACAATATCCTCCTGCTGATGACAAATACAAACAGTTGGAGGATCGCCTCAGTGCTATGGAGATTCAACAAGTACCTGGCTTAGATTTAGGAGACATGGGTTTGGTTTCTGGAGTGGTCATCCCTCCAAAGTTCAAAGTCCCTACCTTTGCCCTGTACGTTGGAGTTTCTTGCCCTAAGATGCACTTAAAGTCTTATGTCCGCAAGATTCAACCATACACAACTGATCCAAAGCTTTGGATCCATTTATTCCAAGAAAGCCTGGTAGGGACTCAACTCGAGTGGTTTTATCAATTAGAGAGTTCCCGCATCCACACCTGGGAGGATCTAGCTGCTGCTTTTTACAAACAGTATCAGTACAACGCTGATCTTGCACCAACTCGTGTGCAATTGCAGAACATGACCATGGGTTCCAATGAAAACTTCAAAGGATACGCTCAAAAGTGGAGAGATCTGGCTGGTAGAGTGCAACCCCCTTTAACTGACAGGGAGCTGATTGACATCTTCATGGGAACTTTGACAGGGCCTTTCTTCAAACACTTAATTAGAAGCTCTTCATCCGGGTTCACCGAGCTAATACTAACCGGCGAAAGGGTCGAAGCTGGCATCAAAAGTGGAAAGATTCAAGGAGCTACACCCTCTGATGCACAGAAAATTCCCTACAATGGGAAGAAAGAGTCCAATGCTGTGAACAGTCAAAAACGTCACTGTCACCAGCACGTAGGGGCAGTCCTGGTCTTTGGTTCTGCATCACACTGACAACAGCAAAAGGGAAATCAACGAAAGCCAGATGAGCCTAAAAGACAGTTCACCAACATCAATATGCTGTTGTCTCAAGCGTTGCAACACTTGTTGAGGATGAATCTAATTACATTGATAGGACCTCATCCAAACCCCAAGACTTCTTCTCCTAACTACAATCCTAATGCAACCTGCGCTTATCACTCTGACAGTCCCGGGCATGATACTAACGATTGTTGGGCATTGAAGTACAAGATCCAGAATTTGATTGATGCCAAGGAGATTGAGTTTGGTCCTCCAGAGACTCTAGCATAATCACTGCTCCTACGCCAAATCATTGAGAATGTCTTTGTTTCATTTGAATTTTCAAGTTGTAATTTCTTTTGTTATTCAAACAATTATCTATTAATGTCAAACTTTGTTTAATTAATGCATTGCATATGTTTGTCTTGAATTCATCCACACGTTTTCACTATTATTATACTGTCTTTATGATATTCAACTCTTGCTAAAAGTTACAAGCCTTTAGAGGGAGGATGACGAAACAATGCCATAATCCTATACAATATGCTTTTGAACAGACCTTGTTGACGATGTACAAGCGTTTCTTTCAAATCCTAAACACTGGAGTTATAAGGAAGATAATCCCTAGTCAACCCCTCCGAGACAAAGAAGTAGGAGTTTTCTGTTTTAAACATAATTTGAAACCTTTAATTTAAACCTGAGGCAGGGTAGTCTCTCAGTTAATTCAAAAGATGCGCATTGAAGTCGCAAACTCTCAGTTCATAATACAACGAACGACATCAAAAGTATTCCTCTGGAATCAAAAGACAGTGGTGGTTCCTTATCTCATAGGCAGTCAATATCTCAAAAGAGAAAAGCCCGCTAAGCCAAAACCTATAAAGGAGGCTTAAGAAAGCTGAGGCATCCCGCTGACTGTAATCTCGAAAACAGGAACAGTCAGGAAAAAGTTAGGGATAACAAATCAAAAGAACGAGGTCTCTACAAATCCTCAACAATATGAAAAATGTTGCAAAAATGACTGCCATCCAAAATTCAACTGGTGTGAACCATCACCAAAACGTCGTTCCAAATTCGAATAGAGTTCGACGCACAATTAACTGAGTTTAGGATTGAAGAACATCACGAAGAGCGGGCGGGTACAAATATACTTTGAGCCTTTATCCTTTGTTTCTTAAACCGTGAACCAAGCCACGTTAAAACCCTTCAAAAGTCCTAATTGAAGCATGGGTTAGTTCGAGAGCATACTGTTACAAAAGGTATTCTGACTCCTGTAAGGCTTTGCCCTAAATCTTGTGTTGAATTTGTCTTATAAAAAGTTTTCTGCTAAAAAACACATTTTTCAAAACTTCGAGACAAGCATAAACTTTACATTACTTGAATATCACTGTTTGCATTTGGCTATTTGTTTGACAACGGAGAAATTCACACAATGAATATCCAGTGAACAAAAGCTCTCTCAGTGAACAAAATCATTTCAAAAAGGATGACACTTCCATTGACAAATCTCCTATCAACAAGGGGGCATGACATGTCACTATCCAGCACACCTAGGGCAGTCCAGTCAAGATTCCAAGAAATCTCTCAAGAATTGCAGAGTAACCGGGGGCAAGTCTCCATCTCCGTCAATTGGGGCATTCAAACGTCAATAAAGGGTTACATACAGTCAAACATTTCCAGGCAATGCCACAAACACTCGCTGCTAGGGGAAATGACAAGTCTCCCCAAAGTCCTTCTCATAGGATGATTCCCCAGCAAGATTTTAATCTTTGAAACCCTTTCCCCAGCTGGATCAACCTCAAGAATCCTCGAGGACTTCCCCCAACGAAGATGTCACCTCTCTAGCGGACTGGCGACAAGGTTTATTTCCCCAACAACACCAGGATTCCCCAGCTTGAGTTTGCCTCTCCGACTACTACAAATCAAAGGACCACAACTCCTCTTCCCCAGTAGACCACTCTACAATCCCCAGCAAGTTACTGCAAAACCTGGACCCGACCAGATATCAGTTCAACTTCGACTCCCCAATAGAGCAACGGACGACTAAGACTCCTAAACTCTTTTCCCAAGCAGAAATAAACATACTCCCCACAGAGTTTTCAACTTCCCCCGGCGGAGTTCTCCTTAAACAACAAAACAGGAATCCATTGGAAATATTCTAAGCAAAGTTTGAAGACACACATACTCTTCAACAGCAGTCTAGGATTTGATGACTCCCCAGCTTTTGTAAGGGATTTATTTTCCCAGACAAAAATACATTCATTAACATTTCGCATTTCATACATGATAAGTGCATACAATGCAATCTCATTTACTTTGAGAACATCATGACATCGTGCATTTCATACATCATGACATTGCATACAACTAACGTTTTACCTTTTTCAGAAAAAGGTCAATCAACAGATGGCTACCATCAACCTTTTCAAGTTCCAGATTAATACCTGAAACCAGACATGACAACTATCTACTTGATCATCATGAAGCAACCCTACACTGGTTCCTTCTCAATTCAAGATGCAGTTTCACACGGACTCATCATCAGGCAACCCTACACCGGTTCCTTCTCAATTCAAGATGCAGTTTTACACGGACACATCATCAGGCAACCCTACACCGGTTCCTTCTCAAATTCAGATGCAGTTTCACACGAACTCGTCATCAGGCAACCCTATACCGGTTCCTTCTCAAATTCAGATGCAGTTTCACACGGACTCATTATCAGGCAACCCTACACAGGTTCATTCCTTCCAAGATGCAGTTTCACATGGACTCATTATCAGGCAACCCTACACAGGTTCCTTCCTTCCAAGATGCAGTTTCACACGGACTCATCATCAGGCAATCCTACACAGGTTCCTTCCTTCCAAGATGCAGTTTCACACGGACTCATCATCAGGCAATCCTACACAGGTTCCTTCTTTCCAAGATGTAGTTTCACACAGACTCATTATCAGGCAACCCTACACAGGTTCCTTCCTTCCAAGATGCAGTTTCACACGGACTCATCATCAGGCAATCCTACACAGGTTCCTTCCTTCCAAGATGCAGTTTCACACGGACTCATTATCAGGCAACCCTACACAGGTTCCTTCCTTCCAAGATGCAGTTTCACACGGACTCATTATCAGGCAACCCTACACAGGTTCCTTCCTTCCAAGATGTAGTTTCACACGGACTCATCATCAGTCAACCCTACACAGGTTCCTTCCCTCCAGGATGCAGTTTTACACGGACTCATCATCAGGCAACCCTATACAGGTTCCTTCTTTCAACTTACAAAATTTCAACAGGAATTCTTGGATGGCATCTACAAGCCCATCTCCAACAAGATTCTGTCACATCTCCAAATGGCATCTGTAAGCCCATTCCCGACATCACAATGTTAATACTACACCATGCAAGTGCAAATTTTTGGGCACTCTAGTGTTCAATTATCTTCCACCTTCGGATCACGAAAGGCTCGAAAGCCAATCTATATCCTCAGGTTTAAGAAAATTAAACACGGGAAACTGTTGTACCCCAAAATTTGCCCTCTCAATTATCAAGGCCTTTCTCACAAGGATTCTCAAGGTTCAAGCTTGAACAAGTGCATTTGGAATTTTCCAAATACCAGAAATAAAAGGAAACTGTCAAAAATGGAGAAAACAGATAAAAAATATTATTTTAACAAAATTGGAGAAATACAAGTGTACTTCGTTTCAGCTCTTTCGATTGGCCTTTAGGCCTCTTTCGATCAGCATCCTTCGATTGACTCTTGGCTTCTTTCGATTGCTCAAAGTGGCTTCTAGCGTGCCTATTTCGCCTGGGCATGTGACTTCTTGTTGCAGGTTTGTGTCCTTTGCTGCCTGCATGCTTGCAATCGAAGGCCATGACCTACTGGTCACATGTCCCCCCTGCAAGGTAAGTCTTCGTTTGGACACTCACCTCCTGTGTGCCTGGATGAAAACTTCAGTGGAGCAAGAGCCTCCTTCGAATGCAACTTGGATATGTCCTTCATGTTGAACTCTAAGTCTCCTTCGAACACAGACTTTCGATTGGGAAAGATGTTTGCTTCGACCCAGGCTTCGATTGGGCAATATGCTTCCTTCGAGCATGGGCTTTCAATTGGGCATTAGCTTCCTTCGAGTTAGCTTGTTTCGACCACAAGCTTCGACTGAGGCAGAAGGTTTCCTTCAAACAGGTGTGCTTCGATTTCACTCTTACACAAGACCAAGTCACATGCGCTATCAGGCTCTGCCATAAAACTCCAAAACTGTTGCACAGCAGTCCTGCACAACCGCCCAGTTCCTTGCACCAAAATGGCAATAAAGCACTGTCCCTCAAAGGCTACAAAGAGCAGCATACCCCTTTTGTTTGAATTATTTTGTTTTCCCTCCAATAACTTCAGCCAAGCCACACCCTTGTTTTAACTCCCAAAACTTTTCTCTATAAATAGAGAAACCATTGACAAAGAAAAGGGTCCAGATTTTTGCTAAGAGAGAAAAATCATAAAAAAATCCTTAAGTGCTCAAACTCTCCAACGCCCAGATTTTTGCTAAGAGAGAAAAACCATAAAAAATCCTCAAGCAAGGAAACTCTAGTGAAAATTCTCAAAACTCTCAGACACCTCCCAACGTTTTATTCCTAACACTTTTAAAAAAAAACTCAGACCCTTCATACATTGGTGAATCCTTCGATTCACTCTCCAACAGCCAGATAACCAGCCTTCGATTTATCCTGTAGACTGTTATATAATAACTTTCATTTCACTCACCACTATTAAAATCCCTCCTTCGATTCAGTGATTGTTCAAGCAAGGTGGTAATTGAACTAGCCTCAGGAAGACCCCAACGAACTTCCATTCATCACCAAGGAAGTCACTTGCAGTTTCCTTCGATCTAAGAACTTCAAGAGGTAAGTTCTCTCCAGCTTGGAACTCTTTCATTTAAACATCATGAGTACATGCCAATAAAGAAAAATGTAGACATTTCTGGACCATGTTTTAGCATTAGATTTTGACTGATCTTATGCTGAAAACTCAACCTTAATTAGTTATAATTTGGACTTTGAGACCCATTGGTTTTTTGTGCTAACCCATGGACTGTAGTTATGTTTGGATGTTGCATTTAAGAACTTGAGACAGGTTTGTTATACCCTTCGATTGGTTAGCTGCACAAGCCTTTTGAATCTCAACCTAAGGGCCTAGCATTCCTGCAGTCGAAGGAAGCAGCAAGGAGCCTGAGGCAAAGAGTGTACTTCACGTTGACCCCATGCCTCAAGCGAAAGAAGTAGCCAGTAGGATCTCCACACTGACTGCCAAGTCTCAATCGAAAGAAGCATGAGAAGGGTGAAATCAAAAGACATGACCTTACTGCCTCCAGGCCCAAATCGAAGGAAGTCAGGAAGGGCAGAATCGAAGGGTGTCTCTGCCCAGATCGAAAGGATCATTTTTATTCCTTTTATTTTTGTTTTTCCTTTACATTTCTTGCTCTTCAATATGGTTGTAATAGCGTAGGATCTATTTTCTTCATTTTTATTACTTTCGCACAAATGATAGTAATTAGGATGTATGGAAAGATGAAAACAACAAGTAGACAACCCCTAATCAAAGATTAAATGCATGCAAATCAAACACACTATTCACACATGCACCCCTTAGGGCATCTCCACTTGTTGCCTCGGAAAATGAAATCATGTCCCTCGAGCATGAGACACTTTAGCAATTGTCCCTTCGATAAACAAAGATCGTAGTCCCACGATGACCCTCGATGTTTCCTTCGATAAAACGATCTCGTCCCTTACGAAATTGCTAGAGCGTCTCACAAGTTGCCTTCAATGATTGCATACGATGACCCGCGCCCGTCCTGTTTAACATCCTAACGCAAGGTTGTTCACCAAATACAATGGTGAAACAACACTGTTAAAAGGGTTAAAAAGCATAAGAAAGATCTTTGAGTAAAATAGGGTAAAGAACTCTTAGTTACTTGATCAAACTTGCAAAACATCCTTGCCATTTTTCAAAACACACTCCACAACACAAATTTCAAAAAAACATTGAAACATCTTTTCAAAAAGACAAACACCTTTGTAAAACATTCAAACATGAATTGTTACAAAGGTTGCCTAGACAAGGCATCTTTTTCAAAACATTTTCAAAAACCACACACACAAAACACCATTTCAAAGCAATTGAAAATCAAGGCAAGTGATCTAAAAACAAGTAACTAAGAGCCCATGGATAACCATGGATGAAAAGGGTGCTAGCACCTTCCCTTTTCATAATCTACCCCCCGAACCCACGAAAACATCTCAAAGGTCTTTCCTGTGCTTTTTGACCTTTCCTTAGGATACAATAAAAAGTCGGTGGCGACTCTTGCTAAACCAAACATTTGCAAACACAAACGCAAAACCTCAAGTCAGTTCTCCCACCGTATCACAAGTGGTCTCCCTTCAACTGGAGGCATCATAATGGGTGGTTCTTGGAGATACTCCTTGATCCTTTCGAAAGCGGCCTGACATTCATCATTCCATCTTACCACTTGATCTTTCTTCAGTAGCTTAAAGATTGGCTCACAAATCGCAGTCAGGTGTGAGATGAATCGGGAAATGTAGTTCAGTCGTCCCAAAAAGCCCCTGACTTCTTTCTCTGTTCGGGGAGCTGGCATTTCCTGTATAGCCTTCACCTTTGCGGGATCCACTTGAATACCTTTGTCGCTTACGAAGAAACCTAGCAGTTTACCAGATCTCACCTGAAGGTGCACTTGTTCGGGTTTAGCCTCAGCTTGTACAACTTCAACCTGTCAAATAACTTCTGAAGATGGTCCAAATGTTCCTCCTCAGTCTGGGATCTTGCAATCATGTCGTCGACGTATACCTCAATCTCATGGTGGATCATGTCATGGAACAAAGCGACCATAGCATGCTGATACGTTGCCCCAGCATTCTTTAATCCGAAAGGCATGACCTTGTAGCAAAAGGTACCCCATTGAGTAACAAAGGTTGTCTTCTCCATGTCTTCGGGATCCATCTTAATCTGATTATAACCGGAGAAACCATCCATAAAAGAGAAGCCTTATACTGTGCGGTGTTGTCAACCAGAACGTCGATATGAGGTAAAGGGAAATCATCCTTGGGGCTTGCCCTGTTCAGATCCCTATAGTCAACACATATCCTAACTTTACCATCTTTCTTCGGCACAGGAACCACATTGGCAACCCACTATGGGTAAGAAGTAACTGCTAGAAAACTAACGTCGAACTGTTTCATAACTTCAGCCTTGATTTTCTCAGACATATCCGGGCGCATTCGGCGGACCTTCTGTTTCACTGGAGGATAGTCTTCCTTGGTAGGCAGGCGGTGAACCACAATATCGGTATCCAATCCAGGCATATCTTCATAAGACCAAGCAAAGATCTCAACATAGTCATGCAGCATCTGAATCAACCGTTGCTTAACACTAGGCTCCAGATTTGCACCGATCTTGACCTATTTCTTGTCTATTTTTGTGCCCAGATTCACTGATTCCACGGGCTCTTCATATGGCTGTATGGCCCTCTCTTCTTGAAGTATCAGTCTAGCAAGTTAACCAGGAACTTCGCAATCGTCTTCACCTTTATCTTCGGCTAAGTTGATCGGACTTTCGAAGTCATAACTGGCAGTAGCAGAGTCGTTATCAGCGGGATCCAGAGTGGATGTAGACCTGTATATGTGAGTGTGTGTAAAATAGCTGTTTTGCAATATATAAAAAGAAAAACAAGGAGCATAAAATTTGAAATGCAAGAAAACGTCCAATGCTTTTATTAATGATATATGTAGATGACACACATAAAGCCCTCACAAACGAAGCCACGGTACCCCGGGTAAGTCACCGGGACGTAAAGTTTAAAACATTGTCTATTATAAATACAAAACAAAAGTCTCATTACTGGGTAACAAAAGAAATTGGGATGAAGTCCTTTGCTGTCCAGTTGCTTAGTCCACCATCAGTAGTAGGATAGATCCAATTGTCGAACTCAGATTCTTCAACGTCGTCTTCAATGGCATTCACTCCTGAATTGGTGATAAATAGGGGAGGTCTTCTGATCCGTGCACTCCGAACAGCCCTTTGAGCTTCTGCAGTGAAACCCAAACCAAACTTGTTAGTCTTATGTGCAAAATCATGGAGTTGACCCCAATTTGCACACCCACCTTTCTCAACAACAGCCCGGGCATCCTTAAAGGAAGCCATCTTCATAAGAGGATCTTCAACAAAAGTCTCAGTTGATGCCAGCGTCTGGGGAACCTCTTCAAAATGTTGAAACGGGGTCTCAATGAACTCCCTATCCATCTCTACATATCAAAAAGAGTTGAGGTGGCTCACCATGTACTCCTATTCTCCTTGTACTGTCACAATCTTCCCTTTCACTGGGTACTTTAGCTTCTGGTGGAGCGTTGAGGTTACTGCCCCAGCTTTGTGGATCCACGGACGACCCAGCAAACAAGAATAAGATGGCCGAATGTCCATCACATAGAATGTAGATGCGAAAACCTGAGAACCAACTTTAATCGGGATATCAACTTCTCCATGTACCATTCTCTTCGACCCATCAAAGGCCCTAACAACAATGTTACTTGGCTTCAACTCTAAACCTTCGCAGTCCAACCGGTCTAGAGCTTTCTTAGGCAAAACGTTCAACGAGGAACCAGTATCCACCAATACATGATCAAGAGTAGTGCCCCTGCATTCAATTGAGACATGCAGGGCATCACTGTGATTCCTCCCCTTAGCAGGCAGGTCGGCGTCAGAGAAACCCAACCCATTATCAGCAGTCAAACTAGCCACACAATCTTTAAACTGATGGGCTGATGTTTCTTGCGGTACGTGTGCAGTCTTCAGGAAAGCAATCAGAGTCTTGGCATGGGCTTCTGAGCAAAGTAACAGAGACAACATAGAGATTTTGGACGGGGTATGCCCCAGCTACTCGACTACATTGTAGTCGCTCTTTTTGATGATTTTCAAAATTTCCTCCATCTCTTGTCTAGAGGCTTCAACAGTAATTTTCTTTGGTGCCTCCGTCCGGGAAGGCTCATCAGTGGTCCCTTTGCCCCGAGCATCAGAGGACTCGGCAACAGGGGTAAGAATGGGAACTTGAATAGGAATAGTATCAGGTACACTGGCAAGTGTAATATTAATAGGTTTCCGAACAACTGGTGGAGAAATCTCGGGGGAGAAAAGCCTTCCGCTACGGGTGACTTTAGCAGGTCCAACAATATTGCTGATGACAGTATCAGACTCTTCAGCACTCGAGTCTTTCTTAACTCCATGGTAATAAACGTCGGCCCCGTAATGCCACAAGATAGCTTTATTGGATGTATAGGGGATAGGCCCAGGAATAGTGATGATCAATGGTGTAATTCTTGGAACAGATGTAATTCTAACAGGATTTCTCAAGGAAGCCTTGGAAGAATTGTCGAAAATGGTGATGATAACAACTTCTTCAGTAGGAACCAAAGGAACAAGAGTCTTCTCAAACATAATTTCTTTATTATCCATCAGGCGTTGGACACCTGACTTTAAAAGATGGAAACCGGTAGGTAGGACATAACACATACGACAACCTTCATCACAGCCCGGAAATAAACCGACTAACAAAAGGTTCTTCTTTACAGTCATCAATGGGGTAACAATGTCGTTCACAGAAACCACAAACGAGTCTTCATCTATAGCATTCACTCCATGCTTGGGCATAGGAGCAGTCACAACATTAGGTCTTTCAGGTGCTTCGAACTCAATCTCATTCGCATAAATCAATTCCTGTACTTTGTTCTTCAGGACCCAACAGTTATCTATGTCATGCCCCGGGCTACAAGAGTGAAAAGCACAACGGGCATTTGGATCGTACATGGGTGATGCAGTGTTGGGGGTCTTCGGGGCCTCCTTCAGAATCACCAAGTTGGTTTTCAATAACTGTGGTAGAATTTGGGATAAAGTCATGTTGAGCTGAGTGAATTGTCTTTGTGGCCTTTCGGCCCTTGATTGATTGTTGCGCTGAGGAGCACCAGCAGGTCTTGAAATAACAACCGCATTAACAACTTGGTGGTGTTCAGGTTTATTCTGACTTTTTGAACTGTAAACAGCATTGGACTCCTTCTTAAAAGTTTTCTTCTTGGTGCTTGACGAAGCACCCTTCTGTATTTTACCAGATTTGATACCAGCCTTAATTCTTTCCCCGGTCATAATCAGCTTCGTAAACCCGGACGATGAACTTCCAATGAGATGGTTGAAATACGGACCAGACAAGGTCCCCAGAAACATATCCACTAGCTCCCTATCAGCCAAGGGTGGTTGCACTCTGCCAGCAAGGTCCCTCCACTTCTGAGCATAATCTTTGAAACCTTCACCCACACTCATAGACATACCCTGGAGTTGGGTACGCGTAGGAGCAAGGTCGGCGTTGTATTGGTACTGCTTGTAGAAAGCAACAACCAAATCTTCCCAATTACGGATACTAGCTCCTTCCAGCTGGTAAAACCATTCAAGCTGAGTCCCTGAGAGACTGTCTTGAAAGAAGTGGATCCAGAGATTATTGTCAACGATGTATGGCTGAGTCTTCCTAACATACGACTAGAGATGCAGCTTCGGACAGGAAACTCCATCATATTTAGCAAAAGCCAGTGCTTTAAACTTTTGGGGAATTACCACCCCAGATGACAGACCCAAGTCTCCAAAATCCAGACCAGACACTTTCTGAACTTCCATCGCACTCAACCGGTCCTCAAGTTGCTTGTATCTATCCTCAGCCGGAGGATACTGGTCTTCGTCAAAGTCGGTCTCGTTGTCTGAAACCACAGGGATAGGAGCCCTCCTTTCTTCCTGATTATCTCCCCCTCCAGATGAGTGGGTCAAATCAACCTCTTCCCGCATATTATTTCCGAATCTGCGACCCATATTGAATAGGATCGTCTTCTTCTTCTTCTTCTTCTTCTTCTTCTCTTTCAAGATAAGGGTCTTCAGATCTTGCTGACCCTTAGCCAAACTCATGAACAACTCCTGGAACTGGGCGCTTTGAGCTTGCAAAGCCTTGATTGCTTGTTCAGAAGACATGATGCTGAAATAAACAGTGAAGAAGATAAGAGACCTGTGATGGGTACCTGTTATGAGGTGCATAGGAATGATATGTGTATGACATGATTTCAAAGACTTTAGGGATTCAAATTTGTAAACAAAAAATGAAACACACTTTTATTAGATAAACTTCAAAATCAATTGTTCAACAGATGCCTTTAAGGCGTTACAAGAAAAACTGAAAAGTAAATCAAAGACTAGAAATAATCAAAAAGATAATCAGTGCTCCCATGGTCGTTTCTTGTCGGTGCGGACATAGTCATTGAGGATCCGCTCGTTCTCCAGCTGCCTTGTCAACTTCAGGATCTTCTACTCTTGCTCGTGATACTTTTCTCTGTAAGTATCCCTCTCTTCCCTCAGCTGCATCCAGGACCTCTTCAATGCCCCAATGTCAGTAGGCATGTAGGGATGGAGGATGGTAGGAGGAACTCCTTCTTCATCAGCAACCTCAACAATGATAGGCAAGACGGCTTCATACAACATTCCCAGCTTTTGGGCACGGGTTTGAACCCATCGGAGATATGGTTCCATTGGTAGAGAAGTCTTCGCACCCAGCTCGTGTGGATCAGACCTGTGTACCCTATCCCAAGCTCTTATTAATCTGCGACATTTCTCGTCACTATCCCCTTGGAAATCAAAGACAATACTAGGCATTAGCAACTCATGAGGTCCTTCCCTTCTAGCTCGCCCAAACCGACGTAAGGCCAAGCACGGATTATAAGTGATTCCTCCATTGGTTCCTGAGATACGGTGGGAGAACTAACTATGGTTTTGCGTTTGTTTTTGCAAATGTTTCGGTTGAGCAAGAGTCGCCACCGACTTTTTATTTTATCCTAAGGAAAGGTTTAAAAAGAACAGTAAAAACCTTTGAGATATTTTCTTGGGTTCGGGGAGTAGATTATAGAAAGGGAAGGTATTAGCACCCCTTCTATCCATGGTTATCCATGGGCTCTTAGTTACTTGCTTAGATCAACTTGCCTTGGTTTTCAATTGTTTGAAATGGTGCTTTGTGCGTGGTTTTGAAAATGTTTTGAAAAAGATGCCTTGTCTAGGCTACCCTTGTAACAATTCTTTACTCGAATGTTTTACAAAAGGTGTTTGTCTTTTTGAAAAGATGTTTCAAGGTTTTTGAAAGTTGTTTTGAAAGTGTGATTTGAAAAATAGGCAAGTGTTTTTGTTTTGCAAGTTGACAAGTACTTAAGAGCTATCTACCCTAAAGTTCTCAAAGATTATTGCTATGTTTTAACCCTTTTAACAATTTTGTTCCATCATTGCATTTGGTGGATAATCTTGTGTTAGGATGTGAAAAGGACGGGCGCGGGTCATCGTTTAGACCATAATTGCAATAGTGCCAAGTGTCTTTGGGCAATTTTTCCTTCAAGGGACTTGATCATTTTTTAGGCAACTTTCGAAAGCGTCATCGAGGGACTATGATCATTGGATTGTTTTTGTTTTTGCCCAAAGAGACCTAACATGCAATATGGCCCATTATTAAAGGCAACAAGTGGAATACCCTAGGGGTGCAAGTGTGATTAGTGTTGTCCATTTTCATGCTTGTTTATCTTAGAAATTAGGTCAAACTACTTTGGTTAATTGATTTGCATACAAACCCTAATTCTAACATGGTATAGTTAGAAAGCATTAAAGTGCGAAAAGTAAAGTTCCTAAGTTATTACAACACAATATGGGAAGGGGGGTACAAAGGTTCAAATGGGGGGTATTTTGACAAGGAATTTAAACCTAGACTATTACATCAATTTGGAGAATTTACAAGATATTTAATTGCACAAATTAAATAAGATAAATAAAATAAATATGTAAGATGCAAAAAGGCTTTTTATATGCATGAAAAAAAAGTGTTTTTTATATGTCAAATAAACAAAATAAAAAGTATTATTTTTTTGGAGTTTTTATGTATTTAGGGCAAAACCCTAATTTATTAAATAAAAGGTATTAATTATTTAATATATACAATATTTAATAATTATGTACAAAAATAAAATAAAAATGAAATATATTAAAAAAAAGGTATTTTTAATGTCAAATATTAATAAAATAAAAAATGTATATATTTTTGTATTTTTGTCCTAAACACTCTAATAAATATATATGTATTTGTATTATTTACTAAATATGTATTATATATACAAAATAATAATATTTAATATTTATAAAAAAAAGTATATTTTATATAAAATATTTTCAGCAGATAAAATAAAATAAAATTTAGAAAATAAATGTATTTTGTTTTATTTCTAATATTCTAAACAAAAAGTAATAAGTATTTATATATATATATATATATATATATATATATATATATATATATATATATATATATATATATATATATATATATATATATATATATATATATATATATATATAACTAAAGCTAATAAATATCAAATAAAATGCAAAAAAATGTGAAAAAATGTTTTTAGTATTTTTTATGTTTTAATGAAAAATAACAAACCAGAATAAAAAAGAAAAAATGAAAATGGCAAACAAAACTCAAAATGGGCCAGGGGGGGGGGCAATTGTAAAAGCATGGTGCAAAAAGAAATCAACTCAGGCCCAGCCCAAGAAGACTTTGTCTTCAACCTTCAGACAAAACCTTTGAAAATACGCGCCCTTTCTTGCTTTAAACACAACTCTTGATTCCTGGACTTTTAGCACAAACTTACAACATGAAAAATGTTAAGCATCAAGCCACGATTCTGGACATGTAAAGAACTCATCCTAACTCTCAGAAATGAGAGAGAATTTCTCCATTCCCAAATCTTAACCTAACTTTTTATCAATGTTCAGACCTTAAATTCTCATAGCACATGCAAAATAAATGGAAAGTAAAGATATGTACAGTTTCAGGGGCATGAGTAGAACACTTTTCATTCACAAACCTAGAGCTAACAATGCCTATGTTGAGAGATAGAAGTTCATGAATATACCTGCTCAGTTGGAATCGTGTCTGGCAATGGAGGAGTTTTCAGGGCAAGATGATGATTTGTACAGCTTGCTTGAAGTGTGAGGATGCTATTCCAATACTTGGTATGCTTTGAAACCTTCTATATCAAGCTGCAGAAGTCAACCTGCAATAAGAAGAAATGAAAATGGCCAAACTGAT
This sequence comes from Vicia faba, assembly GCA_948472305.1. Lineage (NCBI taxonomy): Eukaryota > Viridiplantae > Streptophyta > Magnoliopsida > Fabales > Fabaceae > Vicia > Vicia faba. Next base: position 21,492,904 of record OX451735.1, read on the forward strand.
TAGAGGAGTTACAGTCTACTTCTAATGCTTTGGATAGTTTGGATTGATGGTAAGGAAAGTGTTTGAACTGGTTTTGGCCAAGATGCACGATGGAAATGAGTTGTGGGATTCAAGTTGCAGAATATGCCCTGTTTTGCCACAAAACTGTGATTTTCTGTATATGGATGGATGAAGGGTGGTTTGGTCGTGTTTTAGGTCAGTTAGGGAGTGTGAAATGTGAGGACAAAGTTTGCTTAGGTTTGTCTTTGCTGAGATGAGAGTTGTTGTAAGTTATGCTAGCTTTCTTCTTACTTAAGCAAAAGTTGTCAAGTTGGTTCCTAGGCCAAGGCAGGTCCCCCTAATGTGCTGCACCACTTAGTCTTGATCAGTGTAATTAGTCTAATAACTTGTGCCCAAAGGATATGCACCGTACTTGTTTGGATTGCTAATTGACATAAAGTTCCACTTTTGCAAAAATGGCCATTATGCTTTTTCTACTTTGGGACTAAACCTCTATGTAAAGCTTGAACACATAAAATATGGTCTTGGCACAATGAGTTTTCATTAAATTTATGAGTGCAAAAGGAATTTAGGGCCTGTAATCAAGAAATGCAAGCTGAGTTCAAAATTGCCTAAGTGTATGGACATGTAATTTGGTCATGAACAAAGTGAGTTTTTCCCATATTGCCAAATTCGATTCTCTCTAACCATGAGGTTGTTTGATGAGTCCTTGGACATTTTGGAAAGCTTGGAATGTGTAATTGAATCCATTTTTGAAATGGAAATTGAAATTCCAAGTGGAAGTATGTGAAAAATGGTCTTGAAGTTAGGCAAAAATCCTGCCTAAAATAGGTCAATTTTTCTCTAAGTTAAGAATGGTTTGGTATCCTTGTTCCAAAAATTGTAACTTGAGCTACAAGCTTCTTTTGGGAAAACTTTGTGAATCAAAGTTGTAGATTTTGCAATAGGCTACAACTCTCATGTTTTGACTTTTCCTTGAATCCAAATGCATCTTGGTGAGAAAGTGGGACAAAGTTAGGAAAAAATTAGGGTTTTTCATAACTTAGAAAAATTCCAAGTTATGAAAAATCTTCATTTCAAACCCTAATTTGCAATTCTTGATTTCTTGATGAACAAGTTTCATGATTTGGCATGTTTTTGATGAAAAATGAATCTTGACATTTGATTTTGACCAAAAAGTCAAAGTTTGACTTTTCAGTATACAGTCAAAATTGATCAATTGACTGGGAAATTCAACTGTCAATCTTGTGCATTTGGGATCTTTTGAACTTGTTGAGTATGTCAAGACAATTCCATGGGGTCCTTGAGTCCATATGTGAGCTTGGTTTGCCATTGGCCAGGTCAAACAATCAAAAATTGCCTTTGTGCAGTCAAAACCCTAAAAATGACCATTTTGCCCTTTTGGTGATCTGATCAAATTTCTTGTGGAATTGTGATCCAAACTTGATCAAATGGTCCATGTGAGTTCATAATGTTGATATGGGTCAATTTTCATGAGGTTTGACTGTCAATTGGCCACAGTTGACTTTTTCCCCAATACAGTTGATTTCTAGGTCAACTGTCCAATTGACTGGGCAAAGTTTGGAATCAAGGCTTGAAACTTGGTATGGATAGACTTGGGAGTAAAACATGAAGCATGAAAGTCATCTTAGGCATTTTAGGTCAAAACATCTTTGTGCAAACACAAACCCTAATTTGGGTCAACAGTGCAAGGAGAAGTCTTGAGCAGATGAAACCCTAACTGGATCTTGAGTTCCAAGGGCTTTGTGATGAGAAATTATTGAGAAATGGGAGGGAAAATTTTGGGGTACAACAGTTCCAATCAATGGAACATTGGGGTATTCCCCACATCGATCAATAATAGCCACATCTTCCATACCCTTGATAGTCCAAACAATGTCATTATGAGAGAGAGAGACATAATCCTGTAGGCCCAGCCCATGCCTTCCTTGTTCTTCAAAACTGATTTGGGGAGGTGACAAATAAACCACCTCGCCAGCAACGGTGCACAACTCATAAGGGTTCCCCGCTTCCGAGCAATACGGGCATAAAGAGAATGAAGAATGTCACCCAAGAGAGTGGGCACAAGATTACCAGAGATGAAAATCTTCACTGTATTCACGTCGACGAAAGCATCTGAGTTAGGAAACAATACCAAACCATATATGAGAAGATCCAGAATGTCTTCAAATGCCTAGAAGTCTAGACTGTCCCAGAACTGATTAGCTTTACCAATCAAGAATTTAGTCAAAAATCCCTTTGCTCCACTACGAGTTTCCCAATTAGATATTACCTCAGCCTTTGTCAGATGGAAGGCTGAAGCAATCTCTTCTGGCCTAAGGATCTTTTCCCAACCTGTGAACGGGGTCTGCTCCAGAATAGAGATACCAAGCAGATCAGAGAACTCCTCTAGAGTGGGGACCAGCTGGTAGTCTGGAAAAGTAAAGCAATGGTACAGTGGATCAAAGAACTGGACTAAGACACTCATCATCTGTTCGTCCAATTTGGAAGTGACCAAACCCAGGAGGTGACCATGTCTTCTGATAAAGGAGGTAGTATCTGAAATCTTTGCAACCAATTCCTTAAGCTGAGTGGGAACCTGGACAAAGTTGATCCGGATGGTGTTTCTACGCATGGGTGCCATGACCTACAAAACAGAACAAAGATGAATCCCTCCTGTCTTTGAAATAGGTTAGTCCAATGCAATATGCATGCAATGTCATGATGTCATGATGTCATGATATAAAGCACACCACAAGTATCCACAAATAGCAAACATGGTAAAGGCACACAAGTCATACAGAGAGCCCTTAGATTTCAGGCTGGCAAAGAGTCTAGGTACTACCCTCTTTCAGTTCAATTGGTTCAAACTTGTCCTAAAAATAGTAACCGGGTTCTAGGGGATCTCAATATCACTGACTACCCTCGATCGGTCATAATTCTAGTTTAGCAACCTTTTCTTGCAGCCGGAATCATCGCGAGAGTTTAGTCTCAATGAGTGTAGCATACTACTACTGTTCTATGGCCAAGTTGGTCAATTTAAAGGTTCTAAGGTCAGTTGGTGCTTAATGACCCCTTAGCAGACCCATATTCTACTCGTTGAACCACAAGGGATATCAGTACATACTAAAGTGCCACACCAACGTAGCTACTGCTTCAACCATATTGGTCTATGTTGTACAGTTCCCTCACAGTTTATTGCTACTTACCTAAAGGGTATCCCCCAGATCCGGGTTAGGATCTATAGTAACTCCGATTCAAGCCCACAAATATAAAGCATACAAGTCAAGCAATTGAAAACAATATGAACTATTCCTAAGGTACACCCCACTTATAAGCGATCCCCAGCAGAGTCGCCAGTTCTGTGATACGGTGGGAAGAACTGACTGTTTTTTGGAATGCTGATTTGCGTTTTGCGTTTATTTTTGCAAAATGTCGCGGTAAGCAAGAGCCTCCACCTACTTTTATTTTATCCAACAAGGAAAGGAAAAAAGCACAGAAAAATTCCTTTTTCGAGATTTTTCTCGGGTTCGGGGGGTAGATTATAGAAAGGGAAGGTATTAGCACCCTTTCTATCCGTGGTTATCCACGGGCTCTTAGGTACTTGCTCAATTGTTTTCAAAATTGTTTTCTTTGTGCTTGTCGGTTTGAAAAAGTTTTTTGTTTGAAACTTCGATTTAACTCTCGCTTCTATCCTCGAGAGTGTAATAAAGTGTTTTTGAAAACGATTCGAAAAGTGTAAGTATGAAAAAAAATTGTTTTTGAAAGAGCAAGTATCTAAGAACCATCTACCTACTCGATGAAGGAATCGTTCTATGCTAATGTCTTTTAGACAATGTTATTCTACTATTGATGAGTAGGTAGCACCGTCGTTGGAGTTTGGGGGTCAATTCGAATTTAGGGACTTACGGTCACCAAAGCAATGTTAGGATGCCTTAACGGTAACTCTAATGTCTTAGATCATTTGTTTGATGCAACAATATCCGAGGCAACCGTTTCAAGGCGACTATGATCTTTTAGACAAGAGGGCGACCTCTAAAGTGACCTATACTCAATGACCGCGTACGAAGGCAACCAAGTGGGGTGTATCCTAAGAGTGCGCATGTGTGAGTGTGTCGTTTTCAGTTCATCTTTATCTTTGTACATGTGAAGGGTGATCTAATTTGATTTTAGGTTAAAACATTCAGTCTTGTCATGCGACCCTATTATCAAACATCTAACAGCTATATCTTGCGAAAATAAAATGCGGAATTTAAATTACAAGGCGTCGGGTATTTACATCGCCAAAGACAAACCCTTTAAAAATAAATAAAGCGATAAAAAATAAATAAAGGTCATATTAACTATTACAAACTGGAGGCAAGTACATTAATATGATAAAAATAAACAAACGCGTGCGGGAAATGAAATCGAGCGCAAATTAGGGTTTTGACCCTTTTTTGAGAGAAATATCTTTTTGGTTTTTTTGTTTTAAGAAAAGAAATTAACCTAAATTAATTACTAAATTGAATTAATAAATTAATTAATTAAAAAAAATAAATTATTTTTGGGTTTTTGTTATTTTTAAGAAAGAAAAACATAATAATTAATGTTAGTAATTAAAACCTAATTAAATCTAATTTAATTTTAATTATTTACAAAAAATAGGTTAAAGTTATTCTAATTAAAACCTAAATTAATTTAATTAGTGTTTATTAATAAAAATTAAAATTAAAATTTGATTAAACATAAAAATATTTTTGTGATTTTATTTTATAAAGAAAAGAATTTTTTGATTGGTTAGTAATTAAATAAAAATAATAATAAAACAATTAATTAAAACAAAAATAAATAGGAGAGAGGAAGGGGTTGGGCCTGAATTTGGAGTGCTAATAGCAATTCTGAGGCCCAATTGTGTTGGTCTTTTGTTTTCTTTTGAGATCAGGTGTTTGTGCGCTGACTTGGCTCCATGTAGACCTTCAGATCCTGGCCACTAGATCTGTCCTTTGGCCATCTGGCTACTGCATGGGCTATGGTGCACAGTGGTCTACAAGCTTGAATACACACACAATCGCCTGAAAGAAAAAAACAATGAGAAAGTGGGGGACCTGGGATTCGAACTCAGGTCCTGATGGATATTGGAACGCTTGCCTTGCCACTACGCTGCTTTGTTTTGTTTGTTAGTAATACACAAAGAAAATATAATATAATGAAAACCAAACATATGCCAGCAAAGCAAAAAAAACGCGCTTGGTTTTGAATGGGCCATTGGGAGAACGACAGCTCATCGTCTCCTACCTCCAAATTCTGCAAATATTACCTGCGGATTTGGATCTGCAGCTAAATGCGCAAGCTTGTTCTAAAATCCATTCCAGACTATGAAAATAAATTCTACGAGCATGGTTGGACTCGTCTTGGCTTCCTGATCAACACCATGCCCTTCTTTAGTCCCAATTTTTCCTGAAAAAGAAAACCCTAAAAAACAAACGAAGAACCCTAGCTAGGGAGGTTCTTCATTCAGGCTAGAAAAACGCAATTGAATAATGCCAAACGTTTGCAAATGTCATGTAGATTCAAAATATGGTATTGATTCATGAAAATGATGCATAAATTCTGAGTTGTGAAATCAAGAACAGAGGTGTATTTCGTGATACTTACAGCGTGTTGTGGTGTGTGAGGAAGCTTGCTTTTGATCCAGGTAGATTGAGTGAACACCCAGGAAGCGTTTGGGACAAGTCTCAGCCCTTGAAAACCCCTCTAAGCACGATTTTGATTTCAAGCTTTTTGCCACTTTTTTCAAACTTTGTTCTGCCTATGCTTTCACTTTTCAACCCCTGTTTTGTCCCTTGTGGCTTGCTTATGTATTGTATAGTGTGTTAGGGTAACAAACTTGGCTTAAATCTTCTCCCATCAATGCTTGCCAATTTGATTTGATTCACCCTTTACAAACTTGCCAATTTTGTCAAATCTCAATCTTTTTGCACATGGTTTGGTGTGATACGAATTTGATGATGTTAATGATGATTATCAAATCCTGAAATAGCCAAAAGATCTCATGTAATCAAAGTTTTGGATTTTAAATGATTTAATTTGATTTAAAATGAATAAATTCAATAAAAAATCAAATAAAAAAATAAAAATGAAATATGAGCTCATGGCTGAAGCTAGGACACGTGGGCAATGATGCAAGCTTAAATCAAGTGGAAAAGAATGGGCCCATTTGACAAAATTTGATGTTTTGGGGATAGTTGACTTTTGGCAATTTTGCAAAAATGTCCAACTTCAACAATGCATAACTTCTTTAATTTTGAACTTTTGGAGGTGTTCTTGGACTTTTTAGAAATCTTGAGATGTCCTATAACCAACCCTTTTGGTCTCATCTCATTTTTATATTCAATGCTTAATTTATAAGCTTTGGAAAAAAAGGGGTTTTTGTTGACTTTCAAAAATGACCTATAATGTCCAAATTTATAACTTCTTGTGAGTGCATTTTTTGAACTTGGGGTATGAAGATGGATTATAGTAAATTGCATCCTCTTCAAAATTAGCTTTGGATGGGTCATTTCTCATGAAATATGAGAATGTTATGCTTGGTCAAAGTTGAGTTGACTTTTTCTACAAAACTCTAATTTAACAACTTTTGAGTTTTGATGAATTTTGAGCAATCCTTGATGAATCATGATCAACCCTTGATCAAATGATGAAATATCCTTAAAAATGAGAATGTTGACAAAAAATCTTGAAGTTTGACTGTATTTGGGTCATAGTTGACTTTTGCCCTAGCACCGTCGATTTTTGGACCTTTGAGCAATTGACTGAACAAACTTCCTCTTCAAGGCTTGAAATTTGGCATGGATGATATTGATAACATATTAGGACATTGGGGAGCACTTGAGGTCATTTTGATTCAAGGATCTTGATGCAACACAAAACCCTAATTTGGGGTTGATTGCCTTAGGAGATAGCTTGTCTGACCAACTCTTGAGCAACCTTGAGCCACTTGAAGATTTTTCTTGCAATGTTTTGAGAAATATGAGAGGGCAAATTTTGGGGTACAACAGCCATCAAAGGAAGCATTCTATCTGGTCATTTGGCCCATCAAGTTGTGGATGATTATCAGTCAATGAACTTCAACTTCCCTGATGAGAACATCATGCTGGTAACCGACTGTGCGAAACCTGGACTGTATGACGGACCTGAACAAGGATCCCGATAGACTATGGTCTTCGGTGGGGCTTCCAACGCCTTAGGTAATGAAATTGGTGTTGTGATATCTCTCCTGAAGGTTGTCACACTCCTTTCACTGCCAAACTATGCTTCAATTGTACGAATAATATGGTCGAGTATGAAGCATGCATCTTAGGTCTGAAAGCTGCTATTGACTTAAGGATCAAGAATTTGGATGTGTTCGTGGATTCTGCCCTAGTGATCAACCAAGTAACAGGAGATTGGGACACTAAACACCCTAATCTTATCCCTTACAAGGAACTTGTGTTATCCTTGATTCCCTACTTCGAAGAGATCACCTTTGAGAACTTCCATAGGGAGGAAAACCAGTTGGCTTACGCCTTGGTAACCATGTCTTCAATGTTCAAGGTCAGATGGGACAACGAAGCCCCTATGATTACAATTGAAAGATTCAACGAACCTGCACATTGCTGTGAGCTTGACACCGATGTGGAAAAGCCTTGGTACCATGAGGTGATGAGATATCTTGAAGCACAAGAGTATCCCAAGGGAGCATCCATCAATGACAGAAAATTCTTACGAAGATTTTCAGCCAAATTCTTCCTAAGTAACAGGATATTGTACAAGCGCAACCATGATTCAACTCTACTCCGATGTGTGGACAAGAAGGAGGCAGAGGAAATCATGGAAGACTTGCATGATGGTCTCTTCGGTACTCACTCAAGTGGACATACGATGGCTAAGAAAATCTTAAGAGCCGGTTACTATTAGTAAAAAATGGAGACTGATTACTATCAACATTCAAGAACTTGTCACAAATTCCAAATCTATGCTGACAAGGTCCATGTGCCTCTTATCCCTTTGAATGTCATGACTTCTCCGTGGCCATTTGCAATGTGGGGCATTGAATTGATTTGAGAGATCAGGCCCACCGCTTCCAACGAAAATTGCTTCATTCTTGTTGCTATCGACTATTTTACCAAATGGGTCGAAGCCGCCTCGTTTGCCTCAGTCACCAAGAATATGGTAGCCAGATTCATCAGACACAACCTCATCTTTCGTTATGGTATCCCCGAAAGGATCATCACCGACAATGGGACTAACCTCAACAATGCTATTATCACTGAGCTCTGCACTCAGTTTAAGATCAAGCATCATAATTCTTCTCCGTATAGACCAAAAATAAATGGCGCAGTCGAAGCGGCCAACAAAAATATCAAGAAGATTATGCAGAAAATCGTAGTAACCTATAAGGATTGGCATGAGATGTTGCCGTTTGCTCTACATGGCAACCGTACTTCAGCTAGAACATCAACTGGGGAAAATCCTTTTTCTCTAGTCTATGGCATGGAAGCTGTTTTGCCAGTAGAAATTCAGATTCCATCGCTGAGGATTATGAATGAGGCAGGCCTAGGCGAAGACGAGTAGATTCAAACGAGATTGGATCAGCTGAACTTGATTGATGAAAAACGGTTAACTGTTGTTTTCCATGGTCAGACGTACCAAAAATGGATGATCAAGGCTTTCAACAAAAAGATCAAGCCTCGAGTATACCAAGCTGGTGATTTGGTGATAAAACGCATCATTCTACCACAAGGTGACCCCAAAGGCAAATGGACTCCCACCTATGAAGGGCCGTTTGTTGTCAAGAGAGTTTTCTCTGGAGGTGCCATGTAGCTGCCTACCATGGATGGTGAAGATTTCTCACATCCTATAAACTCGGACATAGTTAAAAAATACTACACATAAGAGACCCGCTAGGTTGACACACCTAGGGAAAATAAGGGCATTCTGGCAAACCAAAAGTTTGGGCAAAAATTAGGGATATATGCAAAATATTTGTACACCCGACAAGTTGAAAACCCCAAAGGGTAACTTGGGAAAAAAAGGGTATCCTGGTGGGCTGAAAACCCGAAAGGGCGGTCCAAGCAAAAATTAAGGATTAAAAGCGTATGACTATGTCCCGTGGAATCACCACAGTCAATTTTATCACCAAGGTCCAAGTTCAAACGGTCCAAGATCAATCCAATCAACTTCTATCAACGGCAAGGGACATTCGAAGACATTGGGGAAATAGTAGAGTTGGAAGGCAATGAGATTGTTTCACATGGCTATTTGTTTTTATTCTCAATTTTGTTTTCCTTTCGACGATTTCCTCTTACTAGGATGTGCGTCTCTCTGTACAAAATCGCCTATTCATGGGCAAAATATCAATACAAATATATTTTGAAGTGCAAAATATTTGTCTTTGTTTTGAATGCAAAATTGTTCAATGACTAAAATTGAACGAACATATGCATATGAACATATTTAAAACTATTTGGCACATGTGTCCTGCTAAGCAGTAGCAAGCATCTCTTTAGTGTATATGGAATATACCCACAGAGTTATTTCATCAACATCTCCACAAGAACGGTTACGATAAACCAATCTCCAACCAGAGTCTCAATCTTTTGATGACTCTCTCCCCATCTAAGTTGATCCTACAAGTGGAAGCCTTGTGGATCTCTTCCTCAAAGGGCTCGCCTCGTCAGTAGTTCGTCAAGTATTCATTAACAGGTTTTACTTCCCCAACAACCATCAAGGACCACAAAATTCCCCAGCCGAGTACATCCTCCCCAATCGAGTCTGTATTCCCTCGGCATAGTCTATCTTCCCCACATGAGCCTGTTATCCCCAACTGTGTATGACCTCCCCAGTTGAGTTTGTCCTACCCGGCTGATTTTACACTCTCCAACTTAAGTTTTCCTTTCAGACTATTACAAATCATAAGGCCACAACCCCTGATCCCCAATAAAGCCGTCAACAAAGCCTTTACTATTTCCAAAAAAATACTATGAAGCCTGGACCCGACCAGATATTAGCACAATTTTCAAGTTATTACTGAAGCCTGGACCCGACCAGATAATAATTTGACTTCTTCAATTACTAAAACCTGGACCCGACCAGATAACAGTTTTTAGTGTCTAAAACCTGGACCCGACTAGATAACAGTTGATCTCAATTTCAAGCTACTAAAAGCCTGGACCCGGCCAGATAATAGTTTAACTCTTCAAGATATAGAATAACCTGGACTCAACCCGACCAAGGTTTAACTTCTTTTCCCCATTAGAGTTTGCCTCTTCCCCAAAAAGTTACCATGAAACCTGGATCCGACCAGATATCAGTTTTCAATTTCATCTTTTCAAGCAAGTTATTGTGAAGCCTGGATCCGACCAGATAGCAATTACCCTCAGATATTCATTGTGAAACCTGGAAACCAACCAGATAAAAACTAAATCCCCAAATAGTTTATTGTGAAACCTGGACCCTACCAGATAGCAATTGACCTCATCAACCTCAAAAATCTACAAAGCCTGTACCCGACCAGATGACAGTTTTTCAAACAATTTATTGTGAAACCTGGAGCCCGACTAGATAACAATTGACTATGATCCCCATAGAGACACTATAAAGCATGTACTCGACCAGATAATAGTACAACTTTCAAAACACCATGAAACCTGGACCCGACCAGATAATAGTTACCGCTTCAAGTTAATGCAAAGCCTGGATCCGACCAGATAACAGTTAACTTCTGTATCCCCAGCAAGTTGTTGTGAATCCTGGATCCGGCCAGATAAATATTCAATTTCAAGAAATTTTCTGCAAAGCCTGGAATCCGACCAGATAACAGTTAATTCATCTTTTTCTCCAGTAAGTTGTCGTGAAGCCTGGAGCCGAACATATAGCAGTTGACTACTTCATCCTCAGCAAATTGTGAAGCCTGGATCCGACTAGATAACAGCTGACATTCAAGAGATATTCCCCAGTGAAAGCATCCTTTCAACAAAGTTTAAAGATATGTATATTCTTTATCCCCAACGGCAATCAGGGGATTCAACCCCCCAAAATTTCCTCAGTGGCAGTCAGGGATTTATTTTCCCAGACAAAAACATACATCTCACATTCATACATCATAACATGTACGTACAAAATTCATTTAGCATAATACCATATCTAGAAAACATCATTCATACATCTGCATTTTACTAACTCTTTTTCTCACAGGTAAAGAATCAAGTTTTAGTATAAATCAACAAGAGGTTTATGCTGATACTTCTTCCAGTGTTTACTAATATTCCTCCAAATGGCATCTATAAGCCCATTCACCATCATCTTTGAGTGCAAATTTCTGGGCACTTTAGTGTTCAATCATCTTTCACCTTCAAGTCACGAATGACAGATCCGCCAATCTAACTCTTCAGGTTTAAGAAGATTGAACAGGGGCAGCTGTTGTACCCCAAAATTTTCCCTCTCATTTATCAAGGATTCTCTCACAAGATCTTCTATGGCGTCAAGTCTGCAGCACTGATACATCAACTTAGGCTTGGAATTGGCACAAGGGCAAAATGGTCAATTGCATACTAAAAAGTCAAACTTTGACTCTTTGGTCAACATCATATTCCAAAGATCAAATTTCATCAAGACATTCAAGAATATCAAGCTTTATCATCAAGAAGTCAAGAAAGTCAAAAGTCAACTTGAAAATTCAAGATTTCCAAGACTTTTGAAATTTTATAAGTGTTTTTATACATGATAATTTCATCACTTCATGTCATTCTTTCACCAAGATGCAAGACAGTTCAAGGAAAACTTTCAAAATGAAAGTTGTAAAACCCGATGAGATTTACAACTTTGCTTTGCTGATAAAATCCTAGAAGTGCTTGGATTTTGAGTTATAAATTCATCAAGTCATGAAATTTTCATTTAACACTTAGAAAAATTTTCAACAAATTTTATTCAGGATTTTATCCCAACTTCTTGGCAGTTTTTCACATAGTTACAAGATGATTTTATCAAAATGGCCGACATGACAGTTATAGAGGATATTTCAAGCTTTCCGAAACATCCAAGAGCATGAATTTATCATACTTGAGCTAGGAGATTCAAGGGCTTGAAGTTGGGCATCCATCTTTGAATTTCAAGTCATTCTATTGAAGAACACATAACAAAAATCTTATAACTTGCTGCATAATCTTAAGTTTCAGGATTCCTTGCTTGCATATCTCATCATAATTTAGTGCTTACACCCACTCTTGAGCTATTACCCAAGTGTTTAAACCATTGTCCAAAAGATCTTTCCATTTGTGATACGGTGGGAGAACTGACTTGGGTTTTGCGTTTATTTTCGCAAATGTTTCGGTTGAGCAAGAGTCGCCACCGACTTTTTATTTTATCCTAAGGAAAGGTTAAAAAGCACAGCAAAAACCTTTGAGATGTTTTCTTGGGTTCGGGGAGTAGATTATAGAAAGGGAAGGTATTAGCACCCTTTCTATCCATGGTTATCCATGGGCTCTTAGTTACTTGCTTAGATCAACTTGCCTTGATTTTCAATTGTTTGAAATGGTGCTTTGTGTGTGTGTTTGAAAATGTTTTGAAAAGAGGCCAATGTGGTGGCAACCTTTGCAATGATCCATGTTTGGATGTATACAAAGGTGTACTTATCTTTTGAAAAAGTTTTCAATGTTTTTGAAAGTGGTTTTGAAAGTGTGTTGTGATGTGTGTTTTGAAAAATAAGCAAGTGTTTTTGTTTTGCAAGTTGGTAAGTAACCAAGAGCTATCTACCCTAAATTTCTCAAAGATCTTTTCTATGTTTTAAACCTTTTAACAATTTTGTTCCACCATTGTATTTGGTGGACAATCTTGTGTTAGGATGTGAACGGGACGGGCGCGGGTCATCGTTTAGACCATGATTGCAATGGTGCCAAGTATCTTTGGGCAATTTTTCCTTTAAGGGACTTGATCATTTTTTAGGCAACTTTTGAAAGCGTCATCGAGGGACTATGATCATTTGATTGTTTTGTTTTTGCCAAAGATACCTAACATGCAATATGGCCCATTATTGAAGGAAACAAGTGGAATACCCTAGGGGTGCAAGTGTGATTAGTGTTGTCCATTTTCATGCTTGTTTATCTTGAACTTAGGTCAAACTATTTGTTGTTTTTGATTTGCATACAAAACCCTAATTCTATCAACGTATAATTAGAAAGCTTTTAAAGTGCGAAATTTAAAGATCCTAAGTTATTACAACACAAATATGGGATGGGGGGTACAAATGTTCCAATGGGGATATTTTAGCAAGAAATTAAAACCTAAACTATTACATCCAAATTGAATTTTTACAAGGTATTTAATTGCACAATAATTAAATAAAATAAAATAAATATGCAAGATGCAAAAATGATTTTTATATGTATGGGAAAAGTATTTTTTATGTGGCAAATAAACAAAATGAAAATGATTAATTTTTGGTATTTTTATGTATTTAAGGCAAAACCCTAATTTGCTAAATAAATGTATTAATTATTTAATATATGCAATATTTATTAATTATATACAAAAAAATAAATAAAAAGGAAGTATATTGTCAAAAAGTGATTTTTCAAGTTAAATATTAATAAAAATAAAAATGTATTATTTTTGTGTTTTTAACCTAAATATATTAATAAATATATAAGTATTTACAATATTTACTAAATATATTAAATATGTACAAAAAATAAAATATTTAATATTTACAAAAAAAAGTATATTTTTTATAAAAAAATTTCAGAAGATAAAATAAAATAAAATTAGAAAATAAATGTATTTTGTATTGTTTCTAATATTCTAAACAAAAAAAGTATTATGTATTTATTTACATATATAACTAAATAAAGCAAATAAATATCAAATAAAATGCAAAAAATGTGAGAAAAATGTTTTTAATATTTTTTATGTTTTAATAAAAAATAACAAATCAGAATCAAAAAGAAAAAGTTGAAAATGACAAATAAAACTCAAAATGGGCCAGGGGGGTGCATGTGAAAAATGAAAGTGCAAAAAGGAAAAACATCTCAGGCCCAGCCCATGAGAGGTTGTCTTCAACCTCTGAACAACAAACAGAGCAACGCGTGCTTCCTGCTATCTCCTGATTCCTGGACTTTTTGCACAAACTCATGACATGAAAGATGTCAAGCATCAAGCCACGATTCCATACATATAAAAAACTTAACTTAACTCTCAGAAATGAGAGAGAATTTCTCCATCCCTAATTCTTAACCTAAGTTTTTGTCAATGTTCAGGTCTTAAATTCTCTCAGCATATGCAATATAAATGGAAAGTGAGGATATGTATAGCTTCAGGGACATGAATATGACATTTTTCATTCATAAATCTAAACCTAACTCTTCCTAGATTGAGAGATAGAAGTCCATGAACTTACCTGTTCAGCTTGGATCGTGTCTGGCAATGGAGGCACTTTCAAGGCAAGGTGAGGATTGGTACAACTTGCTTGAAGTCCAGGGATGATATTCCAACCTTTAGCTTGCTTTGAAACCAAGTGAATCAAGCTATAGCAATCAACCTGCAAAACAGAAAAAGTGAAAATGGTGAAGTTGGTTAGAGGTGTTATTGGTCGTGTCCAATGTTTGGGATAGCTTGTATATGTGGTATGGAGTGTGTATGAACTGGCTTTAGCAAAAATGCACGAGTGGATTGAGTTATGGAAGTCCAACTGCAGAGGTGACTCTATTTTCTGCAGTAGGATGGTGTTTTGATGAATGATGAGGTTTGGAAGGTGTTTTGGTCGTGCCTTAGCTCAGTTATGTTGTTTGGGATGTGTCTAACAAGTTTGCTTAAGCTTCTCTTGGCAGAAATGTGAGATGATGTGTGTTATGCCAAGTTTCTTCACACTTAAGCAAAAAATGTCAACTTGGTTTCTAGACTTGTGCAGGCCCCTCTAATGTGCTGCAAAGCTTTGTCTTGATCAGTGGGATATATCCCTGAACTTGTGCCAAAAGGATTTGCATTGTACTTCATGATTTGCAAACTTGACATAAAGCCATACTTTCCAAAAATGGATAATTTGCTTTTTCCATATTATGGTTAATCTTTTGTGTAATGGCTTAATGGACAAGATAATGCTAGGACACAAAGGTTTTGCATTAAATTATTGAGTGTGGATGAGATAAAAGGCCTGTAATCTAGCTTAGAGCATGCTGAGTTCAAAAATGCAAAGTTATGGACATGGAAATGGCTCATGAACAAAGTGAGTTTTGCCTATATTGCCAAATTCGATTCTCCCTAACCACAAGGTTGTTTGATGAGTTCTTGGACATTTTGGAAAGCTTGGAATGTTTACTACAATCCATCTTTGTAATGCAAATTGAAATTCCAAGTGGAAGCATGTGAAAAGTGGCCATGAAGTTAGGCAAAAATCCTGCCTAGAATAGGTCAAAATTTTTCTAAGTTAAGAATGTTTTGTACCCTTGTTCCAAAAATCATAACTTGAGCTACAAGCTTCTTTTGAGGAAACTTTGTGGATCAAAGTTGTAGATTTTGAAATGGACTGCAACTTTCATGTTTTGAGTTTTCCTTGAATCCAAATGCATCTTGATGAAAAAATGGGACAAAGTTAGGAAAAAATTAGGGATTTTCATAACTTAGAAAAAATTCTAAGTTATGAAAATTCTTCATTTTAAACCCTAATTTGCAATTTTTGATTTCTTGATGAACAAGTTTCATAATTTGGCATGTTTTGATGAAAAATGAATCTTGACACTTGATTTTGACCAAAAAGTCAAAGTTTGACTTTTCAGTATACAGTCAAATTTGGCTCAGTTGACTGGGAAATTCATCTGTCAATCTTGTGCATTTGGGATCTTTTGAACTTTTTGAACATGTCAATACAATTCCATGGGGTCCTTGAGTCCATATATGAGCTTGGTTTGCCATTGGCCAGGTCAAACAGTCAAAAATTGCCTTTGTGCAGTCAAAACCCTAAAAATGACCATTTTGCCCTTTTGGTGATCTGATCAAATTTCTTGTGGAATTGTGATCCAAACTTGACCAAATGGTTTATATGAGTTCAATATGTTGATGTGGGTCAAAAATCATGAGGTTTGACTATCAATTGACCACAGTTGACTTTTTCCCCAATACAACTGATTTCTAGGTCAACTATCCAATTGACTGGGCAAAACTTGGAATCAAGGCTTGAAACTTGGTATGGATAAACTTGGGAGTCCAATATGAAGCATGAAAGTCATCTTAGGCATTTTAGGTCAAAACATCTTTGTGCAAACTCAAACCCTAATTTGGGTCAACAGTGCAAGGAGAGGTCCTGAGCAGAGGAAACCCTAACTGGATCTTGAGCTCCAAAGGTCTTGTGGTGAGAAAATGTTGAGGAAATGGGAGGGAAAATTTTGGGGTACAACACCATTTATGGCATAAAGGCACCTTTACTATTCTTGAAAAGCAAGCTTTTTGTACAAAATTTGTCTTGAGCCCATACCTTGCTGGTTGTTGATTATACTCCATCATAAATCATGGGAAGTAGCTCCTCAATACCAGCAACTTTGGTACTTCATCTTGGGACTATGGATTACTTGACTTAGTTTGATCTTTGTAATCCAACCAAACCATAACATGTTGTTTTGAAAACCTAATCAGCTCATATGCACAAACCCTTTACCTATAAATAGAAGAAACATTTGAAAGAGAAGGAGGTTAGAGAAAGTAGAGAGAAAAGCTAGAATTTTTGTTGTAAACTAGCCATCAAGAGCCCACACTCTCTAAAAAGCCATAACTGTCCAAAAAAAGCTTCCACTCTTGAGTTTTAAAGTCCAAATATTTGGAACTCTCACACCTTGCAAGCTCTGTACAAACATCTAAGCACCTCACATACATCACCTAGAAATTTTTCAAACTCAAGAACAAAGCTCCTACAACATATATGTCTTCTTTTCCAAGTTTAAGAACAGTAAATACAACAACTCAAGCTCAAAGTATAAGATCCAGCTCCAAGGTAAGTTTCTTGACTTTAGTTCTTCATTTCAAGCATCATTAGTAATTCATTTTTAAACACAAAGTGTAGTAACCATTGTCCTTGAAGCCAACCTTTTGTTTATCTTCCTTTATTTTCATTATGTGTTGAGAACTAACCCATGTATGCAACAAAACAATGTTGAAGTAAAAAAATGACAGTATGAGTCGACACATAGCCTTATGAGTTGATACATACTGCTATACAGGCCCAAAACAGAAGCAAAAAACAGTGTATGAGTCGACACAAAGCACATATGAGTCGACACATACCATTATGTATCGACTCATACTGAGTTTATTTGGAAATATAGGGGCAAGGAAAGTTATGTGTCGATGCATAAGAGCTTGTGTCGACACATAATAGTTCAAAATGCAATTTTTCCTTCTTTTTATACTGTTTTTACATTTCCTTCATTGTTATTCGATATGCTTGTAATATTTAAGTTCCTACTTAATCCCCATTTGTAAATTGTACCCCCATCCCCTAAATGATGTAATAGCATAGGACTTTACATTTCCGTAATTTATCGCTTTTAAATATAAATGCTAGTAACTAGGGTTTGTATGGCAAGACATAAAATCAAAAAATAGATAACCCTGGTCAAGACTAAATGCATGTAAACCAAACACAATATTCACACATGCACCCTTAGGGTAATCTCACTTGTTGCCTATCGGAAAATAGTCATGTCCCTCGAACATGGGCGTTTTAGCAAAAGACCCTCGATAAAAGATCGTAGTCCCTCGATGACCCTCGATTTTGCCTTCAGTAAATGATCTAGTCCCTGAAACGACATTGCTAAAACGTTCCATGGGTTGCTTTCTATGACTATACAGACATCCCACGCCCGTCCCTTCACATCCAACAGTGGGGCTTCTTATCAATCAATGGTAAGATAGTAACATCTAAAGGAAAAAGGAAATGAACATAAAAGACTTTTTGAGTAGGTATATTGTTCCTAGTTAGTTTCTCCATTTAAAAACAAAAACATCCTTACTATTTTTAAAACAAACACCAACACTTTCAAAAAAATTTCCAAACTTGAATCATTTTCAAAAGCTCAACACTTTGTATACGTTCTTACGAACGAGAACTATTACAAAGTCTGCCTAAAACGATGGCCCCTTTCAAAATACTTTCAAAAAAACCACACAAAGCACATTTTCAAACAAAAGCAAGTGATCTAGCAAGTAACTAAGAGCCCATGGAAAACCATGGATGAAAAGGGTGCTAATACCTTCCCTTTTCATAATCTACCCCCCGAACTCAAGAAACAATCTCAAAGGTCTTTCCTGTGCTTTTTCACCTTTCCTTTTGGATAAAAGAAAAGTCGATGGCGACTCTTACTAACCGCAACATTTGCGATAAAATGCAAAACAACCAAGTCAGTTCTCCCACCATATCACACATATGTAAATGAAATGTTGACCAACCTTGGTTGCATGCCAAGGCTACCACTAGTCGAACAGTCTCTAATCTTGCTATTGGAGCCAATACTTCAGAGTAGTTGAGTCCTACTCTTTGAAGAAAACCTCGAGCTACTAATCTTTCTTTATGTCTTTCTATCGACCCATCAACATTGTATTTCAACTTGAACACCCACTTTACTTCGATAGCTTTTGTATGTGTTGGCAATTCAACTAACTCCTATGTATCATTTCTTTCGATTGCCTGTAACTCTTCGACCATAGAAGACTTTCACTGTTTAATCTTCAAAGCCTCATTGTAGTTGATTGGTTCAGCACCTGCAAGTAAAGCAAAATGAACTAATTCTATATCTAGTGTGACTTCATCATCACCAACCACTTCATAATCATAAAGTCTTGTTGGAAGAACTCTAGATCTTTGAGGTCTTTGACTTGTACCAACCACACTGTATTCGAATTTGACATTGTTGGGAATGTCAAGAACTACTTTGACATCAACTTCGATGAGAATATCTGTAATTTCTTCGACTTCGACTTCATTAGTTTCTTTTTCGTAACCATAGTTCCTCAATGGCTTGTTAATTGCTTCATTATAATTCCAATCCTAGGAATAATTTTCATCAATCACAATGTCTCGACTCAACACAATCTTCTCATTGATTGGATTAAATAGCATGTATGCATCAGTTTTATAATATTCTATTAGAATCATAGGTTCACTTTTGTTATCAAGCTCCCTTCTCCTTGCATCAGGAATACATTTGTAACACATAGCCAAACACCTTCAAATGACTTACTGATGGTTGTTTACCACTCCACACTTCTTCAAGAACCCTGTTCTTTAATTTCTTGGTATGGCACCTATTCAACATATGAAATGCAATCGAAACAGCTTCTCCCCATAAATATTTTGGAAAATTCTTCTGTTTCAGCATGTATCTTGCCATATCCAATATGGTTCAGTTTCTTCTTTCCGTGATTACATTATTTTGAGGTGTATAAGGAGCAGTTACCTCATGATCGACACCATGTTCTGCACAAGAATTTTCAAACATCTTGCATATGTATTCGCCATCTTCATCTATTCGCAGAACTTTAATTATCTTCTCACTCTGGTTTTCGACAAGTATCTTGAATCTTTTAAAGATTTCAAATATTTTGTTCTTTCTCTTGATCACATACATCTGTCAAACGAAACAAAATATTTATTTATGCCAATGGTATGTTCTTCGAATGGACCACATACATCTGAATGTACCACTTTGAGTATGCAGGATGATCTCATTGGCATATTTGAAATGAAAGGATTTTTGGATTGTTTTCCGACTAAATAACCTTCACAGAGTTTGTCGGGCGTCTCAATACTTGGGATACAAGTTACCATTTCTTTAGTAATCAACTTATTGAGTGATCAAAAGTTCAAATGTCCATACCTCAAATACCACAACCAATTATCCTTGTGGTCGACAACAGTTTTTAGACATAGCACTTCAGTCAAACTTATCATGGTCTTAAATGTCCTGTTCTTTGATAGAGGATATTTCAAGACCAAATTATTCTCGGTGTTCAACAATTTTAAATCCCCATCTTTCATAACAACTGGGAAACCTTTTTCAATAAGTTGTCTAACACTTAGCAGGTTGTACTTCATTCCAGGTACATAGAGCACATCTTTGATCATATCTTTCCGTCCATTACTCATTTGATAAACTATATATCCAGTATCTTCTGCTTGCAACAAACAATTATCAGCAAGTTTTACCTTGCTTTTCTTCGACTCGTCGAAATCTGCCAACCACACCTTTTGACCATTCATGTGATTTAAGTAGCCTGAGTTGAGGAACCATATCTTGGATTCAACATGGTTATCCTCTACTGCAACCATAACCATTATACCTTCATAATCATTGGAGTCTTGACATGCAAGGTTCGCTCCTTCATCCTTGCATGTTGATCCCTTGTCTTTCCTGTACCAATAATTCTTGGCAAAATGACCCCATTTTTCACAGTTATAACACTACACACCTTTCTTATCTTCTTTGTCCTTTTGATAGTTTCCTCCCCCTCTTTTCGAGGATTCATAAGCTATATCTTTGACCCGATGCTTGTGAGGGTTCGACCAAGAATTATCTTCTTGAGTCTTATCGGATTTTCCTTTGAATTTGTTGGAATCACGATTCCTTTTCCATGACTGAACTTGCAGAGCTTGTATCGAGTGTTTAACTTCTTTCTTTTCGACAATCCTAATCTCATGCACTTCCAATGAACAACCCAAATCTTCCGGTTTTAGGGTTTCAAGTTGATTGGATTCTTGAATAGCTACGATAACATGATCAAAGTGAGAGGTCAATGTTCACATTACCTTCTCAACTATCATCTTATCATTTATGGTTTCACCACAACCCTTCATGAAATGGACGAGCTTTTGGACCTTTGACACATATTCTTCAACTTTTTCATCTTCTCCCACCAATAATAATTCATATTGTCGATGCAAGGTCTATAACTTGACAACCTTGACTTTTTCACCTCCTTCATAATACTTGACCATAATATCCCATGCCTCCTTCGCCATTTCAGCATGAGATGTTTTTTTGAAGTTAGCAGTATCGACCGCCTTCTGAATGCAATAAGTAGCCTTGCAATATTTCTTCTTGAATTTGTTGCGGGCAGCTAAGGTTGCATATGTAGCCAGCGAAGGAACACCGTCAGTAACCACTTCTAGGGTATCTTGGAAGCCAAACAAGGATTGCATCTCTTTTTTCCATTGAATCCAATTTTTTCCGTCAAGCATTGGAACTGAATTCGGAATTCCCTTATCAATATCCATCTTCGCATCGGTTGATTCACTTGCTCTAGAAACACGATCTCTGACATGAAGTTCTTGAAAACATGATCAAGAACAATAACCGAAAGCACTGGATATCGATTTGTTAGTGCATGAGGCACTTTTAGTGAGGAGAGAAAGAAAGAATAATAAGGAAATAAGGATTATATTAATGACTTGAATTATACAAATAATGATACAAACTATGACTATTTATATACAACCCTTATTGGCCTTGGGCTTACCAACTTAGATTATATTTGATATTATATCTAAAATCTCAACATATCTAACTTGGATTATATTTGATATTATATCTAATATCTCGATACTAATAAGTTCAAAATTTGTGTTTTTAAAATTGACTCTATTTTTTTATTTGACATTGTTGGAACTATTAAGATTTTTAATAAAGATAAAGGAAAATAAGAGAGAAAAGAGAGAATGAGAAAAATTATATTTCAAACTTGTGAAACTGTCAAAACAGTTAAGTGTAAAAAGTTATACAATGTCATGCTTATTTATAGGAAATTAAGGCCCAAGCCTAAAATATACAACCTAAACCCAAAACATACAAAGGTATATTTTGGCTTTGACACAACAACTATATGCTATATTCGACTCTGTCGAATACAATTAAGTTCTACTACTTCGACTAGGTCGAACACACATATGTCGAATACATATTTTTCTAAAAAATAAAAAATTACTACTTATAACACGCCACCTAATTCATGTTTTATATACTTCTCATCCCAATTCTTTTCTTCAACTCATCAAACCTGGCTTTCTTTAGAGATTTGGTGAGTATATCAGTTAGTTGTCATTCTGTCTTGCAATACTCAAGTTCAAGCTTCCTTTTATTTACTTGATCCATGAGAAAATGATACATTATATCTACGTGTTTACTTTGACCATGACACATAAAATGATTGGTTAGGTTGATAGTTTCTCTGTTATCTACAAACAACTTTATTTTCTTAGGTTTCATGATCTTGAGCTCTTCTAGCAACATTTTTATCCATGTTGCTTGACATGATGCATATGATGCAGCCACGTACTCAGTTTCACATGATGATAAATCCATAATACTTTGTTTCATTGAGCTCAAGGAGATTGGAGCACCTTCGATCATGAATATATAGCATGCAATACTCTTTTTCTCGTCTTGATTTTCATTGGAATCTAAATCAGTGTAGCCATATAATTATGCATTTGTGCTGGTCTCCTTTTGTCTTGGCATTAACACACCATGACCAATCGTACCCTTTATGTATCTCAAAATCCTCTTCACAGCAATGACATGACATTCTTGGGATTTCTCCATCAATCTTTTCAACAATCTGACACTTTGACAAATATCTGGCTTGGTGTTGCAAAGATACCTCAAGGATCCAATAATTTTTTATACAGTGTTGCACTTACAAACTCATCATTTGTGTCCTTCTTCAGCTTTGCTCCAATTTCTAATGGTGTGTCAATTGCATTACATTTACTCATATTGAACATCTTGAGTATACTTTATCTGGTGCAAAAACACTCCTTCACTCGTGTCTTTGAATTCCATCCCTAAGAAATATGACAATTTCTATATGTCGGATATTTCAAACTCATGCATCAGCTTTGACTTGACTTTTATTCTCTCTGCTTCACCTACATCTGTGATCAAAAAATCATCTACATACATGCATAAACCGATTCAACTGACCTTGTCTGCATCATTGACATACACTCCATGTTCATAGACACACTTTGTGAAACCTGCTTCGATCAATAAGATATTTATTCTTTTATTCCAAGATCTTAGGGCTTTCTTCAAACCATGTAGATCCTTCTTTAATATGTACACCTCTAACTCATGCCCTTTGATTTCGAATCCTGGTGGTTAAGTGGCATATACCTCTTATTCCAAAGGTCCATTTAGAAATGCTAACTTCATGTCCAACTGATGTATCTTCCACCCTCTGTATGTTGTTGTCCATATAACAATCTCGATTGTCTTCAACCTTGTAACAAGTATGTAAAATTCGTTGAAATCAATACCAGGTTTTTGCATAAAACCTCTCGTCACTAGTATTTCCTTATGCTTGGAAATTTCACTGTTTGGCTTCTTTTCAAATTGTAGACCAGCTTCACTTTAATTAGATTCTTTCTAGATATTTCAACAAGCTCTGAGGTCTTGTTCTTTTAGATTTCCCTAAGTTCTTCTTTCATGGATGCCAACCAATTCTAATCATTCATGGATTGATCCAAATTGATTGGTTCTACTTCATCCATCATCATCTTTTATGCTATTATGTCACCATCTGCATCGATTGCTTGATCTAGGAATCTCTCATATACAGCTAGCTTTGTCGACTCAAGCCTCGTTCTAATCGATATTCTGACATTCTGCTCTGGTGGTTCTTCATTTTAATTGATTGCGACTTCAGTTTGTTGATCTTATTCAAACATACTTATGTATGTATCTGACTCCTGTCGAGCTGACCCATGACTTTAATCCCACCTTTTGCTTTCACTCACTAGAACATCTTTATTGATCACTAGTTTGTCATCATTTGGTGAATTCAACTTGTATGCACCAGCAAAATGATAACCTATGAGAACCATGGTCTGACTTTGATCATCTAGCTTCTTCCTCAATTGTTAAGGAACATGCTTGAAACACATTGATCCAAAAAATTATAAGATGACTAGAATTTGGCTTATATCCTGTCGAAGCCTCATAAGGTGTCTTCTCGACTATCTTCTTTGTTGGACATCTGTTTAGAGTGTATAACACATTTGAAGCTTCTTCACCCCAAAATCTCTTTTGTATTTCTTTAGCTTTCAACATACTTCTGACCATGTTTAGTATACTTCAATTCTTTCTCTCAATTGTACCATTACGCTAAGGTGTATAGGTTGAAATGACCTCATGCTCTATACCTTCCTCATTGCAGAATTTAGCAACTTCTCTAGAGGTATATTCATCTTCACCATCAGTTCTCAGTTTCTTTAACTTGCACTCACTTTGTTTTTTGACATGCAATTTAACTTCTTGAACTGTGTGAATACCTCAATCTTCCTTTCACCAAGGTAAATCCACATTCTGGTGAATTCATCTATAAGAGTTAGGAAATAACAGTTACCTCCATTTGAACTTACTTCAAAAGGTCCACACACATAAGAGTGAACAAGCTCTAGCTTTTCCTTCGACCTCATGGGTAAGTCACGCTTAAAGTCTTTCTTAACATTCTTTACTTTACAACATTCCTCACACACTTGAGTTAGTTATTTTACCTAAGGTAATCCATACACCATCTTCTTCTGGTTGAGCATACCTAAACTTATAAAGTTTAGATGTCCATCAATTTGATGCCATAGAAAATTCTTATCTTCTTTTGTAGTCGAAGCAAGACACTTGTGACCAACTGTGTTGATCTCTACTTTAAATGTCTCGTTGTCAGAAAATGGTGCTTTCAGAATTAACCTTTAATCACCATTATAAACCTTCATTTTATCATTTTATAGCTTCATGTTATACCATTTATCAAGTAATTAACCTATGTTTATCAAGTTACTTGTCATCGAAGGTACATACAACACATCAATGATGCTGGATTTTCGACCATCCTTTCTAACCATAAATATGTCTCCTTTTCCACCTGATGTGACGAACTTGCCATATGCAAACTTGATCACTTTCTTGTTTGAATCATCTAACTTTGTGAACCATGTTTTATTTCTAGTCATGTGGTTGTTACATCCTTAATATAGGTACCACATGTTAGTTTGCTCATTGCTCGAAAAAATTATACTAGTAACACATCACCATAATCACTATCTCCATTGTGTGCATACTGCACTTCATCATTATCTTTTTCTCTTAGTTCTGTCTTTCTTTGACAGTCTCAAGCATAATAACCAAATCCTTGACAGTTGTAAAATTGTACCTCCTTCATGTCAACTTTCTTTCCCGAATACTTGTTTCCCATGTCTTTCTTAGTAGAGTCAGAGTGGTTATTTGAATTCTTTCTTAACTTTTCATCATTATAAAAATTCTTTCTCCATTTTACCTTCTCTTTTACAGACTTCTTGATGAATCTTGCTTGCAGTGCCTATTCATCCATCTTCTCTCTTTTTGAGTTCCTCTGCTAAGCCTCATCTCATGAGCCTATAATGAAGTTTTAATTTCTTATAACTTCTTCTCATCTAGGTTCTTGTACTCTTCAATAAACACTAAAATGTAATCAAAATTTGTAGTCAGCGATCTCAACACTTTATCAATCTTCTGTAAATCGTTGATTGATGCACCACATGCCTTCATCTAACTCGTTAACAGCACCACACATGAAAAGAATTATGAGAATAATTCATCTTTCTTCATATGATTCATCTCGAATTGTTTTCCCAATGTCTGTAACTTCACCCTATTCAGTTTTCCATCTCCGCCCTATAAGTTCTTCAACTTTTCCCACACTCTTTTGGTTGTTTCCTCTTCAATGATCTTCTCCAACATGTTATGGTCCTCACACTGGTGAATCAAGAACAAAGCTTTTCCAACTTTCTTTCTTTGATCCCTGTGTGCAGATTTCTGAACATCATCTAAATTTTCTTCTAATATTGATACTCCATCATTCACGATTTTAGACACATCTTGAAATCTGAAGATGATCTTCATTTGCGCAACCCGCCTCTCGTAGTTCTCACCTTTGAAAACTGGTAGATCCGCTGGAAATTGCGTTGATGTTGTTGTTGCGCTTGCCATTACAGATTCTCTCTGAATCACAACTCGAGATCATTGATACCAATTTGTTAGAATAATTAGGGATTTCAAGAAAGACGGAGAAGAAGAAGAAGAAGAAGAAGAAGAAGAGAGAGAAAAGAGAATGGAAAAAACTATATTTCAAACTTCTGAAGTTGTTAAAACTATACAATGTCATGCTTATGTATAGGAAAACAATGCCCAGGCCTAACCAATGATAGCTTTTACCCCATTCTAAGCTAACGAACCTTTAGATATTTTCAAGCTTATCTCAATAACCAAAATAAAACTTTTTTCGACAAAACTCAATAAACCAAAACATAGATTTTATGACTTATTTATCTCATAAACCAAACTCAATCTTATCAAGAGTATTTCACTCTTAAAAATTAAACAAACAATGTGACTAATTACATACTCTTCCTCACAAGTAAAGTTTCACTCAAAAGCACTACGATAACTTAAACGAAAAAGAAATATTTCTTGAGAGAGAAGGAGAAAAAATATAGATAAATTCAAAAGAAAATATAAAGCTTTATAAAATTGCGTGAAATGAAGGGGGGTGAGCCTCATTTTTATAGGTGTTGGAAAAACTAATTATGAAAAGGATTCACGGCAAAATTGATGAGCCAATTGATTGACATAATACTCCAATTGATTGACTGCGTCATTTTTAATTAATCACCTTTCCCAATACAAAGATATTTGTTTTAGAGCTGTTGCAAGTTATTAAGGTGTTATCCTAATCATTTGGTTACACGTTTGACCCTTCTCCAATTTATTGGCTTAATGCTCCAAGAAATTGGCTGGCTCGAAAAAGTTTTTTCCAATCGATTGGCATAAGTTCCCAATAAATTGGTTAGTTTAAAAAAGGTTTGGAAAGAGATTGGACAACTTCTTAGTCACTTGGCTTGGCCTAGAAAATAATTTTCAAGATACAAAAATGTTTGAAAAGGATTTTGAGTGTGTGTCTGTGTGCGTAAGATTCCTTAGTACTTAGAAATTACTTCCTTAATTTTACAAAACTTTGGTCACTCAGACTAAACCTAGAGAGCTTTCACACTTCTTCTCTTTCATTACTCTGAGGCTTCCAAGACTTTTTCCAGATACATCAATCATATAAGCACTTTAATATTGAGTCTCTTTTTGTTGATGAGGTATGAAATGATTCTTTAGTTAGGTCACCATCATCTGATAGTTGAAAGCTATTGCCACCAATTTTAATTATTTTTGTCATCATTAAAACTTCATATGGATCTTCTACGAGTTTATCAATTTTATACCTACAAGCACATAGATCCATATTTTCCCTCTTTTTGATGATAACCTACGAGGTGGTTAAAGAAATAAACAAATATATTGGAGTGATTAAACTCCCCCTCAATTAAGTGGAGAGTACACTATACTCCTAGAGTATACTTTTCCCCCTTGTCAAAATTAAAAAGGCTGGTAAAGATGCAATGCGACAATTTAAATATGAAAACATTGCCACATAGATCACATTGAGAATAAAATATATAGTGGAATTAATCCATGCATGATTTGTTTAATATTCCTAATTAAGTTATTATGATAAAGAAGATT
Source organism: Vicia faba (assembly GCA_948472305.1). Classification (NCBI taxonomy): domain Eukaryota; kingdom Viridiplantae; phylum Streptophyta; class Magnoliopsida; order Fabales; family Fabaceae; genus Vicia; species Vicia faba. Next base: position 21,520,506 of record OX451735.1, read on the forward strand.
TCTTTAGGACTGAGTTTATAAAAAGTATTTGTAAGTTGATTAGATGAAGTTACAGATTCAAGTATGCATTCCTTTTTTCAATGTGATCTCTAATAAAATTGTGACTAACTTTAATGTGTTTAGCACGAGATTGAAATATCAGGTTTTTGTGAGGTTTATGATGCTAGTGTTATCACATCTTATTGGGACAACTTAAATATTTACACCATAGTCAATGAGTTATTGTTTCATCTAAATAAGTTGAGCACAATAACTACCCACAACAATATATTCTACCTCAAGTATGGATAGTGCCACACTTGCTTGTTGCTTGTTATGCCATAAGACAAGCAAGTTCACAAGTAAATGACACGTGCCATTTATACTTTTCCTATTCAATATGCACCTAGAAAAATCAGAGTTGAAGTACCCAGTCAAGTAATAATCAGCTCCGTTGGGGTACCATAAACCCATTTGTTATGTGCCGGAGGGATATCTCATGATACGTTCGACCACACTGAGAAGTGATTCTTTTGGGGATGCGCGAAAACATGCACACATATAGAAAACAAAAATCATATCAGAATAGGATGAAGTTAGATAGAGAAGAGAGCATATCATACCTCAATATTTGCTTTCTTGAACTGATTTTCCTTCTTCGTCCTTGTCAAGATTGTGTGAAGTTGACATTGGGGTTGTTATTAACTTGGACTTATCCATATCAAATATTTCTAATGTTATCACACTAAATTGAAATGCGAACAAGTTTTAAATCATAATTTAACATGTGTTAATTTTTCCAAAGGACTCTTGCACAATAGTTTCCAGCAGCTACATGCTCAGTCTCAACTGTAGAAAGAGAAACAATATATTGCTTCTTGCTGTGCCAAGAAACCAATTATTTTCTAAAAATGTGACAATTATTTTCACCTTGCAAAATCAGAGTCATAGAATCCTTCCAAGCTACACTCGCTACCCTTAGACAACCAAAGCATGTGGTTTGAAGTTCCATTAAGATGCCTTCAAATGTGTTAAACTGTCTTAAAATGATATTCCCTATAAAAAGATTGAAATCGAGCGCACATACAGGCAGACACAAAACAATATATAAGTATGAATTACATTTAAGTAAAGCAAAGATCGTCCAGTACTTGTTCATCCTTATCATTCAGAAGATTTGAAGACGTTGTGGTAGAGATTGATTTTGAATCTTTCATGCTATACTTTTTAAGAAACTGAAAGCATTATAATGTTTGGCTAATGAATGTGCCTTTATAAGTTTACTTGATTTGTAAGATTAAGAAATAAATTGGTTCTCCGATTACGTAAATCTCAAATTCACCCTACATTATGCATGAAAATTCTCTAAACAAAGACTCATTAGTATAATAGAAATTGATGTCTTTTATATAAAATTGAATATGTTTTCCTTTACACTTTATAAACAATTATTAGATGATAAGCTACGATCTAGAGGGGGAGGGTGATTAGATTGCAAATAAAATTTTCTTATTTAGAAATTTGTTTTCAAAATGTTTAACTATGGAGCGCGGAAGTAATCCCAGATCGACAATCGTCTATCCCGAATCATTATCGAAAAGATATGATATGTGTTAAACCGATAGAACTAATATGTAAGATGAGAAAACCAATAAATATATTTTCAGCAACCACTTTTGAATAATACCACACAATAGTAATTGATTTCCAATGAAATATGAAACAAAAATAGACTTATGCAATTTGTCGAACACTTGGTGTGGAATCAATTCAAACCAAATTTTTCTTTGGTTTTATTGATATGAGAAACCAACTACAATCATATAGATTTCAATATACTAAGTGAATTTGGTTGAATTATTTGACAAAGAAATTATTTGTATGTATCGATTGCATAATCAATAATTTCACAATTTGCAAGTAAATATAAATGAGATAGAGAGAGACACACAAGGATTGTTTAGGCAGTTTCCCAATCGGCCTCACTATGGGTACGTCTACCCCTAATTCCAATGGAATTGAGATAATGAAAATTAAACTTTGAAAATGTAGTTTAGAAGATAAAAAGTAGCAATCCAACCCTCCAAACCCTAAGTTTGATGTTGATCATATATTCTTCTCTTCCATTGATCCTGAGCTTGATCAAGTAACCCAATACTTCCAATTTGATCCTCCGGTTACCGTTACTCAGATTTGACAAAACCCCATTATTCAAAGCTTTTACTCGACTGAATCCAAATTATGAGCGTATTGTGACCCAAGATTACCAAAGTGATCCTCCGGTTATCGTTACTCCTTTGACAAAACTCCCGTTCTTCAAAGCTTTCACTCGGTTGAATCTAATTTGAGAAATCTATTGAAAAACTACAAAATCAAATCTTGATCTTGGAAGAAAGCCCCAATTGGATTCATCTTGAAACCCCCAAAGAATTCTCAAACCAATTTGATTATACCAATCCTAAATTGGACCTTATCAACCTAAATCTAGATGGCACCCAACAAAAATGATTATGTGTAATTGTTGTGTGTATACATGGAGAGAGGTTGAAGACGACGAGCAATGCTTTGTATATTTATGGTTTCAATAATGAGAAAAGATACATGAATGATATTTATATGATGTGTGTTAAGTGATAAATATAACATAAAAAATAGATTTAATATTTTTACGCGTTTTTGAAAAATAATAGTATGTGTCGACACATAGTAGAAATTATACTGCTATGTGTTCACCTGAAAGTCGTATGTGTCGAACTATGTGAAACATAAACTTTTGATTTTTTAAAACATAGAACATGTATGATACAGTGGGAAAACTGACTTGAGGTTTTGCGTTTGTGTTTGCAAATGTTTCGGTTTAGCAAGAGTCGCCACCGACTTTTTATTTTATCCTAAGGAAAGGTCAAAAAGCACAGGAAAGACCTTAGAGATGTTTTCTTGGGTTCGGGGAGTAGATTATGAAAAGGGAAGGTACAAACACCATTTTCATCCATGGTTATTCATGGGCGCTTAGTTACTTGTTTAGATCACTTGCTTTGCTTTTCAATTGTTTGAAATGGTGCTTTTCAATTGTTTGAAATGGTGCTTTTCAATTGTTTGAAATGGTGATTTGTGTGTGTTTTTGAAAGATGTTCTGAAAAGAGGCCATCATTGTGGCAACCTTTGTAATGATTCTTGTTTGAATGTATACAAAGGTGTTTTTGTCTTTTGAAAGGTTTTCAATGTTTGAAAGTTAGATTTTGAAATTGTGTTGTGAAGTGTGTTTTGAAAATAGCAAGGATGTTTTGCAAACTTTTGATCAAGTAACTAAGAGCTATCTACCCTATTTTACTCAAATATCTTTCTTATGTTTTTAACCCTTTTAACAGTGTTGTTTCACCATTGTATTTGGTGAACAACCTTGTGTTAGGATGTTAAACGGGACAAGCGCGGGTCATCGTATAGACCATGATAGCAATCGTGTCAAGTATTTTTGGCAATTTTCTTGAGGGACTTGATCATTTTGTTTAGGCAACTCAGATAGCGTCATCGAGGGACTATGATCTTTTGTTTTGTTTTTGTTTTGCCAAAGTACTTAACATGCATACCATGGCCCATTTTTTGAAGGCAACAAGTGGATTGTAATCCTAGGAGTGCAAGTGTGCATTGTGTTTGTTTTTCATGCATTTTAGTCTTTGATTAGGTCAAACTATTTGTTAATTTGATTTTGCATACAAACCCTAATTCTCTAATCATGGCATAATTGAAAGCGTAAAAGTGCAAGAATTTAAATTCTAAGCTATTACAACATGATTATGGGGATGGGGGTACAATTTTGAATAGGGGGTATTTGACAAGAAATATAAAACCCTAGATTACTATTACATCCAAATTGAATTATAATGCAATAATATTTAAATGTACAATATTTAAATAAGCAAGATAAATAAATATTAAATAAAATGTATTATGCGAAAAAAGAAGTTTTTATTTGTTTATGTATGTAAAATATTTTTAATGTAAAAGAGTATAAAGAAATAAGATAAAAAGATTAATTTTATTTATTAAAGGGGTAAACCCTAATTTTCTTTAAGAAAATAACATTATCTATTATTTATATACAAAAATATATTAATATGCACAAAAATGAAATATATTGAAGAAAAGGTATTTTTTAGTATAAAAAATAAAAAGGTAATATTTTTATATTTTTGTTCTAATTATTTAATAAAATAAAAGTATATATATATATATATATATATATATATATATATATATATATATATATATATATATATATATATATATATATATATATATATATATATATATATATATATATATATATATATATATATATATATATATATATATATATATATATATTAAATATGTATAAAATAAAATAAAATATTTACAAAAATAAAATATATTCAAGAAAATATTTTTAGTGTGAATAAAAATAAGAAATAAAAATAAAAGTATTATTTACATTATTTTTTAAATTTAAACAAATAATATAAAAGTATATAGAAATGTTTTAATGTTAGAAATAATAGAATAAAATGCCAAATAAATGTAAAAAAAATGTGAAAATATTTTAAAGCATTTTTCATATTTGGAAATAAATAAACAAAGTCAGAAATGAAATTAAAATACAAAAATAACAAAATATAAAGAAAATGGGCCAGGGGGTGCAAAAAGGAAAGAGGGGGTGTCAAAAGCAAGAACAAGCCAGCCCAGCCCAAAGTCCAGCTTCGTCCCTGTCCTTGTGACTGAAACACGCGCGCTTGCCCTGTTCAAATGCTAACTCCTGTATTTGTGATCTTTTGCCAAAACTCAAAACATGAAACTTGTAGAGCATCAAACCACGATTCTAACCATATAAAAAACTTAATCTAACTCTCAAAGACCAGAGAGAATTTCTCTGGCCCTAAAATCTGACCTAGTTTTTTCAGCATGTTCATGGATGAAATTCTCTTAGCACGCTTAATATAAATGAAAACTGAGCATATGTACAACTTCATGGCAATGAGTACTACATCTTTCATTCACAAACCTAAGGCTAAATGTTCCTAAATAGAGAGATAGAAGTTTGAGAAATACCTGTTTCAGTCAAGCTCGAGTATGGCAATGCAGCAACTTTCAGTGAGGACTGAGGTTCTTTTGAGCTTGCTTGATGTTCCCTGGACCTTTCCCAATGCTTAGTTTGTTTTGAAATGGTCTGAATCTCTCTATAGAACTCAACTTGCAAAGCTTTAAAACAGAAATGGTGAACACTATAAATGGAGTTACAATTGGCAATGGAGGTTTGGGATAGTTTAAGTGAGTTGAATGGAAGGTATTGGAACTGTTTTAGGGCAAAACGCACGAGTGGATTTTGCTTTGGATGTCAAAATGCAGAAGTTGCCTTGTTTTGCAAGTTTTTGGTGTTTTGGTGTTCAAGGGTGTTTTAGGGATGAATGGCTCTTGTTTCTAGCTCCAAGGGATGTGCAAAACTTGTTTTGAATGTTGGCAAGAGTTGAATATATCAGATATGCAAGTTGTTGACCTTTTGCATAATTACTTGGTTTTGAAGTAAAAAGTGAGAGTTGACAATGCTATGGTTGTACTGGCTTGTAACCTAGCTGCAAAAAGTTGTTGAACTTTGCCTGACATTAGGGAGCCTTGTTTGCAGCAAAGGGATTGGTGTATGGCTCAAGAAATGAAATTTGACATAAAGTATGCTTTATGTAAATGGAAGTGTTACCTTTATGCCCAAAATGGATTTATTCATTGTGCCAAGCTTTGTTGATCAGAATAAGACCAATGACCAATGTATTTGCATTTAATTAAGGAGTGTGAATTGGTTTAGAGGCCTGTAAACAACTACAAAGCTAGTTTGGACAGATTTTGCAATTTGTATGAACATGTATTGGCCATGGATACAAAGTGAGTTTTTGCCAACTTCAAGCATTCGATTCTCCCTAACCACAAATGTGTTTGAGGAGTTCTTTGACAATTTAGAAAGCTTGCAACAAGTACTATAATCCATATTTGAAATGAAACTTTATACTGCAAGTGGAAATATGTGAAAAATGGCCAAGAAGATGGGTCAAAATCCTGCCTAAATTAGGGCAAAATTTCTCTAAGTTAAAAGTTTTAGGGATCCTTGTTCCAAAAATCATAACTTGAAATCCAAGCTTCTTTTGAGAAAACTTTGTGAATCAAAGTTGTAGACTTTGTGGAGGAATACAACTTTCATGTTGTAAGTTTTGTTTGAATCCATTTGCATATTGGTGAAAATGTGGGGCAAAGTTAGGAAAAATTAAGAAAATTTCATAACTTAGAAAATTTCTAAGTTATGAAAATTTTCAATTTCAAACCCTAATTTGCAATTTTGGGTTTCTTGGTGAACAAGTTTCATAATTTGACATATCTTGATAAAAAATGACCCTTGGCACTTGATTTTGACCAAAAAAGTCAAAGTTTAACTTTTCAGTATACAGTCAAAATTTGATCAGTTGACTGAAAAATTCATATGTCAATCCCATGCATTTGAGATCTTTTGAACTTGTTGAATAGTTCAATATAATGTCATTGAGTCCTTGAGTCCATTATTGAACTTAATTTGCCACTGGCTAGCTCAAACAGTCAAAAATTGCCTTTGTACAGTCAAAACCCTAAAAATGACCATTTTGCCCTTTTGGTGATCTGATCAAATTTCTTGTGGAATTGTGGTCCAAACTTGATAAAATGGTTCATATGAGTTCATAATGTTGATGTGGGTCAAAATTCATGAGGTTTGACTATAAATTGGCCACAGTTGACTTTTCCCAAATACAGCTGATTTCTAGGTCAACTGTCCAATTGACTGGGCAAAAATTTGATTCAAGGCTTGAAACTTGGTATGGACAAACTTATGAGTCCAACATGAAGTATGAAAGTCACTTTGGGAATTGTAAGTCAAAAAATCCCTGTGCAAACTCAAACCCTAGTTTAGGTCAACAGTGCAAGGAGGTGTCTTGAGCAGAGCTAACCCTAGCTTGGTCTTGAGTTCCAAGAGCCTGGTGATGGAAAATGTTGATAAAATGAGAGGGAAAATTTTGGGGTACAACAACATGTGTCGACCAGTGGCTCATATCTGTCAAAGTGTAACACATATGTGTCGACACATGTGAAACAAAAACTTTTGGTTTTGATAACATACAACATGTGTTGACCTGTAGACTCTATGTGTCGACCTGTACTGAACAAAATGTCGATTTTCATAAATTGATTCAATATAGATCAGCCTAAAGAACGTTTGTGTCGAGCTATGCATATATTTTTCACAAAAACACTTGATTTTTAACATGTAAAACAAATCTAAAATGATTTTAAGTTTCCTAAAGATAAGAGGCATATCTACACATAGGAAGACTAGCCCAACGTACACAAATTTTAAGTCCTAGTTTTGACATCATTCAAAACATATAAAAGGATGGTGTTCTCATAACAATGTAGTATATAATGTTCTACAATTAAATCATTTCCTTAGTAAGAAGCCACCAAGGTGCTCATACCAAGCTTTATGAGATTGTTTGATGCCATAGAGATTTATTTTTATTTTATAAACATAGTTAGTAATTTTATGGTCCTCAAAATAGAAATGTTTAGAAACATACATATCTTCATTTATAAAATCGTTAAGTAAGGCGTACTTAGCGTCCATCAGATACAATTTGAAATCCAGGCAACATGTGAATTCCAAAAGGAGTCAAATTTATTTGAGATGGACTAGGGGTGCATATATCTCTTCATAAGAAATCCTTCATCTTGACATAGTCCATTTTCCACCAGCCTTGCTTTATTTTTTGCAATTATACCAATATCGTCATGTTTGTTTCGAAAAAAACCTATATGGTACCTATGTCTGTTTTATTTTAAGAATGTGGGGCCATATTCCATATGCCATTTATTTTAAATTGGTTAAGATTTTATTGCATAACAAGAAGACATCCTTCATAAATTAAGGCATCAGTGACATTTTTTTGGTTTAATATGTGGATTGAAGGTAGAATAATTGCAAAAATTATTAACTTAGGAACGCTTGCTTAGACCCTTTTTATGCCTCCCAAAAAATTGTTGAGCGAATGGTCTTTCACAATAATTTGGTGTTGAGGAAGTTTGCTTGAGGCAACTTGTTTGTTTTCCTCTTGTTCACTTTCCTCTTTTTCATCTATAATATCCTCACTTTTATAAGAAACCACTTTTGGATCATCATCTTTGACTAAGTCTTCAGTGATTATTCATGAAACATCAAAACTAGAACAATTACCTTTCCCGGTCTCTTGGGGTTTGGATTCATCAAGTTCTACGTGAAATGATTATACACCGATAAAGGTTTTACTGTAAAAAATTCTATAAGCTTGTCTAGATGAAGAATACCCAAGAAAGATACCTTTATCGACTTTAGTATCAAATTTATCTAATTTGTCTTACCATTATTCAAGATAAAACATTTGCGACCGAAAATGCATAAATAAGATATATTTAACTTTGTACCTTTAAGTAACTCATATGGAGTATTCTCTAGGATAGGTCTAATGATCCCCCTATTTTAGATTTGACATTATGTGTTATCTACATCCTCCCAAAAATACTAAAGCAAACTCATATCACTTATCATATTATGTATTAGTTCCTCCAAAACAATTTTTTATAAGGTGAGCGGACATGAATAAAATTTTCGTCACAGACACAACTTAATCAAACGTGAATTAACGAAAAAAGCTACTCTAACGTGATTATGGTAAGGGACATACATAAATATAAATAAATCAATTCTATTCTATAAGAAGTAATCGAATTAAGCAAATGATAACAATCAAATTCATATACTGAATTAAAAAAGAATTGAAATTGAGTCAGATATTATAAAAACCTCAAAGTTTGATGGAATCTGAATACAGTAGATCAATCTCAAGTGGTTAGTTCTCCATAGAATTTGTAGCCTCTCTTCTAATTTTGTGAATACTGAATGTTAAAACATAACGATGTGGGTTTACTTAAATATTAAAAGGGAAATTGGGCCCTAATAGCAACCGACCGAAAAACATAAAAATTGGTCCAAAACTAATTATTTTATCAAGTCTGGCATGAAAACACAATATTTGGCTTTTCTGCACTCTAAATTGGTTTTTGACTTCAACACAAAACTTATAGCTTATGCTCTTAACTTTCTAACGCATATTAGAACGCGTCAAAAATCATCTCGTAGATCAAATTATAACCTGCACAACGAGAAGGTGTCAAGTTATTGTTCCTTAAGCAAATAAGTAACAAAATTAAAATAAAAGCAAAAATAAACTAAACTTGAAAAAATACGTTAAAATAGTAAAAATAATATAGGAAACTATAGAATCGACGTGACACAATCGTAAAAGTGTGGGCATGAAAATGCACTGATTAAATTCCCTCGCACTTAAACTTTTGCACTTCGAGCAAAACTCTAAAGTCAAAATTCAAAATAGAGTTAAAACAAGAACAAAACATAGCATGCAATTTCAAAGACTTTCAGAAACACAAAAGGGTAAGTAAAATCATCATTCTAAATTTCAAGGAATATAGTGTTAGTGAGTAACTTTTATGACAATAAAAGCAAATAAGAATATGGTTTATCAAGGAGTACATCACAAGCAACAAGATCCTCATAGGATAAAATTCCCTCAACTCTCAAGTGTTTAGGTTAATTGTTTACACTCAAATTACATCATGAAAATTAACACTATTATAAGCTTGAAAAGACTCTAACATCCACACTTGAAATACATGCACACAAAGATCAAAAGGACTTTATTCGGGTTGTAACTTCAAGGTAAGGGTGAGATAAATCTAAGGAGGTACTTGGGTAAAATTTAAAGGGACAAAAGAAAATTGAAAGAAACTACAGGAGTTAAACTAAATATGATTTCATTCACTTTTTAACAACAACCTTGCATCTATTTTCTCTTTTTATTCTCTTTTTTTTCTTCTTCTTTTTTTCCAGAAGGAATATATATGACGGTAATATGAATTGTCATCCTTCTTTTTTTTTTCTTTTTTTCTTCTTCTATTTTTTTAAATATTTTTTGCCAACTTTTGAAATACTATAGATATATTAATTCAACCTCACACAACTCCAAACAAGACTCTTTCAATCCTTTAAATAGAGTGATACCATTGTTTTTCACTTTTAGGCTTGTAATGAATTTTAAACAAAAAATGGGATAAATAGGCTCAAGGAGGTTTCAAACAAGGGATGATATTTTTCAGAGTTGCCTTTTGGCTAAATGGCTAAAAAAACAAGTTGCCTTTCTCATATCAGTGTGCACAAGTAAACAAAAACATTCAACAAGAGTCAAATCAAACTCTAGAGCGATTAACAGACATGAGTGAAATCACACAAGAAAGAAATAGATGAATTTTGGTATGTTATCCATTATTAGGCTCAAAATATCACAAAGGACATTAATCAACCACAAATGATGCATAATTTAGAATTTAGTCCTACTTATCATACTAAGAATGCACAACAAATCAATCACATTATACTGCAAGTCTTTAGTCAAGAGAAAAAGAAAATACTCACACTTGCAACCCAAAAACCAAAGAAAAAACATGCATTTTTTATAAGAAAACAAATCAATTAAAGTAAATTACATCCTTCCCACACACTTAAAACATACATTATCCTCAATGAAAGAAACAATCATAAAGAGAGAGAGAGAGAGAGAGAGAGAGAGAGAGAGAGAGAGAGAGAGAGAGAGAGAGAGAGAGAGAGAGAGAGAGGAAAGAATACACCTCAGAAGTCAAGGCGTATAGATGATTGTATAAGTAGCTTTTCCTGGTGAGAGCTCTTCTATAATTTCTTCTTCAAAAGTGAGGCTCTCATGGAATAGCTTCAGGAAATATCCATTGCCCTCAAATTTTTTATTAGTGTGTTCTCCTTTTATTCCAGGATAAAAGAACGATCTTCGAAAAGTAAAAGTGTCAAATGGGCACATGAAGTGATCTCATTTTTCAAAACATCAAGGATCAAAGGGTTAAGGGGCTACCTCACTACTTTTGCTTCATCTTCAAGTAAGATCCTATGTATACACATGGTTGGGCTAATATCAGGAATATCACCCAAGGTCTATCCAATTACCTTCTTATGTTCTTGTAGTAATTTCTCTTTCCTCTAAAATTCAAGCTTTGATGAATAATTTAAATCTCCAGGATGCGATACGAGCTCTAAATAAGGTGGTTGTTCAATGGAAGGTGTATTTTTGGCAGCCTAGATGTCGAGGACTTCAACTGCATAAACAACATTATCTACAATTTTATATGCATGAAAAATATCAACCTATAAGGCATATTCTATATCAGTGCAAATAGAACAAATATGAGTGTCAGTACATGCATCACAAGACTAAGTATCATCAAAATCATACACTGATGGAAAATCACTTGAAATAACTCAGAATATGTTTCATCAACTAATTCGGAAAGCAAAACAATTTTAAAAACAAATTGCTCTTCCGTGGGGGTTTTTCATAGCATAAAAAATGTTAAATTTTGCAGTAATATACCCAAACTCCATGGATATTATTCCATCATCAACATCAATTTTTGTTTTTTCGTCTTCAAGAATGGTCTACCTAAAATGATGGATGTCTTGCTTTACTTTGAATTAGTTTCTCCTTTCATACCTAGAATGTAAAATATATAGGAAAAATCAAATCATTAACTTGAACAAGTACATCTTCCACTACTCCGACAGGGAGAACATTGCTTCCGTATGCTAGTTGAATAGTCGGAATTGTATTTTATAAAGGACCAAGACCAAGATTGTTATAAATAGAAGTAGACTTAACATTAATGGAAGCTCTTAAATATAACATTCAATTTTAAAACTTGGTATGCTCAATGGTATAGGGAATAGAGAAAGTTCATGGGTCCTTGCACTTTTGGGGTATGGTTCGAGTGAGAGCTAAGATACTCTGGCCCTTTTTAGCTTTTTCAGGTACATGCATAGGTTGAATGAGGGCTGAAATGTTTTTTCCCATGTTAATTCTTTCATTTCCCTTTAATATCCTTTTGTGTGTGCACAAGTCTTTCAAAAAATTTGCATATATGAGAACCTGCTTAATGACATCAAGAAGTGGAATATTCACTGCTACTTTCTTGAACACATCCAATACTTCCTTGTCCCTTTCTTCCTCATCCATTTTTTTTGTTTTAACTAATATTTATGCTAAAGGAATTGGTGGAACATACTCATTATCAACAACAACTTCAGATATAGGCTCAATGACCTTTTTATATTTTTCCTGGGGCTGGTTCAACCGGTTCAACACTCTTTCCAGATCTAAATGAAATTGCACCCACATTAGGGTTTTATGGATTCATTACTGTTTTGGAAGGTAGTTGGTTCGATCCTTGAAACTGTATGGAATTTATTGAAGTGACAAGTTGTCCAATCTGTGTCTGCAAATTTTGAACACTAGAATTTGTTCATTGTTGAAACTAGAGATTTTGTACATCAATTTGCTTGACAAGGGCCACTAATGACAGCCCTGAAGCTGTAGAGGTAGTCATTTGTGGAGTGTTTCATGGCGGTGGATTCCCATACCAAAGGTTTGGATGATATCTATACTAGTTATTGCTCCAAGGATTATAAACATTTGCTATGTAGGCTTGAGGCAAATCAATAATTACACCTTCTTGCAATATAGGACATGTATTTGTTGGATGTTCAGGGAAAGTGTAAATGCCACATAACCTTGTTAATTGAGTTTTTCCTACTGTTAAATGTCTCATGAATGAAGTAAGCTCATCAATTTTGGTTTCTAAAGCCTTGTTGGAAGAAGAAGCTTGAATCTCATTAACTCTTTTTGCCAGGACCACAAAATTGTTTTTGGTTGTGAACTGTTAGGAGTTGAGTAACAAGTCCTTAATTAAGGTTTTGGCTGCAGCTGGGGTCTTATCAATAAGGGTTCTCCCACTATCAATATCCAAAATATTTATGTCCATGGGTAACAGTTCTTCATAAAAGTATTGGATTAACAATTGCTCAGAAAATTATTGTTGAGGACAACTTGACACCAATTTCTTGATTCTTTCTGAATATTCGACCAATGACTCCATGTCAACCTGTCTAATACCACATATTTATTTTCTAATCAAAGCAAATCTTGAGGCAGGGAAAAATCTTTCTATAAATACTTTCTTTATATTATTCCAACTTGTAACATAATTTGACTCAAGATAACACAACCAATCTTTTTGCACCACCTTTTAGTAAGAATGGAAAGGCTCTGAGCTTGACATGATCTCCAGTGATTCCTTGAGGTCTCATGGTGTAAAATACGCAACCTTTAATTCTTTTAGATGTTTATGCGGATCCTCACCTACCAAACCACTAAACCTTGACAACAAGTGTATTAAACCACATTTCAATTTAAAAGGTGCAACAACTTCATGATACTCCATACATAATGCATTATAATTCACATTCCATGCATTAAGTTCTCCTAAAGTTTATTGTTTAACCATGTTATGATAATTAAACTCAAACTCAAAATCTAACCAATTATGAGAAAACACAGAATTAAAATCACTAGTAGTCATGCATCATGAATCAACAATGCAACAAATATGAAAATACCAACAATGTCTATACTGAGAAAAACAAGTGGAAAATAGGAAAATGATAAAAATTAAATTGTAAAAATATGGAAATATAACTAAAAGTCAAATTAAATCAAATAAAGACTCCATAATTTTTTTTGGATTCTTTTGAAAATATGAAAAATAGAAAATAAATCAAATAAAATAGAGAAAAAAAAGAGTAATTCGAAATAGTAGCTTACAGAGTCACCTGATAAGCTGAGATACTTGTCACAATACTGCAACCCTAAAAATCTATAAATAAAAACAAAAAACAAACATAAAATGCAAATAACACTATACACTAGGATTCTAAAATTGGCTAAAATTAACAGAGAGTCCTTGGTAACAGCGTCAATTTGATCTATTGTTGCACACAGGTCAAAAAAGAGCTTAAAACGTAGTATAAGATAGCGACGCTCGAGTCATACCGCAAAAACTCTTGATTATTTTAACCAACCGACTAGAACAAATAGGGGGATTTTAAGTTTTTGATTAAGATTACAATTAACATAATTAGATTACAAAAAATATTAATGAGCTAATCTACTGAATTAGTTTATGACTTATCACCAGTTGTTATAATTCCAAATCCTTGGACAAATTTAATTCCCATTTTGATTACAGCAACAATCAACGAGCGTAATTGACACTATATGATATATGTTCCTAATTTCCAAATTAAGCAAATAGATAAGTCAAATGTGAATGAAGCAAACACAACTTATTCGAACGCAAATTAATGAAAAGTTACGCTAACGCAACTATGGTAAGGAACATACATAAATTGAAATAAATCAATTATATTCTATAAGCAAATGATATCAATCAAATTCATAGACAGAATTGAAAAGGGATTGAAATTGAATTGGAAATTATAAAAAACCTCAAAGTTTGATGGAATCTAAATACAGTAGATCAACCTTAGGTGGTTAGTTCTCCATAGAATTACTAACCTCTCTTATAATTTTTGAATAGTGAATGATAAAACCTAATGATGCGAGTTTTCTTAAGTAATAGAAAGGAAATCAGAACCTAATAACAACCGATCTGAAAAACATAAAAATCGATCAAAAACTAATTATCTTATTAAGTTTGATACAAAAACACGGTATTTGACTCTTTTGCACTATGAATTGGTTTTTGACTTTAACACAAAACTTGTAGCTTATGCTCTCAGCTTTTCAACACATATTAAAACGCGTCAAAAAGCATTTTGTAACTTAAGTTATGACTTGGACATCGAGAAGGTGGAAAATTATTATTTATTTAGTAAATAAGTAACATAATTAAAATAAAAGCAAAAATAAACTAAACTTGAAAAACACATTAAAAATAGTAAAAGTAACATAGGAAATTATAGAATTGTAGATGCACAGTAGTAAAAGAGTGTGCATGAAAATGCACTGATCACTTGTTTTACTATTATTCAAGATAAAATATTTGCAGCCGAAAATGCATAAGTAAAAAATATTTTTCTTTTTACCTTTAAGTAAATCATATAGAGTCTTCTCTAGGATAGGCCTAATGACCCCCTATTTAAAATGTGGCATGTTGTGTTATCCGCATCCACCCAAAGTTACTAAGGCAAATCCATCTCACTTATCATATTATGTATTAGTTCTTCTAAAACTATTTTTTTATGGAGTGAGCGGACATGAGAAGTATTGATATATAACATTTTTGTCGCAAAATTCTTCAAATTGATGATTGACATTTACCAACATGATCATATTTTAAAATTAAGTTGGTTTTGGACAAGTTAGAAAAATCTAACAAAAGCTTTAAAAGTTTATTCCTTGTGAGCTAAAAGCAGAGTCCAAGTGAATCTAGTGAAATTGTCAATCATCACAAAGAAATAGTAATTGCATCCTATATTTTTAGCCCTCGAGGGGTCAAAAATGATCTGGATAGAGAAGCTCAAGATATTTAGTCGTGGTACGTAATTTTTTGATTTAAAAGACACTCTTGTTCGCTTTCCCATTTGGCATGCATCATATAGCTTCTCTTTTAAAACATTTATGTTGGGTATACCAACTACTAAATCTTGGATGCTATCTTATTAATTTAGTCAAAATGAATATGACCCAAATGTCTATGCTAGAACCAATATTTTTCACTTCGCGTGACAAAACATTTGATACCACTATTTAATGCACTATTTAGGTTCAAAATATATACATTATCAACTCAACGACCCTTAAACACTTTTTCATTATCACATTTATGTTTAATTAGATCGATTAAAATATAAAAAATGATAGTATATCCTTAGTCACATAATTTACTAATACTTATGAGGATATGTTTAAGCTCTTTAACTAAAAACACACCATATATGGTGATTATGGAGGGATTTTTCACAATACCCTACCCTAAAATATTTCCCCGATTATTGTCTCCATATGTGAGATAGACATGTTCTTACTTGATATAGTCAATGAACATAAGCACATCCTCTATCATATGCCTTAAACAACCACTATCCAGGAACCAAATCCTATCTTTAGCTGTAAGACATTCTTGCATGAAGATCAATAAGGAAATTTAGGTACTAGGAACATTACTCGACATCACTTAGACTAGTAGAAACAATCGTATGAACTTTGGATGGCTGTGTTATTTGTCCTTTTAAGTTGTTAATTTTAATTTTTTAACCAAGACAAGTATCACACTCAATTAACTATAAACTTTCTTCTAAAGTATGAATAGAAAATAACGATCATTCACAAGATATATATGACCCTCTTTCAAAGATTCAGATCACCTTTAAGTTTTAAGATTTTTTCCTCAAGTTTTAAATTCATTTTATTTTGGAGGGACATGTTCTTAAAATTATTTAAGGTCCCAACATGAATTTCATCGAAAACATTTGACATCTAAATATAAAAAGGGTATAAAATGTGATTCAGAATCACTTACCTCTAAGTCTTTATTTTTGGAATGTGCCATCATACATAGATAAGTTTTCTCATATTCATTTAATTTGTTATCATAAGAGGAGGAATATCCATCTCCTTCCTCCCATGAGATGTACACTCTATGACCCTTGGCATTTTTCTTTTATATTGTAGAACAATTTATTTCCTTTACGCTTCATTAAACTTGGACAATAAGTCTTGTAGTGTTTGAGTTTGCCATATTCATAGCATATTACTTGTCTTTCTTCTATTATTTTTATCTTCCCACTTCTTTTATGGGATGGAGTTTTTGAACTTCATTAAATTATTGCCAGAATTTTGTAGACCCATTTCCTCATATATCTATTGTATCGCCTAACAAACAATCTCATATCTTCATCATTTGAAGAGTCTCCACTACTAATTTCTTCATTGTCATCTACTTTGGCCTTGGAAGTGGAGGTGCTCAATGAGATATTTATCTTTATTTGTTTTTTTCTTTCTGTTTGGAAATGCCTTCATTTGTTTCAAGTCTTTTCGACTTATGTTCATGTTTAGTGAGTTTTCCAAAAAGCATTGACATATTACGTGCCTTTTTTAAAAAGGAATATTAAGTGACTTTGGATCCTAATGTTCTTTGATGACAATTAATTTTGGCTACTACTCTATTCATATAGAGCTTAGAATTTTTCTTGCACAATCCTAATTAGACATAGTCTTATCCAAAATTTCTAACTTGTTAATTATATGGGAGAATCTCATCTACATGAAAGCCACAAATTATTCAAGTTCCATAAGGAAAACCCCATACTCCTTTATTAAAGTGTTAATTTTAGATTGTTTAACGTCTTCAGTTCCCTCATGGAGAAACTAAAGTGCACCCACATGGTTTTAAATGTTTTACATTGTGAAATTGAAAAATATACATTACAGTTCAAGACGGATATCAATATATTTCCCACTTTTAGATCGTAAGATGCCTTTTTAGTTTTTGTCATTCCAATCCTTGAGGACTTTCTTAAGAAAAATGCAATCTACAATACTTTTCAAGATAAAAGGACCGTCCTCGATAAAAACCCAAGTAAATTTATCAACCGACACACGATGCACGTACATGCAATCTTTAAAATATGGGTAATTTTTCGCAAGAAAATATGAGAGCTCCATTATACATATTTTCTTGCGAAAATTCACCATCTGAAATATCCTTATCGATATTCTTAACTTTTGTAGTCCCGAGACTTGATCAACAAATCAACTATTGACGCCACTTATTAATTGATACATGTGGAGAATGGTCTGGGGGGGGGGGGGTGTTCAATAGATTTCAGCGGAAGCAAAAGTTTAAAAATATTTTCTAGAGATTAGGTGATCAGATAAATGTACAACTGATATCTTAAGGAATTACAAAGCAATGGTGAATTGAATAATAATAATGGAAGATTTAATCTAATTAAATATTAATAGAGAAATTTGAATATAATTGGATTAACTTATTAAACATTCTAAAGTTATAGTTCTTCAACATAATCATTAGAAAAATAAATTTACAAGATTAGATCTAAATAGATTTACACTTAAACACTCAATATATATATATATATATATATATATATATATATATATATATATATATATATATATATATATATATATATATATATATATATATATATATATATATATATATATATATATATATATATATATATATATATATATATATATATGAACAAGTAAATAAGCCTAACATCATACAAACTATTGAAAAATAATAAAACTATCATGTAAGATTTAAGTAGAAATAAAGAGGGAGAGAGAGAGCTAGAGAGATTGTACGCCGAGGTTTTTATTGGCTCAGTGTTTTATAGCGCCATGAAATTTCATCATGACGGCGCTATAAATTTATTAGAATCCTTCCACTATGAAATTTATAGCACCCTTTTGATTAGATGATAATCAAAAAAATACTGAAATACTTAGAATTGAACTTTGAGCTATACATATCAATTATTTATTCTACTTAACTTGCGTATAACTCACAGGGCTTTTAAACACTCCAAGATCCACGATCTTGAGCTATTTCACCTTCTCATATCACAAACACTCTATGCTCTCATTCCACAACAATTTTCACTCGATTTCTAACGGGGTTTACATTGTTTGAGTCTTTGACCTGATTACAGACGCAAGAAACTCCAAAATCTCTTTGAAGAAGATTTTCTTTTTCTTTTTCTTCAATGGAAATCTCTCGCCATAAATCCAATAACCTGATTTTATTTTATTTTAAACTAGTAAGATACATGTGTTACTGCACGGGTAAATTTATTTGATATTGTATAAAATGTATTTAGACACATGTAAATTTGAAATGTGTAACTTAATTATAAATGAACAATGATTCTATAAACTCAATTGTATTAAATTATCATATAAAATAAAGGACCCGTGAGATGGAGAAAAAAAAATGAAAATTTAACATTTGAAAATAAAAATTATTTCTCAAATAAAGGTAATTGTTGATTAAAATAAAATAAACATTGTATTGTTAATGATCCATGGGATAAAAAAATTATTTGATGCAATATAAAATATATTTAAATACAAATACAAAATTTAAAATGATTTACTTAATTGTAAAATGAACAATAATCATATAAATTTAATTGTATTAAATAATCACATAAAAAGAAGGAAAAAACTGTGATATGAAGAAAAAAATTAATATTTAAAAATAAGGATTTTATCTCTCAAATTAAGACAATGATTGATTAAAATAAAATAGATATTGTATTGATAGTGACCAGTGAGATAAATAAAATTTTAATTTTATTAAATTAAAAAAATATATTATTAGTTTTTTAGTGATAATAAATAAATAGAGAGAAAAAAAAATTAAAATGAAAGTGAGAAAGTGTGTGAAAAAGAAATGTGAGAGAAATTTGAAATTTTAATCAAGAGACAGAATGTGTCTATGTAATATTTAATTGTGATTTAATTGGTGAAGATTGAAAAATGAATCTCACATGTCATGTTGTAATTGGAGATGAGAATGAAAAAAAGATAACATTACATGATTACTTAAATACCCTTTTCTTAGTGTAAAGTATTTATGGTGAAAGGACAATTTGGAGAGTTCGTACAATTAATTTTTAATAGATCAATAGTAGATATTAGAAGTATTTACAAAATCATTGGTACCTAGAATGAATCACGTCACAACAAGAATCCACACTCTCTTCTAGAGATGAGCACTCATCCTCGTCAATGGTGTTTAGTGTTTGGGGTAGAAGATGGAATTTCATGATATCTTGCACAAAACAAAAGTTTCATTCAAGAAATTGAATGCGCGAAGGATGAACAACAAAAGTTATCATAGATTATCTTATTATAAGAGAGAGAGAAAGAAAGAGAGAGAGAGAGAGATTACAACTATTACTAGAAGGTTATGCTTTAAGAACGACAACACTATCTATCATAGATTGATAGACATCGTTTTTTCAGAACATATAAGAAAAAAAAATCTAAAAGCATATATGATATGGTGGTGAAGACATCCGAAAAAATAACTTGAGATAACATGAAAAATATATTATGAATTGTTATTGAGATACATCATGTGTGTAAACTCTACTATGTGTTGCTTTGGGTCCAAACAAATAAATTCGTGAAATTATGATGATCAGAAAAAGGATTGAGACAAATTCAATTAAATGTCAAGTTGTAATCAACATGTGAAATATAATGGTGATCAAAAAAGTTCAACAAGAGATGGAGAATAGCAACCCTATCTCGCTTTCTATCTCGTTTTATAAGTTTCTTCAACATAGTTTTTGATCTTATAATTTATTAATCAATTTTAGATTTGTTATTTTTATTTAAAAAAATTAAATAATATATTTTATTTCATTGTATATGAGAATACTAATAAAAAACTAAAAATTGAAGTGCCACTCGCCACACGATAATAGGTTTCGGCATATTCTTTCTAAACCCAACGTGAGCCTTTGCACCGCACATTGTCTCTTACATCACAAACACTGTCGAACAATGGCATGAAAAATGCACTATACTACTTTTTTTATTTTTATGTATGAATAATAACAAATACACTATAATACTATGCAAGTGCAATTCCATCTCATCACTAACCAAATTACTTTTCATGCTTAGTGATGCTCATAAATTACCTAAATACGTACTTTAACAATTAGTAATACAAACCTAAACCAATTGTTGTCGTTAAGGTAGTTGTTGTAGCTGTTCTTTTAGTATTAAACTGCTCTCACTTGGGTTCTTTTATATTGACTTTGGATAATTTATTTAACTAACGAACACACTTAATCGGCAAAGTAATAATTAAATAAAACTCACATGTAGGTCATTGTCATGTACCATTTGAAAAGTCAGCCAATTAAATTTATTTGTAGAGGATTGCATTGAAGTGTAAACAAAACTAAAATATTTTATTGGCGAATGTTCTTGAGGAAGACTTAATAGTAATTAACCAATTAATTAATTGTTAGTTGGTTCAGTGATGATTAACGTTGAATTTAGTAGGGAGGATTACGGTTTGATCTCCCACAATTATAATTAAGAGGGGGTTGAAATCATTTGATATCAGAACTGACTCTCGAACCAGATTAAACTGATGATGAAAAAAAAAAGACTATGTAGTAATTGGAACGACTTCGGGACGAGAGAGTAGAGAGACATTTGTCAATATATTTGCTTTTGACTTAACTTTTTGTTGAAGAAGGAGACTAGGAGAATTCAGCGATTAATCGCAAGATAGTTCAGAGATATTGGTGTAACAATGTAGACCTTAATCTATTTAAAAGATAATACGGAATTAAAGTTGTTTTTGTTGAGAATAATAAGTGTGAGTAGTATGGAGAAGTTTCGCATTAATTAGAAATGTAGAGATTTGTGCATTTATAAGTGGAGAACCCACACACCTATCACCTTAAAGTTTTGGATGAGTATGTGATGTGTCTCTCACAAATGTGTGTTGCTCATAAAAGGAAAGCCCCAATATGAAAATGCTCTCACTTGTTGACCCCTCGAATAGTCCCAACAATTTTGTAATCCTAGATGCACAAACACTTGGTCGAGCAGTGTAAATAAACGATTATGTTCATTGTCTTGTGATTAATAGTATATTTCATCTTGTGTTACTAATTATTAATATAATAATTGGTATCAAGTGTCGATTAATCTTAGTGCAAAATTTGGTTAAGGACTTATTGACTTGACAAAGTTTACAAAAAAATTGTGTAAAAAGAAATAGAGTAATGGAGGAAACAAATTCAGTAAAGATAAAGGAGAAGACTGTATGATTAATATGTATGCATTTGTATCAAACAAGGTAATGTATCAAATCCTAGATTTTGATAAGTGTCTAATTACATGTTTATCAATATAAAAATTACACACTTATTAGTTTACTTAAGCACGAAGTGACACAAGTAACACTCAATTTATGATAAAATAAGAGTTGTCCTGATAATCACGCATTGATTCTATTTTATATCTTTTTGATCAATTTATATTAAAAGATAGAAAGTCGAAGCAAAAAGACCAACTATTGAGCCAAAATGATCATCTGATCTTGTTTCACATTGGAACCAGAATTGATCAGTGAACGATAGATGTGGATCGTAATGATGGACTTAAGATTTTGGTACGATAGGGAAAGGGATAACTTGAAAGGTTAGTACTCCAACTCTCAAGTCAGTATGAAAGTGAGACGGAGCGAATGAGATTTGAATTCAAATTACATGAGAAATGAGATGTTCTACCTATATATAGTTGCACGATTAAAATAACTTGCTAATCTATTGGTGCGATATGTGGGAATCCTTCTGATTGATCTGGGGTTGAGATTACCTGCTTCTTTGTCCAGGATACTCCACATGTCCTATGCTCGGTTCGGTGAACCATTTTTCTTTATAACCCGTAGTTATTGGGTCCTCTGGACGGTCTAGAACAGTTTCCCCCAAGCTTTTTCCCTTGCTATGAAGGGTGAAGGCTTTGTTGTGTTTTCCTTATTTTGACAACCATTACTCAATTTAAGTGAACAATAGTATCATGACGTCATTGTCATAGGTAATTTACACCCTAAATGCGCCACATACTCTAGATGTATTTTTACATATTTTATTATGATGAGCTTTGAGGACTAGAGTATTTGAATATCTTTATGAGGAAATCTAGACCGTTGGTAGTGCTAACTTCCTTCTTTCTTGTTAGACATTGCACTGTCTTTAGGAATAACTATAAGACTTCCTTGATCATTACATTTTTTTCTTTCACCATCCACATTCTTTATAACACACTATCTTCTTGACTAATGGAGGTGGTCCCCACCATGTGTCAAAAAGAGAAGGAACAAACTTCAAATTTATGAGTAAATTCTAAAACTTTGACAAGCATTTCTATTTTGCACTCGTGAAGGTAATCCTGAAATGGATTTCTTTGAAGTGGCCCCCTTTGTTTAAAGTGGCCACCTTATTTGAATTGTTGATACATGACGCGTGTAATTATTCAATCAGGCTCAAAATCAAGCTTTGGTTCTTCATCAAGTTCTGATAGTAAACAAGTTCTGAGATGAAGATTAGGTGTTCTAGTCAAACTCTGATGAGTTGTTGTAGGGAAGTGTTCCTTCTCTATTTCTATGTTCTGAAAACTCAAAATTTATTTTGTGAGTCTTGGGCTCAGGGGGATTGAAATTTTGGGATTAACAGATGTTGTAACCAGTTTAAAATTGAGAGTCGCCACCCTTAATTTTTATCATAAGGAAGGGAATATAAAGGTTAATCCTAAATAAGTCTGAGATTCTAGGTTGTTGGACTCGTTCTTAGACGATTGGGAGGTGTTAAGCACCCCTCATCTACCTTGTTAACAAGGATACTAGGGTTTGGAAATGCAATCTTTAAAAAATATGGTTTTAATTTTTATTTGGGAAACTCGCCAAGATTTTAGTCGTATGCTTATGTATCCTCTTATAAGGAATCAGAGTCATAATTCGTAGTTCGCAGTTGGTTGGTGTTTTTTATGGATTACGGAGATGTTTGAATTTCTCTTGTACTTAGTCTGGGTGTGTGAATAGCGGAGTTGTTAGACGAAGTGCGTAGTCGATTAAAATATTTTCGCAATCCTTTTTGAAAATTGATTTAGATTTTAATTTGATTTAATGAAAAGAGCTTAGTGTTGGTTAAATATTTTTAATGTATTAATTATTAAACATCTTATTAATGTATGATTAAAAATAATTTTTATGCAATAAATAAATATTTGGATGAGTTGGAAAATAAATATTTGGATGAGTTGGAAAATAAATATTTGATTTTATAATAATAAAATAATATTGAAATTTATAAATATATTAAAATATAAAAAATAATTATAATAAAATAATAAAAGAAATTAAGAAAAACGCAGGGGGTGTAAATTGTGTTGGGATAGCAAAACAGGAGGTATATGTAGTAGGACCCTGAATTCAGACCCAAATGCAGAGGGTGTATATTTGGACTACATAGTAAAAGTGAGGTGTGTAGGGAGTAAGGGTCCAAGTCCAGATGTTGGACTTGGCCCATTAGGCTGATGTGGGTGTGATCCCTTAACACAGTAGCAAAACAAAAATAGAGGGGTGGTTTTAGCAACTGGGCCTGGCCCAAAGGGTATTTGGGAGTCCGTTTGGACTTCATGTGGACGAGTGTATGGTAATACAATAGACGTGTGTTTCTGGGACGCTTGATGTGGATCACATGGTCATGAGAGAGGGTGCATATTAACAGCCATGGAATTGCACATACTGGATTGTTAAAAACATTATATTTTTGTTTTACTAATCATTTCATCATTTCTCTTTATCTCTCTCTCTCTCTCTCTTATTTATCCGTCTTCCCTCTTTTAACAACACAACACCAACACAGAACCCTAATCGCTGTCGTTCCTCACAAACCCTAATCGGTGGCGATCATTCTCTTACCCCTAAATCCAACCTTATCCCACAACCCAAATGGCAAAAAAAAAAACAAGAGCTAAGTTTGCCTACCTCCGATTGTGATTATTTTTGTCCTGCTGAACGAGCCCTTCCCTGATCTTTTTCATTTGTTTTGCAGGGACGGGACGGAGGTGATGATGGAAATAGCGGCGGTGCGACGGAGAAGAGCTAGAGTTTCAGATGTTGAAACCCTAAGCCTACACATAGTGGCAGCGGTGTTTGAGTCTCGTTCCTCTCTCAGGCTATCTTCGTTCTTTCGATCTCTGTGACATTCTTCCCCTCCCTCTGCTCTAGAGTCTTAGGCTTTTTATAGTATTTTAGGTTTAGACAGATTTAGGAAGTTTTGTATGATTGTCGTTACTGATAGAAGATTACACTTGGGATTAAATTAGATTAGGGTTTTTAGAGATTTGCTTTTGATTTGTTTGTAATTTGACACGAATTTATATAATAAGTTTCAATTTAATTACGATTTGATTTTGACTCTGTTTTGATTTGATTTAATTTTGTATTGATTTTGATTATGTTGTAAAGTTTCAGACAATCTAAATGTGTAAATATTTGATTCTATCTGGTCTGCACATTAATTGTTTTTTAGCTTTAAAACATGCATTTTTCTTATTTGATTTGAACAGTAAGTGTTTTGATTGGGCTTGGGTTTGGAAAATGGTGAAGGATCGGACTGTTGAATGATTAGGGTTGAAAGTCCAATTTTGACCTTTCTTAGTCAATGCTTTTTCCTCAATTAACAAAACAAACATAATTTTTAATTAATTTTATAATATAATGATTTTATAATGTTACTGTAAAAATAAAACAAATTCTCAACAAAAGACCTGAAAATGGGCTAAACTGTTTAATTACTGGGCCTTCAAAAACGAATTGCTTATGGGCCCCCTGATTAAAACATACATCCTTCTATTTATTCCAAGCATTCTAAATGGACTAATATACATTAACAAATACACCCCTTTTGCAACAGAACCTGAATGGGCCATTCTGATTTAGAAAGGCCCAAGCATTCTCAATAATGTAAACCCTCCTTCAGAATTTGAAATGGACTGGAAGCGAAACAAAAAAAAAGCCTTAACCCAAAAATGAAATGGGCCCTCAATTATGTAAAACCTTTACAAATTAAATTGGGCTGAAAACAAACAAAAACTTTACTAAGAAACGCAATAAGCTTAGCAAATTGGATGCTAAGCCCCTAACCTAAGATGCAACCTTTATTAGCAAGTGAAACCTTATTGGGCTTTAAAATTTTACACAGACCTTTTCTGATTTAGAAATGCCCATTAGTTCTTAATAAGGTGAGACCTCCTTTATAAACTTAAACCTTATATACATGTGAACTTGATAATAATTCATTAAAAAATGATAACTCTGGAAATTAATAAGGGATAAAAAAGATTAGAAATCAGTAGGGAAAATTTGGGATATGACATATGCCTCTATTTAATTGCCTTTCGATGAAATAGTGCAAGAATACGCAGGTCTCGCATGCTTTGATCGAAATTTTATTAAATAATGAAAGGCCCCAAAATTTGTCCGAAAGATTAAGAGGATATGTTGTACAACGTTCCCATGGGTATGAAAAGTAGGCGTAGATGATGATGTATTATCTTACCAGTGTTTGAACCAAAAATTTGATTTGACTTAGATATGACGACGCAGATAACTCGTCAGTATCTAAAAGAGATCATATATTCTTTCATATTTACCATAACCTAGGAGATAAATGATACAACTTTGAATAACTAACTTACTAATACTGTGAGACTAATATAGTAAGTTTATGACAAAAAATTTGTCTATTCATCGCAACCTAGGGGATGAATAAAGCAAAATTTGATAACTCATTGCTTCATGGAGACTGATGCAATGAATTATGCAGATTTCGTTATGTTTACTACGACCTAGGGAGTAAATAGCACGAGGATAAACTTGTGTATTTATCACAACCTAGGGGATAAAAGACAATAGGGGTGGGCTTATGTTATTCATTACAACCTAGGCTATGAATAGTATAACCCTGAAAATCCGCATATCCATCGCAACCTAGGAGATATATATTTGAAGAATTTTGCATGTTTACCACTACCTAGGGAATAAATGGCACAAAGGTGAATTCATGTATTCATTGAAACCTAGGGAATGAACAATATGAATATGGTAATTAGCACACCTACCATAACCTAGGGGGTAGATGATTGAAAAGTGTTTCGGTGATCAAATCTTAGATAACTAGATCAAAGATGAGATCAGATTTTTACCGGTTGTGTTTATTCTCAACCAAGGTAATCATTTGTTTTGATAATCTGACAAAAGGCCCCAAGATATTGGTTTTTCCCAAAGTGTGTTTGAAAAATGCCATGTATGATGTATATGCATAATGTCCTATATTGATATGGAGCCTAGAATGTATATGCATAGAGTATTTCGCATATGCCTCAAATGTTTGCATATGTACTAAATGTGTGTATATGCCCCAAATGTATGTGTATTCCCCAAATGCTTATTGTGAATTTGGATACAACTCCCTTTTTAAACCATTAGTTTTGTATCACCGACTCTCTCTGATATTGTATGTTGTGGAATCTTTTAATTCATTCGAACAAGATGAAAGGTGTCAGCAAGATTTTGATATTTGTATCACTGGCGCAGGCGTAGGTGTGGACGTAGACGTGGATGCAGGCGTAGACATAGACATGGACGTAGGCGTGGGTGTGGAAGTAGGCGTGGATGTAGACGTATACGCGGTAGTAGGCATGGACGTGGATGTAGGCATAGATTCTCCTTTGATGTTTTTCTAACCAAAATGCTTTTTGATGTTTTATCAAAGGCTTTTATTTGTAAAATCCCCCAAATGATTTCAATGTAGTATTCATAAAAATAATCATGGTATTTTGCAAACACGTCCAAAAATAAAAACACAATTGAAAGATTTGAAAAAGTCAATGTTTTACTGATAAATACGCCTCTGAATAGGCGAGCGTACAAGATGTAATTCCTTGAAAGAGGTAATTACATAAAGTTTTAAAACTAAAAAAAGTGGCAATAAAAATGATAATTGCTTCTGCTGTTTCCCCAATGTCCTTTTGACAACACCGATCTCCTTTGCTTATGAGTTAAATAATTTGGATCAATCTCCTTCTTTATGGTTTGCAGTCGTAGTTCTTAGATAGCAGTCTTTTTGTTTTTTATTTTTTTTTAATAAGATCCTTAATTTTTGCCTGGATCGCCCTCTCGGGTTTTCAATCCACCGGGATAATTTTTTTTCATATGTCCCTAATTTTTGCCTAGATCTTCCTTTAGGGCTTTCAATCCACTGGGACACTCCTTTTTGCTTAAGTCGTCTGTTTAGGGTTCGAAGTTAGCGATCTTTTTATACATAGTGATGAGACCACCACCGGAGAATATTATTTTTACAATATATGGACCTTTGTAGTTGGGTGTCTGTTGTACCCCAAAATTTTCCCTCTCTTTTCTCAAGACATTTCTCACAAAGATCTTCAATAGCTCAAGTTTGCACAAATGTTGACTAGGTCAAATCACCTCTTAAGCATTGGGACCCCAAATTAGGGTTTTGATTCCCACAAGGACAATTGGACTTCTAATCCCTCAAAATACTTTAATGGTTCATTATGGATTTTCAAGAATACTCATGCCAAGTTTCAAGTCTTGGATCACAATTTTGCTCAATTAATTGATCAGATGACTGAAAATCAGTTGTATTGAGTAAAAAGTCAACTATGGTCAAAATAAAATCAAACTTCATGATTTTTGGCCATATCAATATTTTGAAGTCATATTCATCAATTGATCAAGGTTTCATCACAATTCTTAAAAAAAACATTCAAATCATCAAATGGACAAAATGGTCAAAACTAGGATTTTGATTGGGATTGATCAATCGTTGACTTTTGACTTATTACATGACTTAATGGTTTGAATAATTATCTTGAGAATTCAAACACAACATCTTGACCTAATTTCATGGCTCAAATCATTTCTCAAGATCAAACAATTGATAATTAGCAACCATGTTTTTATATTGCTTGGATGACAAGGTTGTTGACAATTTCGGATTTGAAACAGACTAGGCGGACTAATGGTATTGGCAATTCGATGTCACTAGATAAGACGACTTTTATGGCTGAGCATACAACTCTCTTTGGGTGCAACTCGGAGATATCAAAAGTGGGAACATAAAGCCATATTGATTTCTATCTCTTTGAGAGGATGCTTGTGCGGGCAGATAAATTAGTTGGAAAAAAAGAGAGAATGTGACACAAAATTGAGTAAGGAAGTCACTAATTCTATCTCTAAATTCAGTTGGCATTGTATAGAGATTTCGAATGAGAGACGCTAGCCTATGTTTGTTTGAAATCGGTGTCCATGGCTCTCGCGTGGTTGGCCTATCTTTGGTTGAAATCGATAGCAATCACTTTGGTGTTGTTGGCCTATCTTTGGTTGAAATCGAAGATTGTAATCACTTTGGTGTCATTGGCCTATATTTGGTTGAAATCAACGATTGCAATCACATTGGCGTGGTTGACTTATCTTTGGTTGAAAATCGACGATGGCAATCACTTTAGCGTGGTTGGCCTATCTTCGGTTGAAATCGCGATGGCAATCGCTTAGGAGCGATTGGCCTATCTTCGGTTGAAATTGACTATGTGCCTTACAATGTACTCTAACGATCAAGTAAGAGTGGGAGCAAGGAGGTACTAACAAAATATCAGGTAGTGAGTAGTGAATATGTGATACCTGGCCCTCACAGGTGTGAGGGTTTATAT
Source organism: Vicia faba (assembly GCA_948472305.1). Classification (NCBI taxonomy): domain Eukaryota; kingdom Viridiplantae; phylum Streptophyta; class Magnoliopsida; order Fabales; family Fabaceae; genus Vicia; species Vicia faba. Next base: position 21,549,824 of record OX451735.1, read on the forward strand.
AATTCCCCTGGCACGGGTATGTGGGTCCAAAAAATAGGGTAACTGCCAGGACTTGGTCAAACCGGGCAGATGTGCACGTAACTAGCTGTTGGTCCCAGGGGAGGGTTGGTTATGGGTATCCCCCTGGTTGGTTCCTGGAGGCCCGCACGATGTTGATGTCGGGAAGGCTGAGGAGATGCTCGAAGGGCATCTTGGCTTGGTGTTGGGCTAGAAGGGCAAGAGAGGACGCATTTCCCGAAACATGCGAGCAGCCTAGGCAACAGCCAGCAGTTGGCACTCATGAGATTTCTTAGACTGGGCCCAATCAAGCTGTCAGGCCAGTCCAAAATAGTAGCCACCCAAGTCGTTGCTTTTGGGCGCAGGAGCGATGACTTTGAAGTCTTCTCGAGGGATGGGGAAATGGGAGTTTTCCCGTTATACTTCTCCTTCGATGAGGAAAAACATTTGTCGTTGGGACTTTTAAATTTGGAGAGGTAGCATGTTTCGGGAAACGTTCCGGTTGACCGGCGCGAATAATGGCCTAGGGTTAGGGTGTCATAATGACGACCCTAGGGTTCTTAGGGCCCGTGTTTGATACGTGTGACCCGTTTTATCTATAAATACGAGAGGAACATGGCGATTAGTATTTTTCTCCTTCTCCTTCAACTGCTCGTATCAGCTTGACAGTCGACCACCAGCATTTATCAGTTTTCTTCATTCGCGATCATCCAGCTTCGTCTCTTCTTCTTTTATTGGTGAGTTTTCATTCCTCCATTATTGCATGTTCTAGCGCTTTCATTTTTTTCCTCTTAGATATGCATGCAGTTAGGATTTAGGGTTCTGTTAGGAAGGAGATCGTTATAGACCCTAGGCAATGGACGTCGCTCTCGCGGTGCATGGCTGCTGGAGCCTCCGCATGGCTCCCTCGAGGGCCTGGCGATGTGTTATAGGTGATTCGTTAGGGTTTGAGTTTTTCTATGGACTCGTGCCCGTTAGAGTATCTCAGGGGACTTCTGGGCTCTTCCTGCAATTTCAGTCTGTTAGTGTGCCTTAGTGAGGGATTAGGGCTTTCTACCGCGTCTTGCGCCCGTTAGCGTACCTCAGTGAGGGTTCTGGTCGGGGATGCGATCCTCGTCTCCCAACACCCTTTCACTTGTTTAGCGGTGGAAGGATGGTTTTGGAATTGATGTCAAGCTCATCTATTTCCTCTGCTTTTCAGGTGCTATGGCTGATGACGCACATGTTATTATTTCGAGTGAGTCCACGGATTCCTCCCGGAGTTCTTTGAGTGAGACTAGCGGTAGCTCGTCGAGCATATTGGAAATCTCCAGGGAACAACAAGACATGGCGGATCAACAGATGGGGGAGCCCGACATGGGGGCGACTTCTTCGGCTCGGGGTGGCCTGTTTCTTCCTCGATGTGACGAGGATCCTCGAGATTGGGTAGCTAAAGACCCTTGGGAGTGGCGGTCATAATTTTATGAGCACAAGGAAGACGTTTTCACCGACGTTTATGTTCACGGGGAAGGGGCCCGGGAGGAGTGGTCATTGTACATCCCCGGGAAAGATAACATGATCTACTCAAGATATGATAGGAGGCGGATTCCCATGTATGATATAGTTTTCCGAGAGATGGGTCTCCGCCTTCCTTTTTCTGATTTTAAAGTGGCCATTTTTCGGCACCTACATGTGCCCCCCTCTCAGTTGCACCTGAACGGGATTACATTTGTGAGGGTGTTCCAGATAGTGTGCGAATATCTGAATATTGTGGCTATGATCCCGTTGTTCTTCTATTGCTTTCATATCCAGAGGAGCAGGACTGACAGACGGTGGGGATGGGTCTCCCTCAAACAAGGCAACGGGAAGCTGTTCAAAGCCTACTTGGAGTCCGTGTACCATTTTAAGGACAAGTACATTTTGGTGCATCCTACATTAACAAAGGCATTACTGAATGTTTTTAGGAGCCGGGCATATCTCAACGAGGACGGGACTCCTCGTATTAACGAGATAGGGGAGCCTACCGTGACGTTGGTCGCCAAGTTCCCGTTTCAGTGGACTAGCAGACATTTTGAGAAGGAGCTGGGCTCCTACGTCTGGAGAGAGGGGGAGCTTGGGGACAAGGATCTGTCGAGCTTCACCACTTTGACCTTGTTTGTTGCTCGAATTCCTCCAGTCCAGCGAGTCGGTCGAGGAGGCAGGACAGTGTTGGACAGAAGTGGGGAACCCGTGTTCGAGCCAGGTCTCATAAACATTCGGGAGCTTATTGGGAGTGAGGATCCCGTTAGATATCTGGGTAAAAAATTTCTTTTTCCAGTATGTGGTCCTCGTTTGTTTGACCCGTCGTTTTACTGACTCTTGTTTTTTCTTTGTTTTGCAAAAAATATGAATCTTGCTCAAGAACGCATGGCCAAGACACTCTCTGCTCGGGCAAGAAAGGCCAAGAAGGATGCCCAGACTGGCATGGGGCCGGTTCCTTCTCCTGGATCAGGTGGGTCATCTTTGACCCCGTCTACCGCTGCTTTATCTCCGTCTGATGTTTCCTCGAAGGAGAAGAGGCTTCGAACTGAGGGGAGCGTCGACCTTATCGGGGAGATGGGAAAAGGGGTTTATGATCTGCCTCCTTGCTGGATGGAGAGGTGTTTTTTCAAGAGTGCAGCATTTCGTCTTCCCAAGGCCGAATCTCTCCTCCTCGAGGGAACGAGTCGTCCAGAAAAGAGGGCAACGCTGGCCCAAGACGCGGGCGGCTTGATGCAGATCCTGGAGATGGTCGTGGCGTATACCGAGGGGAATTCATCCCAGGAGATGGAAATCAAGAACCTCCGAGCCAAGTTGGCGGCGGCCGAGAAGGCTTTGGTCGATAAAGACAAAGCCCTAAAGCTGGCCAAGGAAGAGTCGGGGAAGTTAGCCGAGGAGCGCAGCGCTTTCATGCTTAAGAGTGAGAGTCTTGAAGGGAAGGTGGCGGCCTTTACTGTCGAGCTAGCGCCCGATGAGGATGAGCCAGGGGACACCAAGGATCTGAAGACTCAGGCGAGCTAGTAGCCTGTTTTCAGCTTGCAGTGGACGATGCTCAGGCTGCTTTCGAGGGGAGCTTCGATAATATGGTGAATCAGATATGTATGTTGTATCCCGGCATTGAGCTCAACACTTCGGGAATGGGGGTCAACTACTATGTGGCTGACAGACAAATTTTGGTTCCTGACTACTTGAGGGATGTTATCAACCAACCGGCTAGGGATCCTGCCCGACTGTCGCCTATCGTCGAAGGAGAAGAGGAGGGTTGACCGCCCATTTATTTCGGACTGCGTGCCGTTTTTTTATAATATTTGTTGTTTCCCGGGTTATTGCCCGTTTATGTAATATTTGCACAATTTTGGCCCAAGTGGTCATTTTATTTATTTTCCGGCCATTGGTCGTTTTGCTTTGAATATTTAATGTGTTATTTGCATGATTCTTGACAAGTTAGTCTGATTAGAACTTTATTATTCTGCAGAGTTTATATAAGGGATGTGCTCATTTTGTATGCTTTGGTGCGGGGAATCCGACCGAGCTGCCAGGGCGAATGACAGGCGAGGGGCGGAATCCAGGTCTCGTTTTCGAGGGACCCGGGTTCGGAGGCGTGAACTTCTCATCACGAGTCGGGTGTTCTACCATCGTGGCACAAAGACTGTGGAGCTCGATCGAGTTATCCACGTTGGGCTGAGGGTACACTCATCAATAGAGCAGAACCTCGCCCCCTTCTAAATACTTTTGGGTGCTACGCTTGTGAAGGAAAATTGCGATCAAAACGCAGTGGAATATAAAATTTTCCTTTAGAGATCCTTACGAATGAGCATGGTCAGTGATAGAAAGTTTTACCTCTTGTGGCGATTCAGACTTTTGATGTCGTGATCACGAGCGTTGATGAAGAACAACGCCTCTACTCAGTCCACACGAACAGATCGCTTCCGGTCACAGTGCTAGCTGATCACGAACGGAAACCTTGAGTGAGAGAGAGAGTCAAAAACGAAAATGCATCAAGTGAAAAAACTTCATCACAAGGGATCTATTTATAGAATCACTCGTGTGGGCTACAAGCTAAAAGCCCAATTAAGGCTATAAGCTAAAAGCCCAATTAAGCTTATGGACATCATACCTTATGATGTACCATATATCACTTATCCACGTGGTACCTTACCACTTTCCGTATTACACTTAAGTGCACCGTACCTTACGGTGTTCCTTATTTATTCTATCTCTCATCAACCTGTCCTTATGTGTGTGACCCTGTAGGTTTTCGCGACGTTGGCAATTATATTAAATTACACATTTAATATAATAAACAGTGAGCGGTATCTAGCAACACATCACTGTTACCCAAGTCACGAAAATGTCATGTGATCTGACCAAACCTTTTCCGTGATAATATTTGTGTTGTACAATTACCCTTTTGCCCTCATGTCTATATTGAACACAAGGCATACACTGTGTCACCCTTGTCCAGTTCAATATTGGGCCCTTAGACATTTATCATGTTATGCAGGATGAGCAAATTCCATCTAGGTCACTCATGTCCCTTAGCATGCTTTGTGAAGTACCCATCAACCATCTTTATAGTCATCCAGTTACGGATGACGTTTGATCAGCAATAAAGTACTTGACTCTACATCTAGGGTCCATAGTGGTTTCAGGTCGAAGGGTGGTATACACCATTATCATCATGAGAATAACTTATGACACTTTGCATAACATTCTATGTAGTATTCTCATAACGGGTCAATCCAGTATAAATATTACTCCTAATATTCATACCTATGTCAAGACTTGATAACTCCTTATCTATGATCCATGAGATGTGATCATCAATCTATCTTCATAATAATCTTAATGCTTTAATGTTATCCCACTTCACATTAAAGCTTGACTACGGATACTTTAAGAATAGTTTCTTATGTTTAATGGGATCTCATGATTAAGTCACACTTAACATTTCATTAAACCAATAAACCATTCTAGGGACTTTATTATTTTGGAAAACATAATAAAGAAATGCCTTTTATTATTAATAAATAATTCGATACAAGTACCAAAAGTATTGGCCTCTAGGGCTTACACCAACAATCTCCCACTAGCACTAGAGCCAATCAGGCATACCCCTAATACCCATAGATCTAGTATGTCCATCATGCTTCAGCTGCGCAAGAGGCTTTGTTAATGGGTCAGCAACATTGTCAAGTGTAGGTACTCTGCATATTTTCACATCTCCCCGATCGATTATCTCTCGAATGAGATGATAACGCCTAAGTATGTGTTTGGATCGTTGGTGAGATCTAGGCTCCTTAGCTTGTGCGATAGCGCCATTGTTATCACAATAGAGATCAATGGGATCCACAATGCTATGGACTATGCCAAGTTCACTAATGAACTTCTTGATCCAAACAGCTTCCTTTGCTGCAGTTGAGGCAGCAATATACTCAGCCTCGGTTGTAGAATCAGCAACTGTATCTTGCTTTGAACTTTTCCAGCTCACAGCGCCACCATTTAAACAAAACACATAACCAGATTGCGATCTAAAGTCATCCTTATCTGTCTGGAAGCTAGCATCAGTGTATCCAATTACAGCAAGCTCTTCCTGACCTCCATATATCAAGAATGAATCCTTAGTCCTTCTCAAGTACTTAAGGATATTCTTGACAGCTACCCAATGAGCATCACCGGGATTAGACTGGTACCTACTCGTTGCACTTAAAGAATACGAGACATCTGGTCGAGTACATAGCCTGGCATACATGATAGATCCTATTGCAGATGCATATGGAATCTTATCCATGCGATCCTTTTCTTCCTTACTTGAAGGGGATTGTGTTTTTGACAGACACATGCCATGTTGCATAGGTATGAATCCTTTCTTGGAATCATGCATATTAAAGCGTCTCAACACTTTTTCTATGTATGTACTCTGACTTAGGCCAAGCAGTTTTTGTGACCTATCTCTATAGATCCTGATTCCTAATATATAGGCTGCTTCACCTAGGTCCTTCATTGAAAAGCATTTCCCTAACCAAGTCTTCACTTGTTGCAAGGTAGGGACATCGTTTCCAATGAGTAATATGTCATCTACATATAATACCAGGAATACGATCATGCTCCCACTAACCTTCTTGTAGACACAAGGCTCATCTTCATTCTTGATGAATCCATATTGTTTTACTGTTTCATCAAAACGAAGATTCCAGCTTCTGGAAGCTTGCTTTAATCCATAAATTGATCGCTGTAACTTACATATCTTTTGGGCTTCCTCTGGTATGTCAAATCCTTCAGGTTGTGTCATGTACACATCCTCAAGAAGATTCCCATTAAGGAAAGCAGTTTTGACATCCATCTGCCATATTTCATAATCATGATATGCAGCGATAGCAAGTAAAATCCGAACAGATTTAAGCATTGCAACTGGTGAAAAGGTTTCATCATAGTCCACCCCATGAATTTGTTTATAGCCTTTTGCAACCAGTCTTGCCTTATAGGTATGTACCTTACCATCCATGTCAGTCTTCTTTTTGAAGACCCACTTGCATCCTATAGGGTTAACTCCTATAGGAGGCTCTACCAAGGTCCAAACCTGGTTTGTGTACATGGAATCCATTTCAGATTTCATGGCTTCTAGCCACTTCTCGGACTCAGGACCAGTTATGGCCTCTTGGTAGGTCACAGGCTCATCTTGATCCATGAGTAATACATCACCCTGATCACTTATGAGATATCCATATCTCTCAGGTTGTTGACGTATCCTGCTTGACCTACGCTGGTCTTGTTCTACTTGAGCAGGTTGGTCTTCCACAACTACTTGTGTTTCCTGCTCTAATTCCTCCATAGGTGTATCAATGCTTTGTGGTTCTTGAATTTCTTCAAGCTCTATTTTCCTCCCACTGATTCTTTTGGAAATAAAATACTTTTCCAGAAAAACTCCAGTTCGAGCGACAAACACTTTGCCCTCAGAAGGATTATAGAAGTAATACCCTCTTGTTTCTTTAGGATACCCAACAAATAAGCATTTGTCAGATTTGGGCTCAAGCTTAGTTGAAATTTTTCGTTTCACATAAACTTCACAACCCCAAATCTTCATGTAAGACATATGTGGTTTCTTACCACTCCATATCTCATATGGTGTCTTCTCAACCTTTTTGGATGGAACTCGGTTAAGTGTGTAAGCTGCAGTCAATAGTGCATGTCCCCAAAAGGAGTTCGGAAGATCGGCGTGACTCATCATGGATCGAACCATGTCTAACAAGGTCCGATTTCTTCTCTCGGATACACCATTCCATTGTGGTGTTCCGGGAGGAGTAAGTTGGGATAAAATCCCACATTCCTTTAGATGGTCATCAAACTCTAGGCTTAAATATTCACCGCCTCGATCTGATCGAAGAACTTTAATATTCTTACCTAGTTGGTTTTGTACTTCATTCTTGAATTCCTTGAATTTTTCAAAGGTTTCAGATTTGTGTTTCATTAAATACACATAACCATATCTACTGAAATCATCAGTAAATGTGATGAAGTATTGAAAACCTCCTCTGGCTGGTATGTTCAGTGGTCCACATACATCAGTATGTATGAGGGCCAAAAGATCATTAGCCCTTTCACCTTTTCCTGTGAATGGGGACTTTGTCATCTTTCCAATTAAACAAGATCTGCATGTCTCATATGATTCATAATCAAAAGAGTCCAAGAGTCCATCTTTATGGAGTTTGGAAATGCGTTTCTCATTTATGTGGCCTAAGCGACAGTGCCAAAGGTAGCTTGGATTTAACTCATTAGGTTTAATCCGTTTAGTATTAATGTTATAAATTGGCATTTCAAGATCAAGGACATATAGTCCATTGTTCATTTGTGCAGAAGCATAGAATATATTATTCAAATAAATAGAGCAACAATTGTTCTTTATTATAAATGAAAAACCAAACTTGTCCAAACAAGAAACGGAAATAATATTCCTACTAATTGCAGGTACATAATAACAGTTCTCTAACTGAATTATTAAACCACTAGGTAAAGTCAAAACATAAGTTCCTACGGCTAAAGCAGCAACCTTTGCTCCATTTCCAACTCGTAGGTCAACTTCACCTTTTGCCAAATCTCTACTCCTTTTTAGCCCCTGCACATTAGTACAAATGTGAGAACCGCATCCAGTATCTAATACCCATGATGCAGAAGTAGATAAATTAATTTCAATAACAAAAATATCTGAATTTGAAGTCGCTACTCCATTTTTAATATCTTCCAGGTACTTTGGGCAGTTTCTCTTCCAATGTCCGGTCTTACCGCAATGGAAGCAAGTACCCTCCTTTGCTACGCCTCCACTAGGCTTCAAAGCATGAACAGTAGGTTTAGGCTTGGCAAATTCCTTGCCTTTCCCTTTACCAACCTGCTTGGTAGGCCTCTTGTTCAGCTTCTTTCCATTACTGACCATCAGAATGGACTTCCCTTTTGTCTTCATATTCTGCTCAGCAGTTTTCAACATGCTTAGCAATTCTGGAAGACTCTTATCCATGTCATTCATGTTGAAATTCATGACAAACTGATTAAAGCTATCTGGCAACGATTGCAAGATAAAATCAGTTGCAAGTTCCTTTCCAAGCGGAAACCCTAACCTTTCAAGGTTCTCCACATACCCAATCATTTTGAGTACATGGGGACCTACAGGGTTTCCCTCAGATAACTTGCTGTTAAAAAGGGCCTTTGAAACCTGAAACCTCTCATTTCTTGCCTGCTCTTGATAGAGCATTTTCAGATGTCCGATCATATCGAACGCTGACATGTTCTTGTGTTGCTTTTGCAACTCCGAGTTCATAGTAGCTAGCATGAGACAAGCGGCTTCATTAGCATCATCAAGATGCTTCTTATAAGCTTCTCTTTCTGCCTTAGGTGCCGAACTAGGCGGTTCCTCTTCAGGAACAGGTGTCTCCAAGACATACAGCTTCTTATCGTGCTTGAGGACAATCCTCAGATTTCGGTGCCAATCCAGGAAATTTGTCCCAGACAATTTTTCCTTATCTAGGATTGATCGCAAAATATGGTTGTTTGTTGTCATGGTAATCTACAAAAAAAATGAAAATATAAGTATCATTAAAACAACATATTTAATTAGGCCTTTAATCAAATATGCTCCCACTATTTTACTCAAACCAAATGACCCTCATCATTTGATTCGGAAAATCCCGTTGGAAGACTTTCTAGTGGGTCAAGATCCATATTTCACTTTGCTCTAAGTCAGCGTTAGGCTGATTACACAAAACTAGGTTATTTAGGTAGGAACTCCTTCCAATTGTATCTCATACAACTCTCGAATATTTTCAGTTGGGTGAATAACTCCTTATTCTAATTCATCATATGAATCATTCCCAACTCTTGCTTCTAAACATGTATAATCTTATTATAATGTGTTTAGTTAAGTTTGACCCATTGTTTTAGCAGTTGGATATTACAATTATCCCATCGCACCTTACTAATATAGAACATGCACCTCGCGTAGGCGAAACCTACATTATTTGATACTAGTCTTGATGAGTGCTAAAACTTGGAAAGCATGAACTTAATATTTAACTTGAGGGATTTTGTTATTAGTTTGATCTCACCGGCTTAACATGCAATTCGTCTCTCTCATGCATCAACATACAAACACATGCATCAATATACATAAAAGGATACAGTTATGGCCCCTAGCGCAATTGTTCTCCCAAGCCAATGAGAGAACCTAAGCTAACCTAATAACGATCTAAACTTCTCCAAGCAAGATCTCCAAGGTTATCCTCCTTTGATATTGTATTCTTCTCTTTCTTCATAACATTACATTACATAAAAGAAACTCGTTTTACATACGAGGGAGTGAGATGAGAAAATAAGTTACATCAAGAATTTTAGAGAGAGGCACGACACGCAGGCCGTATTTTTCAATCCCAAAACAAAATAAAGGAAAAAAAAAACTAAGGCCATAACTGATCACCACAAGACAATAATAATAAACACACTTTTATTATTAGTTTAAATTTTGTTAATTAAAAAAAAAAAGCAAATTATATTTCGATGATTGATCACACTACGCAGAGTTAGCCGGGGGTTCCGCTGCCCGGTCAACTCTTGTGCATTCACAACCCTAATCGCATAACTCTGCAACAACACAACCCTTGTGCCGTCATGAACCCTAATGCAACAGTTTCATGCTGTCAAACACATCTCGATTGATAATTCAGTATGATTAATCACATGCCATTGCTTCACCATACTAATGTCGGATTCCGAAGCATATGAACAGTGATCGGTCAAAGGAATAACAATCATCAAGTGTTTGAATGAACGAAACAGAAACAGTATATCACATATACCATCGTTGCATCAGATTTACTTATATCATATATAAGAGTGATCGATCTTATTTGTGTAACCTATGGACGATCGATGTATCGCTGCTTCACCATACTAATGTCGGATTCCGAAGCATAGTCAACATCAATCATCCAAATCGTACACAACAGATGCCAAATTTAATTAATCGTTTATTATTCAATTCATTCTGGTTTTAATCGAATCAAAACAAAAAATATAGAACATAAACAACTATCAGATCCATGGTTTCGTAAGTGGCTCTGATACCACTGAAGGAAAATTGCGATCAAAACGCAGCGGAATATAAAATTTTCCTTTAGAGATCCTTACGAATGAGCATGGTCAGTGATAGAAAGTTTTACCTCTTGTGGTGATTCAGACTTTTGATGTCGTGATCATGAGCGTTGATGAAGAACAACGCCTCTACTCAGTCCACACGAACAGATCGCTTCCGGTCACAGTGCTAGCTGATCACGAACGGAAACCTTGAGTTAGAGAGAGAGTCAAAAACGAAAATGCATCAAGTGAAAAAACTTCATCACAAGGGATCTATTTATAGAATCACTCGTGTGGGCTACAAGCTAAAAGCCCAATTAAGGCTATAAGCTAAAAGCCCAATTAAGCTTATGGACATCATACCTTATGATGTACCATATATCACTTATCCACGTGGTACCTTACCACTTTCCGTATTACACTTAAGTGCACCGTACCTTACGGTGTTCCTTATTTATTCTATCTCTCATCAACCTGTCCTTATGTGTGTGACCCTGTAGGTTTTCGCGACGTTGGCAATTATATTAAATTACACATTTAATATAATAAACAGTGAGCGGTATCTAGCAACACATCACTGTTACCCAAGTCACGAAAATGTCATGTGATCTGACCAAACCTTTTCCGTGATAATATTTGTGTTGTACAATTACCCTTTTGCCCTCATGTCTATATTGAACACAAGGCATACACTGTGTCACCCTTGTCCAGTTCAATATTGGGCCCTTAGACATTTATCCTGTTATGCAGGATGAGCAAATTCCATCTAGGTCACTCATGTCCCTTAGCATGCTTTGTGAAGTACCCATCAACCATCTTTATAGTCATCCAGTTACGGATGACGTTTGATCAGCAATAAAGTACTTGACTCTACATCTAGGGTCCATAGTGGTTTCAGGTCGAAGGGTGGTATACACCATTATCATCATGAGAATAACTTATGACACTTTGCATAACATTCTATGTAGTATTCTCATAACGGGTCAATCCAGTATAAATATTACTCCTAATATTCATACCTATGTCAAGACTTGATAACTCCTTATCTATGATCCATGAGATGTGATCATCAATCTATCTTCATAATAATCTTAATGCTTTAATGTTATCCCACTTCACATTAAAGCTTGACTACGGATACTTTAAGAATAGTTTCTTATGTTTAATGGGATCTCATGATTAAGTCACACTTAACATTTCATTAAACCAATAAACCATTCTAGGGACTTTATTATTTTGGAAAACATAATAAAGAAATGCCTTTTATTATTAATAAATAATTCGATACAAGTACCAAAAGTATTGGCCTCTAGGGCTTACACCAACAGCTTGTGCCTAGGCGCACACACGTGGTCGAGTTCAAGCGGGTGTGTCTTGTCGACCGAACCTGCCGACAGCTTAGTGTTTTCAACTATAGTTTTGTTTTAGCTTTTTAAAGTTCCATGATTGAACAAGCTATTCCCCTTGTAAATTTTATAGGTAATATGCTCTGGTTCCCATTTTGGCGTAGACACGATAAGGACCTTCCCAGTTTTCCGCGAGCTTACCCTCGCGAGATTCTTTGCGATTTCTCTTCAAGACAAGGCTGCTGACTTCGAACTCTTGACGTATCACCCTGGCATCATAGCGCATGGCTATTTTTTGTTTGAGCGAGGCCTCTCGCAGGGCCGCTCCCGTTCTGATTTCTTCCACCAGGTTGAGCTCTTCTCTGAGGGCGACGTCGTTTATTTCCTTGTTGAGAGGTGCCTCGGTTCGTATGGAAGGTTCCCCGATCTCCATGAGGATAATGACCTCTGTCCCATATGCTATCCGGAATGGAGATTCCCCGGTAGATGAGTGAGTGGTCATTCGATACGCCCAGAGTATGTTGTGCAGCTCCTCGACCCATCACTTCTTGGTTTCGTCCAACCTTCGCTTGAGGCCTCTGAGTATCACCATGTTGGAAGCCTCGACCTAGTCGTTGGTCTGGGGGTGCTCGATGGATGCGAAATGTTGGGTCGTACCAAGCTTTGTGACGAATTCGTGGAAGGTGTGATCCGTGAACTGGGTCTCGTTATCAGTGACTATCGCTTGTGGGATGCCGAAACGAGTCAAAATATTTCTCTTGTAGAAGCAAATGACGTTCTGGGCAGTGATTTTGGCCAGGGCTTCGGCCTCTGTCCACTTAGTGAAGTAGTCGACCGCTACAATCAAATATTTTTTCTAATTGGTTCCAACCACGAATTGGCCGAGGAGGTCTAGTCCCCACCAGGCAAAGAGCCAGGGAGAGGGGAGGGATTTGAGCTCGCTAGGAGGAGCTAAATGCATGTCCCCGTGTCTTTGGCATTTATCGCATTTCTTCACGTGTTCTCTTGCATCGTGATGCATGGTGGGCTAGTAGTATCCTTCCCGCAAGGCTTTCCTCGTGAGGGATCTTCCGCCCAGATGCTGACTGCCGATACCCTCGTGTATTTCGTGTAGTATGCGTTCCGATGCGCTTCGGTCGACACACTTGAGGAGTGAGATGGAAAATCCTCTTCTGTAGAGTTTCCCTTGATCAATACGTACAAGCAGGCCCTTCGTCTGACGATGATCGACTCTTTCGGGTCGTCGGGTAGTTTTCCTTTAGTGAGGTAATCATGTATGGGGGTCATCCAGCAATCGCTGTCCCCGATGGAAAATATTCTTAGGGTGGAAGATGGTTTCTGGGTACTCGGTCGAGGGAGTACCTCTTGTATTACAAATTCATTTCCTCCCTTCTTCTTTGTGCTCGCCAGTTTGGACAAAACGTCTGCGCGGGCGTTATGCTCGCGAGGAACATGTTAAACATCCACAAACCTGAATTTCTTCTTCGCCTCCTAGAACAGGGCCCAATATTCGGCGAGTTGGTCGTTTTTGACCTGATATTCTCCTCGGACTTGCGAGGAGACCAACTAGAATCGGTGAAGATTTTTACTTCCTCGGCTCCCAGATCTTCGGCTAGCCGTAATCCTGCAAGGAATGCCTCGTATTCGGCTTCATTGTTGGAGGTCAAGAAAGATAGGGCAAGGGAAACTTCAACCAGGGTCCTTTCCTTGTTCTCTAATATGATACATGTGCCGCTTCTGGTTGTACTGGAGGCGCCGTCGACGAAGATCGTCCAGCGGCACGAGCCTTCCGGATCCCTGGGTGAGGCCATTTCCGCTACGAAGTCGGCCAAGGCTTAAGCCTTAAGGGATTTCCTGCTTTTATATTGAATGTCGAATTCAGAGAGTTCCAAAGACCATTTTAGCATTCTTCCAGCCATGTCTGGTCTTCCGAGTAGCTACTTTATTATTTGATCTGTCTGAACCACTATGGTATGGGCCAGGAAGTAGTGTCTTAACCTCCTCGCGGTGTTAACGAGGGCCAGGGCTACTTTATTGATTTGCTGATACCTTGCTTCCGGGCCTTGTAGGGCTTTGCTCGTGAAGCAAATTGGCCTTTGTCCCTCCAAAGTTTACCTTATTAGTGTCGCGCTTATTACCTCGGAGGCGACAGCTAAATAAAGGTAGAGGACTTCGTCTTTCTGGGCCGGGATAAGACGGCCGGCTGTGAGAGCGCTCTTTTCAAGTGGGTGGGAGCTTTCTCGCATTTGGGCGTCCACTCGAAAGCGACTTCCTTGCGCAGGAGTTTGAATAAGGGGAGCGCGTGCTTGGCAGATTTTGCCACGAATCGGGAAAGAGAAGTGAGCATTTCGTTTAAGATATGGATGGATTTCTTCAAGGTGGGTGTCGGAAACTCGGAGAAGGCCCGACATTTGTCGGGGTTCGCCTCGATGCCTCATTCTATCAGATAAAACCCGAGGAACTTTCCTGCCCGTACGTCGAAGGTGTATTTTTCCGAATTGAATCGCATCCGGCACTTTCGGGATTGCTCGAACACATTTTTCAAATGGGCGGCATGGTCGAGCTCTTTGGTGGACTTGGCGATCATGTCTTCCATATAGACTTCGAGCATGTCACCTATTTCGTTGCAAAAGACTTTGTTCATCATGCACTGATAGGTAACGCCCGCGTTCTTCAGGCCGAAGGGCATTACGTTGTAGTAATAATTGTCCGACTCGGTCATGAAGGTTGTATATGTTTTGTCCGTTGTCACCATGGGAATCTGGTTGTAACCAGAGTATGCATCCATGAAAGATAATAGTTTGAAACCGGCCGAATTGTCGACCAGTTTGTTAATATTGGGTATGAGATAAGCATCTTTTGGGAAAGCCCGGTTGAGATCAGTATAGTCAATGCACATTCGCCATTTTCCATTATATTTTTTAACGAGGACTACATTGGAGAGCCACGTTGTGTATTGGGCTTCAGAAATAAAATGTGCCTCTAGGAGGTCTTTTACAGCTAATTCAGCAGCGTGTGACTTCTCGGTCGACTGCTTTCTTCTGCGATGCACGACGGCCTTGATGGTGGGATCAATGGTCAGGTGATGGCATGCGATCTCAGGGTCTAAACCGGGCATCTCGACTGCACTCTAGGCAAAGAGATCATCATTCTCCCGCAGGCAAGCTTTGAGTTACCTTTTAGCTAGGTCGGGAAGGTCCGCTCCGATCTTTACTCCCCTGGTGGGGTCTTCTCCAAGGGGAACTAGCTCGAAGTCGTCGTCCGGGATAGGCCGTGCGTGACTTGAGAGCTCGTTGTGGCCAACAGAGGAGGTTGAACCTTTGTCTTCGACCATAGGCTCCTTCCCCTTCTTCCTTTGCTCGACCCTGTCCTCCATGGAGAAGCGACTATCGAGGTTAATGGTGTCGACCCTTGGCAGTGGCCTGGATTCCTCGGAGCTGGAGGGCAGCGTGGCTTTTTGAGGATGGGCGTTGATGGAGTTGAGTCCCTTCGCGGAAGCTTCAAAGCATCTCCTGGATGCTTGGATGTCCCAGTGAAGAGTGGCGACCAAACCTTTGGTCGTGTAGTATTTAATCTTGAGATGAACGATGGAGGGGACCGCGATGAGCTCGGCGAGAGTGGGTCTACCAAAGATGCATTGATAGAGGGATGGGCAGTCCACCACCAAGAATTGGGTCTTGATGGCTCTGGCCGTTATCCCTCTCCCAAAGGTGACGATCAGCTCCACGTACCCCATGGCTTCGTGCTGGCCCCATTGAAACCTTGAAGATCAGAGCCCACGTAGGGGGTTAGGTGGCTCTCGTTCAGCTTCAAAGTGTTGAACAGTTGGGCGTACATAATGTCAACCGAACTACCCTGGTCTACCAAAATGCGATGCACGTCGAAGTTAGCCATCCGAGCTCTCACGAGTAGTAGGATGCTCGAATTAGGGGCTCCTCCCGGTAACTCTTCCCTTTAGAATGCGAGGGGGTGAGATCCTCCTCAAAACCTGTCGAGCGTGGCGTCCATCTCAGAGTTGGCCTTGATGATTTGGTCGAACCTTCTCTTCACCGATCCGACTGTATACCTGTTGAACCCTCCGCCGGAAATGACCATGGCTGCGGGGAAGGATTCCCATGGACTGTGGGTGGAGAAGTACAGGGGGACGTCCTTCATGTCCGGAAAGTAGAAGTCTTCCGACCGTGAGATGCTCAAGGCGACTGGAATGGTGTCGAGGTTGGTGGATTTCTTCCCTTCTTCGACATTCTTTGTCTCTGGTGCTTCGTCAAGTGCGACCTCTTTTTTCTTATACTGCTTGAGGTGCCCGTCTCTGATTAATATTTCGATTTCATCCTTGAGATGGATGCAATCCTATGTGTTATGGTCGTGACTCTTGTGGAACCTGCAGTATTTGCTCTTGTCGGGGGAAGCGCACCCCGACTTGCTTGAGCTCTGAATTAACGCATTCGGAAATAATACGCTCTCTTGAGGTTATCAGGGGGTGTAGTCGTGGAAACGACCGGCCGGCCCCTTGTAGTCTTTAGGATCACGGGACATGTCCTCCCGTTTCTTCTCCCCTCGACAGGATGTCGAGGGTTCGTCATTCTTCGAGGGTCTGGTACTCTCTCTATGCCTGGATTCCCGGGCGCTGTTGGCTGCCTCCTTCTCCTCGTACGGTATGTACACCTGGGCCTTTAGGAGAAAGGAATCGAGCGTGGTTGGTGTTTTTATTCCTACAACCTTGGCAAAGTCGCTACAGGGATGGAGCTCGCGCTCGAGTAGGTATTTCTTCATGTTGTATGTTGTCGAGACCTGGAGCACTTCTTTGTTGAAACGTTTAATATATGCTCACAGAGATTCGTCCCAGCCCTGTATGATCGCTTCGAGCAAAGCTTATGATTTAGGGTGTCAGAGGGAGGCAGTAAAATGTCTTGAGAACATTCTCCCGAGTTGTTTCCACGAGGTGATGGGTTCGCCGGGAAAGCTTTTGTACCACGCCATCGCCCCCTTCCTGAGAGTGGTTGGGAAGAGTCTGCACTTGATGGTTCCCTTGACCCCTCCGTAGTCGAGGAGGGCATCGATGTTCTCAATGTGCTCTTCAGGGTTTGTAGTGTCGTCATAGGTCCCTAGAGTGGGAGGCTTCTCTAGGCCGGAAGGAAGTGGAGCTTCGGTGATCTCCCTCGATAATGGTCTGTGGGGCTCGTCATCTTCACTATTGACGGGAGATGGAGATGGAGAGTGGTAGTTTCTCCCCCATCGGTCTCTGCGGTCCCTCCGAGGAAAGGGGCTCCTTCGCTTTTGCTTTGGCTCAGGAGAGGGCAATCGAGCGCGGTCGATCTGCCTGTTGTCCTTTCTCCTCTTGAACGAAGGGGAGTCTTGATCTCGAACATGAGGTGTGCAATTATGTTTCTTGAAGAAAGAAACATCGCGCCTTTCCTTTTTGGGTGGTGGACCACGCCTGGGTGGTGATGCACTGGGGGAACTTCGTCCTCAGGGCTCTCGAGAGAGGAGATCTTGAACGCCTGTTTTCCAAGGCCCCTATCCTCTAATTTTGTTGAAGGATGAGGGCGTTGGTCTGATTTAGGGTAGCGAGTAGTGTTGCCATGTTCGGATCAGTGTTGACAGGGATAGGGACCGGTTGCAAGATTTCTGGGAGTTTCTCAGCAGGATTCTTGGAATGCCTTTCGTCCAAGAGTTGATCGTCACCATGTCGGGCATCAGTAGAATCAGGGGATGCAGTTTGTCCGTCACGGGGTAAAGATCATTATAGTCGGCCATGATATGCGAGCAAGGGAAAGGATGGTCTTTCCAGACAGGTAGAGATCATTATAGTCGGCCATGATATGAGAGATGGATCTTGAAAGAAGATTTGCTTTGATCTTAGGTTCCGAGGGAAGAAAGATAGGGATAGCAGCTTCCCACAGACGGCGCCACTGATCTTGCGGTTGACCAGAACTTGAAGAGTGGCCGAAGGATGATGTTCAGTCGGGCAGAGGAGACAGGGGGTTGTGCCTACAAGGTACTCCAACGATCAAGTAAGAGTGGGAGCAAGGAGGTACTAGCAAAATATCAGGTAGTGAGTAGTGAATATGTGATACCTGACCCTCACATGTGTGAGGGCTTATATAATGCCCCTGACATGTGGCCATTGGTTCCTGATTTTCAGCCTAGATATGTGGGTTCGGAAAATCAAGTAACTGCCAGGACTTGGTCAAACTGGGCAGATGTGCACGTAACTAACCGTTGGTCCCGGGGGAGGGTTGGTTACGGGCATCCCCCTGATTGGTTCCTGGAGGCCCGTACGACATTAGTGTCGGGCAGGCTAAGGAGATGCTCGAAGGACATCTTGGATTGGTGTTGGGCCAGAAGGGAAAGAGGGGAGGCATTGCCCGACACGTGCGAGCAGTCTGGGAAATGGCCAACAGTTGACACTCATGAGATTTCTTAGATTGGGCCCAATCAAGTTGTCGGGACAGTCCAAAACAACATTTATTGTTGATCTTAAGAAGACGTCAAAGTAATTCAAGTATTGACTAGATGAAATATGTAAAGAAGTTCATTTAAGGAACCTAATAGTACTATATGATTATATATAGACAAAATGAAAATCTGGGTGTTATCAATCATTCAAATTATGATTTTGTTGGTTGTGTTAACTCTCGTAAACCAACATCAAAATACATTTTTATTATGTTTAGAGAAACTATTTCATGGATAAGTATTAAGTCAACCTTGGTTACTACTTTTACTATATGGAGTGAGAGTTTTTCTCCTATTTTAAGGTCACTTGTGTTCGAGTACAAGGAAGATAAAAGGCAAAAGGAATATTTACTGATAGCTTCAAAATAAGGATTTACAATGAATTACAATAACCTACTCCACTAGGCTATTTATACACACAAATTAAATCTAAAATATATCTTCTACAAAGATATAAGAAGATATAAGATTTATATCTTCTAACAAAGATATAAACAATCTAAAAGATATTCCTAAATATAAATTAATATCTAATTAAATCTAAATTAATTCTAACACCATCCCTTAATTTATATTTACCCAAAACTGACAACACCAATTCCATCCCTTAAATCAAGAAATTGATCAGTTTTGATAGCCTTTGTCAGAACATTTGTCAGCTGCTTCTGAGTGCTATAATGCACAACCTCTATTATTCCATTTTGAACTTGATTCCTCAGAAAATGATACTTGGTCTCAATATGCTTGCTTCTCCCATGCAACATTGGATTCTTGGCAAGATTGATTGCAGACTTGTTATGAATCATCAGCTTCAGAGGTTTATTCACCTCAATCTTCAGATCTTTCAGCAAGTTCAGAATCCACACAGCTTGACATGCAGTCAGAGCACCTGCAATATATTCAGCTTCACAGGTTGACAGAGCAACGACAGGTTGCTTCTTGGAACACCAAGAAATAGGACCTCCCAGAAATTTGAATAAGTACCTAGAAGTACTTCTTCTGTCAACTCTATCTCCGCACCAATCAGAATCAGAATCAGAATAACTCAGAAGTTCTGATTCGATATTTTTTCCAGACGGAAATAACACTCCATATTTCAGAGTTCCCTTCACATATCTCAGAATCCTGACTGCAGCTTGGTAATGGGACCACTTTGGTTTGCTCATAAATCTGCTAACCATTCCAACTGCATAGCAAGTATCAGGTCTGGTATTACACAAATACCTTAGAGAACCAACCATCTGTTTGAAGGTTGTAACATCCACATCCTCTCCATCAGAATCAGAATCCAACTTCTGATTCGTATCAACAAGTGTGATAGCAACCTTGCAATTTTGTAGCTCAAATATCTTCATAAGATCTAGTTCATACTTCATCTCATGTAAAATGATTCCTTTCTCAGAGTATATAAATTCCATCCCTAGAAAGAAACTCATTTTTCCAAGATCTGTCATCTCAAACGCATTCATCAGAACTTTCTTGAACTCAGCTATCTGTTGTTCAGAACTTCCTGTGAGTAATATGTCATCAACATACAAATAGACCAGAATCATATTACCTTCTGAAGTGTGCTAAACATAAACACCATACTCCATCTCACACTTCTGAAATCCTTGTTCCTTGAAAAACGAATCAATTTTCAAGTTCCAAGCTCTGGGCGCTTGCTTCAATCCATACAATGCTTTGTGTAATTTGAACACCATCCCTTCCTAATTCTTTTTCTCAAATCCAGGAAGTTGTGAAACGTACACCTCTTCTTGTAATGGACCATTCAGAAATGCAGATTTTACATCTAAATGCATTAGAGGTCAATTTCTGTTAGCAGCTATTGCAATCACTAGTCTGATTGTTTCATGTCTCGCTATAGGTGCAAACACTTCAAAGTAATCTAGCCCAGGCTTCTGTAGGAAGCCTCTTGCTACTAATCTCGCTTTGTGTTTTCCAATTGATCCATCTGGCTTTAGCTTCTGCTTGAAAACCCATCTGACGCTGATGGCTTTCTTGCCTTTTGGAAGTTATGTCAGCTTTCAAGTCTTGTTTCTCTCTATAGCATCAAGTTCTTCTTTCATGGCCTGTAACCAAACTTGCTGCTTAAGAGCCTCTTCCGTACTCACGGGTTCAGAGTCTACCAACATTGCACACTGAATAACTTCTACTTCAGAGTTTACTTCAGTGTCTAGCAACATGTCAAACTCTGCAAATCTTCTTGGGATGCTTCTGACTCTTTGTTTCCTCTGAACTGGACCTTCAGAACTTTGGACACCAAAACTTCCCCCCTCAGAAGATCTTGCTTTAGAGTTTTGACTTTCTCCAAAATCTTGATTGTATTCAGAGTCTTGAAAATTCCAAGGGTATGAATCATCATCAGAGTCAAAGCCACTGCCTTCAGAAATACCATCTTCAAAAGTTGGATCACCTATGCCTTCAAAAGTTCCACTTTCAGAATCATGATAAGCGTCAAAGGCTGAATTTCCTTTAGAAGCTCCTCCTTCAGAAGGTCCATCCTTAGAGTCATGATTTCCACCAGAAACCTGATCATCTTTAGAAGCTTGTCCTCCAGAACCTACGTCTTTAGAGTTTTCCCTTCTAGAAGCATGATCACCACCAAATTCTGGATCATCATCAAAATCTGGATCAGAATCAGATTCACCATCTGACTCACCTTCAGAGTTTCCATAGACATCATCTTCTGACTCTTCTTCAGAAGCAACATCTTCTTCAGACTCAGAATCACCTTCGGATTCTGAATTATCTTCAGCTTCAGAGTCATCTTCTGACTCTAACTCGTCTTCAGAAACCTCAGATTCTGACTCATCTTCAAAATCTTCAAAGTCGTCATCTGATTCTAACTCAGAGTCATATTCTGATTCTGTCTCATACAAAATAACTCCTTCAGAGTCAGAATATTCAGAGTCATATTCTTCTTCCCCTTCAGAATCAGAAAAGAACAATTTCACTGGTTCCTCATCAGATTCATAAGTCATAAATAGCACAGGTTCATCATCTGAATCTCCTCTGGCTACGTTTGCTTCTTCAGGATTCCTTTCTTTGTTGGACTAGCAATCTCTGGCATAGTGACCAAAGTTCTTGCAACAGTAACACTGAACATTCTTCTTGTCAGACTTCTCCTTTCCCTTCTGGACATTCTTTTGCCTATCAGAATTTGAAGCTTCTGACTTTTGACCACCATTAGTTCTTTTCCTGGCTTCTGACCAAGTCTGCTTCTGATGCTTCTTACCAGAAGTTACTTTCAGAGCCTGCTACTCTACTTCCCTCTCAGAAGTTCTTGCAGTCATACGCAACTCATGCGCCTATAGACTACTTTGCAGCTCTTCAACTCTCATGGTGCTCAGATTTTTGGAATGTTCAATTGCTACAACAATGTAATCAAACTGAGAAGTTAAATATCTCAAGATCTTCTCAATAATTACTTGTTCAGACAGAGTTTCTCCACAAGCTTTCATCTCATTAGTAATCAGAATCACTCTAGAGATGTATTCAGAAACCTTCTCGTTGTCCTTCATGTTGAGATTCTCATATTGCTTTCTGAGAGACTGAAGCTTCACCTTCTTCAGTGATGCGTCACCACCGTAACATCTGACCAGTGTGTCCCACGCAGCCTTTGCTGTTTCAGAATCAGCAATCTTCTCAAACACATTCACATCCACACATTGATGGATGTAGAACAACGCTTTCTGATCTTTCTTCCTCAGCGCCTTTTGTGCTATCTTCTGGGCCTCTGTTGCATCTGCTTCTAACAGATTATAGCCATCAGTGACAAGATCTAACACATCTTGAGAACCAAATAATACGCGCATCTGGATCTTCCAATTATTCCAGTTTTTGCCATCAAATACTGGAAGCTTGGAATGAATATCGTTGTTTCCATTCATCTTCTACCTTGTGCAATTTACGCAGAAACTCAATGAAAAATAATGTTTCCCAAATTTCAGAGTTTCTAACCAGGAGCTCTAGATACCAATTGTTGGAGCACAAGGAAGATAAAAGACAAAAGGAATATTTACTGATAGCTTCAAAATAAGGATTTACAATGAATTACAATAACCTACTCCACTAGGCTATTTATACACACAAATTAAATCTAAAATATATCTTCTACAAAGATATAAGAAGATCTAATATTTATATCTTCTAACAAAGATATAAATAATCTAAAAGATATTCATAAATATAAATTAATATCTAATTAAATCTAAATTAATTCTAACAACTTGTTATGGTATATGACTTAAGGATTTTATTTTTGAGTTTATAATCACATATTCTATTTCTAGAATTTTGATATTTTTCAGTGTGATAATTCAATAGTTGTCTTGTTTTTAAGGCTAAGAAAAATAAAAGTCAAAGTCAAAGCAAACATATATTTTCATTAAATACTGAGGCTCTATATGAATAGACAACTTATTTGTAGTCGGTATAAATTTTTATTATGATAAACAATTATGTATAAATTATTTCTATGTTAAAAATTTAAATTTAAATTAAATTAGTTTTTGAGAACTTATGAAAATAAGTTTAAAATAGCTTACGCACCATGTTACAAATTGTTTACACAAGGTTTTTTTAAAGAGTCTCACAAAATTTATGTTAGGAGATAGATTCAAATAAGTCAATTTTAAAGACTCCGAGCCATTCAAGACAGAATTAAAGATAAATAAGTTGCTATTAAATACATTAACATTTATCTAGTGATCACTTATTCTTTAACTAAGGGTATGCACACGATTAAAGTTTAAAGATAGGGTAGATAAAATAGTTTTTTTTTAATAAATTTAGTCAATCAATTTAAATTTACATAGTAAATCGATTAATCAATTTTGTGGTTCAGATAAACGACTCATTAAACTTTATTTTCATCGAGAATCTAACTTGATTCACTTTATGATCTCATACATACAATTTTGTAGAACTCTTATAACATTGTGTATCTTTTACGTAATAAATGATTGAATTTATTATTTAAATAAGGTGAGAGAGTATAGTAATTTTAATATTGAATTAGTAAATACCTGTGCTTTCGCACGGAATTTTTATAAATAATACTACTATATAAATTTAAATAAAATATAAAATAAATAATATATAAAATTGATTAAAATCTAACATAAAGATAAATAGACATAATTAAAATAAACAATATAAGTAATACAAGATATATTTTTTATAAAATAATTAAACACTTTCAATGTAACTGAATTAAATGATAAATATCATTATAGTTTGGTTGTTAAATACATGCATTAAGTTGTCAAAAATAAATTTTACAAATTTAAACCGAATTAATATTTCAAGTATTATGTATTAGTGTTTTTTATGTATTAATGATGAATATAAATCTCATTTCTTTTTATATTTATCAAGTTCAAACATTTGCCCTATTTTTTTATATATCACTCGAAATGATTTATCTCATATTTTTTATACTTATCGATGACAAATATTTAATGAATATATTTTTAATGTCTCAATCAAAAATATTTATTTAATATTTTTCATTAATTATCAAGGCAAATACATGTATCTTATTTTTCTTAATATTAGTGTCTCGAGTATTTTTTTTTTATAATTATTTTGTAAAATATGTCATTGTATTTTATTTATAAAATACAACCATGTATCATGAATAATTTTTATAAAAAATTATAATTCATAAATTACAATTATTCTCATTTTCTTTCAAAATATCAAATAAATATTAAATCTCACTAATTTATTTGTATATAAATATCAATATTTATTATTTAAAAAAATATATTGATCATATTCGTAAAGAATAATTCACATAGTTGTGAAGTTGGTGAGATGCATGTAACTCAAAAATGATATTATTCATAGTTTTTCGTCTTGGTGAGGGTGATATAAACAAATACTTCAATGTTCGAGTAAGTTTGTATCATATGTAAGAGATTATATACATAAAAAAATATATCCGATGGTTTGATATTTTACCGCTACTTTTTATATAAGTTTATTAGATTTTTGGAGCCCTATAATCTTCCAATATAAGGCCATTGTCTAAATAGTCAGATGATAGATTATAACTTATTCAATCATATAACAATTCTCCTTTAATTATTTGTTCAAATTAAATATTTTCCTATGATATCTCTATGCTTATTTTCGTGGTTCTAGAACCTTCTTTGAGTTTATTATAGTTGAAGATAGGGTGAGTTTATTATAATTGAAGATAGGGTATTTTTTTACCTCACCTCAAGGTCTAACACCATAATGGTGTGTTAAGTTGAATGGCCTCTTAATTATAACGACTAGTTATTGGATGATACATTATTAAATTATGTGTGTTATGAGACTATGAGTTATTGGACTGCAAACATTTTTAGGGCAGGAGTATAGTTTCGGTCTAAGTTAGACATATATCAATATCTTTTTAAATTTATAAATTATATCAATGTCTCATGTATGATTTTTATAAATAAAAAATTATGATTCATATATTAAAATTATTCTCATTTTTCCTTTAAAACAATATTTCATAAATTTTAAATATAACAATTAAATTGTGATAAGGTATTAGTCATATGGATTCGTTTCAATAGCTACTTAATTTACTTATTTTTAGAAAAAAGTGACAATATCCACCAAAAAGGTTTGAATTCGGGATAGTTATTTTTTTTTTATAAAAAAAAACTAAAAACTTAATTGATATTGCTAATGTTACATTTGATTTTGGTGTTGGTATAAAACTGCATTTTATTTTTATTTTTAATAGCTTCTTTAGCTGTTTGTTACCTAGACTAACGTCTAATAATATTAATATTTTGTAGTTGATCTATGTCTGATGCATATTATCCTTTTTATATGAAAGATATTTAAAAATTATTAAATTTAAATAATTAATTAATAACAAATATTTGTATAATATAATAACTGTATATGTTTTAATGGTATGTTAATCGACTCATTTTTTGAAAAACAACGGAATAAAACTAACATATAAAAAAATTAGTTTATAAATTATAATTTATTTTCATTTTTTTCGACAATATTATAAAAAATATTAATTTTAATTATATATTTTTTGTATATATACTACATGAAAAACATTTTGTGATTAGTATTCTTTGAAAATAATTTATATTTATAATTATTCTCATTTTAGTTCAGTGACACAGCATTTGTTCTGTGTATAAATTATAAATTTCATTGACTTAATATAATTATTTTTTATTTTTGTTATTGTTAATATTATAAAAGTATTAATTTTAAATAATTAATTATTGATCAATATCCGATGAACTTTTTTATGCTTCAGTAATTTTTTTAAGGATAATTTATACAAAATAATGTTTCAAAATCATAATTAATTTATTATAATTGTTTTTATGCTAAAAATATTTAAAAATATTCATATTAACTAATTTTTTTATTATATAAAATTTTAATAATAAAATATAATTTATTTATATTTATGTCAAACAAAAAAATAAAATAAAGATAATATTTAGGAAAATAAAAGTAAATACTTTGTATAAACATCCATCCGTTTCAAAAATATAAATAAGTTAGTTTAATATATTAAATATATTATAAGGAGATGTACTAAATTAAAAAGTAATTGCAAAAACAATAAATAACATATTATTTAATAAAGTAAAATTAAAACTATTTTACGATTAATATCCTCACTTTTCATTATGTGTCAGCATTTGAAGTGATGGCAAAAAGAAAATTTCCAATGTATTGTGTTTTCTAAAGTTTATATAGTGGATATAACAATCCAAACAATTTTCATAGGTTATGATAGTGATAATGGTTATCAATGCATTGTTGATGGTAGAGTGTCTATAAATAAGTTGATGATTCATAAATTTCTCACGTAATTTCATCTATACGTGGAGAATGAAAACTTGAAATACTTAAGAACAAATTAATATTTAAAGCTCTTCCCTTAACAACAATGATTAGGGATAATTTCTCAAGCTTAATTTATTATGGATTTAGTAACTAATATTTTGTATTGAAAATAAAATACTTAAAAAGGAGATAAAGGATAGTGTTTTAAAGAAAATGTGAGTATATTATAAACTACATTAAGAGCATCCACATTTATCGTACTCATTTGAGTTCTTTAAATAAGACTCACATAATTTTTTATATTATTTTACACTTCTCAATTTTTTAAGCAACTCATCTAAAATTCTCAAATATCCATCTAACTCATCAAAAAATCTAAAATGGATTTCACATTTAAAACAAATCAATTACATTCTTGCAATTTTATTTATTAATTTATTATCATGACCCCCTTAATTGGAGTGTAGAAACGTTCTCACATTTGACAACGATTTCAAATATAGAACCGCAAGTTTGGATCAATTATCAATTTATTTTGACAGCATGACATTGAATATTGTGTAGGAACGGTAGTGCAGCAAGCGATAATCATACTCTAAGAGAGGAGTTTGGACCTTTGAAATCAATACTACTCTTTTTTGTCGATAGAGAAAATAATTATAACTAAATATTATTTCCTCAGTCCTAAAATAATTGTTGTATCTCATAAAATTATTTATCTCAAAATAATTATTATTTTTAGTTTTCAATACAAATTTAATTTTTATCTTTCAATTTTGTCCTTTAATTATAACTCTCAATTTATTATTCTCTCACTCTGCATTTATAATCATTTGAATATATCAATAGTAAACAAAAATATTTTTTTTTAAATGAAGCTTCCATATATAAAAGAAAAATGAAACAAAAAGATAGGGGGACATCCACCAAAACCCTATCAAGAAGAGATAAACCTAAAGAAAAGTAAACTTAACTTATACTTCACAAAATCTGTCCTTAAACAATCAGAGGTGGAGTCAAAATAAGAAGAATCAGTCAAATTAAAGCATATGTTAGCAAGGACATTTACACAACTATTATTTTCCTTAAATATGTGAGAAACAATAAAATTCCAATTAGAAACTATGTTTAAACAATTCAACCATCTATTCTTAATATACAAGGAACTAAAAAAGGACGTTGAAACGCCTTAACCACTGCCATGGAATCAGATTCCAGCCAAAGACTATGTCAATTTTTGTCATGGGCAAACTCAATCACAAACATTGCACCATAAAGTTCGACAATAAGAGAATTGGACACACCAAAACCAACAACGAAAGCTCCCAAAAAACCACCATCACTATTTCTAGTAATTCCCCCGCAAGCAGGAAGGCTAGAAGAAGTAACAGAAGCACCATCACAATTAATTTTAGTCCAATGAACAGGCGGAGGTTTCCAAAAAACCTCAATAATATTCAGAGCTTTAGGAGGCCGAATGGTAACCCGAAAACCCTTAAGAATCTCAAACTCCTGCATATCAATAAAAGAGGCCTCCGCGGAACTACCAGCAAAAGCCACAGCATCCAGAATAACGAGAATAATGGAGGAAATACTAACTGTACAATTCTGGAATCTAACCTTGTTTCGGGCTGCCCAAATAGCATTTAGGACAAAAATTATCGCAGCAATGGTGGTGATCCTACATTGGCCGAAACTGCACTTGTTAAATAAAATCTCAATATCATCTTATCCTCGAATAGGTTTCAGAAGCTTCAGCTTATCACCCACCCAAAGCCATAGATGATTAGCAAAAAATACAATAAAAAAAGAGATGTTGAGATGATTCCTCATCTTTCGAGCAAAGACTACAGCGAAAAGGGAAAGCAAAATTCCGCCGCTTCCATTGCTCATCTGTAGAGACCTTGTTATGAAGTAGCTTCCACACAAAACAAGATTTAGAGGTAGGAATTGACTAGGACCAAATCCACTGCCACCAATTTTTAAGATTCCCTTTCAGCCTTTTAAACTCATAGCAAATCTTAGAGGAGAGAAAGCCCGAAGTAAAATTAGTCCAAACCTTTGTATCAACACTTAGCTCCAACGAAATATGGCAGGAGCCAATCCGAAGCTGGAGAGAAGTAGGAATGAAAGTGTGAGATTTGGAAAAATCCCACTTACCATAAATAATCAGACTGCTAACCTTTTGGTCAATAATAATAGACAGATCCTCCAACCCAAGAGAAAGCATAGCTCCACATCAACTATCGAACCAAAGGCTGATCGAATCACCGTTACCCATACACCACGAAGAGTTTTCGTCAACCGTAGACATCTCTAATTTGAGACTAGACCAAATAGAAGAGAGAATATGATGCGCAATGACTTTGCCTTTTCTAAGAACCCTTTGCTTAAGCAAGGTTGTCCAACCAGAATTAGAGTTAGAAAAATCCCAGGCCAGCTTCAGATTGTAAGCCTCATTGAGATTCACAAGTGATATAATCTCAATACCTCCTTCCTCCAAAGGTTGACACATAATTTTCCACGCCACAGTTATAACTTTAGATTTAGACGTCTCTCTACTCCAAATAAATCTTTTAACTGCCCGCTCAATATCTCGAATAAGAGAAATCGGCCACACATAGATAGCCATGCTATGAATGAGCATGCTTTGGATGACAGATTTCACAAGCTCCACACGACCAGCAAACGAAATTAAAGCTCTCTTTCAAGAGGCTAACTTATTAATAATTTTATCGACAATAAGACGCAAATAAGTTGACTTAGGCTTTCCTTTAAAAATGGGAACACCGAGTTAAACAACGGGAAGTTGTCTTAAGCTTTCTTTTGATAAAAATACTATTCTCTCTTTCATTTATCACAATCGTTTTTAAATGGAAAGAGAATGATTTAAATTCTTGAAATAACGTTTAATTTAATAGTATTAACTTCTACTCATTAAACTAGAATTTGTATTGAAAATAAAATACTTACAATGGAGATAAAACAATAATGGATTTTAAATAAAATATGACTGTATAATAAACTACATCTAAAGAAGAGTTGGACCATTGAAATTAGTACTACTACCTTTTAAGCCTTGCAATGTGTGCCTAGAATTTATGAAATGGTCCATGAATAATTAACTTTGCAATAAAACATGGTTTCCTAAAAATGTGAGAGAATCAAAAGTCATCTTTTCTAATGCATCTAAATGCATAATCAGTTTTGATTATCACATGACTATGCAATTTTGAGTATTTTCTAAGGGATGAGAATTAGATTAATGGTGGTTATTTTTACACAACAAATATGCACATGTGACAATCAAATTGATTTTTTAAAGTTTAATTGTAAATTTATTTTTTCATCTTATAATAGAAATATTATTAGTATTTCAAATTTAAACAGTTTTATTTTTTTTAATTTATTTTTAAGAAACTAAAATGAAATATCATAAAATGACTATGTAACATAAGATGTATCACAGAGATCTCAAAAATTTACAATAAAATAGCAAATGAAGAGCGACAACCTTACCCTAAATCCAAACAAACAAAGGAGTTTTGCCACCACAAATGAGATCCAGAAATAAAATTAACGACTTTGACCTTTAGCCGCCAAAAAGAAATCAATTAACTATATCTAACAAATTAGCAATAGATCTAATTTTGAATTTAAACATCCTATTATTCTTTTCAGTCTACAAAATCCAAATTGTAGCGTGTGAGGGCAAGATTCATGTTTTCATGATGTCAAAACCTCTCCTATCCTCAATGACATGTGTGGTTCATAAAATATACTTGGGACAATATATGAGATACAAGCCTGGATGAAAATACCCTTTTTGGAAGGAAAACTAGCTCCGGCCAACTCAAATCTTTGTGCTTCTCCCTGGATATGTTGCGCCGACCCCTTGGTCTACTCAACCTGATTATCAAAGAAAATTGAAGATTGCATCGACGCAACCCCCTGGCGCAGTCGTTGCATTAAATCTGTTTGACTCATCTTCTTGACGCGAGTTGTGTTGCACAGACCCAAGGCTCTGATGCGGTCGACGCATTCAATATTTTTAGCCCATCTCCTTGGTGTGGGTTGTGTTGCGCTGACCCAAGACTCTGGAGCGGTCGACCGCTCACTTAAAACTCTCAAAATTCTGGTTGTCTCATTTTCTTTATTTCTCAGAAATTATTGATTTGTCACTAACACATATAAATAGTGTTTAGATTCCTTTTGAGCAGTTTAACAAGAACTAGTGAAAGATACACATAGTGCTCATCATCTTCATCCTCTCTTCTCAAAAATCAACATCTACACATAATCATGGTTGTTGATTCAAGAAAAGTGATGTGGTGATAACGTTCAAATCAAGGATTCAATTCAGATTTGGGTTGAGCAATTGTGGGTTTTTCTTGAATAAAATCATTTGGATTTTCTCCTCTAAGATTCCTATTGGTGCGGGGGTTTTTTCACAAGTCTTTGCTTCATTGAATTCAGCTGAGTGAAAGGATTAAGAAACGGTGGGTTTGCTTAATCAAGTAGCGGTAACCGGAGGATTATGAAGATAGATTTGGGGTCAAATTACTTGCGATCGAAACCAGCCGAGTGAAAGGATTAAGAAACAGTGGGTTTTCTTAATCAAGTAGCGGTAACCGGAGGTTTGTTCGAAGAATTTGGCACTTGGTTTTGCTCAAACCAAGGAAAGGTAAGAAGACATTTACTTCAGCAATATTGGTTTGTTTGTATTGTGAACTATTTCTTCTCTTGTAACATTTACAACTTAATATCAAGTATCTCAATTCTAGATTTTAGAATTGGGGGCTAACGTACCCTACGCGAGGACGGCAAGGGGAACTACCTTAAAAAATTGTGTGTTCTTCTCTTTTTCTTTATCTTCATACTTGATTACCATAATTTGTGAAAATTAACTTGTCAAATCTGCATGTACTAAAATTATGGTGTGTTGAGATCATTTCACAATATTGGTAACAATTATCTTGATTCATACCCAAGAAAACTCACCACTATAACTTAGTAAAATCAAACCTATGGTGCTTTGCTCATAAGGTGTTTGATAAATTGACTAATCTACAAATTATTCATTGTATTTAGCTTTATCTTATTCAACTCATTGGAAGTAATTCATAGTCATTGAGGGTGTATAATTGATTGCCTAATTGAGTTAAATGCATTAATTCTTACTTTGTCATTTTATCCCATACGGTTACGTATATCCGATCTTTTCAATAGAGGATCGTTTAGACGATTGGTGATTCCGGGAAGCTTTCGCATATATTTCTGAAAAACAATTTTGAAAAGCGCAAACTATTTTAAACGATCTATTCAACCCCCCTTTTAGATTGATCACATAGTCTAACAAGTGGTATCAGAGCACTGGTTCATCTCGTGCTTCACATTTACTTTGTAGAATATAGAGAATGATCCAAAAGGGGCTTATATGAAAGCTCATGTTTTCACCGGTGAAAACGATAGCTATTGGAAAGATTGTATGTGTGTGCATATTAGCTCTGTTAATAGAAAGATATGGAAAGTTATCGAGGATGGCCCTATGCAAATAACCATGACTAATGAGGATAATATCACCATACCTAAACCGGAAGGACTATGGGATGAGGAAGACGAGAAAAAGTATAGCTATTATTGGAAAGATAGAAATATGCTTATTGCTTCTTTAGGTGTTGATGAATATTTTAGAGTGTCACATTGTGCTACTGCTAAAGCTATGTGGGATGCTCTAAAAATTGCCCATGAGGGGACAAATGATGTTAAACTTGCTAGAATCAATACATTGACTCAAGAGTTTGATCTCTTTCACATGAAGCATGGTGAAACTATTGTTGATATGCAAAAGAGATTTTCTCATATAATCAATCGCTTACACACTCTTGGTTATGTTACTCCCAATGTTGTTGCTACTAACAAAATTTTAAGATGTCTTAATAGGGAATGGCAACCTGAAGTTACAACAATCAAGGAAGACAACAATCTAGCTACACTCGACATAACAACATTGTCTGGGAAGTTTCAAGAACATGAGAAAGAGCTCATAAATCTCAATAAGCACGAGAAAAAGGAAAATAAAGAAAAACCAAAAGATACGGAAAATAAGTCTATTGCATTAAAGGCTTCAAGCTCAAAGGCCTCCACCAATAACTCATATGTGAGTGATTCTAGTGATTATGATGAAAGCTCAAGTAAAGACATGGGGTTGTTTGTGAGAAAATATCATAGATATCTCCAAAAGAATGAAGTCCAACACTTGGACAAAAATTTCATCAATTATAGAAGCCAATTAAAACCTTCAAGACAAGATGAAGGTAAGAAATCTAAATCAAGAGGATCATGTTTTAACTACGGAAAACCCGATCACTACAAAATGGATTGCCCATTGCTCAAGAAAGACAAATTCCAAAAGAGACCTAACAAAGCTAGAAGAGCATACATTTCTTGGGATAGTTATAGTGAAGCTTCAAGCAAAAGTGACTCTAGTGACGAAGAAGAAACGGTCAACCTTTGTCTCATGGCTCATCAAAAGAAGAAAAGCAATGTAAGTCACTCTAAATATGATCACATTGATAAAATGTCTCACATAGAATTGCAAAAAGCTTTTGATACTCTACAAAATGAGGCTAAAGAAGATTTTAAACGATTATCCTCAAACAAGAAAATCTTTTCATACCTTGAGCAAAAAGTGTCCAATTCCCAAAAAGTGTTGGAAGCTCTCAAGGCATCCATGGTAGAAAAAAATCAAAACTAATAGCAAAGATGATAAGTTTTCTTGGCATGATTGGGTTGGATGTGAAACTTGTTATATTTGGAAAAGAGAAGTAAAAACTCTTAAATCCAAACTTGGCAAAGCTCTACAACCCAAAATTACTTTTAGCATTGATAGATCAAATTTTAGAAGTAGTATGATTAATCCCTATCAAAAATACACTTATGAAATAAGAGATCCTCCATGCAAAATTAACTTACCCAAAACTCTAACTTGTTTATATTATTGCAAATGGGGGCACACCATTGGCAAATGTTGATTTAGGAGGTTTTTGGTTTCTCAAGGAATTTTCAAATGGTTGCCAAAATGCAACTCAAGTATCACTCACACACAAGGATCCAATAAAAATTGGATACCTATTTCCCTTGTTTAAATTTGTAGGTGGAATATCTCGAGACTACGGAGAAAAGATAGTTTCTCGATAGTGGGTGCTCAAGATATATGACGGGCGACATCTCCCTATTTTTTGACTTTGTGGCGAAAAAGAAAGGATTTGTCACCTATGGCGACAACAACAAGGGAGCAATACTCGGTAAAGGTAGTGTACGTAATCCCTCTTCTACTACTATCTCAGATGTCCTATTAGTTGAAGGTATTAAATACAATCTTATTAGCATTAGTCAATTATGCGACAAAGGATACAATGTCTCTTTTTCAAAAGATTGTTGTATAATTGAACACAATGATAAGAAAGATTATGTGTTCAAAGGCTTGATGGTAAACAATATATACATGCTTGACTTGAATAATGTATCCCTAACCGGATAAAAATGAGTCACCTTAAATAAGGATTCATGGCTTTGGCATAGACGTCTAGCTCACTTGAATTTTAATTTGTTAAATAAAATTGTCTCAAAAGATTTAGTAATCATTTTACCAAAACTAAAATTTTCCAAGGATCACTTATGTGATGCTTGCCAAATGGGGAAGCAAACAAGAATCTCATTTAAATATAAAAACATTGTTTCTACAACGAGATCTCTTGAACTTCTCCATATGGACCTTTTTGGACCATCTAGAATTAAAAGTCTAGGTGGTAACTACTATGGATTCGTTATTGTAGATGACTACTCAATATTTTGTTGAAAAATTTTCTTAGCAAATAAAAGTGACACCTTTCCAGCATTTGAAATTTTTTTCAAGTTTTCTCAAAACAAATTGAACACTAACACAGTTACTATTAGAAGCGATCACGGTGGTGAATTTGAGAATGATCTTTTTGATAAATTTTGTGAAAAATACGGCATTGATCATAATTTTTCTGCCCCACGTACTCCACAATAAAATGGAATGGTGGAACGTAAAAACCGTGTTTTAGAAGAACTCGGAAGAACTATGATCAATGAACACCGCCTTCCAAAATACTTTTGGACCGATACCATTAACACAACATGTTATGTGTTGAATAGGATCCTAATACCTCTTATTCTAAACAAAACTCCCTATGAACTCTTGAAAGGAAGAAAACCAAATATTTATCATCTTCACGTTTTCGGGTGTAAATGCTTTGTGTTAAATAATGGTAAGGAGAATCTAGGTAAATTTGATTCAAAAGTTGACGAAGGTATATTTCTCGGATACTCTCAATTAAGTAAAACCTATAGAGTATTTAATAAAAGATTAGAGATAGTTGAAGAGTTTGTGCATGTTTCCTTTGATGAATCTGATCCGAAATTAGTCGGAAAGGGTAGTGTTTATGATGTTGTAGGTGTATCTTCGGAAAGCATACTACAACATCCCAAAGAAAAGGACTTGGAATCTACTAAAATTGAATAAGAGTTGGATCAAGTATCCGAAGAAAGAGGGGAAGATCATCCAAGCAATAAAAATGATCTTCCTTTGGAATGGAAAACCTCTAAGGATCATCCCATTGACAACATCCTAAGAGATATATCAAAGGGAGTCACCACTCGCTCTAAGTTAAGTAACTTTTGTTATCATTTTGCTTTCGTCTCTCAAATTGAACCCAAAAACTCTAAAGATGCCTTACTCGATGAACATTGGTTTTTAGCCATGCAAGAGGAACTAAATCAGTTTAAAAGAAATGAGGTTTGGGACCTTGTCCGAAAACGGAATTATAACTCGCAACAAGGCTCGACTTATTTCCCAAGGGTATAACAAGAGGAAGGCATCGATTATGAGGAAACTTATGCTCTGGTTCCTGACTCGAGGCTATACGCCTTTTGCTTTCTTATGCATGCTCAAAAAACTTCAAATTATTTCAAATGGATGTAAGAAGTGTTTTCTTAAATGGATACATTAATGAAGAGGTTTATGTGTCTCAACCTCCCGATTTAAGAATTTTAAGAATCCTAACTATGTTTACAAACTTAAGCATGCGCTACACGGTCTTAAACAAGCCCTTAGGGCTTGGTACGAACGTCTTAGTAAATTCTTACTAGATCAAGGATTCTCAAGAGGAAAGGTTGACACAACCCTTTTTATTAAGCATGAAGGAAAAAATTTTATTTTAGTTCAAGTTTATGTAGATGACATTATTTTTGGTTCTTCTAACATATCTTTAGTCAAGAAATTCTCTAAGCTAATGCAGGGAGAATTTGAGATGAGCATGATGGGTGAGTTAAACTACTTCCTTGGACTTTAAATCAAGCAACTAAATGAAGGGACATTCGTGAGTCAAACGAAATATTGTCTTGACCTACTCAAGAGATTTGACATGACAAAATCAAAAGTAATTGATACTCCTATGCCTACAGCCGTGAACTTAGAACGAGATGATAATGGTAAGCCCGTCGATATAAAAAGGTATAGAGGTATTGATCGGTTCCCTTCTCTATCTTACAGCCTCTCGTCCAGATATCATGTTTAGTGTTTGCATGTGTGCTCGGTTTCAATCATGTCCTAAGGAGTCACATTTAAAAGCCGTAAAGCGCATACTTAGGTACCTTAGTGGTACAACTAAGTATGGACTTTGGTTCTCTAAGGGTAGTGATTATTCTTTGGTTGGATATTCCAATTCCGACTTTGCCGGTTGCAAATCGGATAGGAAAAGCACTAGTGGTACTTGTCAGTTCTTTTCTAATTCTTTGGTCAGTTGGCATAGCAAAAAGCAAGTTTATGTTGCCTTGTCAATCGCCAAAGTGGAATATGTGGCAGCCGATAATTGTTGTGCCCAAATCTTGTGTCTCAAACAACAATTGCTCGACTTTAATGTCTGACTTGATCAAATTCCTATTTTTTATGACAATATAAGTGCCATCAACCTAACCAAAAATCCGATTTTGCACTCTCGCACAAAACATAATGAGATAA
This sequence comes from Vicia faba, assembly GCA_948472305.1. Classification (NCBI taxonomy): domain Eukaryota; kingdom Viridiplantae; phylum Streptophyta; class Magnoliopsida; order Fabales; family Fabaceae; genus Vicia; species Vicia faba. The sequence goes on from OX451735.1 coordinate 21,586,124, forward strand.
GGCATCATTTCCAAAGGGATCATATGGAAAATGGTGATGTCATTTTCGAGCATGTTGATAGCAAAAATCAACTTGATGACATTTTTACTAAACCACTCGCTACAAAATCCTTCTTTCACATTGTTGTACCCTAATTTTTTCCCCTAAGATCCCTTCATCATACCATGTTGATTCATTCACAACAAGATCACACTAGGATTCTTGGTTCCCCTCCCTATATTTAGCTTTTCCCTTTTAAGGAATCACCAAGCACCTTGACTTATGTTCTTTTGTGATCATGAATATTGTTTTTGTCTTGATTTCTTCTTTTAACTAAATAAAATGCAATGTTGGTTTGTCTTGCTTGTTATCCATGTAGGTAAAGGCAATAGGATTTAACAAGTTACCCCATGGGTTCATGAGTTTATTTCCATGCCCTAGTCAATAAAGCTTGAGAAGTTCAAACCTCACAATTGGATTGGTTTTGGAAGAATTGGCATGGCAAGGTTGTTTTGGTTCATCACATTTCAAGGTTATCAAATTTGGTTGAAAAACACAAGGGATTGATTGGAGAAGTTGTCATGGTTGGACAAGATTTTATTCCATTTTGTCACAAGTGCATATTTCTCTCAATGTTCAAGACATGGAAGTGGTTTTGGTGGTTATGAGTTCTCATTATCATCCTCAAAAACTTCTATTTACAAATCATGTGTGTTTGTACAAGAAGTTTGTTCAAAATTGTCAAAGTTCCTCAAAGCATTCTCTTGATCTAAGGAGCTAGGGTTTTGAACTTTAAAGAAATATATCTTGCTCATCTCTTGGTATTTTTGAGTGATTCCAAAGACATCTTTCCCCTTATTTTTGGGTTATTCTCTCTTTTTCCATTCCTTTGGAAACAATAAAGAGCGGTGACGATTTTTATTTTGATTTGTATAAAGTCTAGTCAACCTAATGGCTTAGTCTTAAACATTTCTACCGCTACAGAAAAATGGCGACTTCACAAAATGGCGACTTCACTGGGGACAGATTAACCTCTTGCTGGTCCATCCCTAAGTGGGTTAAGCCTATCTTTGTTTATATCTGTATATGTGTTACTACTGTTTTTTGTGTTATATGTTGTATATATCTTTGTCTGGATTTTCCTGGTTTTCAGGGTGGTTGGTGATTACTCATAAGTCCTATACCCGGACTTTGGCAAACTTTAAGATAGGAAGGGAGGTATAGTCATGTTAACTTTGAGGGAGTAATCCCAAAAAAGGAGGCATGAGATCCCCCACTTAGTGGAGGCCCCTTTGACTGTAGTGTCGTTTATCGAGTAATCGGGAAGACATACTGCTTTCGACCTAGGAGCCTGCTGAAACTGAGGACCGTAGAATACCAAACCCATCTTGGCCTTTTAGGTGTAGTGCGGAAGCTATGATGGAGTAATCCGGAAATAGTTGTCACACGATACTATGCTCGGACGAGTCTTTCTTGAGAATATTACTAATTACCGAGTTAATCGGGGAGTTGGTAATATCCTAAAGAAGGATGTAGACTCTGGGAACCTCTATAACCTTGTTCGGCAGGTGATAACTTTTAGACCGACGCCTTATGGGTAGTACCTTCGACCTCATGCTCGTGACGTTGAACCTATGAACCCTATATGTGTAATCTTGTGTGTGATTGTTGCATCATGCATCCATGCACTCATAAGCATCTTTTGAAGAAACCATATTTCAAGGGATTTAAAGGTTTACCATTTGTGAATATCTCAGGTACTTTCTAACCATGGATTCTGGAAAGAGAAAGACTAGGAAATACAATTTCAAGGATCCCAAGATAGATGAGTTGATTAGTCTAATTCCCGAGATCAAGTGTTCAGCAGACTTTCAGAAGAAGTATGGATCCATTATTCCTCTCATGAAGCTGAAGATGAAGGAGGGTATTCTCTCGACCTTGGTCCAGTTCTATGATCCGATGTATCGTTGCTTTACTTTTCCCGACTATCAGTTGATGCCCACACTGGAGGAGTATTCTTATCTATTGGATTTACCTATTACCGAACGTGTTCCTTTTACTGGTTTGGAGGGTGAGCCAAAACCACATGAGATTTCTGCTTTGATTCATCTGGGGAAATCTGAGGTGGAAGCCCATATGACTACTAAAGGAGGAATTAGAGGATTACCAGCTCAGTTCTTATTGGAAAAAGCTCATTACTTTTCCAGAATGAAGAGTACAGTTGCTTTTGAGGCCATCTTTGCTCTACTTGCTTACGGGTTATTTTTATTTCATAATGTGGACAAGTTTGTTGACATTAATGCTATCAGGATCTTCATGATTGGAAACCCAGTTCCTACATTGTTGGGTGATGCTTATTACTCTATTCATCTTCAGAATTCTTATCATGGGGGATGATTATCTGTTGCACGCCTCTGTTATACTGGTGGTTTATCTCTCATATGCCTCAGTCTGATGCTTTTTGGGATGTCAAGAAGGAACCCCGTTAGGATCCTAAGATTATGGCACTTACTCACTCGGATATTGATTGGTATCATCGAGCTTACCAGGATATAGAGATTATTGACAGTTGTGGTAGTTTCCCCAATGTACCTCTTCTTGGTACAAAGGGAGGAATTAACTATAACCCTGTTCTTACACGGCGACAGCTTGGTTATCTGATGAGGGATAAACCGAATAGTATTCATTTGAGTAGTTTCTTTATAAAGGAAGGAGAAGACCATAGGGAAGCTAGGGAGCATATTGAGAAGGCCTGGCGTCACATTCATAAGAAGAGTAGGAAGGATTTGGGACCTAGGGGTGCTGTTTCTTTGGAGCCATATCTTCAGTGGGTCCGATCGAGAGCTATTCAGTTAAAGATGTCGTATACCCGGGAGAAACCCATGCCTGATCTATTTATGAAGACCACTCCTCCCTTATTAGATGACCTAGAAGAGCTGCAACTTGATTTGGTTAGGATGCAACAGGAAAAAGATGCTTGGAAGAACAAGTTCCAAACTATAGAGAGTTCCTATAAAGCAGGCTTGAAGGAGAAAGATGACTTGATTGAGATCCTTGAGATTCGAGCGGTAGAGTATATGGAGAGGCAAGGGGATTTATTTTCTCCTAAGCCTCAATCTGGTGTTGATTACTCACTTCCTGATTCAGATAATTGGAAGGAGGTTGCCATCAGACATGCAGAAGAAAACCAGAGGTTGAAGGCTCTGATTTTCAGGCTCACGGGGAAGCGCCAGCGTATAGAGTGATCTCCATCAGTTCTATTTCTCAGGGTTTCAGATTTTATTTTCATCTTGTACTTGGGATCATTGAAACTTGTAATCCATTTTAAAGATATTATAATAAAATTTTCAGTATTTCAAACGTGTTATTGCTCTGATATTTGCAATGTGTCTATAAATCTATAAATCCCTTGAAATATTAAATAACAAAGTAAAAATAATCATGTGCATTAGATATCATGCATCATATTGCACAATTTTCTTGCATTTGTTATGCATATCCAGGTGTCTTACCAAGCTTCTTTACTTCGTTCAGCAAGCTGACTCATCACTACAACACTCGGGCTAATTTCAGAAAGAAGATGAACAACTTAGAACAAGAGAATCGCGAGCTGCGCGAGGAAGTTTCTGATTTGAAGGCCGGCATAGCCAATCTGACTACTCTGATGGAAGCTATGGTGGCTGCTCAGAATCAACCACTGAGTGTTCAACCTCAACCAACAAAGGCAACTACTGAAGCTCCGACTGTTTCTGTATCTGTTACTCCAGCTGTTGTTCAGAATTGCATTCCCCAAGGTTATCCATGGGGAATGCCAGAGAATTTTGCACCTGAAGGTTTCAATCTTGGTCCTCAAGATACTCTAGTTGTTCAGACTGTTGTTACTCCTGCACCTCCTGTGGTGCATGTTCCTACTGCACCTCCTTCGGTGAATATGGTTCTGTTTGCTAATGATGATGTGTGTCGTCCTTTTCCTCCACCGAGTGAAGACTTAGGTCTTTATGACAGAATGGATGATTTTCAAGAGCAGTTTGACAAGATGCAAAGAGAGATGAAGGCCCTCAGGGGAAAAGAGCTATTTGGGCAGAATGTGAATGAGTTATGCTTGGTCCTGAATGTTAAGATACATGCTAAGTTTAAAGTCCCTGGGTTTGAGAAGTATAAGGGCAACACTTTCCCTCGTGCTCATCTGGTGATGTACGTAAGGAGAATGTCTACCCATACTGATGATCAGTGTCTGCTGGTTCACTTTTTTCAGGATAGTTTGACCGGTGCTGCGCTGAAGTGGTATATGAGTTTAGACAGCACCAATATCCATACTTTTAATGATTTGGGAGAAGCATTCACCAAACAATACAAGTACAACATGGACATGGCGCCTGACCGTGATCAACTCAGGGACATGGTTCAGAAAGACAAGGAATCGTTCAAAGAATATGCGCAGAGATGGCGTGAGGTAGCCGCCCAAGTGATTCCTCCCATGGAAGAGAAGGAGATGACTAAGATTTTCTTGAAGACGCTATGTGCTTTCTACTACGAGAGGATGGTAGCAAGTGCACCGAGTGACTTTACTGAAATGGTAGGAATGGGTATCCGCTTAGAAGAGGCTGTAAGAAAAGGCCGTTTAACAAAGAGTGAAGGATCTGAAGGTGCAAAGAAGCCATCTTATGGGTTTACCAAGAAGAAAGAAGGAGATGTAAATGTTGTTATACAAGAGAGGAGGGTAAACACTCCTAGAAGGAATTATCAGCGTCATCAGCAGGTCGCCTCAGTTACTCCCGTTATGAATGCCACTCTAACTACCGTTGCTTATCAGAGACAGTCCCAACAGGGGAATCAAGGGTATAATCAAAGAAGGGAGAGTTATGACCCTATTTCCATGAGCTATACAAATTTACTACCGGCATTGATTCAGAAGAAGTTGGTTCAGACCCGACCACCTCCCGCCGTACCATCACCATTGCCTTGGTATTACAAGGCAGACCAAACATGTGCTTTTCATCAGGGAACACCAGGGCATAATGTTGAGAATTGTTATCCTTTGAAGACCGAGGTACAAAAATTGGTGAAGTTTGTTGTTCTATCTTTCAAGTACGTGGGACCCAATGTGAAAGATAATCCTCTACCCAAGCATGGGGGAGTAAATGCTGTAAATATGGTAGCCGGTTGTCCAGGCGACTTCCAGATTTTTGATATTAATATGGTTAGAGGAGATTTGGTGAAAATGCATGCAGACCTCTGTGAATTTAGCTACTATATGCATGACCATGCCGATTGTGCTATTTGCAGTACAGACATACAGGGTTGCGATAAGATAAAGGCTGATTTACAGGAGATGATGGATGAGGGCCTAATCCATATAATCAGGCCTAGGGCAGAGTATGAAGAGGAAGTGAATATGGTTTCTGGATGTCCTGGAGAATTCAGAATTTTTTATGTAGAGTATATGAATGAGGACCTCGTACAGTTGAATGCTACCTCCTGCCATACGGCTGGTCAGGTGGAACACCAATATGCATCTTACCGAGTTTGCTGTCGAGACCCCCGAGGATGTTCAATCATAAAGAAGGGTGTTCAGTTGTTGTTAGACAATGGAACTATCAAGGTCACAAGTCAGAGGGATGATTACCATGAAGTTGATATGGTTGAGGTTTGTTTGACTGAAGAAGAGTCAGATGAAGAGTATGCCTCCGCAGATGAGTATTTCTCTTCAGACGAAGATTTGTTTTCCAGAAATGACTTATTAATGACTGATTATGTTGAATAAGGGGTAAACGTCATTGTGCCTTGTTTTGGTGCACCCTCCCATTTTGAAGTTGAGTATCATAGCAAGCCAGTTGTTACCCCATTGGTGATTAGTTTGTCGGGTCCTATCCCCTTACAAGTCAGATAAGGTTGTGCCTTACAAATACAAAGCTACAATCTTAGAGTATGGAGTGGAAGTTCCCATCTAGCCAATGCCTGATGCTGGAAATATAGCTAAAAATAGCAGGGTGACCCGCAGCGGTCGTGTGTTTGCACCAGTTGTTCGAAGAGATGTTGGTGCTGGAAAGAAAATTGCTGAGAATGATGAACCTAAGAAGGCTACGGGTGAGACTAGTGGAGCTACATTAGAGAAATAAGTGGATGATATTTTGAAGATAATTAAGATGAGCGACTACAGAATTATAGATCAGCTACTGCAGACTCCTTCAAAAATATCTATCTTAGCTTTATTGATGAACTCCTCTGCTCACAGAGAATCCTTGATGAGGGTACTGGACCAAGCTTTTATGGAGAGTGGTATGCCAATAGACCAATTCAGCAGCGTAATAGGAAACGTTACTTCATGTAATAACTTGAGTTTCTGCGATGATGAATTACCAGATGAAGGAAGGAATCACAACTTAGCCCTCGACGTCTCTATGAACTACAAGAATGATTCACTGTCCAATGTGCTGATTGATAATGGATCTGCGTTGAATGTTATACCGAGGAGTACGTTTATGAAGTTGAAATATCAAGGAACACCTATGCGCCCGAGTGGCATCATTGTGAAAGCGTTTGATGGGTCAAGCAAATCTGTTATTGGTGAAGTGGACTTGCCTATTCATATAGGACCACATTTGTTTCAGATAACTTTCCAGGTCATGGACATTGTTCCCGCTTATAGTTGTTTGCTAGGACGGCCGTGGATACATGAGGCAGGGGCTGTCACTTCAACTTTACACCAGAAGCTGAAGTTTGTACGTAAAAGGGAAAATAGTGATCATAAATGGGGAGCAGGCATTGTTGATATCTCATTTGTCCTCTTTTAGCATTGTAGAGGCGGATGAAGCTGCTGTTGGAACCCAGTTCCAAGCCTTATCCATTGAAAACATAAGAGGAAATGAGAATTCCATGGTTTCGCTGAAGGACGCGCAATAGGTTGTGCGTAATGGTCATAATGAAGTTTGGGGACGAATTATGGGTCCACCTATGAACAAGAACAGAACTGGCTTGGGGTTCTCTTTGAAGAATGACAAAGGTAAGGGCATGAAGCCGAAGTCTACTGCAGGCAGGTATCAAGACATTTTCCATAGCGGGGGTTATCTTCATCCGACTGTTTCCAGGATTAACGCCATTGTGGAAGATGAAGCAGAGTAGGAAATGTCGAATTATGTGACGCACAAATTTAGGGTTTAGAACTGGATCACCATTGATGTTCCCTCTTGCATACATGTTTCAAAGTAATTTGATTTGTTAATATTTTTGAAAAAGCTTTCACTCTGCCCAAGGTGGAAGTATTAATGTTGTAGGGCTTATCTGTTTACTGTGACTTTTAAAATCAATAATAAAAGTTGTCTTTGTTTCCCAAATTATGTCTTTATTTTCTGCTTTTTCTTGGAAAATGGTAATCATAAAAAACCTTTCAAAATAAATAATAACTTAAATTTAATCTGCATGATCACTTGTTATATGTGTCAGTTTCTAAATGCAATCACAAATCATATGTGCAGATTAATTAAAAAACTAGTTGAATACAATGACCTTGCACCCTCTCCCAATTTTGAATGCCCTATGTATGGGGCTGAAGAAGAAGATTATGATGAGATCTTAGAAGAGGTCTCACGGTTGCTTGAGCACGAGGAAAATACCATTCATCCATATAAAGAGCCATTGGAAGTGATCAATTTGGGTTCAGAAGAAGATCCAAAGGAAGTCAAGATTGGAGCTTGGAGCATTGTTGCATCCTGATGTGAAGAGCAGGTTGATTGAGCTGTTGAAAAAGTATGTGGATATTTTTGCTTGGTCTTATCAAGATATGCCTGGTCTAGATACAGATATTCTAGAGCACCATTTTTCATTGAAGCCAGAGTGTCCGCCAATTAAATAAAAGTTGAGAAGAACTCACCCAGATATGACAGTAAAAATTAAAGAGGAGGTTCTAAAGCATATTAATGCTGGTTTTCTTATGATGTCAGTGTATCCTCAATGGATTGCCAATATTGTCCCAGTACCAAAAAAAGACGGAAAGGTCCGCATGTGCGTAGATTACAGAGATCTAAATAAAGCTAGTCCAAAAGATGATTTTCCATTGCCACACATTGATATGTTAGTGGATAGCACAACAAAATTTAAGGTATTCTCGTTCATGGACGGATTTTCCGGGTATAATCAAATAAGAATGGCTCCAGAGGACATGGAAAAAACAACGTTTATCACACCCTGGGGAACATTCTGTTACAAAGTGATGCCCTTCGGGTTGAAGAACACTGGTGCAACGTACCAGAGGGATATGACAACCTTATTCCATGATCTGATGCACAAGGAAATCGAAGTATATGTTGATGATATGATTTCCAAATCCCAGACTGAAGAAGGGCATGTAGAAGATTTGTTGAAGTTGTTTCAGCGTTTGAGGAAGTATCGTCTCTGCTTGAATCCAAATAAGTGTACATTCGGTGTCCGATCAGGGAAATTGTTGGGTTTCATTGTTAGCCAGAAAGGAATTGAAGTTGACCCTTATAAAGTCAAGGCGATTCAAGAGATGCCCACACCAAGAACTGAAAAGCAAGTCAGAGGTTTCCTCGGGCGTTTGAATTATATTTCCAGATTCATCTCCCACGTGACTGCAACATGTGAACCAATCTTTAAGTTGTTAAAGAAAGATCAAGGTTGTGTGTGGACAGATGATTTCCAAAGGGCATTTGAAAGTATTAAAGAATATCTGCTTGAGCTTCCTATCTTTCTCCCTCATGTAGAAGGAAAACCGTTGATTATGTATCTGACAATGTTAGATAAATCCATGGGATGTATTCTGGGACAACAGGATGAAACAGGGAAGAAGGAGTTCGCCATTTATTATCTCAGTAAAAAATTCACTGATTGTGAGTCGCGGTATTCCATGCTGGAAAAAACATGTTGTGCTTTGGCCTAGGCGGCAAAGCGTTTGCGACAGTATATGTTGAATCACGCTACTTGGTTAATCTCCAAAATGGATCCAATCAAGTACATTTTTGAAAAGCTTGCTCTTACTGGGAGAATTTCCTGCTGGCAGATGTTGTTATCTGAATATGATATCAAATATCGCACTCAAAAACCTATTAAAAGTAGTGTGTTGGCAGATTATCTTGCTCACCAACCAGTGGAGGATCACCAGTCTGTAGAATATGAATTCCCCGATGAGGATGTGATGTTCCTGAAAGTGAAAGATTGTGATGAACCATTGCCTGAGGAAGATCCTGACCTTGAATCTCGTTGGAGTATGATATTTGATGGAGCTGATGCTTATGGTAAAGGAATTGGTGTTGTGATTGTCACTCCTAATGGATCGCACATTCCTTTTACTGCAAGGTTAACATTTGATTGTACTAATAATATGGCCGAATACGAGGCTTACATCATGGGTCTCGAAGAAGCTATTAATCTCAGAATTAAAATTCTAGATGTGTATGGTGATTCAGCTTTGGTAATAAATCAGATTAAAGGAGAATGGGATACTCGTCACCCCGGCTTGATCCCTTACAAAGATTATGCGAGAAGATTATTACCCTTCTTCAATAAAGTTGAATTCCATCATATTCCTAGAGATGAAAATCAAATGGCGGATGCTCTGGAAACTCTGGCTTCTATGTACCAAGTGAATACTTGGAATGATATACCCCGAATTACGGTTCCACGACTAGATAAGCCCGCTCATGTGTTTACAGCAGAGGAGGTAGCATATGAAAAACCTTGGTATTATGATATCAAGCATTTTCTTCAGACTCAGGAATACCTGATTGGTGCGTCGAAGAAAGATAGAAAGACATTGAGAAGATTGGCAGGCAGTTTCTTCCCCAGTGAAAATGTGTTGTACAAGAGAAATTATGACATGGTCTTGCTCAGATACGTGGATAGACACGAAGCAGACATGTTGATGCATGATATTCATGAAGGTTCATTTGGCACTCATGCTAATGGACATTCGATGGCTAAAAAGATGCTAAGGGCAGGTTACTATTGGCTGACAATGGAGTCTAATTGTTATAAATTTGCAAAGAAGTGCCATAAATTCCAGATTTATGCAGATAAGGTCCATGTGCCTCTGACACTTCTCAATGTGATTTCCTCCCCGTGGCCTTTCTCTATGTGGGGTATTGACATGATTGGGATGATAGAACCCAAAGCTTCGAACGGACACCGTTTTATCTTGGTAGCAATTGATTACTTCACCAAGTGGGTGGAGACTGCTTCATATGCCAATGTTACTAAGCAGTTGGTTGTGCGCTTCATTAAGAATAACCTTATATGTCGGTATGGTGTGCCGAGCAGAATCATCACTGATAATGGCTTGAATTTAAACAACAAGATGATGACAGAACTGTGCGAAGAATTCAAGATTGTCCATCAGAATTCATCTCCATACAGGCCAAAGATGAATGGGGTTGTCGAAGCTACTAATAAGAATATCAAGAGAATTATCCAGAAAATGGTTGTTACTTATAAGGATTGGCATGAAATGCTCCCTTTTGCTCTACATGGATATCGAACATCTGTCCGCACTTCAACAGGAGCAGCCCCGTTCTCCCTGGTGTATGGTATGGAAGCTGTACTCCCTGTTGAGGTTGAGATTCCCTCTTTGCGTGTGATAATGGAAACCAAATTGACAGAGGTTGAATGGGTCTATAACAGATTTGACCAATTGAATTTGATTGAGGAGAAGAGGATGACAGATTTATGTCATGGACAGTTATATCAGAAAATAATGAAGAAAGCTTTTGATAAAAAGGTCAAACCTCGTGAATTCAGAGAAGGTGACCTCATGCTCAGGAAGATAATGTCTTTCAACGCTGATTCTAGGAGCAAGTGGACTCCCAATTTTGAAGGCCCATATGTTGTCAAGAAATCCTTCTCTGGCGGTGCATTAATTCTTGAAACTATGGATGGCGAGGAGTTCCCACGTCCCATGAATGTTGATGCAGTTAAGAAATACTTCGCCTAAAGAAATAAAAGAACAGCTCGCTAAGTTGAAAACCTGAAAGGGCGGCTTATGCTAAAAAGGAGCGTCTCGGTAGGCTGAAAACCCAAAAGGGAGGTCTAGGAAAAAATTAGAGACCTAAACAGAATAAATTTCCTGCTAAGTTGAAAACCCGCAAGGGCAGCTTAGGCAAAAGTTAGGGACTTTCTTGGCAAGTAACTACGTCAGACAAGACTTGATCCTTGAAGCAACAATCTTCTCGGATCCTCACCATACTTCAACAGAAGTTGCTGCTCAGGATTTCAAAAGTTGTCAGAGGGGATAATGGTAATTGTATCTCAATGTATCTTTTCCATTATATATTACCATTTTTCAAACTTTGTAATCATCTATGGAGTCTCGCCATTCGCAGACTACCATTATATTAATGAAATTTGAGCTTTTACCCAATTCTTTGTATTTCTTGTTTTATTTAGCTTGCAAAGACTACATTTATTATTGATAGTAACTTTCAAAGCAAAAAACATTAAATAACAAAATTTATTTTTCAAAAAAAGATTTTACAATCTGCTTTTACTTTGAGATTTGTGATGAAACAATGACAACAAAAATGGTGATCCAAGGAATGGACAAACTCCAGTTGTTTTGAGAAGTTTTTGTTCCCCTCGGGAAGGTTTACTCGGGATGTTTTCATCGTATTGGGTTTATGATTCCGGTATCCTCGGTCAAGTTTGGATTCATTTCTCCTATTTTCTGAGTTTTCATGATGTGAAGTTTCAATCCTTATTTTCTCTAGTCAAATTTTCGTTTGTCCTAGTAGAAGTTATTTTTCCAGAGAAGTTGGTATCATAACCACTCTTGAAAAACACAGGTCCCTAGTTTCCCTAAGTGAAGGACATATTGTGGTTTTCCCTTTGTGGATGTGGTGTTAACCTCCCCAATGAAGTAGGCCTGAATTCCCCTGTGAATGTTTTGATGTTTTAGTGTCAGTCTGCTTTACTTGAGATTGGTTTTGCAATCTCCAGTAGGAATGTTACTTTTAAAAACACTTGTTTCCCCGGTGAAGCCTGAAGAAGGATGTTCTATCCCTGTATCTGTACTATTTTGTCACTTTGTTTTGCTTACTTCCGGATTATGTCGCTCCCCAGTAAAGCTAAAGCAGCCAGTAGGTTTTATTTCCTCAGTTGGCATTTACTTTTTCTTGGAATGATCATCTTGGATGAAGTTTAACCGAGTATTGTTAGTGCCTGAGGTGATTTTTCCTGGTTATTCCCAATGTTGCATATCTGTTTTGTCATCATACGCATAATAACACTCATACATTCATACATACATCATGCATAGCTAAAATTGGAAAATCATTGTTCATTGACATTTGTTAATATTTTTGTTGATATATCATCCTGTTTTGCAGAGTTACGTTGTCCTCTCTTTAATAGAGTGTTGGCCTTAAGCAGAAAGCGTATATTCTTTCAATTTCCCCACTGAGTTGTCCCTAGTGGAAGATTTTTGCTTTAGCCTTCCTGTACAGCTCTTGGTTTGGATGGATTTGGTTTTCCCTCTTGAGTTTATTTCTCAAAGGATGTATTCTGGTTGACCGTTTCGTTCCAGTTTATTTCTGGTTTGAATCTGTGGTTCCACAACAATATTATTTACTTTGGATTTCTGAAAACTTCAAGTTTTGGTTGGTGCATTTATTTTGCACGAGAAGACTTTATCTCCTCAGCAGGAATATCGTGGCATCTCTCTAGGAAGTCATATTTCTTCCCCCCAGGAAGTCATATTTCTCTCCCAATAAAGTCTTTTTTTTTACAATCTTCCATGACAACAAGTAGCAGGTCTCTTCATTTGAGTAACTTGTGCTTCCCTGTAAAAGTCGACGTAACTTTTTTTGCTATCTCCTCTATAAGTGAATAGTTCGCAGTTTGTCGTCAGATTACGCCAACGAATGGCAAGACTTTCAATATCATAGAAACAACTCATTGTGAAATCTTTGCAAGTGGAAGTCTCTTTATTTGAGACAGCTTATATATTATCATTTCCAGGCGGAGTGCCTTGGTTAAAGAAGAAGTTGAGACCCGTTCTAGGTGAAACGCCAAAATCTTGGGGAAACTTGTTATCTTTTTGCTGCCTTCAGTGAACGTTGGTAGTTCATCGTCAGTGAACAGCGATGCTATGATATTTTCTCTTTCTACCTTCAGTGAAAGTTGGTAGATCACCATCATTGATAGTTGGTGTTTGTTATCTTTTTGCTACCCTCAGTGAATGTTGGTAGTTCATCGTCAGTGAATGGCAGTGCTATGATATATTCTCTTTCTACCTTCAGTGAACGTTGGTAGGACATCGGCAGTGAACATCGATGTTTGTTATATTTTTGCTACCCACAGTGAACGTTGGTAGTTCATCGTCAGTGAACAACAGTGCTATGATATATTCTCTTTCTACCTTCAGTGAAAGTTGGTAGGACATCGGCAGTGAACGTCGATGTTTGTTATCTTTTGCTACCCTCAGTGAACATTGGTAGTTCATCGTCAGTGAACGAAGGTGTTATGATATTTCTTTTCTCTTTCTACCTTCAGTGAAAGTTGGTAGGACATCAGCAGTGAACGTCGGTGTTTGTTATCTTTTTGCTACCCTCAGTGAACGTTGGTAGTTTATCGTCAGTGAACGGCGGTGCTATGATATTTCTTTTCTCTCTACCTTCAGTTAAAGTCGGTAGGACATCGGCAGTGAACGTTGATGTTTGTTATCTTTCTCTCTGCCTTCAGTAAACGTCGGTAGCTTCGCCTTTTTAGAAGTTGGTGTATCCTTTGACCATTCTACCATCCTCTTTGATTCAGGTCTTTTGATCCACCAGTGATTTATTTTCCTGGTGGGGTTGCTCCCTTGTTTCTTTATTTTTTTACATCCCAAGTGGTGATTTGCGTCCCTTTGGAATTGTCCATGTGCATTCATGATCATAAACATTTGCATGGCATCTTAGGACCAAAAATAGGGTTTGTTTTATATTTAAGTATCTTCGATCGCGTCGACACAAAGATTTTTAACCTTCGTATCTTCGGATAGAAGAAACTTAAATAAGGGCAGCTGTTGTACCCTAATTTTTGACCCTAAGATCCCTTCATCATACCATGTTGATTCATTCACAACAAGATCACACTAGGATTCTTGGTTCCCCTCCCTATATTTAGCTTTGCCCTTTTAAGGAATCACCAAGCACCTTGACTTATGTTATTTTGTGATCATGAATATTGTTTTTGTCTTGATTTCTTCTTTTGACTAAATAAAATGCAATGTTGGTTTGTCTTGCTTTTTATCCATGTAGGTAAAGGCAATGGGATTTAACAAGTTACCCCATGGGTTCATGAGTTTATTTCCATGCCCTAGTCAATAAAGCTTGAGAAGTTCAAACCTCACCATTGGATTGGTTTTGGAAGAATTAGCATGGCAAGGTTGTTTTGGTTCATCACATTTCAAGGTTATCAAATTTGGTTGAAAAACACAAGGGATTGATTGGAGAAGTTGTCATGGTTGGACAAGATTTTATTCCATTTGGTCACAAGTGCATATTTCTCTCAATGTTCAAGATATGGAAGTGTTTTTGGTGGCTATGAGTTCTCATTATCATCCTCAACAACTTCTATTTACAAATCATGTGTGTTGGTACAAGAAGTTTGTTCAAAATTGTCAAAGTTCCTCAAAGCATTCTCTTGATCTAATGAGCTAGGGTTTTGAACTTCAAAGGAATATATCTTGCTCATCTCTTGGTATTTTTGAGTGATTCCAAAGACATCTTTCCCCTTCTTTTTGTGTTATTCGCTCTTTTCCCATTCCTTTGGAAACGATAAAGCGCGGTGGCGATTTTTATTTTAATTTGTATAAAGTCTAGTCAACCCAATGGCTTAGTCTTAAACATTTCTACCGCTACACACATCCGTAGGGAACTTGGTGTTCTTAATATCTCTGATAGGTTGCAACTTAATTAAGTTGCATGGTCCTTATTTTATTACAAATATTCCCTTAATGTTCAATGCACTTATTGGTAGTCTAGTGAAAACTCTTATCAATCTTCATCAAGTACATTTGTCATTTAGTATATATATAGTACTTTGTGATGTCTGTCTATTTATCTCATTTTCACTATTTCTCATTTTATATGAATGGCATTTAGTGTGTTAAGATGAAAATTTATGATCTTTACTCTTTTTTACTATTAATCAACTACTTTTCTCTTTTTAATGTTGTCCAAGGGGGAAAAGTGCTTTGAGAGTGAAATAGACTTACAATTTCTGAGTTCTGAAAATGTGCACGATACCAAAGTGCTTTGAGAGTGAAATAGACTTATAATTTTTTAGTTCTGAAAATATGCACAAACTCAGGGGGGGTTCCATCTTATTAAGTCAAATTGCCGTAAGTCTTGATTCGACAATATTGTGTAGGTTTTGCCATCATCAAAAAGGGGGAGTATGTGAGGGAAAGATTCATGTTTTCATGATGTCAAAACCTCTCCTATCCTCAATGACATGTGTGGTTCATAAAATATACTTGGGAAAATATATGAGATGCAAGCCTGGATGAAAATACCCTTTTAACAGGAAAAATAAAGATTGCGTCGATGCAAGACTAGCTCTGGTCGACTCAAATCTTTGTGCTTCTCCATGGATGTGTTGCACCGACCCCTTGGTCGAATCAACCTGATTATCAAAAAAAATTGAAGATTGCGTCGATGCAACCCCCTGGTGCACTCGACACATTAAATCTGTTTGACTCATCTTCTTGACGCGGGTTGTGTTGCACCGACCCAAGGCTCTGGTGCGGTCGACGCATTCAATATTTTTAGCCCATTTCCTTGGTGCGGGTTATGTTGCACCGACCCAAGGCTCTGGAGCAGTCGACCGCTCACTTAAAACTCTACAAATTTTGGTTGTCTCATTTTCTTTATTTCTCAGATATTATTGGTTTGTCACTAACACATATAAATAGTGTTTAGATTCCTTTTGAGCAGTTTAACAAGAAATAGTGAAAGATACACATAGTGCTCATCATCTTCATCCTCTCTTCTCAAAAATAAACATCTACACATAATCATGGTTGTTGATTCAAGAAAAATGTTATGGTGATGACGTTCAAATCAAGGATTCAATTCAGATTTGGGTTGAGCAATTGTGGGTTGTTCTTGAATATTTTTTTTTGGATTTTCTCTTCCATGATTCCTATTGGTGCGGGGGGTTTTGCACAAGTCTTTGCTTCATTGAATTCAGCCGAGTGAAATAATTAAGAAATAGTTGGTTTTCTTAATCAAGTAGCGGTAATTGAAGGATTGTGAAGATAGATTTGGGGTCAAATTGCTTGCGATTGAAATCAGCCGAGTGAAAGGATTAAGAAGCGGTGGGTTTGCTTAATCAAGTAGCGGTAACCGGAGGTTTGCTTGAAGAATTTGGCACTTGGTTTTGCTCAAACCAAGGAAAGGGAAGAAGACAGTTACTTCAGCAATATTGGTTTGTTTGTATTGTGAACTATTTCTTCTCTTATAACATTTGCAACTTAATATCAAGTATCTCAATTATGGATTCTAGAATTGGGGGCAGACGTACCCTATACGAGGACGAAAAGGGGAACTGCCTTAACAAATCGTGTGTTCTTCTTCTTTTTCTTTATCTCCATACTTCATTACCATAATTTGTGAAAATTAACTTGTCAATTCTGCATGTACTGAAATTATGGTGTGTTGAGATTATTTCACAACATTGGTAACAATTATCTTGATTGATACCCAAGAAAACTCACCACTACAATTTAGTAAAATCAAACCTAAGGTGCTTTGATCATAAGGTGTTTGACAAATTGACTAATCCATAAATTATTCATTGTCTTTAGCTTTATCTTATTCAACTCATTGGAAGTAATTCATAGTCATTGAGGGTGTATAAGTGATTGACCAATTGAGTTAAACGCATTGATTCTTACTTTTTCATTCTATCCCATATGGTTACGCATATTCGATTTTTTCAATAGAGGATCGTTTAGACAATTGGAGATTCCGGGAAGCTTTCGCATATATTTCTAAAACACAATCGTCTAACATATCGAGCCCCCTTCTAGATCGATCACATCGTCTAACATATCGAGCCATAGTAACCGTAAAAAATAATGGCATGCGTTATTCCCACCTGTAGAGTGAATAAATTGATAGGTTGGTCTTTGAGATGAAAAGGATCAACCTCATCAATACCAATCCAAGACCGAACTTGCTGCCAAAGCGAGCTAAAGAACTCACACTGAAGAAACAGGTGATGAGCTGACTCCACCATACCACACCCATCAACGAATAATTAATCTTTTTTAGAAATAATACCTAGATTGACCAATTTAACCTTGGTAGGTAACCTCTCACGCAACAGCTTACGCATAAATAGAAACCTTCGTAGGAACCTGTTTATGCAAAACATTATCCAAAAACGTCTCCATGATGATATTTCTGCTTAGTGAGCATATGGTAAACATCACTTACAGTGTAGCTCTTGCCCTCAAAAAGCACCCACCTCCAATCGTCCCAAATATTATCCTGTAAAGAAACATCAAGTAATAGTAACCTACACTCCTCTAGCAATTCCTCCTCCCAGGCTAACAACCTCAGCTGCCACCTCTAAGCACTTCCCTATAATAGAATTTTTTTATTAATAGAATTTCGCAAATAACCGGGTTTCGGAAAAAATTACGCAAATAACCATGTTTCAGATGGCTCCACAAAGGAGGAGCCATCTCATTTGGCGCATGCTCCTAGGGTTTTGCCCTAGGCGCCATCTCATTTGGCGCCTCCCTTGGCTTTTATCCAAGTGAGATGGCGCATGCTCCTTAAAAAGGAGAGGAGGCGCCATCTCACTTGGCGCCTAGGGCAAAACTAGGGTTTTTTGCTGTTTTATAAATAATTCGTCCGTTTCTTTGAAATTTCTCACACTTTCTCGCACTGTATTTTTATTTTGTACTCCCTTATTTACGTAATGACGTCGCCTATGATTTTTAGCAGAGATGGTTACGTTATATTCTCCGCCACGAAACCTGCGATGAAAATGAAATTCTGGCACATTCACTCCATGGAGCGTCTGAAGCGGGAGTTGATGCGGTGGCTAGATGGAGACATCGCCGAGGGGGAAAAAATTCGAAGGATCCAGCGAAAACGAACAACAACCTCGCATGTGACAGGAAGACCTAATGTGTGGTTGGAGGAAGTCAAAACAGACAGTGATGTAATGCTGATGATGCATGGGTCAGATGAAATTGTGTTAACAGTTGTAATTTCCTAGATTGAATATTGTTAATCATTGTTGTACGCGAAAACCCTAATGTAATTTCCTATATTGAATTTCTTAAATTGTGTGAACAGTTTTATTAACGGAAACCCATAATGTTTACAACACAAATATTGAAAAGATTTATTGTATTACAAAATTTATGTGGTCGAGCCAGACGCCCGATTCGGACAGTTTTTGCGATTGTGTCCGACCTGACGGCATAAACCACACTTTCTTTCCAACCTGTCAAGATCGTCCATTTCTGTTGTTATGCGCCTGCTTTTGGGACGACCCTTCTTGTTCCTTCGCATTTGGTCATTGTGCCAAACTATATCACCGTTGTATTCAGGCCAATAGTCCTGTTTTGCCACCAAAGGAAAGTTGTTGTTGTAAACAGTGAGCAACGTTTCAGATTTATAAACGTTTGAGAGCAGTTGAAGCGCGTCTTGATGGGTATGAGCACAAGCGGCAATGACATGAGAGCAAGGCATACGAAAAGCTTGAAACCTGCCACAATCGCACCATTGAGAAGGTAAAATGACCCTGTATTCTTGTCTTGCCAGGCCTTCATTGTGGTCAATTGTCTCTTTCACAATGAAGTTGTGGCTATGGCGGTCAAACCGTGTAACCATGTGAGTGTTGGCTTTAGCACTTTCAGCCTTAATGTATTTCATACAGCTTTCACTCCATAGTTGTCCTGATTGCAAGACCGCATACCACATTTCACCTCTTTTGGAAAATAACGCAGCCATCCTAAAATACGTGGATTTCACCGCTACATCTTGCAATCCCCGGTTTTCCTTACTCAAGGTAACATGCGACACACTGATCAATATATGTCGTGGTATAGGTCGGTTAGTAACCCAGATATGCACGTGTCTCATCCGAGGTACTTGGTTGACCCACGCACACAATGGGCACAACCCTCGATTCCCCACCAACAAACCCAAAATCCATCAACCTCAAACCAACCCCCAAGAAGAAACAGACCAACAAACACACAACCATATTCCCCACCACAACACAACTACAATCAAATTCCGTACTACCAACCACAATCACCGCCAAACTACCAATACCCGGACATGCCTCAAACCCAACCACAATACCAACCCCAAACCAGCAAACCCACATACCCTATACACAATTTCAGTCTTCCACATATCCCAATATGGCGCCCTCAACATCCAGCCTTAGTCCTGATATGGGAATGTCAGAAGATTATGACCAAGCCGACCAAACCTACCATCAACCACCTTATCACCAAACAACCCAACATCCACAATACCAAACACCCCAAGATCCATTTCCTTTCTACCCCCCTACTCAGACGACCAATGCTACCGACCAACCAAGGAACCCCACCCACCGCCAACACGACCAAACTTCGAGGGTATGGGTAACCGACTGTACCAGAGCGGATCTTCGAGATATGGAGATCTTACTGATTTTATGGATTCGGATCGCATTGACTTCGCTGGGCCATCGACCTTGCCGCAGCAGGAAACGAGACGGCACCCAGCAAGAGAAAGGCGAGGACGGGGATGCGGAACTGGGGGTCGTTACCGGGTTCCTGGGGATCACTGATGTATCTTTTTTTTTCCCAGTATTTTTTGTATCCATTTTTTTACTGTTATTTAAATGTAAAACAGTTGAATGTAATTATTTTTTTTAAAATAAAAAATCCATTGTGTTTATCTCTGTCTAATACGCAACGCGCAGGAAAGAAAAAAAATTTTTTTTTTTGGACCTAATTTTCTACATAGGCGCCATCTCACTTGGCTTAGGGCTTGCCCTAAGCACTTAGGCGCCAAGTGAGATGGCGCCTCCCTTAAAAAAAGAGGAGCATGCGCCATTTGAGATGGCTCCTCCTTTGTGGAGCCATCTCAAACATGGTTATTTGCGTAATTTTTTCCGAAACCCGGTTATTTGCGAAATATTATTTTAATACTTGGTTATTAATAAAAAAAATTCCCTATAATATCCACCCTAATAAAAACATATTCGTTATTGAATCCCCTTTAAACTCAGACAACTGGTAAAGACGGCTACAACTCTCACATAAAGGCACATATCATAATCAAGTATTCGTTCAAAAAAGAGTATGAGCACCATTACCCATCTTCATATGCGTGTTCTTATTAAACTAATTTCCCCCATCTAATCCCCAACCATATCGAACCCGATACACCTCTGTCCACCAATTAGAACAACACTTCCCTCCTTCTTTTACCCGCCCACTTCCACACCATACCGAGCTTCCAACACCTTTATCCATAATCCTTCCTTCTCAACAAACATCCTCCAACACCACTTTCCTAAAAGAGCTATATTAAAATTCTTTAGCCTCCTAACCCCCAACCCACCAACCTTCTTGTTTTTACAAATAGTCGCCCAGTTAACCCAAACAATTTTACTATGATTGTCACTCTCACCCCATAAGAAATTCATAAAAATATAATCTAAAGAAGTGATAATACATACGAGAGCGTTGAAGAAAGAAAGAGTATAGATATACATAGAGGCAAGGACAAACTTCAGGAGGATCAATCAGCCACCGAATGATAAATTGCGACTCTTCCACCCAGATGACCTAGATTTAATACGATCCAACATCAGACCCAAAAAAACCAGCCTTCTAGAATCTCCACCAATCGGAAGGCATAGGTACAAAAAGGGCAACCCTCCTAATTCTACAATGTAAAATCAAGGTTACCTCGTTCAACTAAGACTCATAAATGTTGATACCTACCAGGATAATTTTGTGAAAATTAACTTTCAATCCGACTTAACGTAAAACAACACAAGAATAACCCTCAAGGCTCTGACATTAGCCCAACTCTTGACCCCTGTGATACGGTGGCAGAACCATACTGTTTTGGAAAATGTTGGTTTGCGTTTTGCGTTTGTGTTTGCAAAATGTCGCGGTAAGCAAGAGTCTCCACCGACTTTTATTTTACCCAACTGGAAAGGAAAAAAGCACAGAAAAATTCCTTTTTCGAGATTTTGAGTACGGGGGGTAGATTATAGAAAGGGAAGGTGTTAGCACCCTTTCTATCCATGGTTCTCCATGGGCTCTTAGGTACTTGCTCATCTTTTAAAATTGCTTGTATGTGTTTGTTTTGAAAAGTTTTGTTTTACTTCGTTTTAACCCATGCTTCTGTCTTCAAGAGTGTTACGAAGTGTTTTTGAAAAAACTTTGTTTGAAAGAGTGTTTGGTGTGAAAAAGTTTGTTTGTTTGAGCAAGTACCTACTAGCATCTACCTACTCGAAAAAGGATTGTTTCTATTCTTGTTTCCTTTAGAAAATTCTATCCTACTATTGAGAAATAGGTAGCACCGTGGTTGGAGTTGTAAGGGTCAATTCGTAAAGGACGTACGATCACTAAAGCAATGTTAGGACGTCTTAGTAATAACCCTAATGTATTAAGATCATATTCGAGGCAACATTTCTGAGGCAACCATTCCGAGACAACATTTCCGAACGGGACGTTTGATCTTTGTTTAGACAGGAGGGTCACCACTAAAACACCCTATACTTAATGATCGTTTACCGAAGGCAACCGAAGTGAGAGTATACCCTAGGAGTGCGCATGTGCGAGTGATTTGATTTCAGTGATTATCTTTGCACATTTAGAGTTTGCTAGCCATTTTAAATTAACATGCAATCTTGTCATACAATCCTATTATCATACATCTAACAGTTAATATTTGTAAGAATTAAAATGCGAGAAATAAAAACTACGCTATTACAAGGCTTCGGGGTAGGGATTACATAGCCAAAAAAAACCCGTAAAACGATAAAGAAAAGAAAATCCTAATTAAACTATTACATACTGTAAGCAGTTACATTAATATTGCAAAAATAATAAAACGCACGCGATGAATTAAATGAGAAGGAATTAGGGTTTTGACCCCAGCTACCTAATTGTTATTTAAAAGAAAAATAATTTTTTGTGGTTTTTGATTATTTTAAGAAAATAAGGTTTAATTGAATAAATAAAAACCTAATTACTAATTAATTTAAATTAAGAAGAATAATTAAATTAACTAATTTTTGTATTTTGTTATTTTATGAAAGAAATAAAAAATTAAGTTAAAAGCAAACCCTAATTTTCTCTAATTGATTTTAATTATTTACAAAAAGTTAGAATTATTCCTAAATTAAATTAAACTAATGTTAAATTAAATTTGTTAAAATAAAACAAAACCTATAAATTTGTGAAAATTGATTTTATGATTTTTTGTGAAAAAAGGAAATTATTTGTGTTAGAAAACAATTTAAACAAATTAAATTAAATAAGAAAAATTAGAAAAGAAATAGAATGGGCCTGGGTGGTTTTCAGAAAAGGGGGGTGTGGCTGGCAAATTATGGGCCCAAATGCTGATGGCCCTGTTTGACTTTTCCAATCCCATATTGCTTGCTTGACTGGGCGTAGGGTGGACCTTCAAGGGGTGGCCTTGGATCTGGAGTGTTGATGATTTGGATGATTGGATGCTGAGGACGTATGGTAGGTCCTTGGCCATATGGTGCATTGAATCCTCCTGCAAATATTGAGAAAATAAAATGCACACGCCCGGGATCGAATCCAGGACGTGTGCATCAAAGACTAATGTCCTTACCACTGTGTTGGCTTGCTTAGTTGAAAAAATAATGACAAATAAATATTATATAATAAAACAAATGGCTAACTCAAACCACGCACGGAATTCAAAACTGGCCATTCACAGGATGCCACACTATCATCTTCCTCGTTGCCTCCGTCACTTTAGACAGAAGACCTTTACCTACGGACACCAGGCGTAGGTATAACCTTGTGCTTCTCCAAAACTTCATACAGGCATGATAAATGACAAACAATGGTACCAATCAACTCGTTGCAACCTCACGAGCATCATGGTACCATTATCCATGGCCAATTGTTCCTGTACAAAAAAACCCTAAAAACGAAGCAAGAACCCTAACTATGGCAACTTGCTGTATAGTCGATGAAAATGCAATTAAATATGATAATTAGCTTGCAAACATCATAAGGATTCCGAATATATCAATGAATCATGCTAAATGTACCAGAATTATGATATTAAAATTCAAGAAAGTATGGAAGTCGTGTGACACTTACAGTGCGTTTTTGGATGTTAGGAAGCTTGCTAGTGGTTGAATCTTGAACCTTGGATGCCCAACAATTGATTGGGATGGTTATAATGCTTTGAATTAACCTGAAAAGTGGAAATCAGTTTGCCAATTTTCTTGAATTTTTGCAACTTTCCTTTCTTCTTTACACGCCTCCAATCTCCCTCTTTTTGATCTGCAAATGTTCCTTATGTACCCTAGAATGAATTAGGGTTGCAAACTTGTTTCAAATCTTCTCCAATTATGATAATTGATTCATGATTTGATCCTTTGTGCAAATCTTTCCAAATCAAGCAAATCCAATCTTTTTGTTTCCATTTGAAGCTTGCACGATTTGATTCCATCTCCAGCTGTATAATAGACCTAAACATACATAAAATCTCAAGCTTTGATTAGTTTTTGATATTTTAATGATTTTATTTTGATTTTATTTGATTTAATTGAAATAAAATCAAAATAAATGATAAAAATAAAAGAATGACAAATGGAAGGGCTCATGGGTCGTGGGTCATGTTACAAACTCAATGCAAGCATAAAAAGTTGGGCCCATTTGTCAAAAATTGCAATTTTGGCCACTTTTGACTTTTGGCAATTTCGCAAAAAGGGTCATCTTTACCAATGCATAACTCTCTCAATTTTGACCCTAGAGAGGTGTTCTTGGACTTTTTAGAAAGCTTAAGATGTTCTCTAAGCAACTATTTTTCTCTCATCTCAATTGAGTCTTCTATGTTCATGTATGAAGCTTTGACCTAAAAGGTGTTTTTGTTGACTTTTCAAAATGACCTATAATGTCCAAATTCATATCTTCTTGTGAGTGCATATTTTGAACTTGGGAGCTGAAAATGGATTGTAGATAATTACATCCTCTTCAAAATTATCTTTGGATGGGTCATTTTTGTTAAAGTATGAGAAAGTTATGCTTGGTCAAAGTTGAGTTGACTTTTCCTACAAAACTCCAATTTAGCAACTTTTGGGTTTTGATGAATTGTGAGAAATCCTTGAGGAATCATGATCAATCCTTGATCAAGTGATGAATAATATTTCAAAATGAGAATGTTGACCAAAAATCTTGAAGTTTGACTGTATCTGGGACACAGTTGACTTTTGCCCTAGCATAGTCGATTTTCAGGCCTTTGAGCAATTGATTGACAAACTTTCTCTGCAAGGCTTGAAACTTGACGTGGATGATCTTGAGAACATATTAGGACAATGGTGAGCAATTGGGATCATTTTGATTTAAACATCTTGATGCAAAGTGAAACCCTAATTTGGGGTAGACTGCCTTAGGAGAGAGTTTGTATGGTCAACCCTTGGACTTCCTTGAGCAATTTGAGGATCTCACTTGACATGTATTGAGAAATATGGGAGGGAAAATTTTGGGGTACAAAAATTGCCCCTGTTCAATCTTCTTACACCCGAGGATGTAGATTGGCTTGTCTTCCTTTCGTGATCCGAAGGTGGAAGATGATTGAACACTAGAGTGCCTAGAAATTTGCACTCGCAAGAAGTGGTACTTGTCTTAAGACATTGGGAATGGGCTTGTAGATGCCATTTGGAAGTCAATGATGGAAGATGGGCTTAAAGATTCCATCAGGAGAAATGTCGATCACATAAGAGATTCCTTTGCGAGAGCCCGTACACCTGTTGCTGAGGAGGACTACGCTGGGGAATGTTGGTCTCTGTATTGAGAGAAATAGAGTTTTAGGAACTTCAGTTGTCTGTTACTCTATTGGGGAATCATCTCTTAGTCGAGGAGGTGAAAATGCACTGCTATCTGGTCGTGCTTCAGGCTTCACAGTGATTTGCTGAGGAAAATAAGACCGACTGCTATCTGGTCGTGCTCCAGGCTTTACAGTGACTTACTGGGGAGATGAGATTAAACTTGCTATCTGGTTGTTCTCCAGGATTTGAAATTTCTTAATTCTTATCTGGTCGTGCTCTAGGCTTCAGAATGAATCAAGTGGTTATCCGGTCGCATCCGGGCTTCAACTTGAATTTAAGGCATACTAATATCTAGTCGATTTCCGGGCTTCATAGTAATTGGCCATGTAAACTGCTATTTGGTCGAATTCAAAGCTTCGTAGTACCTGATACTGTTATCTGGTCGTGTCCCAGGCTTCAATATCCTTTGCCGTTATCTGGTCGTGATCTAGGCTTCACGATGTCTTATACAATTATCTGGTCGATTCCAGGCTTCATGGTATCTTGTATTGCTATCTGGTCGATTTCCAGGCTTCACAATAACTTGTTGAGGGTTAAGTTGTTTTCCGGTCGATTTTCGGGCTTCATAGCTTGAATTAAAGGTATACCACTATCTGGTCGATTCCAGGCTTCATAGTATTTTTGAGAAATCAAGATATTATCCGATCGAATCTGGGCTTCATAGCTTGAATTTAAGATATACCACTATCTGGTCGATTCTAGGCTTCGTAGTATTTTGGAGAAATCAAGATATTATCTGGTCGAATCCGGGCTTCATAGCTTGAATTTAAGATATACCACTATCTGGTCTATTCCAGGCTTCATAGTATTCTGGAGATATCAAGATATTATCCGGTCGATTTCCGGGCTTCATAGCTTGAACTGGAATAGAAATCTTAGTATCGATTTGACTGAACCAAGGAAAACTTGACATAACTTAATTGCATCTTTCCCTGAAAGGTAAAGAGTTAGTCGTATGTAATGTCATGATGTATGAAATTGAGTAATGATGTTCTCAAAATAAATAAGATTATGCTGTATAATATGTATGCGCATGCCATGATGTATGGATATGCAATGTTCTTGTGATATTCTCCGGTTGGGGAGAATAAATCCCGGACTGCCGTTGGAGAGTACAAAGAGTTGAGTTCTTTGTTCTCGCTGGGGATAACGACCGAAGATGATTAGCTTGAGACTTGCGTCCGTTCTGCTTGAGAATATTCCATCGGGATAAACTCTGTTTGAGAATAACCCTGTAGGAGAATGACTTTGTGGGGAAGAGAAATACTTTGTTTGGACGATCTGCTGATTTGGAGAAACAACTCCGCTGGGGATGAATTACCGTTGCTGGTGATAATGAACCCTGTTGGGGATTGAATTTCTGCTTGTGGAAGAAATAAACTCAGTTGATGGTGAACTTCTATTGCTAGTGGTAGATAAAACTCTGCTTGGGGAGAATCAACACCACTGTCTTCGGATACTTCCTTCTCTGTGGGGAGGATATGTACCTTTAGTCATATTCTCAAGCTGGCTCTATCCCTGTACCTGGTGGGTAGAGAAACTGTAAGGTTCAGAAACTTCTTGTTTGCCCCTATTCCTAGAATTACGAGTAATTGTCTTTTGTTTCATATGTAAATATTCATGAGCAACAATTATTTTCAAATGCATATATCAAAAATGAATCATTGGACGTTCTTGCAAAACAAAACAGAAAAAGAAAAACAAATCAAAATTTCTTGTGAAAATGAATTGTATTGATCTTTGAAGTTGGCCTGTAATAGGCGTTTTTGTACAAAAGGCTGACGTCCTAGTAAGAGAACGCCGCCGAAAGATGGGAATTATACAATTTGTGAAAAAGAAAGAAAACAGCTATGTGAAACAATCCCATTGGGTTCCAACTCTGCTATTGCCCTTATATCTTCAAGCGTCTCATCACTTTGCTACTTGGTCGAAGGTGGATCAGATTGATTGGCACCGTCCGAGCTTGATAGTCGATACCGATGTCTGGTCGCAAGATGATCCAATGAGACATAGTGTTACGCTTCAATCCCTAATTTTTGCCTGGACCTCCCTTTCGGGTTTTCAATCCACCGGGATACCCGTTTTTGCCAAGCCGCTCAGGTTTTCGACTTGACGGGTGTACAATTTTTTTTCATTTTCATCCCTTACTTTTGCCCGAACCCTTTTGGTTCGTCGGGAAGCCCTTATTTTTGCCTAGGCCAGTCAACCTAGCAGGTCTTTGATTATGCGTAATACCTTTTCACTATGTCTGCATTGACGGGGTGAGGAAGGTCGTCACCATCCATGGTGGTTAGAATCATAGCTCCCCCTGAGAAAATGTTCTTAACCACAAATGGCCCTTCGTATGTGGGGGTCCATTTGCCCCTGGGATCACCTTGCGGCAGTATGATGCATTTGATCACCAGATCCCCGACTTGATATTCTTGACATCTGACTTTCTTGTTAAAAGCCTTGATCATTCGATTTTGATACGTCTGACCATGACAAATAGCAGTAACCCTCTTTTCATCAATTAGATTCAGCTGATCAAGCCGGATCTGGATCCAGTCGTCCTCGCTCAAACCTGCATCCTTCATAATCCAGAGAGAGGGTATCTGGACTTCGATGGGTAGGACTTCCTCCATGACATACACAAGAGAATAAGGGGTTTCCCCCGTCGATGTCCGTGCTGAGGTACGGTACCCGTGAAGAACGAATGGTAACATCTCATGCCAGTCTTTGTAGGTCACTTTCATCTTCTGCACAATCTTCTTGATGTTCTTATTAGCTGCTTCAACAGCCCCATTCATCTACGACCGGTAGGGAGAAGAGTTATGATGTTGTATCTTGAACTGCTTGCAGAGCTCGGTGATCATCGTGTTGTTGAGATTTGTACCATTGT
The DNA here is from genome assembly GCA_948472305.1 of Vicia faba. NCBI lineage: Eukaryota > Viridiplantae > Streptophyta > Magnoliopsida > Fabales > Fabaceae > Vicia > Vicia faba. Next base: position 21,614,049 of record OX451735.1, read on the forward strand.
CCGTGATGATCCTCTCAGGTATACCATATCGACAGATCAGATTGTGTCGGGTAAACCGCGCCACGACGTTCTTAGTGACTGTAGCAAAGGAAGCTGCCTCAACCCACTTTATGAAATAATCAATTGCCACCAGAATGAAATGATGCCCGTTAGACGCAGTGGGTCTGATCTCGCCGATCATGTCGATGCCCCACATTGCAAAAGGCCAAGGAGTCGTCAAAACATTTAGAGGAACCGGAGGTACGAGCACCTTATCGGCATAGACTTGGCACTTGTGACAGGTTCGAGAGTGATGATAACAATCAGCTTCCATAGTGGACCAATAATATCCTGCCCGTAGGATCTTCTTTGCCATGGTATGTCCACTGGAATGAGTTCCGAAAGTACCTTCATGTAGCTCAGACATGATCCTTTCTGCCTCGCTTTTGTCCATACATCACAGTAAGGTTGAATCATGGTTACGCTTATAAAGGATCCCATTGCTGATGAAGAATTTCTCCGCGAACCTTCTCAGAAACTTCTTATCATTAACAGATGCACCCTCGGTGTATTCTTAAGTCTCAAGATACCTCTTTACCTCGTGAAACTAGGGTTTATCTGCCACCTCTTCCGTCTCAATGTCACAGCAATGTGCTGGTTCGTCCAACCTCTCGATGGTAATCTGGGGAGCTTCATTGTCCCACCTGACTTTGAACATAGAAGACATGGTAGCTAGCGCGTCCGCTAACTGATTCTCCTCTCTTGGGAAGTGTTCAAAGGTTATCTCTTCGATGTGTGGGAGCAATGTCAGTACATACTCTTTGTAAGGAATAAGATTTGGGTGCTTTGTATCCCACTCAGCTTTGATCTAACTGATCACTAGAGCAGAATCTCCAAATACACTCAAGAACTTAATCCTCAGGTCGATAGCAGCTCGAAGACCCAGGATGCATGCTTCATACTCCGCCATATTGTTGGTGCAGTTAAAACATAATTGGGCAGTGAACGGAGTATGACAACCCTCAGGAGATATGATCACAGCACCAATGCCATTACCTAACGCATTTGATGCTCCATCAGAATACATAGACCATCGGGATCCTTCCTCAGGTCCTTCATCCGGTCAAGGTTCTTCAAAGTCGGTCACCCACATGATGTTCTCATCCAGGAACTCAAAATTCATGGATTGGTATCATCCACGGCCTGATGCGCCAAATGATTCGCCAACGAACTCCTCTTGATTGCCTTTTGGATTGTGTATTGGATGTCATACTCGGTTAAGATCATCTGCCATCTTACTATTCTTCCGGACAGGGCAGGCTTTTTGAAGATATACTTGATTGGATCCATTTTTTATATTAATAGGGTAGTGTGAGTCAGCATATACTGTCTCAGACGGCGAGCAGCCCATGCCAAAGCGCAACAAGTTTTCTCGAGCAGTGAGTATCGGGTCTCACAGTCGGTAAAATTTTTGCTAAGGTAGTAAATAGCGTGCTCTTTTCGGCCAGACTCGTCATGCTGCCCCAGCACACACCCCATTGACTTATCTAGTACTGTCAAGTATAAGATCAAAGGTCTTCCTTCAACTGGAGGCATCAGAATAGGTGGCTCTTAGAGGTATTCCTTGATCCTTTCGAAAGCGGTATGACACTCATCATTCCATTTTACCACTTGATCTTTCTTCAGCAGCTTGAAGATTGGCTCACAAGTAGAAGTTAGATGTGAAATGAACCTGGCAATGTGATTCAGACGTCCCAAAAAGCCTCTGACTTCTTATTCTGTGCGGGGAGCTGGCATCTCTTGTATAGCTTTCACCTTTGTAGGGTCCACCTGAATACCTTTATCACCGACGATGAAACCTAACAGCTTACCAGACCTTACCCCGAAGGTGCACTTGTTCCAGTTCAACCTTAGCTTATACGTCTTCAACATGTCGAACAGTTTCTGGAGGTGATCTAGGTGCTCTTCCTCAGTCTGGGATCTTGCTATCATGTCATCAACGTAAACCTCAATCTCATGGTGAATCATGCCATGGAACAAAGCGACCATGGCGCGCTGATAAGTGGCCCCAACATTCTTCAAACCCGAAAGGCATGACTTTGTAGCAAAAGGCACCCCACTGTGTGTGACCGGTGGATCTGGAACTGACGCTTTAATCCCTAATTTTTGCCTGGACCGCCCTTTCGGGTTTTCAGTCCACCGGGATACCCATTTTTGCCCAAGCCACCTTTTCAGGTTTTCGACTTGCCGGGTGTACAGATTCTTTTCATTTCATCCCTTCATTTTGCCCGAACCCTTTTGGTTCGCCGGGAAGCCCTTATTTTGGCCTAGGTGTGTCAACCTAGCGGGTCTTTGATTATGCGTAGTATTTTTTTCGACTATGTCCGCGTTCAGGGAATGTGGGGAGTTGCCCCTGTTAGAAGTGTTTTGTCATGCCACCAGAAGGTGTTTGATCAGGCGAGATTCGTTATTAGAATGCCCCCAAGTGACTCAGGTGGAGGTTTGCCCCAGGCTATTTGGCCTTTGAGAGATTCTCCGAATCTTGACTGAACTGCCCCATATAATAGACCATGATTATATCATGCCCCTTGATTGGAAGTGCTTCTGTTCATTAGGCATTTGTCGTGCGAATTTCTATGTTGTTCAAACAAAAAGTCATATGCAAACAAAGTTATGTTAAAAATGCAAAGCCTATGTCTGTCTTGAAGATTTTGAAAATGCATTCTTTTTCATAAAACAAGTGTTTGTTTGTAAAACGTGATGTCAACTCCGTATTTTACCGCGAGACTTAAGGAGTCAGGATACCTTTCGTAACAGTATGCTTTCGAACTAACCCATGCTTCAGCTAGGACTTTTAAGGGTTATAACGTGGCCTGGTTCATGGTTTAAGAAACAAAGGATAAAGGCTCAAATTTTATTTGTACCCACCCGCTCTTCGTGATGTTCTCCAAACCTAAGCTCAGTTGACCGTGCGTTAGACCTTGTTTTGAGTCTTTGCTTTGATATACTTGTGATGGTTCGGACTTTGACAGTTTATTTTGAATAGGCAGTCATTTCCTCTTTTTTCGTTGAGGGTTTGTAGGGCCTCTTTCTTTTTGATTTTGTTTATCCCTATTTTTTTTTTGCCTGAACTGTTTCTTTTGTGATTACAGTCAGCGGGATGCCCCAGTTTTGTAAGTCTCCTTCATAGGTTTTGACTTAATGGGCTTTTATTTTGAGAAGTAATGACTGCCTCTCTTTATTGATTATTCAGAACCATCACTGTCTTTCCTCGTTTTGTAAGGACTTCTTTTGATGCTGTTCATTATGCCCTTGGATCAACTGAGAGACTACCCTGCCCCAGGTTATGATTAAGGGTTTTAAATTTCGAAAAGAAAAACTCCTACTTCTTTGGCTTAGAGGGGTTGACGAGGGATTATCTTCCTTATTACTCCAGTGTTTAGGAATTGAAACAATGCCTGTACCTCATCAGCGGAGTCTGTTCAAAAGCATACTGTAGATTGTGGTATCGTTTTCGTCATCCTCCCTCAAGAGGCTTTAGAATTTTAGATCAAAAGTTGACATCAGAAAAAAATATGAAAAATAATTTGCATAGAGTGAATACGAATATATTGGTTCAAAATAGACATAAGCGATGCATTAATGGAATAACAATGTTTAACATGAATAAATGTTTGAACAAAAGAAAATTACAATTTGAACATTCGAATGAACAAAATTTCCTAGTCTCAGGGCTTGTCACTTCACATGGTGGATCCTGTGGGGATGGTAGAAGTACTCAGCCTGGCCCTCTTGGGTGAATTCCACAGCTCCTTCCTCAATCAGGTCCTGGATCTTATTTTTCAGAGTCCAACAATCCTCTGTAGCATGCCCCGGGCTGTCAGAATGATAAGCGCAGTGAGCGTTGGGGTTATACCTTGAAGGTGTCCTGTTGGGATTCTTAGGGGGATCCTTTAGAGTTACCAAGTTCAACCTCAGCAGTTGTTGTAAGGCTTGAGGCAGCGACACATTGAGCTTGGTGAATTGCCTTTTGGGCTTGTCGGGTTGAAGCTGGTGAGGTTGATACTGAATTGGTGATACTGGAGCCATATGAGGAGCTTTCTCCTTGCCTCTTTGTCTCAAAGATGGTCGAACGATGACTGGCTTTTTACCCTTAGATGTTTGCCCCGGTTGGTTACCCTGAAGCAGTTGGTTGACGAGAAACCAGAGCTCGTCTTGTCTTTGAGCTAACCCTTGAATGGCATTCCTCTGCCCCAGCATTTGGGCTTTCATAGCATCCATCTCAGCTTGTAGGTGTTTCAGCCTTTCATCCTCAGCACTGTTCCTGACAAAGGTCCCCATGAGAAGTGTCCTTGGCTCTTCTTTCCCCTTGGATAGATTCAGGAGGATTTCCCCGAACCGAGTCTCTTGAGCGAGAAGGTCCTGGTTATCTGGTTGGAAGGCCATTGCTGAAATAAACAGCGAGAAAGGTAAGTGACCTGCAAGAGGGATACCTGTTATGCAATGATATGTATGATATGCATGTAATGTTTTCAAGGACCTCGCGGGGTAAACAAGGAAATTTGTTAGCATTTGGGACCCAGTAGCTTGATTGAAAGAACTTCATATTTATTAAGAGTCCTTCTTCAAGAGTCAAAGGCTCACCATATCAAGTGGGTCGTAGCCCCTGACAACCTTGGCTAGAGGAAAATAAATCCTCTTTGCCCCTTGCTAGATGTTTGATTTATCATGACCTGCATCACAAGCCCTTGAGATCCTTGAAATGGGTTAGGATGTATGCGATGGTATGATGTCATGATGCATGGGGTAATATGAATAAACCCTGTTATGAGTCCCAATTAAGGACTATAAACAAACCCTGCAAGAAATTCAGTATACTTTGTTATGAGTCCCAATTAAGGACCATAAACAAAACCTGCAAGAGATCTAGTAAACCCTGTTATGAGTCCCAGTTAAGGACTATAAACAAAACCTGCAAGAAATTTGGTAAACCCTGTTATGAGTCCCAGTTAAGGACTATAAACAAAACCTGCAAGTAGCTTATGTGTCAGATAACACGCATGCAATTAGTCAAGTACGAAGGCACACAAGTCACACAAGAGAAGCCCTTAGAGTTTAGGCAAGCATGAGGTCTAGGTGTTACCCTATTTCAGTTGGTTGGTTCACACCTGTCCTATCAAAGTAACCGGGTTCTTAGAGGATCCCAATATCATTGACTACCCTCAATCGGTCATAACTCCAGCATCGCAATCTTTTCTTGCGGCCAGAACCATCACGAGAGTTTAGCCTCAATGGGTGTAGCATACTGCTACTGTTCTAATGGCCAAGTTGGGTCATTTAAGGTTCTAAGGTCTGTTGGTGCTTAATGACTCCTTGGAAGACCCATATTCTCCCCGTTTCAACACGAGGGATATCGGTACAGACCAAAGCGCCACACCAACGTAGCCACTGCTTCACCCATGTCGGTATACGCCGGACAGGTCCCTCACAGCTTATGCTACCTAAACAGGGTATCCCCAGATCCGGGTTAGGATCTATGTAACTCCGATGCAACCCACAAATTTAAAGCAGACAAGTCAATACAATTGAAAACACAGTTATGAACTATCCCTAAGGTACACCTCACTTTATAAGATAATCCCCAGCAGAGTCGCCAGTTCTGTGATCGGTGGATCTGGAACTGACTGTTTAACGCTGGTTCGCGAAATGTCGCGGAAGCAAGAGTCGCCACCGTCTTTTATTTTCTCCAAATGGAAAGGACAAAAGCACAGAAAAATTCCTTAAAGAGATTGCTCTCGGTTCGGGAGGTAGATTATAGAAAGGGAAGGTGTTAGCACCCTTTCTATCCATGGTTATCCATGGGCTCTTAGATACTTGCTCATTTGTGTTTTCAAAAATGGTTTGTTTGCTTTTCAACTGTGGGTTTTAAAAAGTTTCTTTGAAAATTCCAGTTCGACTCTTGTATCTGTCCCCAAGAGTGTTTGAAAAATTGCTTTCGAAAGCTTTTTGAAAAGGTGTCGGTGTGAAAAGTATTTTTGAATTTGTTTTGAAATTTAGAGCAAGTATCTACGAGAACCTACCTACCCTAAGGAATTCGTCTGTGTAGATGTCCTTTAAAGTAGTGCCATCCCACCATTGAGAGGTAGGTAGCACCACCGTTGGAGGTGTTCGGGTCAATTCGAGGTTCGGGACATGGGGATCACCAGAGCAATGGGAAGACACCTTAGAAGCTACCCTCATGCCAGGTTCCCGGATCATGAGGACTTACTAAGACATCCTCTACTCGACGATCACCTTTCGAGGCAAGGCAACATTGAGGCGTACCCTAGGGGTGGTGTGTGCGATTCGTGTGTCGTTTTCATTTGCATTTATCTTGTCATGTCATTGGTGTTCTACGCTTGTTTTTATTTTGTCCATACAGTCTTTCATGCTTTTGTTTTAACAGTTAAAAGTTGCGAGGAAAAGTAAATCTAAAGCTATTACAAATGGCGCGGGTCCACATCGCCAAAATTAACCAGGACCCGATTTGACAAAGTAAATAAAGAATTGAAAAGTGCGAGAAGTAATTTACATGGCTTCGGGAGAGGTACATAATTATTTAAGCAAAATAAGATAAATATGCGAAATTAAATCGAAACGAGGGCGTTGGACCCTTTTGCAAAACTAAATTAACGATGAATTAATTAATTAAAAAGAAAGCAAGAATTTTGGTGTTTTATGTTTTTTAAGATTTAATGTGAAAAGGGGGAATTAATTAAAATCAAAATAAGATGCAAACCCTAATTCTATTTATTTTTTAATTTATTAAGAAATATTGAAAACTTTAACCTAAATTAAACCTAATTTTTACATGCAAATTTGATTATAAAAATAAATAAAATAAATATTTAATTATTTGAAAGAAAAATAAAAGGGGTGAAAAATTATTAATTAAACCTATTCTATATTTTTTTTAGATTTTTTTGTTATTAAAAGAATTAAAATTAACCTAATTTGAAACTAAATTTAATTACATGCTAATTTATTCATGAAAATATTAAAACAAAAATATTTATTATTTAATTCTTTTTTCTGATTTTTTAGGATGTTTTTGTATTTATGAAAATGATAAAACTAATCAATTAAACAATAAAAAAAAGAAAAAATAATAATACAAAAAGGTAAAGAAAATAAATAAAATAAAAAAACAAGTGCAAACCTGGGGGTTCAGACCCCAATATGGAGGTTAAATCCAAGCAATTCTGGCCCATTTGAGCATGGCCTGGTGGACTTTTCTACTAGCGTGTAACACGTTGACTGCAGCCTACTATGCTCCCTAGTTCATGGCCCTTGGATGGATGAGGTTGGACGCGTGGACGTTGATTTTTGAGGATGCATGAGAGTCCTCAGCATGGGCGCTACACATGAACATTAATTGAGGAAAAATAAATGGAAAGGAAGAAGACCTGGGATCGAACCCAGGTCATTAATATTACCAATCAACACGTGCACCACTGGACCAATTGATACGTTCTGTATATTAAATAAGCCAAGAATAATATAATAAGAAAACGATGATTAGTGGAACTCAGCGCGCGAACTTTCAAACCGTCCAATCATTGATGGCCACGATACCATCTTCTTCGCGTGTTTTCTTTTTTCCTGAAATACACAAAACATGGGCAACGGTTTTCACGCGTTGCCTAAGACGTCCTACAAGAAAATAGCGATTAGGCGTGGAACGCCCATAAATTGGGCGCGAGGGTGGGTTTAGATTCGTCCAGATGCGTTGATTCTAATGGTGGTGGTCTTGAGGGCTAATTTTTCTTGGTTTCAAAATCCCCAATTGGAGGTCCTGTAAACCCTAAAACTCAAACATGGTGAAATCGTGTATACAGCATAAAAACATAATTGAATGCATTGGTTAGCTTCAAAACTTCATAATGAACATGAATCAATGAATAAAATGTTATGAAAATGCCTAGATTTGAGAACACGATTATGAGTTTTTCATGAAATTTTTGGAGTCCTGTATACCGATTCCTTGAGCTTTTTTGAAGGTTTTTGATTGAGAATCGTTCAATGGACCTTGAGGAAGCTATTGAAACAAGAATTAGGTCTTGAATCGTCCTGGAAGGATGTTTTCAGAATTGACTTTTTTGAGAGAAATTTCAAGTTTTGTTATGGTCTTCTTGAGCAGCTGTGCGTGTCTTCTCATTGGGGTTGTCATCAGGCTTTTGTATTGAGTCAATTAGGTTAACAAAAATTGATCAAAATCTCTTTCATTCATGATTTGAAGATTTGATTTTTTCACCATGATTTCCATATCTTTTTCCATGCAATTTTGTATCAATTAGGATCCAATCAAACCAAATCTTCCTATATTTGAATGTGCACGAATTATTGAGACTAAAACATGTACAAAAAGATTTGTTAGGTTAAGTTAAGTATTTTTCACATATTTAATTGATTTAAGTGAATTAATATAAATAAAAATTCAACTAAATAAATAAAAAATGAGAAAATACTTCCCTTTGGGCCAAGTGGTCGTGCACATGCTTGGAATGATGAATTGTGGAAGAAAAATGGGCCCATTAGCAATTTTAGGTCATTTGAATCAATGTTGACTTTTCAAAATATCCAAAATTTCCCAACTTCCACAAGGCATAACTTGCTCAATTTTTAAGCTTTTCTCATGTTCTTGGACATTTTGGAAAGGTCTTTGAGTCCTCTAACCAATGCCCTTGGTCCCATGTCATTTTGATTTACCAATCTCAAGTTATGGCCTTTGACTTAAAGTCCCTTTTTGTTGACTTTTGAAAATGACCTATAATGTTGAAATTGATAACTTTTTGTGAGAGCATATCTTGGACTTGAAGTATGAAGATGAGTTGTAGTAAATGTCTTTCTCTTCAAAATGAGCTTTGGATGGAATTTTTCTGATAATCCATGTGAAAGTTATGCCCTGGTCAATTTCAGTTGACTTTTTCAACTGTCCAAATAAGGAAACTTTTGCATCTTGATGATTTCTGAGCCAAATTTTTAGAATCATGATCAAGCATTGATCAAATGATGTTTGTGGCTTCAAAATGAGATGTTGACCAAAAATTTGCACTTTTGACTGTCAAATGACCATTTTGCCCCTACAGTTGACTGTAGTGCAATTTAGGGTTTTGATTGTGCAATTTTATGCTGAAAGTCTTGAAACTTGATATGAGGATACTTGACCATATTTGTAGGCATATGAGACTTGATTGGACCTTTGGAAACTTCATTTTCTTGATCAGAACACAAACCCTAATTTTGACTGTATAGGAGACCTTTGCACTGTGCAACCCTTGGGGAATTTTGAAGCTTAACTTGGCAAATCTTTGAAGAATATGGGAGGGCAAATTTTGGGGTACAACAGTTGCCCCTGTTCAATCTTCTTAGACCTGAGGATGCAGATTGGCTGACGTGCCTTTCGTAATCCGAGGGTAGAAGATGATTGAACACTAGAGTGCCCAGAAATTTGCGCTCACATAGTAGCAGTGATGATGGAATGGGCTTATAGATGCCATTTAGAGATTGATGAATAGGATGATGGGCTTATAGATTCCATTTAGAGATTGATGAATAGGATGATGGGCTTATAGATGCCATCTGGGTTTCGATCGCGTAAGAGATTCCTTAGCGAGAACCTGCATACCTGCAAAAGAAAAAAAAGAAAAAAAAAAGAAAAAAAAAGTACCTGACATGTTGCAGGAGCTGGTTTTCATATGCTTTATATAAATGTGTCCTGACTGGTTACAGGAGTTGGATCTTTGAATTCTCCAGACGTGCCCTGGCGAGATACAGGAGTCGAGTCTGGTAATGTTAGGCTGGTGAGTTTGCCTCTACTGACAGGTTATCCTCCATTGACGGGTGGTCTTTAACGATGAGTGTCTATAACAACGAGTGTCTATCACGACGAGTGTCTATCACGATGAGTGTCTATAACGGCGAGTGTCTATAACGACGAATGTCTATCACGACGAATGTCTATAACGACGAGTGCCTATCACGACGAGTGTCTATAACGACGAGTGTCTATCACGACGAGTGTCTATAACGACGAGTGTCTATCATGACGAGTGTCTATAACGACAAGTGTCTATCACGACGAGTGTCTATCACGACGAGTGTCTATCACGACGAGTGTCTATAACGACGAGTGTCTATCACGACGAGTGTCTATCACGACGAGTGTCTATAACGACGAGTGTCTATCACGACGAGTGTCTATCACGACGAGTGTCTATAACGATGAGTGTCTATCACGACGAGTGTCTATCACGACGAGTGTCTATCACGACGAATGTTTATCACGACGAGTGTCTATCACGACGAGTGTCTATAACGACGAGTGTCTATAACGACGAGTGTCTATAATGACGAGTGTCTATAACGACGAGTGGAATTAATTTTGACTGGACTTGTCTTCTTTTGACTGAATTTGTCTACTTTGACTGAATTTGTCTACTTTGACTGGATTTGTCTTCTCTGACTGAATTTGTCTTCTCTGGCTGAATTGGTCTACTCTGACATAGCTGATCATTTAATTGTATCCTTCCTGAAAGGTAAAGGTCAATCATATGCAGTGCATGAGGTGGATCAAGCGACGACATAAATGAGATTGTATGACATGACGCACATATGTATGTATCATGATATATGAAAATGTGATGTTTATGGATGTATTTTCGTCTAGGAAAGTAAATCCTTGACGGGTGCCGGGAAGTCATTCCTGGGCTGATGTTGAAGAATGGATTTTGCTTCCGCTGGAGACGATAGCTGCAAGAATACCGGTAGGAGACGATGACTCCGTTCAGGAATAAACTTGGCAAATGGAAGATTCTGTGGGGAGAAAAATACTCTAGCGACCATGCTGGGGAGTGATATTCTGTGGGGACAGAGATGCTTTTGCTGAATTGTTGAGAATGACTTGCCGAGGACATCTCTGCTGTATTGGAAGTGCTGATAGACTTCGCTGGGGATAAGAAGACTTCGTCGAGGACGCTCTTTCCGTGGCTTTTGGCTGAGGATAACCCAGTTATATCCTGGTACGGAAATAACTCTTTGAATAAAGTCAGACGACGCGTTCGCTCTTGATCGCATTCTTCAGCTGAACTTACCTTGCCACTTCGGTGGACAGAGCAACCGGATCATCTAGACAACTCATTATTGCCCCAGTTTCTGATATTGGAGAGGAAGACCTGTGAAGGTGTTTGATGACTGCCGATTAACAAATCTTCTTCTGGTAGGCAGGTGACGAGATGCCGGGACATAGTCATACGCTTTGATTCCTAACTTTTGCCTGGACCGCCCTTTCGGGTTTTCAGTCCACCGGGATACCCATTTTTGCCCAAGCCGCCTTTTCAGGTTTTCGACTTGCCGGGTGTACAGATTTTTTTTCATTTCATCCCTTATTTTTGCCCGAACCCTTTTGATTCGCCAGGAAGCCCTTATTTTTGCCTAGGTGTGTCAACCTAGCGGGTCTTTGATTTGGCGTAGTATTTTTTCGACTATGTCCATGTTATCAGAATGTAGGGAGGTGCCCCTGTTGTTGTGTTGCCATGCCACCAGAAGATCTTCGTTTGATCGTCTAATGCCCCAAGTGACTTAGACGGAGATTTGCCCCAGGCTATTTGGCATTTGAGAGATTCTCTTTATCTTGACTTAACTGCCCCAGATGACGGACAATGATCACGCCATGCCCCTTGATTGGAAGTGCTTTTGTTCACTAGGTATTCATCGTGTGAATTTCACAGCTGTTCAAACAGAAGGTCATATGCAAACAAAGTTATGTTAAAAATGCAAAGCCTATGTCTGTCTTGAAGATTTTGAAAATGCATTCTTTTTTCATAAAACAAATGAATGTTTGTAAAACGTGATGTCAACTCCGTATTTACCGTAGACCTTAAGGAGTCAGGATACCTTTGTAACAGTATGCTTTCGAACTAACTCATGCTTCAGCTAGGACTTTTAAGGGTTATAACGTGGCCTGGTTCACGGTTTAAGAAACAAAGGATAAAGGCTCAAATTTTGTTTGTACCCACCCGCTCTTCGTGATGTTCTCCAAACCTAAACTCAGTTGATCATACGTTAGACCTTGTTTGAATCTTTGCTTTGATTTTCCGGTGATGATTCGGATGTTAATAACTTATTTTGAATAGGCAGTCATTCCTTTTTTTGTTGAGGGTTTGTAGGACCTCTTTCTTTTTTTTTTGATTTTTGTTATCCCTTTCCTTTTTGTTGCCTGAACTGTTTCCTTTTTTGGAATCACAGTCAGCGGGATGCCCCAGTTTTGTAAGTCTCCTTCATAGGTTTTGACTTAATGGGTTTTTAATTTGAGAGGTAATGACTGCCTTTCTTTATTGAATATTCGGAATCATCACTATCCTTTCTTTTTTGTAAGGACCTCTTCGGTGCCATTTGTTATGCACTTGGATCAACTGAGAGAATTACCCTGCCCCAGGTTATGATTAAGGGTTTTAAATTTCGAAAAGAAAAACTCCTACTTCTTTGGCTCAGAGGGGTTGACGAGGGATTATCTTCCTTATAACTCCAGTGTTTAGGAATTGAAACAATGCCTGTACCTCATCAGCGGGGTCTGTTCAAAAGCATACTGTAGATTATGGTATTGTTTTCGTCATCCTCCCTCAAGAGGCTTAGAATTATTAATCGAGAGTTGACAATCAGAAAAAATATGAAAATAATTTGCACATAGTGAATACGAAATAATTGCTTCAAAACAGACATGTGTAATGCATTAATGAAATAACCAAGTTTGACATGAAATAAAATGTTTGAACAATCGAAGAAAAATACAATCTTGAACATTCAAATGGACAAAAGTTTCCAATCCTAGCCATATTTTGGCAGGGGAGCCGTGATCACATTCGGAGTCTCTGGAGAGTCAAGCTGGATTTCCTTTGCATCAATCAGATCTTGAACCCTATTCCTCAAAGTCCAACAGTCATCTGTAGCATGCCCCGGGCTGTCGGAATGATAGGCGCAGCGAGCATTGGGATTGTACCTTGAAGGTGTCCTGTTAGGATTCTTCGGGGGATCCATGAGAGTTACCAACTTGGTTTCCAGCAGCTGTGGCAATATCTGTGACAAGGTCATGCCGAGGGGAGTAAATTACCTCTTAGGTCTTTCTTCCCTTTGTTGGTGGTGACGCTGAGGAGTACCGGCCGGCTTTGCAATAGCTACTGCGTTGACAACACTAGATTCTCTTTTGGATGGTTTCTTCTCAGTGTTCGAGGAATCACCATTCTGTATTTTCCCCGACTTGATGCCAGCTTCTATTCTTTCCCCGGTCAAGATCAGATCTGTAAACCCAGCCGCAGAATTCCTAATCAGGTGGTTGAAGAATGGACCAGACAGGGTCCCCAAGAACATGTCGACGAGCTCGCGGTCAGTCAGAGGTGGTTGTACCCTTCCAGCAAGGTCCCTCCATTTTTGGGCATATTCTTTGAAACCTTCACCCGTACCCATAGACATCCCCTGAAGCTGAGTGCGCGTGGGAGCGAGGTCGGCATTATACTGGTACTGCTTGTAGAATGCAGTGGCTAAGTCTTCCCAGGTACGAATGTTGGCTCCATTTAGTTGATAGAACCAGTCAAGCTAAGTCCCTGAAAGACTCTCCTGGAAAAAGTGGATCCATAAGTTCCTGTCGGCCGTGTAGGGCTGGATCCTCCTCATGTATGACCTGAGATGCAGCTTTGGACAGGATGCCCCTTCGTACTTTGCAAAGGCAGGTGCCTTGAATTTGTGCGGGATCACTACCCCAGAAGACAGAACTAGATCCTCGAAGTCCAGGCCAGGCACTTTTTGTATCTCCATAGCATTTAGCCGGTCTTCCAACTGTTTGTACCTATCCTCAGCCGGAGGGTACTGTTCGTCGTTGAAATCTGTCTCATTGTCGGAGACCACTGGACTGGGAACCCTTTCCTCTTGATGACTGCCTTTCCCCACAGATGGAGTTGTCCTCTCAGCTTCATCCTGCAGGGTGTTCCCAGATCTGCGTCTAGGGCTGAACAAAATAGTCCTTTTCTTCTTCTTTTCCTTCTTCAAGAGCAGAGCCTTCAGGTCTTGTTGCCCCTGGGTCAAATTCATGATCAGCCCTTGGAACTGGGCGTTCTGAGCCTGGAGGGCCTTGATAGTGTGCTCGGTTGAGGATTCAGGATTCATGACGAGACTGCTGAAATATACAGCGAAGAAGGTAAGCAACCTGCAGAGAATGGATACCTGTTATGCAATGATATGTATGATATGCATGCAATGATTTCAAGGACCTCGTGGGGTAAACAGAGAAAATTGTTAGAGTTGGAAACTGGCAACTTGATTGAAGGTACTTCATGTTGTTGAGAGTCCTTCGTCAAGGGTCAAAGGCTCACCATATCCAGTGGGTCATAGCCCCTGACTTTAGTCATCATGTCTGGTTTTGATTTCCAAACAACCTTGGTTAAGGGAACCTTCTTTAAGAGTCAGAGCTCACCATATCAAGTGGGTCATAGCCTCTGACAACTTTGTCTAGAGGAAAATAAATCCTCTTTGCCCTTTGCTGGGATAGTTGATTCACCATGACCTGCATCACAAGCCCTTGAGATCCTTGAAATGGATTAGTTTTTTATGCAGGATGTATGCAATGGTATGATGTCATGCTATGCATGGGGTAATGTAGGTAAACCCTGTTACGAGTCCCAATTAAGGACTGCAAACCAAAACCTGCAAGAAACTTAGTACACTCTGTTATGAGTCCCCATTAAGGACTATGAACAAAACCTGCAGAAAATTCAGTAAACCCTGTTATGAGTCCTAGTTAAGGACTATAAGCAAAACCTGCAAGAAGTTCAGATGTCAGATAACAAGCATGCAAGTAATCCAAGTTTGAAGGCACACAAGTCACACAAAAGAGCCCTTAGAGTTTAGGCCATCATGGGGTCTGGGTATTACCCTCTTGAAGTTGGTGGGTTCAACCTGTCCTATTAGAAGTAACCGGGTTCTAAGGGTCCCAATATCACGGGATTGCTTTCATTGTTCATCGTTTCGATTTAGCCACTGAACCGGCGACCGAAATATTCCAGGAAAGCAACCCTCAATTGAGTGTAGTATCGAGTATCAACCAACCTCGGACTGCACCAAAGTCAATTATCTCACTACCCTAAAGAGGCCAAGATTGTTCAATTAAGGTTCCTAAGGTCTGTTGATGCTTCATGACACCACGCGGAGGCCCCGTACTCTCCTTGACTGAACTCAAGGGTTACCGGTACACACCAAAGTGCCACATCAACGTAGCAGACTGTTTCAACCATGTCGGTATACCCCGCACAGTTCCCTCACAGCCTTGTTGCTACTTTCTAAGAAAGGTATCCCCAGATCCGGGTTAGGATCTATAGAACTCCCAAGCAACCCACAATTTAAAGCACACAAGGAAAACAATTGAAAACACAGTTATGAACTAGCCCTAAGGTACACCTCACTTTATAAGTTATTCCCCAGCAGAGTCGCCAGTTCTGTGATCGGTGGATCTGGAACTGACTGTTTAACGCTGGTTCGTGAAATGTCGCGGAAGCAAGAGTCGCCACCGTCTTTTATTTTCTCCAAATGGAAAGGACAAAAGCACAGAAAAATTCCTTAAAGAGATTGCTCTCGGTTCGGGAGGTAGATTATAGAAAGGGAAGGTGTTAGCACCCTTTCTATCCATGGTTATCCATGGGCTCTTAGATACTTGCTCATTTGTGTTTTCAAAAATGGTTTGTTTGCTTTTCAACTGTGGGTTTTAAAAAGTTTCTTTGAAAATTCCAGTTCGACTCTTGTATCTGTCCTCAAGAGTGTTTGAAAAATTGCTTTCGAAAGCTTTTTGAAAAGGTGTCGGTGTGAAAAGTATTTTTGAATTTGTTTTGAAATTTAGAGCAAGTATCTACGAGAACCTACCTACCCTAAGGAATTCGTCTGTGTAGATGTCCTTTAAAGTAGTGCCATCCCACCATTGAGAGGTAGGTAGCACCACCGTTGGAGGTGTTCGGGTCAATTCGAGGTTCGGGACATGGTGATCACCAGAGCAATGGGAAGACACCTTAGAAGCTACCCTCATGCCAGGTTCCCGGATCATGAGGACTTACTAAGACATCCTCTACTCGACGATCACCTTTCGAGGCAAGGCAACAGTGAGGCGTACCCTAGGGGTGGTGTGTGCGATTCGTGTGTCGTTTTCATTTGCATTTATCTTGTCATGTCATTGGTGTTCTACGCTTGTTTTTATTTTGTCCATACAGTCTTTCATGCTTTTGTTTTAACAGTTAAAAGTTGCGAGGAAAAGTAAATCTAAAGCTATTACAAATGGCGCGGGTCCACATCGCCAAAATTAACCAGGACCCGATTTGACAAAGTAAATAAAGAATTGAAAAGTGCGAGAAGTAATTTACATGGCTTCGGGAGAGGTACATAATTATTTAAGCAAAATAAGATAAATATGCGAAATTAAATCGAAACGAGGGCGTTGGACCCTTTTGCAAAACTAAATTAACGATGAATTAATTAATTAAAAAGAAAGCAAGAATTTTGGTGTTTTATGTTTTTTAAGATTTAATGTGAAAAGGGGGAATTAATTAAAATCAAAATAAGATGCAAACCCTAATTCTATTTATTTTTTAATTTATTAAGAAATATTGAAAACTTTAACCTAAATTAAACCTAATTTTTACATGCAAATTTGATTATAAAAATTAATAAAATAAATATTTAATTATTTGAAAGAAAAATAAAAGGGGTGAAAAATTATTAATTAAACCTATTCTATATTTTTTTTAGATTTTTTTGTTATTAAAAGAATTAAAATTAACCTAATTTGAAACTAAATTTAATTACATGCTAATTTATTCATGAAAATATTAAAACAAAAATATTTATTATTTAATTCTTTTTTCTGATTTTTTAGGATGTTTTTGTATTTATGAAAATGATAAAACTAATCAATTAAACAATAAAAAAAAAGCAAAAATAATAATACAAAAAGGTAAAGAAAATAAATAAAATAAAAAAACAAGTGCAAACCTGGGGGTTCAGACCCCAATATGGAGGTTAAATCCAAGCAATTCTGGCCCATTTGAGCATGGCCTGGTGGAATTTTCTACTAGCGTGTAACACGTTGACTGCAGCCTACTATGCTCCCTAATTCCTGGCCCTTAGATGGATGAGGTTGGACGCGTGGACGTTGATTTTTGAGGATGCATGAGAGTCCTCAGCATGGGCGCTACACATGAACATTAATTGAGGAAAAATAAATGGAAAGGAAGAAGACCTGGGATCGAACCCAGGTCATTAATATTACCAATCAACACGTGCACCACTGGACCAATTGATACGTTCTGTATATTAAATAAGCCAAGAATAATATAATAAGAAAACGATGATTAGTGGAACTCAGCGCGCGAACTTTCAAACCGTCCAATCATTGATGGCCACGATACCATCTTCTTCGCGTGTTTTCTTTTTTCCTGAAATACACAAAACATGGGCAACGGTTTTCACGCGTTGCCTAAGACGTCCTACAAGAAAATAGCGATTAGGCGTGGAACGCCCATAAATTGGGCGCGAGGGTGGGTTTAGATTCGTCCAGATGCGTTGATTCTAATGGTGGTGGTCTTGAGGGCTAATTTTTCTTGGTTTCAAAATCCCCAATTGGAGGTCCTGTAAACCCTAAAACTCAAACATGGTGAAATCGTGTATACAGCATAAAAACATAATTGAATGCATTGGTTAGCTTCAAAACTTCATAATGAACATGAATCAATGAATAAAATGTTATGAAAATGCCTAGATTTGAGAACACGATTATGAGTTTTTCATGAAATTTTTGGAGTCCTGTATACCGATTCCTTGAGCTTTTTTGAAGGTTTTTGATTGAGAATCGTTCAATGGACCTTGAGGAAGCTATTGAAACAAGAATTAGGTCTTGAATCGTCCTGGAAGGATGTTTTCAGAATTGACTTTTTTGAGAGAAATTTCAAGTTTTGTTATGGTCTTCTTGAGCAGCTGTGCGTGTCTTCTCATTAGGGTTGTCATCAGGCTTTTGTATTGAGTCAATTAGGTTAACAAAAATTGATCAAAATCTCTTTCATTCATGATTTGAAGATTTGCTTTTTTCACCATGATTTCCATATCTTTTTCCATGGAATTTTGTATCAATTAGGATCCAATCAAACCAAATCTTCCTATATTTGAATGTGCACGAATTATTGAGACTAAAACATGTACAAAAAGATTTGTTAGGTTAAGTTAAGTATTTTTCACATATTTAATTGATTTAAGTGAATTAATATAAATAAAAATTCAACTAAATAAATAAAAAATGAGAAAATACTTACCTTTGGGCCAAGTGGTCGTGCACATGCTTGGAATGATGAATTGTGGAAGAAAAATGGGCCCATTAGCAATTTTAGGTCATTTGAATCAATGTTGACTTTTCAAAATATCCAAATATTTCCCAACTTCCACAAGGCATAACTTGCTCAATGTTTAAGCTTTTCTCATGTTCTTGGACATTTTGGAAAGGTCTTTGAGTCCTCTAACCAATGCCTTTGGTCCCATGTCATTTTGATTTACCAATCTCAATTTATGGCCTTTGACTTAAAGTCCCTTTTTGTTGACTTTTGAAAATGACCTATAATGTTGAAATTGATAACTTTTTGTGAGAGCATTTCTTGGACTTGAAGTATGAAGATGAGTTGTAGGAAATGTCTTTCTCTTCAAAATGAGCTTTGGATGGAATTTTTCTGATAATCCATGTGAATGTTATGCCCTGGTCAATTTCAGTTGACTTTTTCAACTGTCCAAATAAGGAAACTTTTGCATCTTGATGATTTCTGAGCCAAATTTTGAGAATCATGATCAAGCATTGATCAAATGATGTTTGTGGTTTCAAAATGAGTTGTTGACCAAAAATTTGCACTTTTGACTGTCAAATGACCATTTTGCCCCTACAGTTGACTGTAGTGCAATTTAGGGTTTTGATTGTGCAATTTTATGCTGAAAGTCTTGAAACTTGATATGAGGATACTTGACCATATTTGTAGGCATATGAGACTTGATTGGACCTTTGGAAACTTCATTTTCTTGATCAGAACACAAACCCTAATTTTGACTGTATAGGAGACCTTTGCACTGTGCAACCCTTGGGGAATTTTGAAGCTTAACTTGGCAAATCTTTGAAGAATATGGGAGGGCAAATTTTGGGGTACAACACTGTGTAACGAAGGTTGTCTTCTCCATGTCTTCAGGAGCCATCTTGATATGGTTGTATCAAGAAAAACCATCCATGAAGGAGAAGACCTTATGCTACGCGGTGTTGTCGACCAGAACATCGATGTGAGGAAGTGGGAAATTATCCTTGGGGCTTGCCCTGTTCAGATCTCTATAGTCCACACACATTCGTACCATACCATCCTTCTTAGGCACTGGAACAACGTTGGCAACCCACTGCGGGTAAGAATTGACAGCTAGAAATCCTGCGTCGAACTGTTTCATGACCTCAGCTTTGATTTTCTCAGACATCTCAGGGCGCATACGGCGAACCTTCTGCTTTATCGGAGGGCAGTCTTCCTTGGTTGGTAGGCAGTGTACCACAATATCAGTGTCCAAACCAGGCATATCTTCATAAGACCAGGCGAAGATCTCAACATAGTCACGTAGCATCTGTATCAACCGTTTTTTAACACTAGACTCCAGATTCGCACCTATCTTGACCTCTTTCCTGTCTTCCTCTGTACCAAAATTCACTGATTCAACTGGCTCTTCATGAGGCTGTATGGCCCTTTCTTCCTGCAGTAACAGTCTAGCAAGTTCCCCATGTACCTCACAATCATCCTCACCTTCATCCTCGACCTTGTTGATCGGATTTTCGAAGTCATAATTGGCAGTAGCAGAGTTGTTATCAATGGGATCCAGAATGGATATGGATCTGCATTATGATACGTGAGTGTGTGTAAGAGAATAGCTGTTTTGATAAAGTGAGAGACAGAAAAGAAAAACAAGGAGCACAAAATTTGTAATGCAAGAAACGTCCAATGTTTTATTGATGATATATGAAAATGACAAATAATAAGCCCTCACAAGCAAAGCCAAGGTACCTCAGGCGAGGCACCGGGCCATAAAGTTTCAAACTGTTTATTACAACTCTTAAAACAAAAGCCAATTACTGTGAAATAAAGGAAACAAGTATGAAGTCTTTCGCCGTCCAGTTGTTCAATCCACCATTAGTTGTAGGGTAGATCCATCTGTCGATATCTTAATCTTCTTCATTGTCTTCCACCGCATTAACTCCCGGATTACTGATGTGCAGAGGAGGTCTTCCAATCCGTGCGCGCCTAACAACCCTTTGAGCCCCTGTAGTAAAGCCCAAACCAAATTTGTCAGTTTTGTGCGTGAAATCAGGGAGCTGACCCTAATTTGCACACCCATCTTCTTCAATTACATCTCCGGCATCCTTGAGAGAAGCCATCTTCATCGGAGGTTTTTCAGTAGCAACTTCAGTCGACGCCAAAGTCTGTGGGGCCTCTTCAAAGTTCTGACATGGGGTTTCGATGAATTCCCCATCCATCTCCATGTAGCGGAAGGAATTAAGATGACTCACCATGTACTCCTCTTCACCTTGTACTGTGACGATCTTCCCCTTTACCGGATATTTCAACATTTGATGAAGCGTGGAAGTCACTGCCCCAGTCTTATGAATCCAAGGATGACCCAACAAGAAAGAATATGATGGTCTGATATCCATTACATAAAAGGTGGATGCAAAAGTCTGAGAGCCAACTTTAACAGGGACGTCTACCTCCCCGTGCACCATCCTTTTTGACCCGTCGAAAGCCCTGACCACAATATTGCTCGGCTTTAGAATCAAACCTTCACAGTCCATACGGTCTAATGCTTTCTTTGGCAAAACATTCAATGAGGACCTGATATCTACCAGTACATGGGCCAGAGTAGTGCCCATGCACTCGATCGAGACGTGTAGAGCATCATTGTGATTTCTTCCTTTAGCAGTTAGATCTGCATCTGAGAAACCCAGCCCATTGTCGGCAGTCAAACTAGCTACGCAATCTTTGAATTGATCGGCTGAAGTTTCCCTCGGCACATACACAGTCTTGAGGAACGCAATTAAAGCCTTTGCATGGGCTTCAGAACACAACAATAAGGACAACATGGAGATTTTGGACGGGGTCTGCCCCAGCTGCTGGACTACATTGTAGTCGCTCTTCTTGATAATCTTCAAAATTTCTTCTATCTCTTGTTTCGAGGTTTCTACAATGATCTTCTTAGGTGCCTCCGTCCGGGCAGGCTCACCTGTGATTTCTTTGCCCCGAGTCCCAGATGGCTCGGAGACAGGGGTGATGACTGGAATAGGAACTGGGATAGTAGCTGATGTGCTAGCAAATGGAATAACAACAAGTTTGTGAACACTCGGAGGGGAAATCTCGGGAGAAAAGAGTCTTCCGCTTCTGGTGACCTTGCTAGCCCCGACAATATTGCTGATATCAACATCAGCTTCCTCACTCTTTAAGTCTTTTTTAACTCCATGGTAATACACATCGGCACCATAGTGCCAAGGGACAACCTTATCCTAAATGTAAGGGATAGGACCAGGGACAATAATTATTAATGAAGCAACTCTTGGAACAGGTGTAATCCTAACAGGTTTTCTCAAGGAAACCTTGGAAGGATTGGCGGAAATGGTTATGATGGCAACATCTTGAATTGGAACCAACAAAATCATAGTCTTTTCGAACAGGATCTCTTTGTTATCCATCAGGCGTTGAACACCTGATTTCAATAAGTGGCAACCAGGAGGTAGAATGGAACATATGTGGCAACCTTCACCACATCCCGGAAATAAATCGGCTAACAACAAATTCCTCTTAACTGTCATCAAAGGAGTAGAAATTTCTTCCACGGAAGTCACAAATAAATCATTATATATAGCATTTACTCCATGGCCGTGTTTGGGCATGGGAGCAGTTATGACGTTGGGCTTCTCCGAAGCGTCAAACTCAATTTCTTTGGCTTCGATCAGGTCTTGCACCTTGTTCTTCAAAGCCCAACAGTTGTTTGTATCATGACCTGGACTTTCGGAGTGATAGACGCAGCGGGCATTCGGGTTATATTGAGGAGATGTGGTGTTGGGGTTCTTCAGGGCTTCCCTCAGAGTTACCAGGTTGGTCTTCAATAATTGTGGTAGAATTTGAGACAAGGTCTGTGATCGGTGGATCTGGAACTGACTGTTTAACGCTGGTTCGCGAAATGTCGCGGAAGCAAGAGTCGCCACCGTCTTTTATTTTCTCCAAATGGAAAGGACAAAAGCACAGAAAAATTCCTTAAAGAGATTGCTCTCGGTTCGGGAGGTAGATTATAGAAAGGGAAGGTGTTAGCACCCTTTCTATCCATGGTTATCCATGGGCTCTTAGATACTTGCTCATTTGTGTTTTCAAAAATGGTTTGTTTGCTTTTCAACTGTGGGTTTTAAAAAGTTTCTTTGAAAATTCCAGTTCGACTCTTGTATCTGTCCTCAAGAGTGTTTGAAAAATTGCTTTCGAAAGCTTTTTGAAAAGGTGTCGGTGTGAAAAGTATTTTTGAATTTGTTTTGAAATTTAGAGCAAGTATCTACGAGAACCTACCTACCCTAAGGAATTCGTCTGTGTAGATGTCCTTTAAAGTAGTGCCATCCCACCATTGAGAGGTAGGTAGCACCACCGTTGGAGGTGTTCGGGTCAATTCGAGGTTCGGGACATGGTGATCACCAGAGCAATGGGAAGACACCTTAGAAGCTACCCTCATGCCAGGTTCCCGGATCATGAGGACTTACTAAGACATCCTCTACTCGACGATCACCTTTCGAGGCAAGGCAACAGTGAGGCGTACCCTAGGGGTGGTGTATGCGATTCGTGTGTCGTTTTCATTTGCATTTATCTTGTCATGTCATTGGTGTTCTACGCTTGTTTTTATTTTGTCCATACAGTCTTTCATGCTTTTGTTTTAACAGTTAAAAGTTGCGAGGAAAAGTAAATCTAAAGCTATTACAAATGGCGCGGGTCCACATCGCCAAAATTAACCAGGACCCGATTTGACAAAGTAAATAAAGAATTGAAAAGTGCGAGAAGTAATTTACATGGCTTCGGGAGAGGTACATAATTATTTAAGCAAAATAAGATAAATATGCGAAATTAAATCGAAACGAGGGCGTTGGACCCTTTTGCAAAACTAAATTAACGATGAATTAATTAATTAAAAAGAAAGCAAGAATTTTGGTGTTTTATGTTTTTTAAGATTTAATGTGAAAAGGGGGAATTAATTAAAATCAAAATAAGATGCAAACCCTAATTCTATTTATTTTTTAATTTATTAAGAAATATTGAAAACTTTAACCTAAATTAAACCTAATTTTTACATGCAAATTTGATTATAAAAATAAATAAAATAAATATTTAATTATTTGAAAGAAAAATAAAAGGGGTGAAAAATTATTAATTAAACATATTCTATATTTTTTTATAGATTTTTTTGTTATTAAAAGAATTAAAATTAACCTAATTTGAAACTAAATTTAATTACATGCTAATTTATTCATGAAAATATTAAAACAAAAATATTTATTATTTAATTCTTTTTTCTGATTTTTTAGGATGTTTTTGTATTTATGAAAATGATAAAACTAATCAATTAAACAATAAAAAAAAGCAAAAATAATAATACAAAAAGGTAAAGAAAATAAATAAAATAAAAAAACAAGTGCAAACCTGGGGGTTCAGACCCCAATATGGAGGTTAAATCCAAGCAATTCTGGCCCATTTGAGCATGGCCTGGTGGAATTTTCTACTAGCGTGTAACACGTTGACTGCAGCCTACTATGCTCCCTAATTCCTGGCCCTTAGATGGATGAGGTTGGACGCGTGGACGTTGATTTTTGAGGATGCATGAGAGTCCTCAGCATGGGCGCTACACATGAACATTAATTGAGGAAAAATAAATGGAAAGGAAGAAGACCTGGGATCGAACCCAGGTCATTAATATTACCAATCAACACGTGCACCACTGGACCAATTGATACGTTCTGTATATTAAATAAGCCAAGAATAATATAATAAGAAAACGATGATTAGTGGAACTCAGCGCGCGAACTTTCAAACCGTCCAATCATTGATGGCCACGATACCATCTTCTTCGCGTGTTTTCTTTTTTCCTGAAATACACAAAACATGGGCAACGGTTTTCACGCGTTGCCTAAGACGTCCTACAAGAAAATAGCGATTAGGCGTGGAACGCCCATAAATTGGGCGCGAGGGTGGGTTTAGATTCGTCCAGATGCGTTGATTCTAATGGTGGTGGTCTTGAGGGCTAATTTTTCTTGGTTTCAAAATCCCCAATTGGAGGTCCTGTAAACCCTAAAACTCAAACATGGTGAAATCGTGTATACATCATAAAAACATAATTGAATGCATTGGTTAGCTTCAAAACTTCATAATGAACATGAATCAATGAATAAAATGTTATGAAAATGCCTAGATTTGAAAACACGATTATGAGTTTTTCATGAAATTTTTGGAGTCCTGTATACCGATTCCTTGAGCTTTTTTGAAGGTTTTTGATTGAGAATCGTTCAATGGACCTTGAGGAAGCTATTGAAACAAGAATTAGGTCTTGAATCCTCCTGGAAGGATGTTTTCAGAATTGACTTTTTTGAGAGAAATTTCAAGTTTTGTTATGGTCTTCTTGAGCAGCTGTGCGTGTCTTCTCATTAGGGTTGTCATCAGGCTTTTGTATTGAGTCAATTAGGTTAACAAAAATTGATCAAAATCTCTTTCATTCATGATTTGAAGATTTGATTTTTTCACCATGATTTCCATATCTTTTTCCATGCAATTTTGTATCAATTAGGATCCAATCAAACCAAATCTTCCTATATTTGAATGTGCACGAATTATTGAGACTAAAACATGTACAAAAAGATTTGTTAGGTTAAGTTAAGTATTTTTCACATATTTAATTGATTTAAGTGAATTAATATAAATAAAAATTCAACTAAATAAATAAAAAATGAGAAAATACTTCCCTTTGGGCCAAGTGGTCGTGCACATGCTTGGAATGATGAATTGTGGAAGAAAAATGGGCCCATTAGCAATTTTAGGTCATTTGAATCAATGTTGACTTTTCAAAATATCCAAAAATTTCCCAACTTCCACAAGGCATAACTTGCTCAATTTTTAAGCTTGTCTCATGTTCTTGGACATTTTGGAAAGGTCTTTGAGCCCTCTAACCAATGCCTTTGGTCCCATGTCATTTTGATTTACCAATCTCAAGTTATGGCCTTTGACTTAAAGTCCCTTTTTGTTGACTTTTGAAAATGACCTATAATGTTGAAATTGATAACTTTTTGTGAGAGCATTTCTTGGACTTGAAGTATGAAGATGAGTTGTAGGAAATGTCTTTCTCTTCAAAATGAGCTTTGGATGGAATTTTTCTGATAATCCATGTGAAAGTTATTCCCTGGTCAATTTCAGTTGACTTGTTCAGTTGTCCAAATAAGGAAACTTTTGCATCTTGATGATTTCTGAGCCAAATTTTGAGAATCATGATCAAGCATTGATCAAATGATGTTTGTGGCTTCAAAATGAGATGTTGACCAAAAATTTGCACTTTTGACTGTCAAATGACCATTTTGCCCCTACAGTTGACTGTAGTGCAATTTAGGGTTTTGACTGTGCAATTTTGTGCTGAAAGTCTTGAAACTTGATATGAGGATACTTGACCATATTTGTAGGCATATGAGACTTGATTGGACCTTTGGAAACTTCATTTTCTTGATCAGAACACAAACCCTAATCTTGACTGTATAGGAGGCTCTTGCACTGTGCAACCCTTGGGGAGATTTTGAAGCTTGTCTTGGCAATTTCTTGGAGAATATGGGAGGGCAAATTTTGGGGTACAACAGTTGCCCCTGTTCAATCTTCTTAGACCTGAGGATGCAGATTGGCTGACGTTCCTTTCGTAATCCGAGGGTAGAAGATGATTGAACACTAAAGTGCCCAGAAATTTGCGCTCTCATAGTAGCAGTGTTGATGATGGGCTTATAAATGCCATTTGGAGATTGATGGGGGATGATGGGCTTATAGATGCCATATGGACGTTGGTCGCATAAGAGATTCCTTAGCGGGAATCTGCATACCTGCAAAAGAAAAAATGAGTACCTGGCACGTTGCAGGAGCTGGTTTTCAGATGCTTAGCATAGATATGTCCTGACTGGTTACAGGAGGTGAGTCTGGAGCTTCACAAGATGATGAAGGAACCAGGGATGGTTACTACCTTAGCATGAATGGTAAGAGAACCTTGGGTGACTTTAACTTTAACAACGCTCGTTGAGAAAATCTTGGTGAGAATTACCATCTTCGCAGTATCAGGAAGAGAACCAAAGGAAATTATAATCTGAAAGGGAATTATCACCTCACTCACCGTCGGAGAGGGACCCATAGGAAAAGGAGTTATCACCTCACTCGCCATCGGAGAGGGAACCATCTGAAAAGGAATTATCACCTCACTCACCGTCGGAGAGGGAACCATTTGAACATGAATTATTACCTCACTCACCGTCAGAGAGGGAACCAATAGGAAAATATAATCTCAAAGAAAAACCTAAAAATGGAAATCTCATGCACCGTCGGAGAGAGACCTAATAGGACATTATAATCTTAAAGAAAAACCTAAAATGGAAATCTCATGCACCGTCGGAGAGAGAACCAATAGGAAAATATAATCTCAAAGAAAAAACTAAAATGGAAATCTCATGCACCGTCAGAGAGAGAACCAATAGGACATTATAATCTTAAAGAAAACCCCAAAATGGAAATCTCATGCACCGTCGGAGAGAGAACCAATAGGAAAATATAATCTCAAAGAAAAACCTAAAATGGAAATCTCATGCACCGTCGGAGAGAGAACCAATAGGACATTATAATCTCAAAGAAAAACCTAGAATGGAAATCTCATGCACCGTCGGAGAGAGAACCAATAGGAAAATTATAATCTCAAAGAAAAAACCTAAAATGGAAATCTCATGCACCGTCGGAGAGAGAACCAATAGGACATTATAATCTCAAAGAAAAACCTAAAATGGAAATCTCATGCACCGTCGGAGAGAGAACCAATAGGAAAATATAATCTCAAAGAAAAACCTAAAATGGAAATCTCATGCACCGTCGGAGAGAAAACCAATAGGAAAATTATAATCTTAAAGAAAAACCTAAAATGGAAATCTCATGCACCGTCGGAGAGAGAACCAATAGGATAATTATAATCTCAAAGAAAAACCTAAAAGGGAAATCTCATGCACCGTCGGAGAGAGAACCAATAGGATAATTATAATCTCAAAGAAAAACCTAAAAGGGAAATCTCATGCACCGTCGGAGAGAGAACCAATAGGAAAATTATAATCTTAAAGAAAAACCTAAAATGGAAATCTCATGCACCGTCGGAGAGAGAACCAATAGGATAATTATAATCTTAAAGAAAAACCTAAAAGGGAAATCTCATGCACCGTCGGAGAGAGAACCAAATAGGACATTATAATCTCAAAGAAAAACCTAAAATGGAAATCTCATGCACCGTCGGAGAGAGAACCAATAGGACATTATAATCTCAAAGAAAAAACCTAAAATGGAAATCTCATGCACCGTTGGAGAGAGAACCAATAGGAAAATATAATCTCAAAGAAAAACCTAAAATGGAAATCTCATGCACCGTCGGAGAGAGAACCAAATAGGACATTATAATCTCAAAGAAAAACCTAAAATGGAAATCTCATGCACCGTCGGAGAGAGAACCAATAGGAAAATATAATCTCAAAGAAAAACCTAAAATGGAAATCTCATGCACTGTCGGAGAGAGAACCATTATAGTCTGATAACTTCTACTGAGTCTTCATCAGAAAAATCTGTTGGGAGTCGATTTAGCTGGACTAGAGAAGGCCTTGGATTGGATAAGAAATCTTTTGAGTCGATTAACTGAACCAGTCTAGGTCTTGAAATGTGGTTGAGAATTTAACTGCCTCTTTCCTGAAAGGTAAAGGTCAGCCGTATGCGATGCATGATATGGACCCTGCGATGATGTTCTCAACATAAATGAGATTTATATGATATGATGCGTCTATGCATGCTATAATGATGTATGTGATGTTTATGAATGTATGTTTTCGTCTAGGAAAGTAAATCCTTGACGGGTGCCGGGAAGTCATATCCTGGGCTGACGCTGAAGAATAGATTTTGCTTCCGCTGGGGATGATAACTGCAAGAATACCGGTAGGAGAAGATGACTCCGTTGAGGAATAAACTTGGCAAATGGAAGATTCTGCGGGGAGAAAAATACTCTAGTGACCATGCTGGGGAGTGATACTCTGTGGGGAGAGAGATGCTTTTGCTGAATTGTTAGTAATAACTTGCTGAGGATCTTTGCTGTATTGGAAGTGCTTGATAGACTTCGCTGGGGATAAGAGGATTTCGTCGAGGATGCTCTTTCCGTGGCTTCTGGCTGAGGATAACCCAGTTATATCCTGTTAAGGAAATAACTCTTTAAGTCAAGCCGGACGACGCGTTCGTGCTCTGCTAGGGGATAAGCTTCCAGAATATACTGGGGATAAGCTTATTGCTTGGGGAGATGAATTCCAACTTTCCTGGGGAACTAGATTGGACTCTTCTGGGGAAGTTTTGATATGCTGGGGAAGTGATTCCTTTGAACGTTGACATGCCGCCGGGAAACAATCTTTAGACCAAGACTGTCGGGGATGTTTGTTAAGAATATATGTATGCTGCTGCTGGGGAATGTTGAGCTCTGCGGGAGGACACCCAACTTCCTTAAGTTTGATACTATAGCTTCGCTTGGGGAGAGTGCACTGACTTACTGGCTCACTCTCTGGGGGATTAAGATATCTGGTTACGTTCTTCCGCTGAACCCATCTTGGTACCCTGGAGGACAGAACAATTAGATTGCTTTTAGACAACTCCTTATTGCCCCTGTTTCTGAGGTGGGAGAGGAAGACCTAAGAGGTGCTGATAGCTTGTTGATGGATAAACCTTCTTCTGGTAGGAAGGTGACAGGATGACAGGACATAGTCGTACGCTTTAATCCCTAACTTTTGCCTGGACCGCCCTTTCGGGTTTTCAGTCCACCGGGATACCCATTTTTGCCCAAGCCACCTTTTCAGGTTTTCGACTTGCCGGGTGTACAGATTTTTTTCATTTCATCCCTTATTTTTGCCTAGGTATGTCAACCTAGCGGCTCTTTGATTATGCGTAGTATTTTTTTCGACTATGTCCGCGTTCAGGGAATGTGGGGAGTTGCCCCTGTTAGAAGTGTTTTGTCATGCCACCAGAAGGTGTTTGATCAGGCGAGATTCGTTATTAGAATGCCCCCAAGTGACTCAGGTGGAGGTTTGCCCCAGGCTATTTGGCCTTTGAGAGATTCTCCGAATCTTGACTGAACTGCCCCATATAATAGACCATGATTATATCATGCCCCTTGATTGGAAGTGCTTCTGTTCATTAGGCATTTGTCGTGCGAATTTCTATGCTGTTCAAACAAAAAGTCATATGCAAACAAAGTTATGTTAAAAATGCAAAGCCTATGTCTGTCTTGAAGATTTTGAAAATGCATTCTTTTTCATAAAACAAGTGTTTGTTTGTAAAACGTGATGTCAACTCCGTATTTTACCGCGAGCCTTAAGGAGTCAGGATACCTTTCGTAACAGTATGCTTTCGAACTAACCCATGCTTCAGCTAGGACTTTTAAGGGTTATAACGTGGCCTGGTTCATGGTTTAAGAAACAAAGGATAAAGGCTCAAATTTTATTTGTACCCACCCGCTCTTCGTGATGTTCTCCAAACCTAAGCTCAGTTGACCATGCGTTAGACCATGTTTTGAGTCTTTGCTTTGATATACTTGTGATGGTTCGGACTTTGACAGTTTATTTTGAATAGGCAGTCATTTCCTCTTTTTTCGTTGAGGGTTTGTAGGGCCTCTTTCTTTTTGATTTTGTTTATCCCTATTTTTTTTTGCCTGAACTGTTTCTTTTGTGATTACAGTCAGCGGGATGCCCCAGTTTTGTAAGTCTCCTTCATAGGTTTTGACTTAATGGGCTTTTATTTTGAGAAGTAATGACTGCCTCTCTTTATTGATTATTCAGAACCATCACTGTCTTTCCTCGTTTTGTAAGGACTTCTTTTGATGCTGTTCATTATGCCCTTGGATCAACTGAGAGACTACCCTGCCCCAGGTTATGATTAAGGGTTTTAAATTTCGAAAAGAAAAACTCCTACTTCTTTGGCTCAGAGGGGTTGACGAGGGATTATCTTCCTTATTACTCCAGTGTTTAGGAATTGAAACAATGCCTGTACCTCATCAGCGGAGTCTGTTCAAAAGCATACTGTAGATTGTGGTATCGTTTTCGTCATCCTCCCTCAAGAGGCTTAGAATTTTAGATCAAGAGTTGATATCAGAAAAAATATGAAAATAATTTGCGTATAGTGAATACGAATATATTGTTTCAAAACAGACATATGCGATGCATTAATGAAATAACAATGTTTAACAATGAGTAAATGTTTGAACAAACGGAAAATTACAACTTTTTTTCCTTTTTTTTTTTCAGGGCCTGTTACTTCAAATGGTGCCTCCTGTAGGGATGGTAAAAGCACTCAGCCTGGCCGTCTTGGGTGAATTCCACAGCTCCTTCCTCAATCAGATCCTGGATTTTATTCTTCAAAGTCCAACAATCCTCTGTAGCATGCCCCGGGATGTCAGAATGATAAGCGCAGTGAGCATTGGGGTCATACCTTGAGGGTGTCCTGTTGGGATTCTTAGGAGGATCCTTTCGAGTTACCAAGTTCAACCTCAGCAGTTGTTGTAAGGCTTGAGGCAGCGACACATTGAGCTTGGTGAATTGCCTTTTGGGCTTGCCTGGCTGAAGCTGGTGAGGTTGATACTGAACTGGTGATACTGTAGCCATATGAGGAGCTTTCTCCTTGCCTCTTTGTCTCAAAGATGGTCGAACGATGGCCGGCTTTTTACCCTTAGACGTTTGCCCCAGTTGGTTACCCTGAACCAGTTGGTTGACGAGAAACCGGAGCTCATCTTGTCTTTGAGCTAGACCTTGAATGGCATTCCTCTGCCCCAGCATTTGGGCTTTCATTGCATCCATCTCAGCTTGTAGGTGTTCCAGCTTTTCATCCTCAGCACTGCCCCTGACGAAGGTCTCCGTGAGAAGTATCCTTAGCTCCTCTTGTCCCTTGGATAGATTCAGGAGGATTTCCCCGAACCGAGTTTCTTGAGCAAGACAGTCCTGGTTATCTGGTTGGAAGGCCATTGTTGAAATAAACAGCGAGAAAGGTAAGTGACCTGCAAAAGGGATACCTGTAATGCAATGATGTGTATGATATGCATGCAATGTTTTCAAAGACCTCGCGGGGTAAACAAGAAAATTTGTTAGCATTTGGATCCGGTAGCTTGATGGAAAGAACTTCATATTTGTTGTGAGTCTTTCTTCCAAGGGTCAAAGGCTCACCATATCCAGTGGGTCATAGCCCCTGACTTTAGTCATCATGTCTGGTTTTGATTTCCAAACAACCTTGGTTAGGGGAACCTTCTTCAAGAGTCAGAGCTCACCATATCCAGTGGGTCATAGCCTCTGACAACTTTGTCTAGAGGAAAATAAATCCTCTTTGCCCCTTGCTGGGATAGTTGATTCACCATGACCTGCATCACAAGCCCTTGAGATCCTTGAAATGGGTTAGGATGTATGCAATGGTATGATGTTATGATATGCATGGGGTAATATAGGTAACCCTGTTATGAGTCCCAATTAAGGACTGCAAACCAAAACCTGCAAGAAACTTAAGTGAAACCTGTCATGAGTCCCAGTTAAGGACTAAAAACAAAACCTGCAAGAAACTCGGTAAACCCTATTATGAGTCCTAATTAAGGACTAAAACAAGACCTGCGAGGAATTCAATAAACCCTGTTATAAGTCCTAATTAAGGACTATAAACAAAACCTGCAGGAAACTCAAGTGTCAGACAACAAGCATGCAAATAGTCAAGTACGAAGGCACACAAGTCACACAAAAGAGCCCTTAGAGTTTAGGCCAACATGAGGTCTAGGTATTACCCTCTTTCAGTTTGTTGGTTCATACCTGTCCTATCAAAGTAACCGGGTTCTTAGAGGATCCCAATATCATTGACTACCCTCAATCGGTCATAACTCCAGCTTCGCAATCTTTTCTTGCGGCCAGAACCATCACGAGAGTTTAGCCTCAATGGGCGTAGCATACTGCTACAATTCTAAAGGCCAAGTTGTGTCAATTAAGGTTCTAAGGTTGTTGGTGCTTAATGACTCCTTAGAAGACCCATATTCTCCTCGTTGCGACACAAGGGATATCGGTACAGACCAAGGTGCCACACCAATGTAGCCACTGTTTCACCTGTGTCGGTCTACGCCGGACAGGTCCCTCACAGCTTATGCTACCTAAACAGGGTATCCCCAGATCCGGGTTAGGATCTATGTAACTCCGATGCAACCCACAATAGTAAAGCAAGCAAATCAATACAAGTGAAAACACAGTGATCTTAATCCTAAGGTACACCTCACTTTAAAATTTTTCCCCGACAGAGTCGCCAGTTCTGTGATCGGTGGATCTGGAACTGACTGTTTAACGCTGGTTCGCGAAATGTCGCGGAAGCAAGAGTCGCCACCGTCTTTTATTTTCTCCAAATGGAAAGGACAAAAGCACAGAAAAATTCCTTAAAGAGATTGCTCTCGGTTCGGGAGGTAGATTATAGAAAGGGAAGGTGTTAGCACCCTTTCTATCCATGGTTATCCATGGGCTCTTAGATACTTGCTCATTTGTGTTTTCAAAAATGGTTTGTTTGCTTTTCAACTGTGGGTTTTAAAAAGTTTCTTTGAAAATTCCAGTTCGACTCTTGTATCTGTCCTCAAGAGTGTTTGAAAAATTGCTTTCGAAAGCTTTTTGAAAAGGTGTCGGTGTGAAAAGTATTTTTGAATTTGTTTTGAAATTTAGAGCAAGTATCTACGAGAACCTACCTACCCTAAGGAATTCGTCTGTGTAGATGTCCTTTAAAGTAGTGCCATCCCACCATTGAGAGGTAGGTAGCACCACCGTTGGAGGTGTTCGGGTCAATTCGAGGTTCGGGACATGGTGATCACCAGAGCAATGGGAAGACACCTTAGAAGCTACCCTCATGCCAGGTTCCCGGATCATGAGGACTTACTAAGACATCCTCTACTCGACGATCACCTTTCGAGGCAAGGCAACAGTGAGGCGTACCCTAGGGGTGGTGTGTGTGATTCGTGTGTCGTTTTCATTTGCATTTATCTTGTCATGTCATTGGTGTTCTACGCTTGTTTTTATTTTGTCCATACAGTCTTTCATGCTTTTGTTTTAACAGTTAAAAGTTGCGAGGAAAAGTAAATCTAAAGCTATTACAAATGGCGCGGGTCCACATCGCCAAAATTAACCAGGACCCGATTTGACAAAGTAAATAAAGAATTGAAAAGTGCGAGAAGTAATTTACATGGCTTCGGGAGAGGTACATAATTATTTAAGCAAAATAAGATAAATATGCGAAATTAAATCGAAACGAGGGCGTTGGACCCTTTTGCAAAACTAAATTAACGATGAATTAATTAATTAAAAAGAAAGCAAGAATTTTGGTGTTTTATGTTTTTTAAGATTTAATGTGAAAAGGGGGAATTAATTAAAATCAAAATAAGATGCAAACCCTAATTCTATTTATTTTTTAATTTATTAAGAAATATTGAAAACTTTAACCTAAATTAAACCTAATTTTTACATGCAAATTTGATTATAAAAATAAATAAAATAAATATTTAATTATTTGAAAGAAAAATAAAAGGGGTGAAAAATTATTAATTAAACCTATTCTATATTTTTTTTAGATTTTTTTGTTATTAAAAGAATTAAAATTAACCTAATTTGAAACTAAATTTAATTACATGCTAATTTATTCATGAAAATATTAAAACAAAAATATTTATTATTTAATTCTTTTTTCTGATTTTTTAGGATGTTTTTGTATTTATGAAAATGATAAAACTAATCAATTAAACAATAAAAAAAAGCAAAAATAATAATACAAAAAGGTAAAGAAAATAAATAAAATAAAAAAACAAGTGCAAACCTGGGGGTTCAGACCCCAATATGGAGGTTAAATCCAAGCAATTCTGGCCCATTTGAGCATGGCCTGGTGGACTTTTCTACTAGCGTGTAACACGTTGACTGCAGCCTACTATGCTCCCTAATTCCTGGCCCTTGGATGGATGAGGTTGGACGCGTGGACGTTGATTTTTGAGGATGCATGAGAGTCCTCAGCATGGGCGCTACACATGAACATTAATTGAGGAAAAATAAATGGAAAGGAAGAAGACCTGGGATCGAACCCAGGTCATTAATATTACCAATCAACACGTGCACCACTGGACCAATTGATACGTTCTGTATATTAAATAAGCCAAGAATAATATAATAAGAAAACGATGATTAGTGGAACTCAGCGCGCGAACTTTCAAACCGTCCAATCATTGATGGCCACGATACCATCTTCTTCGCGTGTTTTCTTTTTTCCTGAAATACACAAAACATGGGCAACGGTTTTCACGCGTTGCCTAAGACGTCCTACAAGAAAATAGTGATTAGGCGTGGAACGCCCATAAATTGGGCGCGAGGGTGGGTTTAGATTCGTCCAGATGCGTTGATTCTAATGGTGGTGGTCTTGAGGGCTAATTTTTCTTGGTTTCAAAATCCCCAATTGGAGGTCCTGTAAACCCTAAAACTCAAACATGGTGAAATCGTGTATACAGCATAAAAACATAATTGAATGCATTGGTTAGCTTCAAAACTTCATAATGAACATGAATCAATGAATAAAATGTTATGAAAATGCCTAGATTTGAGAACACGATTATGAGTTTTTCATGAAATTTTTTGAGTCCTGTATACCGATTCCTTGAGCTTTTTTGAAGGTTTTTGATTGAGAATCGTTCAATGGACCTTGAGGAAGCTATTGAAACAAGAATTAGGTCTTGAATCGTCCTGGAAGGATGTTTTCAGAATTGACTTTTTTGAGAGAAATTTCAAGTTTTGTTATGGTCTTCTTGAGCAGCTGTGTGTGTCTTCTCATTAGGGTTGTCATCAGGCTTTTGTATTGAGTCAATTAGGTTAACAAAAATTGATCAAAATCTCTTTCATTCATGATTTGAAGATTTGATTTTTTCACCATGATTTCCATATCTTTTTCCATGCAATTTTGTATCAATTAGGATCCAATCAAACCAAATCTTCCTATATTTGAATGTGCACGAATTATTGAGACTAAAACATGTACAAAAAGATTTGTTAGGTTAAGTTAAGTATTTTTCACATATTTAATTGATTTAAGTGAATTAATATAAATAAAAATTCAACTAAATAAATAAAAAATGAGAAAATACTTCCCTTTGGGCCAAGTGGTCGTGCACATGCTTGGAATGATGAATTGTGGAAGAAAAATGGGCCCATTAGCAATTTTAGGTCATTTGAATCAATGTTGACTTTTCAAAATATCCAAAAATTTCCCAACTTCCACAAGGCATAACTTGCTCAATTTTTAAGATTTTCTCATGTTCTTGGACATTTTGGAAAGGTCTTTGAGTCCTCTAACCAATGCCTTTGGTCCCACGGCATTTGGATTTACCAATCTCAAGTTATGGCCTTTGACTTAAAGTCCCTTTTTGTTGACTTTTGAAAATGACCTATAATGTTAAAATTGATAACTTTTTGTGAGTGCATTTCTTGGACTTGAAGTATGAAGATGAGTTGTAGGAAATGTCTTTCTCTTCAAAATGAGCTTTGGATGGAATTTTTCTGATAATCCATGTGAAAGTTATGCCCTGGTCAATTTCAGTTGACTTTTTCAACTGTCCAAATAAGGAAACTTTTGCATCTTGATGATTTCTGAGCCAAATTTTGAGAATCATGATCAAGCATTGATCAAATGATGTTTGTGGCTTCAAAATGAGATGTTGACCAAAAATTTGCACTTTTGACTGTCAAATGACCATTTTGCCCCTACAGTTGACTGTAGTGCAATTTAGGGTTTTGACTGTGCAATTTTGTGCTGAAAGTCTTGAAACTTGATATGAGGATACTTGACCATATTTGTAGGCATATGAGACTTGATTGGACCTTTGGAAACTTCATTTTCTTGATCAGAACACAAACCCTAATCTTGACTGTATAGGAGGCTCTTGCACTGTGCAACCCTTGGGGAGATTTTGAAGCTTGTCTTGGCAATTTCTTGGAGAATATGGGAGGGCAAATTTTGGGGTACAACAAGGTCATATTGAGCCGAGTGTACTGCCTTTGTGGTCTCTCCACCGTTTGTTGATTGTTGTGTTGTGGAGCAACTGTGGGTCTTGATATCACTACCGCATTTACTGCTTGACGGTGTTCAGGTCTGCTTTGACTCCTCGAGCCATAGACTGCACTAGCTTCTTTCTTACTGGTGAAAGGCTTCTTTACTGCACTTGATGAAGTATCCTTTTGTATCTTACCACTTCAGATACCAACTTCTACTCTCTCTCTAGTGAAAATCAACTCAATAAACCCAGATGACGAATTGCCGATCAGATGATTGAAAAATGGACCAGATAGCATCCCTAGAAACATGTCAACCAACTCCATATTAGACAAAGGGGGTTGGACTCTTCCAGCCAAATCTCTCCACTTTTGAGCATAGTCCTTAAAACCTTTACTTGCACCCATAGACATACTATGAAGCTGAGTACGAGTGGGAGCAAGGTCGGCGTTATACTGATATTACCTGTAAAAAGCAGCAGCAAGATCTTCCCAGTTTCGGACATTAGCTCCTTCCAATTGATAAAACCATTCAAGTTGAGTCCCTGACAGACTATCTTGAAAGAAATGTACCCACAAATTTCTATCAGCAGTGTGGGGTTGGATTTTCCTGACGTACGAGCGAAGATGGGGTTTTGGACAGGATACTCCGTCGTACTTGGCAAAAACCAGAGCTTTGAACTTATGAGGGATCACCACTCCCGATACCAATCCCAGCTCTCCAAAATCCAGCTCAGGGATCTTCTGAATCTCCATAGCACTCAGACAGTCTTCTAGTTGCTTGTACCTATCCTCAGCAGGAGGATATTGTTCATCATCATAATCAGTATCATCATCAGAGATGGCAGGGCTGGGGCCCTTTTCTTCTTCCTGATTCTCCCCTTCCTTGGATGAAGAGGTCAGATCAGCTTGCTGTTTCAACCTGTCCCCAAACCTTTTACCCATTTTCAGAAGAACAACCTTTTTCTTCTTCTTCTTCTCTTTCAGAATGAGAGTCTTCAGATCCTCTTGCCCTTCAGCCAAGCTCAAGAACATCTCTTAGAATTGGGCGTTTTGTGCCTGAAGATCTTTGATAGCTTGATCAGAAGACATTTCGTGCTGAAATAAACAGCAAAGAAGATAAGAAACCTGTAATGGTGTGCATGATAATGGGATGCATATGTAATGATTTCAAAGACTTTGGGAGATTTAAATTTGCAAACCAAAAATGAAACAAACTTTATTAGATTAACTCGTAAAAAGTTCAACAATGCCTTTGAGGCGTTTTACAAAGAAATAAACGGAAAACAAATCTAAACTAAAAAAAGCAAAATCAGAAATCCCATGGACGCTTCCCCTTGGTGCTGATGTAGTCATTGATCGTTCTTTCTTCCTCGAGCTGACTGGTGAGCTTCAAGATCTTCCTTTCTTGCTCATGGTACTTCTCCCGGTAAGTATCCCTTTCCTCTTTCAGCTGAATCCAGGATCTCTGTAATGCCCCAGGATCAGTGGGCATGTAAGGATAAAGAACTGTGTAAAGAATGCCATATTCATTGGTGGGCTCCACAATCACTGGTAGCACAGCTTCATAAGGCATCCCAAGCTTCTGGGCACGAGTTCGGACCCACTGGAGATAAGGTTGCATGGGGAGAGAAGTCTTTGGTCCAAGCTCTTGGGGGTCAGATCTGTTCACCATGCCCCAAGCTCGTATAAACCTCCGGCGATGCTCGTCGACGTCTTCCTTGTAGTCAAATGCAATATCCATAAGAAGTAGCTCACGAGGACCATCTCTCCGAGCACGACCAAATTGTCACAAAGCTAGACAAGGACTCTAGGTTATACCCCCTCTGATTCCAAGCAACGGGACATTAGGGTACCCCCCACAACAATCAATGACAGCAGTGCTTTCCATAACCCGGGAGCTCCAAAGAATGTCTGTATGGGCAAGTGACATAATCCTGTAAGACCATCCCAAACATTCTTCATTCTTCAACACAGACTTGGGGGAGGTGCGAAATAAACCACCTCGACAGCAGCGGCATGCAACACATGAGAGTCCTTCTTCTTCGCACAGTACGAGTGTAAAGGGCATGCAAGATATCACCCAGTAAAGTAGGCACAGGATTGCGAGAAAGGAATATCTTAACCGCATTCACATCCACGAAGGAGTCTGGATTCGGGAAGAGAACCAAACCGTAGATAAGGAGAGCCAAGATATCTTCGAAAGCCTGAAAATCCAAATTATCCCAGAACAGCTGATCCTGATCCATCAAAAATATGGCTAAGAAATCTTCGACCCCACTTCGTGTCTCCCAATTGGATACTACATCAGCCCGTTTTAGATGTAGAGCTGAGGCAATGTCTACTGGTCTAGGAGTCTCTTCCATAAATGTGAAAGGCACCTACTCTAGGATGGATATACCCAATAAGTGAGAACTCTTCCAAAGTGGGAACCAACTGGTAATCTGGAAAAGTGAAACAATGATGCACAGGATCGAAGAACTGGAAAAGCACACTCATCATCTGCTCATCATACTTTGAGGTAACCAGGCTAAGAAGTTGACCGCGTCTCTTAATGAACATTGAAGTCTCGGAAACTCTTGAGGCTAACTCTTTGAGTTGAGCAGGTATTTGCACAAAGTTAACTCGGATGGTGTTTCTGCGCATGGAAGCCATAATCTGCAAAACAGGACAAAGATAAATCCCCTTGTTCTTTGAAATGGTTAGTATAATGAAGTATGCATGCTATGTTATGATGCATGATGTCATGATAAAACAAACAACAGGTATAACAGATAACAGGCATGGCAAAGGTAAACAAGTCACACAATAGCCCTTAAGTTTAAGGCTTGCATGAGGTCTAGGTACTACCCTCTTAAAGTTCAGTTGGTTTCAACCCGTCCTAGAAAAAGTAACTGGGTTCTAGAGGTTTACAATATCACTGACCATCCTCCATCGGTCATGGTTTCAGCTTACGCAATCTTTTCTTGCAGCCGGAACTATCTCGAGAGTATGGTCTCAATGAGTGTAGCATCGAGTATCAACCAGTTCTCAGCTTTACACCGAGGCCGGCTATCTCACTACTTCCTAATGGCCAAGTTGGTCGATTAAGGGTTCTAAGGTCAGTTGATGCTTAACGACACACATAGCAGCCCCGTATTCTCCTCGTTTCTCCACAAGGGATACCAGTACCAACCAATGTGCCACATCAACGTAGCTACTGCTTCAACCATATCGGTCTACGTTGTACAGTTCCCTCACAGTTTATTGCTACTTACCTAAAAGGTGCCCCCCAGATCCGGGTTAGGATCTATAGTAACTCCCAATACAAAACCCTTAAAAGTAAAGCAACCAAAACAAACAAGAGAAGCAAATATGATGACCTAATCCTAAGGTGTACCCCACTTATTAATCCCCAGCAGAGTCGCCAGTTCTGTGATACGGTGCCAGAACTGGACTATTTTAGAAAATTCTTGTTTGCGTTTTGCGTTTGTGTTCGCAAAATGTCGCGGTAAGCAAGAGTCGCCACCGACTTTTATTTTATCCAACTGGAAAGGAAAAAAGCGCAGAAAAATTCCTTTTTCGAGATTTTGAGTACGGGGGATAGATTATAGAAAGGGAAGGTGTTAACACCCTTTCTATCCATGATTTTCCATGGGCTCTTAGGTACTTTCTCATCTTTTAAAATTGCTTGTGTGTGTTTGTTTTGAAAAGTTTTGTTTTACTTCGTTTTAACCCTTGCTTCTGTCTTCAAGAGTGTTATGAAGTGTTTTTGAAAAAACTTTGTTTGAAAGAGTGTTTGGTGTGAAAAAGTTTGTTTGTTTGAGCAAGTACCTACTAGCATCTACCTACTCGAAAAATGATTGTTTCTATTCTTGTTTCCTTTAGACAATTCTATCCTACTATTGAGAAATAGGTAGCACCGTCGTTAGAGTTGTAAGGGTCAATTCGTAAGGGATGTACGATCACTAAAGCAATGTTAGGACGTCTTAGTAATAACCCTAATGTCTTAAGATCATATTCGACACAACATTTCTGAGGCAACCATTCCGAGGCAACATTTTCGAACGGGACGTTTGATCTTTGTTTAGACAGGAGGGCGACCACTAAAACACCCTATACTTAATGATCGTTTACCGAAGGCAACCGAAGTGAGAGTATACCCTAGGAGTGCGCATGTGCGAGTGATTTGATTTCAGTTATTATCTTTGCACATTTAGGGTTTGCTAGCCATTTTAAATTAACATGCAGTCTTGCCATACAATCTTATTATCATACATCTAACAGTTAATATTTGCAAGAATTAAAATGCGAGAAATAAAAACTATGCTATTACAAGGCTTCAGGGTAGGGATTACATAGCCAAAAAAACTCGTAAAACGATAAAGAAAAGAAAATCCTAATTAAACAATTACATACTGTAAGCAGTTACATTAATATTGCAAAAATAATAAAACGCGCGCGATGAATTAAATGAGAAGGAATTAGGGTTTTGACCCCAGCTACCTAATTGTTATTTAAAAGAAAAATAATTTTTTTGTGGTTTTTGATTATTTTAAGAAAATAAGGTTTAATTCAATAAATAAAAACCTAATTACTAATTAATTTAAATTAAGAAGAATAATTAAATTAACCTATTTTTGTATTTTGTTATTTTATGAAAGAAATAAAAAATTAAGTTAAAAGCAAACCCTAATTTTCTCTAATTGATTTTAATTATTTACAAAAAGTTATAATTATTCCTAAATTAAATTTAACTAATGTTAAATTAAATTTAGTAAAATAAAATAAAACCTAATTCTAAATTTGTGAAAATTGATTTTATGATTTTTTGTGAAAAAAGGAAATTATTTGTGTTAGAAAACAATTTAAACAAATTAAATTAAATAAGAAAAATTAGAAAAGAAATAGAATGGGCCTGGGTGGTTTTCAGAAAAGGGGGGTGTGGCTGGCAAATTCTGGGCCCAAATGTTGATGGCCCTGTTTGACTTTTCCAATCCCATGCTGCTTGCTTGACTGGGCGTAGGGTGGACCTTCAAGGGGTGGCCTTGGATCTGGAGTGTTGATGATTTTGATGATTAGATTCTTAGGACGTATGGTAGGTCCTTGGCCATGTGGTGCATTGAATCCTCCTGCAAATATTGAGAAAATAAAATGCACACGCCTGGGATCGAACCCAAGACGTGTGCATCAAAGACTAATGGCCTTACCACTGCGTTGGCTTGCTTAGTTGAACAAATAATGACAAATAAATATTATATAATAAAACAAATGGTTAACTCAAACCACGCGCGGAATTCAAAACTGGCCATTCACAGGATACCACGCTATCATCTTCCTCGTTGCCTCCATCGCTTTAGATAGAAGACCTTCACCTACAGACACCGGGCGTAGGTATAACCTTGTGCTTCTCCAAAACATCATACATGCATGATAAGTGACAAATAATGGCACCAATCAACTCATTGCAACCTCACGAGCATCATGGTACCATTATCCATGGCCAATTGTTCCTGTACAGAAAAACCCTAAAAACGAAGCAAGAACCCTAACTATGACAACTTGTTGTATAGTCAATGAAAACGCAATTAATTATGATCATTAGCTTGCAAACATCATAAGGATTCAGAATATATCAATGAATCATGCTAAATGTTCCAGAATTATGATATTCGAATTCAAGAAAGTATGGAAGTCGTGTGACACTTACAGTGCGTTTCTGGATGTTAGGAAGCTTTCTAGTGGTTGAATCTTGATCCTTGGATGCCCAGCAATTGATTGGGATGGTTATAATGCTTTGAATTGACCTGAAAAATGGAAATCAGTTTGCCACTTTTCTTGAATTTTTGCAACTTTTCTTTCTTCTTTACACGCCTCCAATCTCCCTCTTTTTGATCTGCAAATGTTCCTTATGTACCCTAAAATGAATTAGGGTTGCAAACTTATTTCAAATCTTCTCCAATTATGATCATTGATTCATGATTTGATCCTTTGTGCAAATATTTCCAAATCAAGCAAATCCAATCTTTTTGTGTCCATTTGAAGCTTGCACGATTTGATTCCATCTCCAGCTGTATAATAGACCTAAACATGCACAAAATCTCAAGCTTTGATTAGTTTTTGATATTTTCATGATTTTATTTTGATTTTATTTGATTTAATTGAAATAAAATCAAAATAAATGATAAAAATAAAATAATGACAAATGGAATGGCTCATGGGTCGTGGGTCATGTTACAAACTCAATGCAAGCATAAAAAGTTGGGCCCATTTGTCAAAAATTGCAATTTTGGCCACTTTTGACTTTTGGCAATTTTGCAAAAAGGTTCATCTTTACCAATGCATAACTCTCTCAATTTTGACCCTAGAGAGGTGTTCTTGGACTTTTTAGAAATATTAAGATGTCCTCTAAGCAACCCTTTTGGTCTCATCTCAATTGAGTCTTCCATGTTCATGTATGAAGGTTTGACCCAAAAGGTGTTTTTGTTGACTTTTCAAAATGACCTATAATGTCCAAATTCATATCTTCTTGTGAGTGCATATTTTGAACTTTGGAGATGAAAATTGATTGTAGAGAATTACATCCTTTTCAAAATTAGCTTTGGATGGGTCATTTTTGATAAAGTATGAGAAAGTTATGCTTGGTCAAAGTTGAGTTGACTTTTCCTACAAAACCCTAATTTAGCAACTTTTGGGTTTTGATGAATTGTGAGCAATCCTTGAGGAATCATGATCAAACCTTGATCAAATGATGAATAATAATTCAAAATGATAATGTTGACCAAAAATCTTGAAGTTTGACTGTATGTGGGACACAGTTGACTTTTGCCCTAGCATAGTCAATTTTCAGGCCTTTGAGCAATTGACTGAGCAAACTTCCTCTGCAAGGCTTGAAACTTGACATGGATGATATTGAGAACATATTAGGACAATGGTGAGCATTTGGTATCCTTTGTACTCAAACATCTTGATGCAAAGTGAAACCCTAATTTGGGGTAGACTGCCTTAGGAGAGAATTTGTCTGGTCAACCCTTGGACTTCCTTGAGCAATTTGAGGATCTTACTTGACATGTATTGAGAAATATGGGAGGGAAAATTTTGGGGTACAACAACCCCCATAAGCAACGTCTCATCTACAAACTGGATATGAGATATGAATTTTGTAACCTCTGTACCTATAGTGTAGCCTATAAAAAGATTGGAATTTACCATCACATACATTAAAACATGCAACCGTTCCGCCACCAGAAGGAAAAGAAAAGGAGAGAATGGGTCACCTTGATGCAACCCC
This sequence comes from Vicia faba, assembly GCA_948472305.1. NCBI lineage: Eukaryota > Viridiplantae > Streptophyta > Magnoliopsida > Fabales > Fabaceae > Vicia > Vicia faba. Next base: position 21,657,767 of record OX451735.1, read on the forward strand.
CTCCCAAACCGAAACTCCTATGTAGAACTACCATTAATGAACATGCATGTTGACACCGAACCAATGCACTCTTTCATCCACTTCCTCTATAGAGTCAGAAAAGACATTCTCCCCATAACCACATCCAAATATATCCAATCCACATAATTATATGCCTTTTCAAAATCCACCTTGAACAACATTAACTCTTTTTTAATCTTAGAGCCTCGTCCACCACCTCATTAGATATTAAAATACCATATACAATGTGCATATCCTTGACAAAAGCTGACTGAAACTCTGAGATAACACTTCCCATCACCAACCTCAATCTATTAGCCTACAACTTAGCTAGAAGTTTATATAATCAACCAACAAGAGAAATATGACGAAACTCATTCAACCTTTTTAGACTCTCTACCTTAGGAATGAGAGCAATGAAAGTACTATTAATTCCCTTCGGTAAGCGACCATTCTTGTGGAAATCTATAATAAATCTCATAATATCCTACTTTATATCTACCCAAAAATATTTGATAAAACCCATATGGATACCATCCGTCCCCGAGCTCTTAAAGCCGTCATAACTCCAAATAGCTGCCATCACTCCCTCCTTAGTAAACAACCTAATTAAAATACCTCCTTCTTCAAAAGATAGAGTACAGAAAACTAGGTTATCCGCACCTGACTTATTCACCCGAATCGACTTAAATGAGATGCAAAATGTGAAAAAAACCGCTTCACGAACCTCTTCTACTCCTTCAACAAATGTGTCATTAACTAGTATAGAAGAGATATAATTACCATGCCAACAAATAGACATAATATCATGGAAATATTTAGAGTTAGCATCCCCTTCACGGATCCAAGTAAGCCAAGAATGCTACCACGAAATACTAGAAAGTATTCTAGACATGGAATGTGAATCAGACGAAAGCCCCCACAATTCGACCTGCTCGTCCTCAGATAACAGAGAATCCTCCCCTTTCCTATCAAGATCAGAGATTAAAGCCTTAATAGAATCCATCCTACCTGGAAACTTATGCACATGAGTAAGATGTCAGTCTTGAAGAGCCTTTTTCATAGCCTTTAGTTTTTCCTTCACCACAAAACATTCATACCCCTACACCTATAAAGACTTCCATTTATCTGATACAAATTAATATATTCAGGTATCTCAGACCAACATTTCAACATACACAAAGGCTTGGGCCCCCAATTAACTTCATCCACTGTTAGCATAACCAGACAATGATTTGATAGACCATGCAAATGGGCATCCTGCAAAGAAGTAGGCCACTTCATAACTCGATCCCCCAAGAGCAACAATCTATCAAGTCGGCTCATAGTTTTTCCGTCGCCCTTAAACCATGTGAACTTACACCCAATAGAAGTAAATCCACTAGCAATTTATCCTCAATGAAACAATTAAAAGGATCATAATCCAAGGGTCTCATAATCAAGCTTGCCACTTTCCTCTCCTTCTCCCAATGAAGCGCATTAAAATCACCACAAACACAAACGTTTTTCCCCACCAACAACTGCAACCTCTTTGTCAAGTGAATCCATAACTGTTGTTTAGATCCATTCTCGTACGGCGCATACACATTAAAAATGAGAAATTCCTCATTATTTGAAAGGAACCACCCATGAATCAACAACACGTGATCAAAACTACATGACAACCACACCTCCACCTCTAAACAATCCAAAATAGTCAGCAGGCCCATAGAAGCCCCAACGAATGGTATAAAGGGGTAAAAATGAGATGAGGATCCCCACAAAGACGAAGAAAAGAAATCCTCTACTTGTACATCGAGAAACAACACCCTACTTCACCTCCCCACCCTCCTTGACACCCACCTCATTCGTCACAACCTTAGAGCTGACCCTTCCATTAAACAACCTATAATTAACACCATTAAAAGAAACAATGGTTTTTCCAATACCTATAATGTCTTTAACAACCACATTATCGTTACCATTCAAAGACACCCAATTAATCCAATCATTAGTCACAGACAGAGAAGAAGAAATAGATATTTAACTCTTCATATTATGAACGCTCGATAAACCATTAATATTAGATCATTCACGGCACTTCCGAGCACCTTTATGTAGAACTTTAAGAACATGCTTCCTATCTTTGACAGGAAGTAAAGCTACCTTCTTCAAACTAAAAAGAGAATGTCTCAACAAACTACCAATTTTCTTTTTTTGCCTTAGTAATATTATTTGCGACAACAACAACACCGCTCTTATGCCTAATTCCACATTCCTTCCCCGAGTTAATAAACTTATTTCTAGACGAGAAAATAATATCTACATCCCCATCATTATGAGTATGAAGCCACTCGTAACTCCACGGTCCAGACCACCCCGAACGAGATGCCCCAGGTGGACACGACATAAACCGTTTTAGTAACGAACCACCAGCCAATTCCTTATTTTTTGGCTCTATAACTATACCCTCTAACTCCTTAGCACAATTATGATGAGGCAACATGTTATTATTCTTTTTTTTAATACATTTTTACATGAAAGTTGATGAAAATTTTACTTTTTAATGACATATAGTTATATTTTTTAAATTCTATATTTATCACTTTTAGTGACACTTTTTTTAAAAATTGAAATATAATTAACTTTATGTAAAAATATTTAAAAAATCAAAATTATTTGAATTTAAACCTATAGATTAGTTCTATAGATCACCTAAAATAGTTAAACTGTTATAAAATAAGGAGAAATAAGATAAAAGAAAAGAGGGAAAGGAGAATAATTATGTATTAATTCATTGGTGTGTCTTTTTACAATGAGATTGATCTTATTTATAGGAGAACATATAGACAATGTAATAAATACAAATGATTATAAATAAAGAATAAAATAATTGAGATACAATCATCCAATTATTCATAACACTCCCCCTTGAATGTTTGTTTTGGACATGCCTCGTTAAACCTTACTAGAAAAAACTCAGTGGAAAAAAATCTAGTGAAGGAAAAAGAGTATAATATCCTTTTAAAATAAATTCATTTATCTCCCTCACCTAAACGATCACTTCTTCAACGATGACGACCAATCTTTTTCACTAGTTGATTAAAATTTCTACTTGGGAGTGACTTTGTGAAAAGGCCTGCAAGATTATCACATCAATATATTTGTTGAATGTTTATATCATCATTCTTCTGAGTATCATGAGTAAAAAAGAACTTTGGAGAGATGTGTTTTATTCGGTCTCCTTTAATGTAATCATATTTCAATTGAGTGATGCATGGAGTATTATCTTCATATATGATTTTTGTAATTGTTTTCCAGAAAACAAATAACAAGTATTTTTTATGTGTTAGATTAACGATCTCAACCAAACTCATTCGCGACTTGCCTCGTGTGGTGCTAAAAGTTTTGTATGATTAGATGAAGTTGTTTCCATTGTTTGTTTCACTGATCTTCATGAAATAGATGTACCACCATATATAAACAAATAACTTGTTTTTGATCTACCATTGTGAGGATCTGACAAGTAACATGCATATGCATAACCTGTTAGTTCTAATTTGGATACTTTGATATAAAATAAACTAAAGTCTATTGTACCTCTAAAGTAACTAAGTATATGTTTGACTTTGTTCTGATGTCTTCATGTAGGTGAAGAAATGTATCTTGCTAATAGATTAATAGAAATTGATATACCATGGTATGTATAATTAGTAAGATAAATCAGTGCGTGAATGAAACTGAGATATGGTACTTCAGGACCAATTAGTTTTTCATCTTTTTCTTGAGGTCTAATCTTCTACACGTCCAACGATCTAACATCTTTGGGGTGTACGACATACAAGATTTGTCCATATACAAACATTTTAGCACTTATGCTACATAACATATGATATTTGTCCATTTGGAAACATTTTAACACTTTTCTATATAACCTTCTTGGTGTATAAAATTTTCCAGTCTAAATGTTCACCTTGTAAGGACTTTTTATTTCCCAAGTCCTTCATCTCAAACCATTTATTTAAATAATTTATAGCTTTTGGAATCTCTTCATAAGTTCCACTAATTTTATGTCATCTACATAGACAACTATTATAGAAAATTATTTTCTAGATCCTTTCATAAAACTACAAGGACTTATTAAGTGATACCATACAAATAAGATGTTACAACACTCATCGTGTTCAAATCAAGCCCTTTATGTGCTATAGAGATACTTGTTCAATTTTATGTCCTTATTAAGTGAACCATACAAATAATATGTTACAATGTTCATCATGTTCAAATCAAGCCCTTCATGTGCTATAAGGCTAATTAATTATCAAAAATTAATTGAATCCGCTACAAGTGGATATGTTTCATCAAACTCGGTCTTAGGTCTTTACGAAAATTATTGAGAAAAATGATACAGATCCAAAAATGATACGCTTTTAAAGTGAGTTTAATTATTCTTCAATTGAATCTGTTTATTTTGGTTAATTCTTACTTTGTCTACAATCTTAAATAAACTATTATTCATGATCTGTTCATTTTGGTCAATTTCTCACTTTGTCTATAATCTTTGATAGACTTTGGTTCATGATTTGTTCATTTTGACCAATTCTCACTTTGTCTACAATCTTTGACAGACTTTGTTTCATGAATTGTTCATTTTGACCTATTATCACCTTGCCTGCAGTCTTTGGTAGAATTTGTTTCATGATCATCGTTACCGTTTATCATCTTTAGCACTATATTGTATACAAATACATTGTCAATATCGACTTTATTTGATTATATTAATTTTGGCTCCATCCCATTTCATTCATGACATAATTTATCGAGACCTCTTTATTTCATATTTCAAGTACTTGATTAGTTGTTTTGGAACTGAAAAATAAATTATGTCAAAGTGCTCTTAGATTTTTCATATCCTCACTTAGGTCATCTTTAACTTTAGTTTATTTTTTAGATAGAAGACTTTTAACATTGGAACCAACTTTCCTGTCACGCTTCAGACGCGACTACAACTCATTTGCAATATTAGATTGTCTAATAGAAAAATACACTTTGAGTGGAGTATTAGCAGCTGATAATAAACTTTGCAAATGAGTTGTGTTTTGAACTTCAAGGATCAAAATAATATAATAATATTTTATTTCAAATTGTCCATTTGAACTTCTAGTTCACACTTTTACATGCTTATTCTCTTCCCCTAATATTGAGAAAATTAATGGGTTAAATATACGATGCCCCCTACCAATAGGGCGAGTTCCCCCCCCCCCCCCCCCCCCCCCCCCCCCCCCCTTGAAGTATTTTTTTATGATCTGCCTCTTATAAAATGAAGGTTCCATTAGCAGAACCCCCTATTCCATGTTTGGCTGACTGAGCGTGGGGAATCTTTCTATCTGGCATCCTGGACTTGCTGACTGAATTATTATTGATTATACGTACAAATTAATTAAGAAAAAACAAACTAAAACACTACAACAAACCAGGAATCTTGAGGATGCAAGATACACCTCTTGCCAACTGAGCTACAATGTTTTTTTGATAAGATTACACAACAAATAATAAATAAAGTAAATCCCAATAGTCATCTTTATCATCACATGTTACCATCTTCATTCTCACTTCCAACAGTAATCTTAAAATCATTTGGATCAAGAAAATGTAAGAAATTATACACAACCACAGAAGTTTTGGTTCTGTTTCATGCTGCACAATTTTATTCATGAAAGTTAGTTTTGGTTTTGTTCACGATTTCAAGTAGAAATTATGCAGGGCTGACCATGGTTCATCTTTTGGATAACATGTTGCTTCCAATGGGTATCTTTTGATTTTCTTGATAAGAAGATGGAAGGAACAATAAGACTTTATATTAATTGATTTCAAGGTAATTAATAGCAACAATAAGACATATGGCACAATGGTTGGGCATTTGGTGTATGAGCCAAGGATCCTTGGTGATGCGATATGTGAGATGATTTTTACAGAATTTATATAAAATATATTTTCTCAATATTATTTCAAAACTCATCTTAACATACAATTTGTAAGTTAAGGGGAGAATTAATATATACTAACTTGTTGGCTTAATACGCATAAATTTCCCGATATTCATATTTTGTGTGTTTCAAATATCTAATTTATAATTTATTATCTCACAAGTATCAACCATACAATTAACTTTAGACGTCTAAAGAATGGATCTTCAAGTCCATTTTTTATGAACATATGCTACTTGATGTTCAATATTAATTTTAATAATATATGTGATAGTTATCAATAAATTTATGAAAAAACCAGAAATTGAGATCTTAGTATGAGAAAACAACTTCAAAAACTTCTCTTTGTGAATAAACAATAAATATTTGCATGATATTTTAGTCGATGCAACAAATAATGTCATAAAAAACTCAATTTCTCATATTTTTTATTTTCCATTAGAAACACACACAAAAATTTTAGATTCATAAAAATCCTGGTTCTTCAATAATAGTTTTCACATCATAATACATATTCATGATCTTTTAGTCGATGCAATAGTTAATATCATAAAATGTTTAAATCGTTTATATGATTGGTGTATTTATTCACAAATATCACCTTACATATGTTATATAAAAACTCAACTTATAAAATTTTAATTTCTTTTAGGAACATACAAAATTTATTGGATTGAAGAAATTCAAAGTTCTTCAATACTAATTCCACGTCATAATACATTCGAGATGACCCAACTAATTTTACCAACAATACACGTAAGTGTGATTTGTAAACTTATGGTTTACAATAATACATATGATTCTATTCTTCTAATTTGTATCAATCCATAATAAATAATAAAAACATTTATATAAAATATATTCATATAGATTTATGGCATATAATTTAATTACAAGTTCGACATGTAAATCAAAAGTTTCTAAATTTTGCTAATAATCTTTGTTCTGGACTGGGCCTGCCCTTGGCCCAACTCCCAGTAAGGCCCAATGCAGGTGTGTCAACCTGCACCACTGACCACTTATATCCTTGAATGCGGCGAGCAACTACCATATTTTCCCCACGAGGAGACAACCTTACCACACGGGGACAACACCCCGAGTAGACTAAGGGCGGTCACCTCCGACCATGCAGGCTTCGAGGACACCCGATGGGATCATCGACCAAGGCTGGCCCCCCCACTCGACCTCGCATATAACAGGGATCACCCACAATGGGAAGATGCCCCTTCCGAGCATCCTCCTCGTAGGGCTAACTACCAACGTCTCTGAATATCACGGAGCCTTCGTGGCCCCGAAAAGATCGTATTCATATCCTCCTTAACTTACAGAGGACGTCATCCAGGTAGGGGATCACGTGCGGGTCCCCACTACTCACGTAGGACCTGGAAGTCTCTATGTTGGGCTTGCTTGACCAGCCCAATGAAGAGATCTTGGGCCAGCACTGGGGGCTATAAATACCCTCTCTTCCGAGAGGGTCGGGTATTCAACATTTTTGTACTCTCACACTTGCTTGTTCATTCTGCAACTTATTTTGGCATCAGAGTGTCTTGATGGTACCCCCCTCCCCACCTCAACTCTCAACTTCTGCTCGAGCTAGTTGTGACAGTCTATTCTGATCAAGTACGATCAATAGCGCTGTCTGTGGGAAACTTGCTTCCCCGTCTTATGTTTACTCAAGACTAAAGCTAAATCACTCTCCCGAATGTCATGGCTGATCAAACAGCAGAAAATAACACGAAGGTTTACATCACCAATTTCAACAACAACATCACCAATAACAATGTCGGTGTTGACAATGCTGGTACTGCTGGCCACAACACGGCCCCCACCATTAATATGCTTGGTATTTCAGAGTATAGGGACGGAGAAACTGCCTTTTCGTCATCAATATCTCGACGACTTGAAGACGATCGGCCACCTCCTCATAACTACCAACCCGACCAGTTCTTGGAGGTCCCCATTCCCACCGAAGCGGATGCCACGACCAGGGCACTGTTCGCGACCATAAACCAAACAAATTATCTGATCTTCTCCAAAGGAGAGAGATTGAGGGCGCTCAAAGATGCTCAGAGAGCTCCCAGAAGACATAGGAGGCCCCATTCTCCTCCTCCTCCTCGTCAAGTAGAGGAACATCCCCAATCTCCCCTGCAGAGACGCAAGCAGGACGCCTCTCGAAGTCCCTCTCCCCGACCAGCCGAGCGATGCCCCGCGTTGGAGAGGGACCAGCCCGTAGACACGGGGAGGCGCGTCCACATTCCCCCGCATCAAGAGCAAAGACCCCTTGAAGATAGAAACAATGGAGATAATGAGTGACGGTACCTCCCGAGGAATGCTCTGCGCGACTAGGGCCACCACCACTACAATATATCTCCTTCTCACTCGCTAGATAGGAGTGACGAAGATGACCCCCTGTTAACTCCTAAATTCGACATCCGCAATATATTGGTCTTATTGGCTAAAAATATATTGAAGAAATCTAAATTTGCCAACATTTCGACCAGAAGTTTTGTATCCTTCGATCGAGAGGATCCTGCGGTCTTCGACTGAAAGATATTTGTATCAGCAAGCAAGTGAATTTTGAATTTGAAGAAAGAGGGAAAGACAGTTCACTTGGCAGTTGAGGAAAGTAACATGGCATGAAGATAGAAGTCGAAGCATATGCAGAGGACACTTGTCCTCATCCTGGAACGAGGCAACTGCTCGACTGTTACTTAGTTTTAGTATAAATATAAGGATTTCATGTAGATTTATGTATGTTTAACTTATTAGTACAAGTCACTCAATCATATCTGAGTACCCGCTGTGAGAGAAAAGATATTGAGAATGTACGTTTGAAACACCATCTTTTATTTCAGTCAAAGTCTTTACAATTCCTTTACATTCCTTGCCATTTATATCCCTGCGCAAGCTTTATCATTACTTCAAATTTACTTTATTCTGCCTTTTACTTGCACTTTCTATCATTTTTTAAACCCTTTTCACTTAAACTCACTTGCTTATATAAAAAGAAAAGCTCAACATATGTCCTTAGGATCAATCTGATCGATCCTGCAAGTCACCAAAATAACCCTTTTTGGAAGATCAGCGGTTGTTTACCAATTTCCACGGTAAACAAATTGGCACACCCGGTGGGACCTTGCTGAAGTTCTTTTATCTTTCTGTAAACTTTGATAAAAATAGTTTTTATCATAAATGCTTCAAGTAATTTCTTTTCTTTCAAAGACTGTTTTATGTTATTAAGAAGTGGCAAAATAACCACAAACAAATGCATACCTTAGAGAAGAAATAGGAAAATGGCTAACCCGCCTAGTAGTGGGGAAATTCCCCCACCAATTTATGGCGTTGGAACTACGGTTACGCTAATGGTTAGTGAGCCTATGTCATCAACAGTTGGTTCGACACCTGCATTGATGGCTACATAAACAGGACCAGTACTTTCTTATGTAGGTCCTAGGGGTCCACCAGGAACACCCCCACCAAGGGGAAATCCATGAGTTCGACCCTATATCCCCCCAGGATTTTCGACAGCATGGATGGGTCGAGACCAACCATATGGCATGCCAACTACTGAAATGGCAAGCCTTATGAATGTTGCATCCACATTTTCAGACCCTTTGGTGAGTGCATCTTCGCCATTGCAGGGATCTGGAACTGGTATGGCAAATTTGGGTAGGAACCAATTCTTAGGAGGAACATCCCATACGATGCCAAACCTTACAAATGCTTCTACAGTAATTTTGAGGCAACAAATGGATGAGAGTAACCATGACATGGTGAAAATGCTGGCACAAACTTTGAGTACAATGTTAAACCCTCTGATACAAAATACCACCCAGTCGAATCAGCAAATGACGCGCATGGCTGAATTTTTTGGGGTTCCCCAACCTATTCGACAACCCCAAAGAGAGCTGATAAGACGGAATCAAGGTGTAGTCCTAGAGGATGACATGACCATTAACCAAAACCCACAGCCAGTGGAAATGAGCCATAGAGTGGAAATTGAATAACCTATATTCAAAATACCTAGGGTTGTCCCACAAATCCCTAGAGCTGTCGAACAAGATATAGTAATGGTAAATAGAAACCAAAATGCTGATGAGGTAATATAGCAGGTTCGACACCATAACTATGCGGGAGATAATAACTTGAAGGCCATGGTATAAAGGATCATGGCACAACATGGAGTGAATATTGGCTTTCATAGGCCAAACTTTACATCTCTGTTATCAGATTATATCTTGCAATCATAATTACCCCTAGGTGGAAAGTTCCAAAGTTCACCAATTTTTCAGGGGATACGACAGAGTCCACCATCGTACATGTAGAAAGGTATTTGATATAAGCTAGGGAAATCTCAAATAACGAGGATCTTAGGATCAAATATTTCCCAAGTTCCCTAACCAAAAACGCCTTCACTTGGTTTACCACACTCCCAGCCAATTCGATCCACAATTGGAATCAGTTGGAGAAATTGTTCCATGAATAGTTCTATATGGGACAAACCAAAATAAGTTTGAAAGAATTGGCTAGTGTGAAAAGGAGGTTCACTGAGCCAATAGATGAGTATCTGAACAGATTTCAATTGCTCAAAGCCAGATGCTTTACACAAGTGTCGGAACATGAGTTGGTCGAAATGGATGTAGGGGGTCTAGATTATTCCATTAGGAAGAAATTAGATACCCAATACTTGAGAGATATGGCCTAATTAGCCGACAGAGTTCGACAGGTATTACGTCTTAAGGCTGAAAAATTAAAGCGAATAAAACCCATCAAAGAGAAAGGGTAGCGTATGTCGAAATGGATGATGAAGATCCAGAGAAACTAGTGATCCTATAACTATTGAAGAGAGTGAGATCGATTTAGCAGAATTAAAGCAAGAACCACCATATTCTTGCAAACTGTTAACACCCTCAAATGGGAAAAATCCTATTGAATCAGAGAAGAATAATGATAGGTTCCCAAAGAAAACATATAGTTTCGACGTCACAAAATGTGATGAAATATTTGACTTATTAGTTAAAGATGGTCAGATGATAGTGCCCCTTGGGGAAAAAATACCTCCTTTAGATCAAAGGAAAAAGAGAGGTTTTTGTAAATATCATAATTTTTGGGCCATAAAACCTCACAATGTTTCCTTTTCAGGGATCTCGTTCAAGGCGCAATCAAAGACGGAAGGCTTAAGTTTGAAGACAAACCACCCATGAGGGTTGAGGCAAACCCATTGCAATCTTATGCCAACTATGTTGAACCTTCAAGCATCAACAAGGTCGAAGTCTCAGCAAACTTCATCAACAAACCTGTCTTTGGCAGTTTTACTGAAGATGTTAGCAAAGAAGTTGTCAAGATGATACAGAAAAAGGCTACTGAAGGCCTAAACAAAGGGGCCACGGAAGGTTCAAACAAAGGAACTGCTGCAGGTTTCTACTTGGCTGCTGTTACAGGTCCGACGGAGGGCTTGGAAGCCAAGATGCAAAAGCTGAATATAGCTAGTAAGAATAATGTGCAAATCAATATGGTTGAAGTATCTGAGCCTAAGGTTTCATAAGATTCCATTAGATAGGAGGAGATCAACAAAATTGCATTTCCTAAAGAAAATGAGAATCTGGCACATTTTCTGCAAAGATGCCAGAAGAAGAAGTCAGAAGTCATGTTGTTCCCAAGATGCAGCTCTATATTCGACAAAAAAGCTGCTGAACACATACAAAGTATGCATGCGGAAAAGAAGAAATGGGGCACCAATGCCTAACCTAACATGGATCTTGAGGTGAGATATGACCCTAGAAGGAGATACCAAAAGGGGCCACTCAATCAGGTGAATAGGCCAGCAACGTTCAGGCCTCCAATGAATGTCCCTGTGGACACCTGGTTGAAAACAGCAAGCAAAAAAAGGCCAAATGAGGAAAAATGGCAGACATTCGATGTGCCAAGAGGATCCTACTTGGAATATAGAGATGAATTTCACACAACAACAAACAAAACGGCTTATGTGTCGAGAAAATACAAGGGAAAGAATCCCATGACATGCTCTCAATGGAGGAGATATCAAAGACGCCGAAAAGCCGAAAGAGAGGCTACACAAGAGCATCAACCAAAAACCATCACTCATGTGCCACAAAGAAAAGGAAAGGGAAAACCAAGAAATCCTTTGGAAAGAGAGATAGTTTCCAGAAGATTGATATGGTCTGGACAAAATGAATCAAAAGATGAATGTGATTTTAGGTCTGATGATACACTAGATATTATGGTCAATGTGCTGTCAGTTTTACCTAGGGAGTATGACAGACAAGTCAAAGTCGAAGAGACTGACTGGGAAGTCGAACAGGAGATGGCCAAACATAGGCCAGTATGTTACTATGTTATGAACAACGACTGTGTCGAAGAGCATAATGCTTTCTTCGAACGCCCCACTGAGGCGATGAAAAATCACCTAAAACCCTTGTTCATAAGAGCAAAAGTAAGGGAAGCAACCATCAACAAGATCCTGGTTGATTGTGGGGCTACAATTAACATAATCCCTCACAGCATGCTGAAAAAGTTAAGCAAAGGGGATGAAGACATCAAGCCCCATAACATGGTTCTATTGAACTATGAAATTGGAGTTGGGACCACTATGGGGGTAATACAATTGGAACTCAAAGTGGGAACCATAGTTCGACCAATAATGTTCATGGCCATCTCAGCGAAACCCAATTACAACTTCCTCCTTGGCAGGGAATGGATCCATGGCATAGGGGCTGTGCCATCATCAATGCATCAACATATTACAATCTAGCGCCTAGATGGCATAGTGGAAAATATCGAAGCTGACCAAAGTTATTACATGGTCGAACTAAATAATCTGGGTAGAACAAGCTTCGACAAAAATTTGGCCCACATAGGGCCATGTAATCCTCCAGATTTCAACTTGGCTCCAGCATCCAACACCTTTTGTTCCCTATACCTGCACTCAGATCATGGGTTTCAATGGGATAGGTAGGATTTGTCTAACATCTATTTTGGAGGAATTGATGACATACAGCCAACATGCTGGGGAAGTGAATTCAGTGATTATGACTAAGTCACAAGAATTGCAAAGGATTTCCGCATATGTAGCCGAAAACAGAATGATAGCGGTCTTAGAGGCTGAAGTGAAGTATATGGCTATCAAATCCAATGAACAAGTGCCATTTCCTGAAGGCCCTAGGAAAGATTTCGACCCAGAGCCACCTGATTTAAGAAGGGAGGAAGTGCAAAGCCTAGATGCCATCTATGATGATGAGCCTTTTGGTTTTGAAAAGGATCCGTTGGCAAACAATGTTAAAATTCTAGCGCAAGATCCTTTGGAAGAAATAGACCTGGGCAAAGGATTGGTGAAAAGACCAACATACATCAGTGCAAAGATAGGTCCAGAGCTCAGGGCCGAAATAATCCAATTGTTGAAAGAGTTTAAAGATTGCTTTGCATGCGATTATGATGAAATTCCTGGTCTCGACAGAGAATTGGTGGAGCTTCAACTGACAATAAAGCCTGGAAAAAAACCTATCAAGCAAACTCCAAGGCATTTTGCACCAGACATCTTGCCGAAGATCAAGACAGAAGTCGAAAGACTGTTGAAATGCAAGTTCATTCAAACGACTAGGTATGTCGAATGGATTGCAAATATAGTACCTTTTATAAAGAAAAATGGTACCTTAAGGGTGTGCATTGATTTTAGAGATCTAAATGTTGCAACACCTAAAGATGAGTATCCAATTCCTGTGGCAGAAATGCTTGTCGATTCCTCTGATATGTTTTAATACATGAGTATGCTTGATGGATACTCTGGGTACAATCAAATTTTCATTGCTGAAGAGGATGTACCAAAAACATCATTTTGATGCCCTGGGGCTTTAGGAACTTACGAGTGGGTAGTGATGCCTTTTGGCCTAAAAAATGCACGGGCAACATATCAAAGAGCAATGAGTTCTATCGACCATGATTTTATTGAAACTTTTATGCAGATTTATATTGATGATATTATTGTCAAATCTGCTTCAGGGAAGAATCACATAGACCACCTTCGGCAGTCCTTCGAAAGAATGAGAAACTATGGTCTAAAGATGAATCCTTAATAGTGTGCTTTCTGCATAAAGGCCGGAGATTTCTTAGGCTTTGTGGTCCACAAAAAGGGAATCGAAATAAACCAGAACAAGACCAAAGCCATTTTGGAAGCGAAAGCGCCAACTAGCAAGAAGGAGTTGCAATCTCTACTTGGCAAGATAAATTTCTTGAGGAGATTTATAGCCAACTTAAGTGAAAAAACGCAAGCCTTCTCACCTTTACTTCGACTCAACAAAGGAGGATTCGAGTGAGGGCAAGAACAATAAGAGGCCTTCGACAAAATCAAGGGATACCTCACCAAACCTCTTATTCTAACGCCTCCTTGTAGAAATAGGAATATGAGATTGTACATAGCTGCATCTGATAAAACTTTAGGGAGCGTGTTAGCCCAAGAGGATGAAAATGGTGTCGAAAGACCCATCTACTACCTTAGTAGAGTTTTAAATGATGCAGAAACTAGATATAGCGAAGTTGAAAAACTATGTTTATGTGTTTACTTCTCATGTACAAAACTCAAGCAATATATTAAACCAGTTGATGTTTATGTTTCGTCTCATTTTGATGTTTTCAAATATATGTTGTCGAAACCCATCTTGCATAGTTGAGTTGGAAAATGGGCACTTGTAATGACTGAGTATTCATTGACCTTTATGCATCTCAAGGCTGTAAAAGGACAAGTGGTTATAGTTGACCACTCAATAAATGAGGAATCATTAAATTACTTAGAGATTGAACCTTGGAAGTTGTACTTCGATGGTTCTAGTCATAAAGATGGAACTGGAGTAGGAGTCCTAATTATTTCTCCAAGTAAAATTCCAACAACATTCAAGTACAAGATCAAAGGTTCTTGTTCGAACAATGAGGCTGAGTACAAAGCTCTAATTGTTGGCCTTGAAATCCTTTTGGAATTGGGGGCAACTCGAGTCGAAATAATGGGAGACTCAAAGTTAGTCATAAGGCAAGTTACAAAATAATACAAATGTATAAGAGAAAATCTTATAATGTATTTTGTAATAGCCAATCGTTTGTTGAAAAAATTTGAAGTGATCAACATTCGACATATACCAAGATTGGAAAATCAAGTGGCTAATGACTTAGCACAAATTGCATCTGGGTATAAAATTTCGAAAGAAAAATTGCAACAAGCAATCGAAGTCAGAGGAAGAGTAGAATCAACTAAGTTGTCTCCAACAGATTTGGAAACAACAAAACTGGGGTACGCTGACCAAGAGAACTTCGAAATTTCGTTCATAGACAATCTAACAGAACAAGATTGGAGAAAGCCTATAGTAGATTATTTGCAAAATCCAATGGCTTCGACAAAACGAAAGACAAAGTATAAGGCATTGAGTTATATTCTAATGGGGAATGAACTATTCAAAAAGACGTCTGAAGGAGTACTACTGAAATGCCTAAGTGAAACAGAGGCATACATAGGCCTTTCGACTACACATGTTGGGGCATGAAGGGTACATCAAGTAGGTCATAAAATGAAATGGTTGTCGTTTCGACAAGGATTATATTGCCCTACCATGCTAAAAGATTGTGTTGACATTGAAAAAGGTTGCCAAGAATGTCAAGTACATACAGGTATCCAACATGTACCTGCGAGCGAACTTCACTCAATTGTGCAACCTTGGCCTTTTAGGGGATGGGCTTTGGATCTTATTGGAGATATTCGACCAGCATCGTCTAAAAGCCAAAAATATATATTGGTGGGCATTGACTATTTCACTAAGTGGATTGAAGCAATTCCTTTAGGAAATGTAGACTAAGAGAATGTCATTGAATTTATTCAAAAGAACATTATATTTAGGTTTGGAATCCCTGAGACAATAACAACTGATCAAGGATTGGTATCTACTGGTCGAAAAATGTAGGAGTTTGCCACATAAACGGGATTCAAGCTGTTAACGTCTACACCTTACTATGCGCAAGCCAATGGCCAAGTCGAAGCAGCAAATAAGGTAGTAATTGTCTTGATAAAAAAGCATGTGGGAAAAAGCCAAAGAATTGGCATAAGACGTTGGACCAAATCTTATGGGCATGTTGAACTTCTCCTAAAGAAGCTACCAGAATGACACCATTTCTATTAACCTATGGTCATGACGCAGTGTTGCCAGTTGAAATCTGTCTGCAGTCAGCAAGGATTCAAAGACATCAAGATATACCTTCTGAATCTTATTGGAATGTAATGTTAGATGAATTGGCTGATTTATACGAAGAAAGACTGAGAGCGTTCAATCTCTTAAGGATACAGAAGAAAAGAGTGGAGAAATCTTACAACAAGAGAGTGAAACCCAAGATGTTCCTGCCTGAGGATTTGGTGTGGAAAGTAATTCTCCCAATGGATCGAAAGGATAGGAACATGGGAAAATGGTTTCCTAAATGGGAAGGACCTTTCAAGATTATCCAGGTATTTTCTGGTGGTGCCTATAAGATAGAAGAGTTGAATTAAGATAAAAGACTCCTGAGAGTGAGTGGTAGATACTTAAAAAAGTATAGACCCACACTTCAAGAGGTCAAAATAGTCAACACTCATTCTCAGTCGAAGTATAGAGCCAAAATGGAAGATGCATTAAAATTAGCTAAAATGGCTCCAAGTCATTACATAAACATCATTTTACAAACAAAAAGTCTAAATCAAAATGGAAGATTGACTTTAATTTAGAGATATTTGATCTTCTGGAGTTCCAAGCGCCTTTCACACAGATCCCTCGACTGATGGAGAGTATCGATCTTCGCATCCAAGGCTTGAGCCTATTCAGCATATTTCAATCCATTTCCAAGCTCCTCTTGGCTCTCAGAATCGTTGCTGACGGCAAGAAGCTCTTATTTGTGTTTGTCATTTGCGGCAATCTTGGCCTCCAATTCTTTAATCTGAGCTTTCATGCTGGTTATAATTCAGTCAATCTCTTCGACCTCTTTTTTCCTAGCTTCTTGTTCCTTCAATAGCTCATTTAACTCTGAAGTTGACTCAGTAGCAGCAACCCAGGCAGTGCCTACACGGCCATTGGCCTCTTCAATTTCACGATTGAGAGTCCTTTTGCGATTGTAATCAGCTGAAGCCTGATCAATGATCAAAGTCAAATCCAGAATGATGCTAGCTATATCAGGAGAGGCAACAAGAAGGTCGATAACTTTTAGAGTATTCTTTAGAAAGGAAGGGGTAGTAGGTTCTCCCTCCAAGGTCAACATCAAATCTCTCTTAAAAAATTGAGCCTTAACTTTCTGATGCGCCTCTTCAAGGGGAGAAGCCGAAGTGGATTTACCAGATGCAGTCGAAGCATCTCGGCTTTGACCAGAGGAACTTTCTCTGCCTTCGAGAATGGCATTCAAATAGCCAAGAGGGTTATTTTGTTTAAGTAGCACCAAATCCTCTTTAGTACGGGATCCTGTTGAAGTAACCCTTTCATTGGTAACACGAGCTACATTTTCTCCAACTGATAGATCCTGTAGCTGGACATGGACACCTTCAACGTTTGCAGGATTTTGATGCGGTGTATTCGTAAGTGTACGAATCGCGTCAGAGTAATATAAAAGATTATCGATCCACAAAGACCAATCGTCAATATATCATTTCCTATTGTTACGGTGTTTAGCTAAGTCAATATTAAACAGGGAATTGAGCATGCAAGAAAGTAAAGTGCGGCGAAATAAACTTCATATATAAAAGCATGGTCGAATGTAATTCACATAGTCAGATGATATTCGCAATGCTCCAGAATAGAACTACTTATAGGGCAATATTTTCTACTAAAGAAAAGAACTAATTTAACAGGAACTGTCGCTTTTACGTAATCAGAACCGAGTTTACTCTCTAATCATACCTTCTTATCGTCACTTATAAAAAGGTGCGCATTGCGTTAAAGTAATTAACCTATTTTTAAGAAATAAAGTACTTGACCAAGTTGAAAAGTATTTTGATATGGAATTTCTAATAAAAAGGGGACCTAACTTTAACCCTATAAACGCGTCCGAAAATAGTTTCAAAATTGACTTCTTTGATAATAAAAATCCCTAACTAACCGGACAAAGCACTTTCGCTTCCTTTGACCAGTTAGAACTAGCCGAGTTTAACAAAGGGTTGGACGACTTTCGATCTTACCCAACAACAATAAAGTACAGAAAACTCGTATTAAAAACCAAAATAGCCCATAAGCATTTCTATTGACACATTATTTGGAATATCGATCTAACTAGATTCCTTACATTTTAGCCCAGTAAGGTTCAGCCTGACATGGGAATGTAAACAGGCATGTTAAAATAAATCATGCGAGAAAGTAAATAATTTAAAGTGTGGTGCGGGAAATAAACAAAGTAAAAGCAGTGTGGAAAATAAACAAAGTAAAAGCAGGTGCGGGAAATAAACAAAGTAAAAGCAGGTGCAGGAAATAAACAAAGTAAAAGCAGTGTGGAAAATAGACAAAGTAAAAGAAGGTGCGAGAAATAAACAAAGTAAAAGCAGGTGCGGGAAATATAGATATAAACCTGCTCCAAACGGGGAGGTTTTAAATCTGGTACAAACTGGAAGTAAAATGCGACTGGAAATAAATAGCAGTTGAAAATAAATGTGGCAGGATAAACTTCTTCCGAAGTTCTCTAAACTCGATTACAGACTCAATCTACGAACTCGATCACAGAATTAATCAGCGGTGCAATAATTCCCCGATGTGAAGAATTATCGCTTTACAATGGTGAAATTATATGGTTTAAGTTTGCAACTATGGTTGGATCAAGTTTGCAACTAAGCTTGGGTGAATTAAAATGAAATCAGGAACTTCTATTTGTAGAGGATGAAGAATGCAGGAAATTACAGAAATGCCCCCAACTCCTTTTGGGGGGGGGAAACATCGTCCAAATGTGGCGCCCGCCATGGAGGCCCTGGCGCCCGCCATGAGTGTAAATGAAAGGAAGTGGAGAACGTGGCGGTTGAGGTCAGCAATAGGTGGTCCATCTCATGGCCTACCCTATGGTTGGCGCCATGGTGGATGCCATGAGTGCAAATTTGACCTAAACTCCTATTTTTCAGCCTGTTTTCCTTCATTTCTTCAAGGGAGCTCTGGATTATTGAAATACCTGAAAAGGAAACAAAAGATAGGCATAATACGAGAAAACAATAATAAAAAACCTAAATAACATGTGAAATCAAAGTCAAAAACAAGTGTAAAGTAAGTGTTATCAAATTCTCCCACACTTGAACCTTTTCTTGTCCTCAAGAAAAAACTCTAAATAGATTAAGAAGAAAAATGGTGTTAGTGAACAAGTTGGGCTGCAAGGGGCCTCTAGAAATAAAACAGGGATGTATTGATAGGTACTGACTGATTCAAACCAAGGATATCATAGTGACACTCTTCCGTAAAACGGTCATAAGCTTCGTTCTTTTACGAACCAATCCATATCATGCCACTATGCTTAGGCCTATATTTTTCCTTTTTTCAAATCCTTTTTCATTCAGGCGCAATCACATTAAGCCCGTTATTCGTACATGCTCATAGTAAAGTGACCGGGTAGTGATTCTGATCATAAAATGCAGGACTCTGGTACAAAAAGTTTGTGTAACCCTTTTTATTGACCCATTTATAGTTGCGGGGGATCAAATCGTAATCTGTCCTACCAAGTTCAGCACCATATACCTCTGAACCAACTAAAGATGGGTAAAAATTTTTTTTCTTTTTCTTCTTCTTTTGCTTTTGCTTTATTTTTCAACATACAACTTTTATTGAGTTAAATGACTTTGTGAGGGTCACCTATCCGGGGGTTGTAGTTTATAATAAGAACATAGCATATAGATCATTCACTTCTCTTCGGTCCCCTAAGTGGAGCATGCTTAGACCGGAGCTGTCTGCTAGGATAAACTATTCAAGGATATAAGAATGAAAATTTTAAGGCCATGGCATAGGGGGTATCGGGATCGAATTCCTAAATTTACGAAGCTTAAGGTGTAAAAACGATTCTGATGCTTCAAAAGGGCTTTCCCAACTCATACTACATCCTATCTCAACCAGGTTTTATAGCCCAACTAAGTTCAAAACACAGTGTTTTTCTTAGAAAAAAATTTCGGTTAGGCTCAAGAAATGGGGGAGTGGACATACACTAGACCACAGATATAGATGACTCGTCAAACACATGTATTATTTTGAAAACAAAGCAAACAAGTAAACTAAATCAAATAAATAAGTAAAATAACGAGAAGGAAAATGCAGGAAATGAAAAATAAAAAGAGAAAAAATAAAGCGAGAAAAATAAAGCGAGTAAATCTCCTCCCACACTTAAATCGAAAATTGTCCCCAATGTTACAAAATAAGATAAGGAAAGAGTCACTTGGTAAAGTAATAAGGCTGGATGGATCCCTCGCCATCCTGCGGTGAATGTCTAGGATGACGGGATCGGCTGCGACGACGACTGCTCTGAGAAGCCTCGAACTGGTCGAATCTGGCGGACAAGGTAATTTGTGAACTCTGAATCTCGCGAAGGATGCCTAAAAGGGAACCTTGAGTGGCCTCTATGAGGGCGGAGTGCCTCTGAAACTGGGCTTATTGCCTATGTTGCTCGCGAGATATCGCCAATTGAGATTCCATAAGACTTTGAAAAGAGCGGTCCGTCTGTTGTCGTGACGCCTCCATAAAACTCATGTTATATGCCAGCTGCTGTTGGATGGCAGAAAGTAAACCATCTCTTCTCTCCTCCTGGGCTAGCTGGTCACGCCACATCTCTTCAGTGATTTAGAAGCCAGGAGCCGTACCTGAAAAAGTGTTAGAAGTAGAAGGTGCAGTATGTGCGGGTGAAGCATGGTGGGGGGACACAGGTGGGGCATGAGGTTCATCCCTCTGCTCGTATTCTTCATCAGTCTCGTGTCCATCCACAAGTGGAACATTAGGAGGTAATGGACCCGTAAAAGGTGGAGCATCTAGATCTTAGGTCCAGTTCCTCGTAATTCATACATCAGTACGTCTAGTGCAAGGCAGAATGACTGATGGGATAGCGACACCCTGAACCATAAGTTCAAAGCCACCCTCTCTCCCACCTTGCACAATTCCATATCTTTTAGAAATTTCAAATTAATTGTGCAGGGAGGCAGGGGTGCTAGAGTAGCTATCTCAGTGTCGAGGTGCAGAGTTCTAGCAATAGATGTAACTAGTCCTCCAAAAGCTATGGTCCCTGTGTGTCTCACGATAACAATCATGTGAGAAATCATAAACAAGACTGAATTAATTCTTCTATTAGTGAGACTACCTTGCAAAAATAGAAGTTCTCTAGCATTTACCTTGTTTGGGTTCTCCCGGCCAAAAATAGTACAGGCGAGTATATATCAAAAAAATTGAATAGCCGGGTTATGGATCAGTGATGCTAAAATTCCTTCAAAATAATTTATAGAAGAGTTTGACAATTGACGCCAGAAGGAAAATGCATCAATGGACCATTCAGAATCTAAAGAAATCTCACAAATAGCGTCATCACCATGAGGAATACCCAACAAAGTTGCTAGTCGTCGGTTCTATATTCATATTCAACATTAAACAGACGGAATTTAACCGTACCGACGGTACTAGTAGTGTCGAGGTGAACCAAATAAATTAAGGAACTTAAGAATTCCCGAGTTAGCCTCTCAAAGGTGGGATCTTTTCTAGTAAAAATCTCGTGCAATCCTAGGATGTCAGCTAAATGAAAAAAGCTATGATAAAGTCCTAAAGTATACAGACAGTCTTCATCGACATACCTGGTTGAGACAATTTCTCGTCCTTGCAATTTTTCAAGGATTTTCCGTTGTCGGTCTCCGGGTTTGCCTTCACGAAGAACGTGTCCGTTGAACTCCATTGTTGCTCCTTTGGAAGAAAATTGAAAAAAAAAGGGTTTCAAAATGGGTGTTGGAGATTGGGAGGAGGAAGTTTGAATTTTTATGAAGGTTAGAAAAATGGATGTTGGAGTGGTTAATGGGGTAGTAGGTGGTTGATAAAATGAGAGTTTTTGGGTGGTTTTGGGGTTGAAAATGGAGAAAGTGAGAGGTTTTTGAAAATCTGCCCGTTATAGTCCCAGACCCCATGGAGGGCGCCATGGTCTTGGTGGCGGGCGCCATGCTTGGAATTTGGGTTGGGCTCAAATTTCTTTGTTTTGTTGGTTTGGGCTTCTTATTCCAATTTCTTCTCGTAGGTGCAAACAACAATTCTTCATTTGGTGCTTCCAAGGATTGGTGTATTGAATTTTTTTTCTTTTATGTTTATATCTTGAAAATAATAAACTCATAAAAATAAAATAAACAATTAATTAAAGAGAAAAAAATGATAAAATATAAATATACTTAATTATGGTAAGTCACGAAAAATAAAAATAAAAAGAAAGTAGAATGCAAGAGTTAGGCATAAAAATAGATAAGTCTGAAAAAGGAAACAACATGATAAAAGAAACAACAAAACAGCAAAATAGTGCAGATATGAATCAAGATCATCAAGGACTAGTAGGGTCCTTGGTCGACTCAGAACCATGAGCTGCAACTAATTTACTGCGAAGATCATCAATTTCCTGCTGTAGGAGGTCTGCCTCAGTAGAGTGAGTAGCATCGGAAACCATAACCTGAAGAGAGAAGTCTTCAACTGACTGACAAAGTTGGGCTACCTCTCTACGCAGCTCAGCAACCTATGCATAGATGTCGGGTTACTGCAAAGAGAAATTATTAGAGAATACAGTGGTCCTTTATGGCGATGGACATGGATGATACTCAGGTATCAGAGGTGATTTTCGCTCGTCCATGGTCTCTCCAAGACCTTCTAAGGCATATGTCCAATTGGCAGGGTTATGGACATTGGTCATCATGGGATTAGGCAAGGTAAAATAGTGAACAGTTTCATTATCAATCAGGAGTCTATACTGGTTGGGATTAAAGTAGACTCTTCTCATCAGCCCATGATCCAAACAGAAATCAATGTCCATTGTAGTACATCCACAGTAGGAGGTAAGGTGAGATAACTTACTTGTATGACCTAAAGTAGCAGCAATCTGAGTCACTGTCCCTCCCACATGGAGGATATCTTCAGCAGACTTAGAAGTCATCATGAGATTCCACATCAGAAAATTTCCATAGGCTAAAGGGCGAGACTGGGTCGCACAGTATAGGAAAAAGATCTCCTCCTTGCTAACATTGGTATCAGTGTTGGCCTTCCCTAGGAAAGTGTAAGCAATAACCATCTGAAAATACCAGAAAGCGGGGTTGTGAATAACAGGGGATAGCTGAGTGGAAGGAACAAGGCTCCCTCCAGCAGTAATATCTCTCCAGAATTTCTCTATGTCCCTAGTCATGAAATAGCCAACTAGTAGCTCAGGTATAGAATCGGGTGTGGTCTGGAAGCCTAGCAAGTCGCCAAACTCCCTCTGGGTAAAATAGTATTCTATCTCGAATAGTCTGAAAGTGAGATATCCATCCTGGCCATTATAGGGCTCAAACTCGAATGAACTGAGGAATTCTAAGGTGAGGTTCTTGTAGGTCACATTTAGGTCATCTGCATACTCGTCCCACTTTAGCTGGTTGCATAGATACTTGATACTGGCTTCAAAGCCAAGAGCTTCCATGCAAATCTGGTCTAGATATCTGGTCGGTGCCATGGGTCACTGTGAAAGGACCGCATAGCATTGGGTCTGAGTGTCATCTTGGAAAGAAACATGCATGTCATCGAAATGCTCCATCCTGAAAAATGTAGTTAGCAAAGACGGCTAGCAGGTGATGCCTGAAATCATAAATTTTTCAATTGTTAGTAAAAAAATAAAATTTGATAAAGTAAAAAGTAAATAAATGCAAAAAATAAAAATAACCCCATGGGTTTCCTCCCATGCAGCGCTTGTTTAACGTCGTTAGCTTGACGAGTAACTTCATATATCAGAAACTGGTACTGATGGATCAATTAAAGTGTGACTGGAGTAGTTGGTGGGAATGCCACCTCCTTCGTAGTGCTTCAACCTCTGCCCATTGACGTTGAATGGGCTACAAGAATTGTTCTTGATCTTGACTGCTCCAGATCTTAGGATTCTAGAGACCTCAAAAGGACCAGTCCATCTTGAACGTAGCTTGCCAGGAAAAAGTCGCAACCTGGAATTGAAAAGGAGAACAAGGTCGCCTATATTGAAATATTTCTTTACAATTCTTCTGTCATGCTAAGTTTTGGTTCTTTCTTTATATATTATAGCATTCTCATAGGTAGACTGGCGGAATTCCTCCAATTTATGAATGTCAAGGATGCGCTTTTCACCAGCAGTCAAATATTCCAAATTCAGGGTCTTAATGGCCCAATAGGCTTTATGCTCTAACTCGAAGGGTAAATGACAAGATTTTCCATAGACTAATTGGTAAGGGGTTGTTCCAATAGGGGTTTTAAAAGCTGTTATGTAGGCCCATAGTGCTTCATGTAGCTTCTGAGACCAATCTTTTCTGGAAATTGAAACGGTTTTTTCTAAGTTTTGTTTAATCTTCCTGTTAGACACTTCTACTTGGTCGTTAGTCTGTGGATGATAAGGTGTTGCTACTCTCTGCTTTTCTCCATACTTAATCAAGAGCTTATCAAAGATTCTGGATATGAAATGTGATCCTCCATCACTTATAACGAGACAGGATGTTCCAAACCTCGAAAAAATGATATTCTTAAATAACTTGACTACCACTCTTGTGTCGTTTATGGGTGATGCAATAGCCTCAATTCATTTAGACATGTAGTCCACAACTACCAAAATGTACCTATTTCCCATTGAAGGTGTAAATGGTCCCATAAAGTCTATACCCCAAACATCAAAGAGTTCAACTTCCTGGATATTCCTCATTGGCATCTCGTCACGTCTTGATATGTTCCCGGTGCATTGGCACCGGTCGCACTTGACAATGTAGGCATGAACATCGCGCCATAAAGTTGGCCAATAGAGGTCTGCTTGAAGAATCTTGGCGTGCATTTTAGATATACCTGCATGTCCACCATAAGGTGCAGAATGATAGTGTCTGATGATGTCTTCTATTTCCTCTTCTGGGACGCAACGCCTGAAAATATCATTTATTCCTCTCTTGAATAGGAGTGGTTCATCCCAGTAGAAACGTTTAACATCTTTGAAGAACTTCTTTTTCTGTTGGTAATTTAGATCAGGGGGTATGATATTTGTATCTAGGTAGTTTACAAAATCAGCGTACCAAGGTACGCTCTTCATTACTGAATTTTTTTCAAAATCTTTATCTATGTAAGGCTCGAAATCATCAGTCTTAGCTATAAGTGTGTCATAGGTGAAATCATCATTTATAGGCAATAAGTCAGGTTTTAAGTGTTCTAATCTAGAGAGGTGGTCAGCGACAACATTCTTTGTGCCTTTCTTATCCTTAATGTCTAGATCAAACTCTTGGAGTAACAAGATCCATCTAAGTAATCTAGGTTTAGCGTCCTTTTTATTTAATAGATAACGTATGGCAGCATGATCAGTGTAATCAATGATTTTTGCTCTAACTAGGTAGGACCTAAACTTATCTATCGCAAAAATTACTGGCAGTAATTATTTCTCTGTTGTTGCATAGTTGAGTTGGGCGGTATCTAGGGTTCTACTAGCATAATATATAAAATGTAATTTCTTGTCTTTTCGTTGTCCTAGGACAACACCAACTGCATAATCGCTGGCATCGCACATGATTTCAAAAGGTTGTGTCCAATCTGGGGTTGCATGACCGGAGTTGAAATCAGTGCTTGTTTCAAAAATTTAAAAGTTTCGAGACATTTCTCGTCAAAAACAAATTCAACGTCCTTCATTAGAAGATTAGTCAAAGGTTTTGTTAGTTTTGAGAAGTCTTTTATAAAACGTCGATAAAAACCAGCATGTCCAAGAAAACTTCTAATCTCCCTAATGGTTTTAGGTGGGTTGAGGTTTTCTATAACTTCAATTTTGGCTCTATCGACCTCAATGCCTCTTTCTGAGACAATGTGTCCTAATATTAAACCTCCATTAACCATAAAATGACATTTTTCCCAGTTTAGCACTAGGTTCACCTCTACGCATCTTTCAAGGATTTTTTCGAGGTTGGAGAGACAATCTTTAAAATTGAATCCACACACCGAGAAATCGTCCATGAAAACTTCCATTATTCCATCTAGGTAATCTGCAAATATAGACATCATACAACGTTGAAAAGTGGCAGGGGAATTACAGAGTCCGAAGGGAATTCATCTATAGGCGAATGTTCCATAAGGAAAGGTGAAGGTTGTTTTCTCTTAATCCTCAGGGTGAATAGGTATTTGGAAAAATCCTGAGTATCCATCTAGATAAATAAAATGTGAGTGTCTGGCTAGACGTTCGAGCATTTGATCTATAAATAGAAGAGGGAAATGATCCTTCCTAGTTGCTTTGTTTAATTTTCTATAATCTATACACATAAGCCAACCTCCTTCTGTTTGTTTAGAAATATGCTCACCTTTCTCATTTTCTATGACTGTGATGCCTCCTTTCTTTGGCACCACATGCACAAGGCTCACCCAATTACTATATGATATTTGGTAAATTATACCAGCCTCTAGTAACTTAAGAACTTCTCTTTTAACAGCATCGCTCATTATAGAGTTTATTCTTCTTTGATGTTCTCTTGAGGGTTTTGAGTTTTCCTCTAACAAGATCCGGTGCATGCACACCGATGGACTTATTCCTTTTAAATCAGAGATGTTATACCCTAAAGCTAAGGGATATTTTCATAAGATCTCTAAGAGTTGAGTTGTATCGTCTTGACTTAAAATAGCTTTAACTATAACAGGACAATTCATCTCTTTATCTAAGAATTCGTATCTGAGGTTCTTGGGAAGTTCCTTCAGATCTAAAGATGGTTTCAAAGGGCAAGGCATGAGATTGTGAGTAAGCGATAAACATTCATAGAGGTCGTCATCGATGTAAGTTTCTAAACTTTTAAATCCATCATCCTTCATAATGAGGGTCAAAGATAACTTGATATTTTTGTTAGATTCCTCTCGCTTAAGTTCCAATATACACTCGTCGATGGCATAACAGGCATCTCCCGGTGCTATTAAGAACTTTGAAAGAATAAATTCTATCTTTTCATCACCCACCTCAAATGTTAATTTTCCTTTCTTAACGTCAATTATGGCTTTGGCTGTTGATAGGAATGGTCTACCTAAGAGGATTGGGATTTCTTTATCTTATTTAATATCCATAACCACGAAATCAGTTGGGATATATAGCTGACCGATCTTAACTGGTATGTCTTCAAGTATGCCTATAGGATACTTAACTGATCTATCATCCAGCTGGAGAGACATTTTAGTTGGCTGCAATTCTCCTAAGTTTAACCTTCTACAAAATGCTAAAGGCATAAGGCTGATGCTAGCTCCTAGATTTAAAAAGGCTTTGTCAATAGTATAATTTCCTAAGATACAAGGAATGGAAAAACTTCCTGGATCCTTTTCTTTCTTGGCAAGTTTATTTTCTGAAATAAAATTGCATTCGTAGGTTTGGGATGATCAAGTCTACGCTTGATGGTCAGGATGTCTTTTAGGAATTTAGCATAAGATGGTATCTGAGTGATGGCTTCGGTGAAAGGAATCTCTACATGGAGTTTTTCTATAACTTTAACGAATCTCTGGTATTGATTGTCAAGTTTGGTTTGTTTAAGTCTTTGCGAAAATGGGACTGGAGGTTTGTACGGGGTGGTGATTTATTAGTTTTATCTTTTAATTCTGGTTATTTTTGCTTTTCGGGTTCCTCTGGTTCCCCCACTTGGTCTATAGGCAAAACATTTGTCTTAGGTTGTGAGGGTATACTCATGGCTGGATTCTTGGGTCCATTGTAAGTAGTCCCACTTCGTAAGGAAATGGCATTATCTTGCCCTTTAGGATTGGTTGAGGTTGTCCAGGGAATTGTCCTCCAGGTGTAGTTTGTGGGGATTGTGTTTGGGATATCTGCGAGATCTGGGTTTCACGCATCTTGTTATGCGTAATTATCTGATCAACCTTAGTTCCTAATTACGTGATTAGTTCGTTTACGTGAATATTCTGATTTAGGAACTCTTTGTTTTGCTGGGTTTGAGCTGAAATGAAATTTTCCATGATTTTCTCAAGGTTTGGTTTGGGTGCCACAGCTTGCATAAGTTGATTTGGTCTTTGGGCTTGGAAACCTGTAGATCTCGGAGGTGCAGAGTTTTATATTAGGCTATTATTTTTATAAGAAAAGTTTGGGTGATTCCTCCATCCGGGGTTGTAAGTATTTGAAAATGGGTTTCCTTGGGTGTAGTTTACTTGGTCTGAGCAAGGCTCATTCAACAAGTTACATTTCGCAGGTTGATGTCCTTGGGTCCCATAGAGTTCGCATTCTGAAGCTACTGCGGCTACAGTATTAGGGTTATGAGACATGTTTTGAACTTTTAAGGCAAGAGCATCCATTTTAACTTGTATCATGTCTAGAGAACTTATCTCATGTTTTCCTCCTTGGGTCTCCTTTTTCTCTACCGTAGCTCGTTTTGTTCCCCATTGGTAATGGTTTTGGGCCATGTCCTCAATGAGAGCGCAGGCTTCTAGGTAAGGTTTATTCATCAATGCGTCACCAGCGGCAGCATCGATAGACATCTTTGTGTTGTAATGGAGTCCATTATAGAAGGTGTAGATGATTAGCCATTATTTTAGGCCACGGTGTGGACAGGCTCTTAATAGGTCCTTATATCTCTCCCATGCTTCAAAAAGTGATTCTCCCAGGTTTTGGTTAAATCTAGTGATTTGGTTTCTAAGGACAGCAGTTTTGCTGGGCGGAAAATACCTTGCGAGAAGTACTCTCCTAAGGTCTTCCCAGGTTGTTATTGAATTGGGTGGAAGGGGATCCAACCAATCTCGTGCTTTATCTCTGAGGGAAAAAGGGAATAATCTTAGTCGTATTGCCTCAGGCGAAGCACCATTGCATTTTAAAGTGTCTGCTAATTGTATAAAAGTTTTTAAGTGTTGATTCGGGTTCTCAGTAGCGAGACCACCGAATTGGTTTTGTTGCACCAATTGTATCAATGAGGGTTTTAGTTCGAAATTATTTGTGGTTATAGCTAGGTTTATGATACTTGAACTAGGTTCTTCATCTGGTGGTTGGGAAGATTCCTTAAGGGGTCTTTGGTTACGATTCTCGACCATAGTTTTTCTAATTCTACAGAGAAAATGGATGTAACGTTCAGGTTCTGCTAAAGGATTGAATAAGGTTTTGGTGCTGCGAGATCTTCACATTAACCGGACTGTAAAACTTAGTCTAGACGGTGCGACTATAGGGTGCGAAATGTAACGAAATTGATCCCCGGCAACGGCGCCAAAAACTTGATGCGGTGTATTCGCAAGTGTACGAATCGCGTCAGAGTAATATAAAAGATTATCGATCCACAGAGACCAATCATCAATCTATCGTTTCCTATTGTTACGGTGTTTAGCTAAGTCAATATTAAATAGGGAATTGAGCATGCAAGAAATTAAAGTGCAGTGAAATTAACTTCAGATATAAAAGCAGGGTCGAATGTAATTCACATAGTCAGATGATATTCACAATGCTCCGGAATAGAACTACTTATAGGGCAATATTTTCTACTAAATAAAAGAACTAATTTAACAGGAATTGTCGCTTTCGTGTAATCAGAACCGAGTTTACTCTCTAATCAGACCTTCTTATCGTCACTTATAAAAAGGCGTGCATTGTGTTAAAGTAATAAACCTATTTTTAATAAATAAAGTACTTGACCAAGTTGAAAAGTATTTTGATCTGGAATTTCTAATAAAAAGGGGATCTAACTTTAACCCTATAAACGCATCCGGAAATAGTTTCAAAATTGATTTCTTTGATAATAAAAATCCCTAACTAGCCAGACAAAGCGCTTTTGCTTCCTTTGACTAGTTAGAACTAGCCGAGTTTAACAAAGGGTTGGACGACTTTCGATCTTACCCAACAACAATAAAGTACATAAAACTCGTATTAAAAACCAAAATAGCCCATAAGCATTTCTATTGACACATTATTTGGAATATCGATCTAACTAGATTCCTTACATTCTAGCCTAGTAAGGTTCAGCCTGACAAGGGAATGTAAACAGACATGTTAAAATAAATCATGCGAGAAAGTAAATAATTTAAAGTGCGGTGCGGGAAATAAGCAAAGTAAAAGCAGTGCGGAAAATAAACAAAGTAAAAGCAGGTGCGGGAAATAAACAAAGTAAAAGCAAGTGCGGGAAATAAACAAAGTAAAACAGTGCAGAAAATAGACAAAGTAAAAGCAGGTGCGGGAAATAAACAAAGTAAAAGCAAGTGCGGGAAATATAAATAGAAACCTACTCCAAACGGGGAGGTTTTAAATCTGGTACAAACTGGAAGTAAAATGCGACTGGAAGTAAACAGCAGTTGAAAATAAATGTGGCAAGATAAACTTCTACCGAAGTGCTCCAAACTCGATTATAGACTCAATCTACGAACTCGATCACAAACTCAATCAACAGTGCAATAATTCCCTGATGTGAAGAATTATTGTTTTACAATGGTGAAATTATATGGCTTAAGTTCACAGCTATGGTTGGATCAAGTTTGCAACTAAGCTTGGGTGAATTGAAATGAAATCAGGAACTTCTATTTATAGAGGATGAAGAATGCAGGAAATCACAGGAATGCCCCCTAACTCCTTTTGGGGGGGATAACATCGTCCAAAGGTGGCGCCCGCCATGGAGGCCATGGCGCCGGCCATGAGTGTAAATGAAAGGAAGTGGGGAACGTGGAAGTTAAGGTCAACAGGAGGTGGTCTACGTCATGGCCTACTCTATGGCTGGCGCCATGGTGGACGCCATGAGTGCAAATTTGACCTAAACTCCTGTTTATCAGCCTGTTTTCCTTCATTTCTTCAGGGGAGCCTTAGATAATTGAAATACCTGAAAAGGAAACAAAATATAGGCATAACACGAGAAAACAATAATAAAAAACCTAAATAACATGTGAAATGAGAGTAAAAAACAAGTGTAAAGTAAGTGTTATCAGATTTCTCTCCCCTTATGTAGAGTTTCCTCTGCCAGTAGACGCAGGAGTGTCCTCATTTTGATTTCCTCCATTTGGCACGCCCTTCATTTTTGTTTCGACTTCATCGTCAGCAACGTCTTCTTGTTCTCTCTACTCATCATTGGTAACCCGTGGAGTCTTGAGATTCGCTTGTGGCAAGTCAAAATCTTCCTCATTAGAGACTTCTTTATTTGGTTCCCCAATGGTTGCAGTTTGATGTTCAGAAGTCTGGTTCACCTCACTGGCTGAACTTACAAAAGACCCTTTCACTGAAGAAGGCCAGTAAGTGGGATTGCCTTCACTGTTTAGTAAGGTAACAAAATTTTCTACAGGGACGGGAACCTGTTTGGAAGTACCAACAATGTCCTGGAGATTGAGAGATTTTTATTATAATTATTGCAAAAGTAATTCAAGGAATAATCTTAGGCGTTCGAAATTATTACCTGGGGTGGAACTTCGGCACCGGGGCTTAAATTGTCACTCTCGCTCGGATCATTCATTCTAGTAGTTATTTCTTGTTTAGTAGGCTTTTGAATGATGATAGGAGTAGGTTTAGGCCTGGTATCCATAACCTTAATCTTGGTTTTCGGGCGAGGTTCAGAAATGGGAGTTGGCTTCTTCTATCTCTTGAGAGGAACAGGAGGTGTGTCTTCATCATCACTAGAGAGTGTGACTTCCTAAACTTTCCTCTTGGTTTGCATAGATTTCTTAGTGGCCTAAAAAAGAAAAGAATTGAAAACGTCAACATTTGTGATGTGTTAAAGGAAATTAGGGGCAAAGAGTATTTACCTGTGGTAGAGGTTTTGCAGAAGAGTCTCCTCCCTTTGCGCTTTCAGCAGATTTCTTGACAGTGGTTCTCTTAACGGATAGAAGATAAGAAAACATGAGTCGGATATCAAATGATTAAATCAAAGAAGAAATAAGGCATTTGCTTTGAAGAAGAAAGAGCACCTTTCTTGATCTTGTCGGAGACCAACAAAAATGCCTCTTGAATATGGTCAACAATGTCTTTCGCATCGAAGAACTCTTCATCGTAGTATTGCTTCCACCAACCTTCAAAGATGGGCGAACATAGAAAGTTGAGTTTGAAGTCGAACAAGGTTAGTACAGTTCGACCAACGTACCCACCAATTTTCTTGGTAGCAGCCTCCTCCGAATAGTATGCATTATAATACAACAAAGACTTTTCTCGGAGATAGATTGGGTTGGGGAGTGATTGAATTATGCCAAATTGGCAAGAAACGAGGTTCATTTGATAAGCAATCAAGCTCAGTTGGTTCTTTGAACTTTTAAATCTCTGGCAGAATTCTTGGACGAAGAAAAGACTCCCAAATAGCCACATACTCTTCGAATTAATCCTCATCCTCAGTTGAGGGATATGGTCGAGTAAACCATATTGGACCAACCTTTCGATTGGCAAAGGGTGTCATGGTCGAAACGAATTCCTTGCGCTTCGCAAACATCATTACAAAGCTGGTAAATGTTTTCTGAAATTGTTGACCTTCATCTGTTGGAGTCAACAAAGCCAACATGGTGCCTTTGACCCTCCTGTTGAGGATCTCTGGGGATTTCTGATTGATTTTGTTCTTCCGAGGAAGAAATGATTCAAATGTTGCATTGAGCGAAAGTTGGAGAAGCCGGAAAGGGCCAGAAAGGAGAAAACTGGCTCTATCACCTATAACTTTAAGTTGAGTCACACCATTACTGATTGACTCATAAAGGTTGGCCAAAATCAATTCGGCCAAACAAATATTGTAGCCATGATGAAGCTGAGTAGCAAGAGTGAGCATTTTCTTCGTCACATGGAGTGACTTGGTACAAAAGACAAAACAAGACAACCACAAAGCTAAAAAAGCTATGTGTTCCACTTCAGAAATAGTGTTGCTGGATTTGTCATGAAAATGGTTGATGAAAGTAGTATATGTGGGTTTCGTAGCCGAAAA
This sequence comes from Vicia faba, assembly GCA_948472305.1. Lineage (NCBI taxonomy): Eukaryota > Viridiplantae > Streptophyta > Magnoliopsida > Fabales > Fabaceae > Vicia > Vicia faba. The sequence goes on from OX451735.1 coordinate 21,690,767, forward strand.
CCCAATGGTATCCTCAGACATATCCTCTGGATTAAAGTAGTCACCAGTTGGTCGAAGACCAGTGATGGCTGCTATGTCGAAAAGTGTAGGGGTCACCATTCCACAATGTAAATGGAAGGTGAAATGTGCACTATCCCAAAAGTACAAAGAGGATATCAGCATGAGGGGATAATAAGATAACCCAGTCTTCGATAACATGACCAGATCATAAATCCCCATGTCTTTCCAGATTTGGGTATGTACTGTTTCTATCTTATTCAACCATTCTGAATATTTTGAAGTCAGGCTAGGGCAAGACCTAAATATTTGGTTCCCTTTATTCATAAACTGGAGGTTTAGGTCTTCTTTCGTTTGAGAATGTTGTTGATTAGCAGGAGTGGCATCCTCAAGTTCATCTTTGGGCTTCTTTGCGCAACCTGTAGGCTTGATCCTAGGGTGAGTTGGAAAGAAAGTGTTGTTCTGCTTGGGGTTGTCGATACATATAGATAATGGGCCAGACATGGCATACATTTTCCCGGAATATCTAACAGGAATGAGTACCTATGATTTGTAGGCATCGCGCCATTCTTTAGTCATGGGTTCCGAAACAAACCTTTGTTCCCCAATCAAGGCAAGGATAGAACTGGTTGCAAAAACTTCTGGTTGTTGTGGTGAATCATAGGCATCTTTGGCTCTGGGGTTGTTTGGAGCGTTTGAGAGGAAATCCATGGGTGTGTTTGTGGAAGAACGGTGAAAGAGATGAAGTTCTCAAAAGTTTCTTTGAATACAGGGAAACAAGGAAATTTAAGCGTTTGTAAAGAATTCCAAAGAGAAGTGCTCATAGCTATTTATGGTGGCCATGGAAGAGTGTTTTCCCTCAACATCATTTAATGTTGCAGAGTGAGTGGGACACGTGGTGAACTCTAAGCCAGTTATGCAGACAAGTAGTGGAGACGTTTTCCATGCTTTCCTAGGTTGTAGGAATAATGGCCATCATGGCAGCATGTAACGGCTGACTGATGGTGACGTCTTGGAAAAGTGTAATGATGACACTGATACCAGCAGGGGTTGGTGGAAGATAAAAAGTATACGATAAGCTTTTATGGTAAAAAAGCTTACATGTGTCGAATAGATATATCAAAGAATGATTATTTCTTCTTGCGTCGAAACTGACATTCTTGGGGGGCAATTTGTTAGCTTCTAAATTGGACATCCGCAATATATTGGTCTTATTGGCTAAAAATAGATTGAAGAAATCTAAAGTTGCCAACATTTTAACCAGAAGAGCCTAAAACACTTAGAGAATTCTCTAAGTTAAAGTTGGTCTTCGACCAAGAAGTTTTGTAGCCTTCAACCGAGAGAATCCTGTGGTCTTTGACTGAAAGATCTTTGTATCAGCAAGCAAGTGAATTTTGAATCTAAAGAAAGGAGGGAAAGGCAGTTCACTTGGTAGTTGAGGAAAGTAACGTGGCATGAAGATAGAAGTCGAAGCATATGCAGATGACACTTGTACTCATCCTAGAACGAGGCAACTGCTCGACGTTTACTTAGTTTTAGTATAAATATAGGGATTTCATGTAGAATTCTGTGTGTTCAACTTATTAGTACAAGTCACTCAATCATATCTGAGTACCCGCTATGAGAGAAAAGATATTGAGAATGTACGTTTGAAACACCATCTTTTATTTCAGTCAAAGTCTTTACAATTCCTTTACATTCCTTTCCATTTACATCCCTGCGCAAGCTTTATCATTACTAAAAATTTACTTTATTCTACCTTTTACTTGCACTTTATAGCATTTTTCCAACCCTTTTCACTTAAACTCACTTGCTTATATAAAAAGAAAAACTCAGCATATGTCCTTAGGATCAATCTGATCGATCCTTCAAGTCACCAAAATAACCCTTTTTGGAAGATCAGCGGTTGTTTACCAATTTCCACAGTAAATACCCCAGCGGTACCTTGTCACAAGCCATCATGGAGGCACTCATCCCCCCAGAAATGGAGAAGCCTCCCCATCTGAAGGAGTACGACGACATTGCCGACCCGATCGACCATATAAACGGGTTCGAGCCAATGTTGCATTATCACAATATCGGGGGACCAATCAAATGTCAGTTGTTCACCACGACTTTGAGGAAAGTTATGATGGACTGGTACAAGAGTCTGGCCCCGGGGTCAATTACCTTCTAGCGAAATTTAAAGAACCAGTTCATCAGTTCATTTATCGCTTCACGTCGGCACCCAAAGATTGAAGCAGCCCTCGAGGCTATCATCCAGAGACACGACGAGACTCTCAGGGAATTTATTGATCGGTTCAACTGGGAAGCCATCCAGGTCCCCTGCACCGATCACATGAAGAGATACCTGCTTGAGAGGGGACTCCTCTCGGGCATATAATTTAGAAAGGTCGTTAGCATCGAACCACCCTGGACATTTGATTCCCTCCTCGAGAAAGCCAGAGCATACATGGACTACGAGGAGAGGGAAGCAGCCAATAGAGCCCGTGACCCCAGGAATCGTGGATCAACCAGTAATCTATGACAACAAGACGCTGACCCTCCTTGAAGAACTGGGGAGAAGAGGAGGGATGACAAACCCCGAGACCCTCGTGAGTAGAGAGGACCCTCAGGGCAGTTTACTGAGTAGACTCTGCTAACGACTTCCCGCGAGCGCATTTTAGTAGAGTGTGCAAACACAGATTTCAAGGACAGCGGTGTCAAGCGTCCTCGCTCCGCTCCCGCCAAACCCGGGGCAGATTGGAGAACATACTGCCAATATTATTGAAGCCATGGACACTTGACTGAAGATTGTGTCCATCTCAAGGATGCTATTAAGATCATCATAAAAGGGGGAAGACTCGGGCGATATTGGCACATCGACGCCCCCCGTTGAGATGCCCTTCAAACAAGGGAGATAGAGGAGGATGCCTGACCATCTAACGAGTCAGTCCCCATCCAGATCGCATTCTTCGTTACGAGACCAGAGGACTTCTACGTCCCCGAACATATGGAAGAGCCTATGTCCATGCACAGCAGGTGGGAAAGCTTCCCCTCCACCATGGCCATAAATGGTGGAGGATTTAATGACATAACTATAAATTCAACAAAGAGGAAGTTGGACGAGCTTGTTGATGCGACCTCCTGCAAACGGTGACTTTCGAGAGGGTTAAGGGCAGATCAGAGCCAATTACCTTTTACCTCGAGGAGTTGCCCGGAGGGCCCCCCAATTCAGCCATCCCTCTTTTAGTCAGGGCGAGAATGAATAACTTCAATGTTCATCGCATCTTGGTCGACGAGGGAAGTTCCGTTAACGGGATGTACACACAGCTCTTTAGGACCTTGCAACTCGACGACTCTCACCTTTCACCATATGTGGGGTCTGACCTGCAGGGTTTAAATGGATCGACCTCCACGCCAAGGGGTACGTGGAGCTCATGGTCACCTTCAACAAGGATACCGCCACCAGGAATGTCAAGGTGCACTTCCTAGTCATTAACTACCCATATCTCTACAACTGTATCCTAGGGAGACCGACACTGGCAGAGTTGACTGTGGTACCCTCCACCGTCCATCTGAAGATGAAGTTCTACACAAAAAGGGCACGCGTCGCCACCATCCAGGGAGACCTAGCAGCTGCCCGAAGATGCTTCAATGCAGCAGCCAAGGGACAAAGCATAGTCGACACTGGGGCACGGCCCGCCAAGAGAGATGCATCAGCGCGACCAGAGCCACAACAATCAGAGCCACAACCCATCAAGGCGGAAGCACAAAGGACTTCTCCAAAGGTCGACTAAATCTCGTTGGACACCCACTTAGACCAAGATGAAGCGCCCAACGGCGAGCAGGGGCTCCTCCAACTAGTTCTGGATGGGGACTTCGAGCTCGTCTCTCTCGGTGAAGACCCAAACAAAGGGGTGAAGATCGACACCGGACTCCCCGACTTGAGGAAGAAGTAGATCAAGGCTTGCTTGAGGGAGAATGCAGATCTGTTTGCATGGAGCGCTATGGAGATGCCAGGTCTCGACCCAGAGGTCGCCTGTCATCAACTCGGTATTGATCTAGCCGCTAGGGCAGTAGTACAATGTAGGCGTAGGAAGTCCCCCGAGAAAAAGGAGGCTGCTGAAAAAGCTGTAAAAGACCTCCTAGAGGAAAATTTTATTTCTGAAGCCCGGTATTCAACCTAGTTGTCAAATGTTGTACTAGTTAAAAAGAATAATGGAAAATGGCGTATGTGTGTTGACTATACCGATCTTAACTGGGCATGCCCCAAAGACGCATTCCCCTTGCCTAATATTGACATGTTGGTCGACAACTCGACCAGCTATAAAATTTTATCTTTCATGTGTTGTACCCCAATTTTTCCCCCTAAGATCCCTTCATCATACCATGTTGATTCATTCACAACAAGATCACACTAGGATTCTTGGTTCCTCTCCCTACTTTGAGTTTTGCTCCTTTTGAAAGATTACCAAGCACCTTGACTTATGTTCCTTTTGTGATCATGAATATTGTTTTGATTTCTTTATTTAACTAATAAAATGCAATGTTGGCTTGTCTTGCTTGTTATCCATGTAGGTAAGGGCAATGAGATTTAACAAGTTACTCCATGGGTTCATGAGCTTATTTCCATGCCCTAGTCAATATAGTTTGAGAAGTTCAAACCTCACCATTGGATTGGTTTTGGGAGAATTGGCATGGCAAGGTTGCTTTGTATGATACGGTGGGAGAACTGGCTTGGGATTTTTGCGTTTGTGTTCGCAAATGTTTCGGTTTAGCAAGAGTCGCCACCGACTTTTTATTTTATCCTAAGGAAAGGTCAAAAAGCACAGGAAAGACCTTTGAGATGTTTTTCTTGGGTTCGGGGAGTAGATTATAGAAAGGGAAGGTATTAGCACCCTTTTTATCCATGGTTATCCATGGGCTCTTAGTTACTTGCTTAGATCACTTGCTTTGCTTTCCAATTTATTGAAATGGTGTTCTTCAATTGTTTGAAATAGTGCTTTGTGTGTGATTTTGAAAGATGTTTTGAAAAGAGGCCATTGTTGTGGCAACCTTTGTAATGATTCTTGTTTGAATGTATACAAAGGTGTTTTTGTCTTTTGAAAGTTTTCAATGTTTGAAAGTAGGGTTTTGAAATTGTGTGGTGAAGTGTGTTTTGAAAATAGCAAGGATGTTTTGCAAGCTTTTGATCAAGTAACTAAGAGTTATCTACCCTAATTTACTCAAAGATCTTTCTTATGTTTTTAACCCTTTTAACAGTGTCGTTTCACCATTGTATTTGGTGAACAACCTTGTGTTAGGATGTTAAACGGGACAGGCACGGGTCATCGTATAGACCATGATAGCAATTGTGTCAAGTATTTTTGACAATTTTCTTGAGGGACTTGATCATTTTGTTTAGGCAACTCAGATAGCATCATCGAGGGACTATGATCTTTTGTTTTGTTTTTGTTTTGCCAAAGTACTTGACATGCTTACCATGGCCCATTTTTGAAGGCAACAAGTGGATTGAAACCCTAGGAGTGCAAGTGTGCATTGTGTTTGTTTTTCATGCATTTTTTTTTATTAGGTCAAACTATTTGTTGGTTTTGATTTTGCATACAAACCCTAATTCTTTAATCATGGCATAATTGAAAGCTTAAAAGTGCGAGAATTTAAATTCTACACTGTTACAACATGATATATGGAGGGGGGTACAAATTTGAATTGGGGATTATTTTGCAAGAAATTAAATCCTAAATTATTACAACCATATTGAATTTGCAAGGCATAATATTTAAATGTACAATATTTAAATAAATACAATAAATAAATATTAAATAAAATGCATCATGTAAAAAAGTTTTTTTGTTTGTTTATGTATGTAAAGCATTCTTTTAATGTGAACAAAAAGGCTGTAAATAATAAAAATAAAAAGATTAATTTTACTTAATAAAAGGGGTAAACCCTAATTTTCTTTAAGGAAAATAAAAATGTATTATTTATTGCAAAATATATTAATATGTACAAAAATAAGAATATATTATATAAAAAAATGTTATAAAGTAATAATAAAAATAAAAATGTATTTATTTTGTGTTTTTTATTCTAATTATTTAATAAACATAGTATATATATATATATATATATATATATATATATATATATATATATATATATATATATATATATATATATATATATATATATATATATATATATATATATATATATATATATATATATATATATATATATATATATATATATATATATATATATATATATATATATATATATATATATATATATATATATATATATATATATATATATATATATATATATATATATATATATATATATATATATATATATATATATTAAATATGTTAAATATGTGAAAAAATAAAATAAATTATTTACAAAAAATGAAATATTTTCAAGAAAATGTTTTCAATGTGAATAAAAAATAGAAATGAAAATAAAAGTATTATTTACATTATTTTTTTAAAACTAAAAATAAATAATATAAAAGCATATAAAATGTTTTAATGCTAGTAATAATTAAAATAAATACCAAATAAATGTAAAAATTTTAAAAAAAACTTTGAGCATTTTTTATATTTAAAAATAAAATATCAAAATCAAAAATGAAATAAAAATGCAAAAATGATAAAAATACAAAGAAATGGGCCAGGGGGGTGTGAACTGAAAATGCAAGTGTTAGAAGCAAAACAAGTCATCCCAGCCCAATAACTTCATCTTCTTCCTCTGTTCAAACACAAAAACGCGCCTTCTGTGTACAAACTGCTATCTCCTGATTCAGTGCTTTTTTGACAAAACTCCAAACATGAAACTTATAGAGCATCAAACAACGAATCTAACCATATAAAAAACTTAAGCTAACTCTCAAAGACCAGAGAGAATTTCTCTTGCCCTAATTTCAAACCTAGTTTTTTCAGAAAGTTCATGGATGAAATTCTCCTAGCATGATTAATATAAATGAAAACTAAGCACATGTATGGTTTCAGGGCTATGAATACAACATCTTTCATTCACAAACCTAAGTCTAACTATTCCTAAATAGAGAGATATAAATTCATGAAATACCTGTTTCAGTTGAGTTCGAGCTGGACAATGCAGCAACTTCCAATGGTGCTTGAGGTTCTTTTGAGCTTGCCTGATGTCCACTGAAGCTTTCCCAATGCTTAGTTTGTTTTGAAGTGGCCTGAATCGTGCTACAGAACTCAACCTGTAAAGCTTAAAAACAAAAATGGCAATGTGTGTTAATGGAGTTACAGCAACTTGTGAATGGTTTGGATAGCTCAGGTATGTTGATTGGAATGTGTTTGAAGTAGTTTTGGACAAAACGCGCGAGGGGATTTGATGGTGGCTTGAAGTTTGCAGAACTGGTCATGTTTTGCAAGAAAAGGGAGATTTTGAGTATGAGGGTGCTTTAGGGGTGAAAGGCTCGTGCTTCTGACTTGTGAGGATATTCAAAACTTGTTTGATAACTTTGCTTGAGTTAGTTTTTATCAGATATGAGAGATGTTGGCTTTTTGCGTAATGCCTTGGTTATGAAGCAAAATGAGAAGTGACAAAGAGCAGGCCTGTACAGGCTAGCTCTAACTCTGCACATAGTGTGTAAGCTTGGCCCCAATTTTGTGGATTTATTTGCAGTCATAAGATCTTGTTCAAGGCTCTAGGATGCTGTTTTGACATAAAGCACAATTCAAGCAAAAATGGCAATGTTGCTTTTTTTATTTAAGGATTAATCTAGTGTATAATCCTCTAATATCCAAAACAAAACCTTAGACCAATAGATTTGCATTTAATTATTGAGTTCAAATTGGTTTATAGGCATTTAATTGTGAACTAAGCTAGCTTGGTCAGATTTGGCAAGTGGTATGAACATGTATTGGCCATGGTTACAAAGTGAGTTTTTGCCAACTTCAAGCATTCGATTCTCCCTAACCATAAAGGTGTTTGAGAAGTTCTTGGACAATTTGGAAAGATTGCAACATGTACTATAATCCATCTTTAAAATGCAACTTGAAACTCCAAGTGGAACTATGTGAAAAATGGCCAAGAAGATGGATCAAAACCCTGCCTAAACTAGGGCAAAATTTCTCTAAGTTAAAAGTTTTAGGTACCCTTGTTCCAAAAATCATAACTTGATATCCAAGCTTATTTTGAGAAAACTTTGTGAATCAAAGTTGTAGACTTTGTGATGGAATACAACTTTCATGTTATAAGTTTTGTTTGAATCCATTTTCATCTTGGTGAAAAAATGGGACAAAGTTAGGAAAAAATAAGAAAATTTTATAACTTAGAAAATTTCTAAGTTATGAAAATTTTCCATTTTAAACCCTAATTTGCAATTTTGGGTTTATTGATGAACAAGTTTCATAATTTGACATGGCTTGATGAAAAATGACCCTTGGCACTTGATTTTGACCAAAAAGTCAAAGTTTGACTTTTCAGTGTACAGTCAAATTTTGATCAGTTGACTGAAAAAATTCATCTGTCAATCCTATGCATTTGAGATCTTTTGAACTTGTTGAATAGGTCAAGACAATGTAATTGAGTCCTTGTGTCCATGGTTGAGCTTGTTTTGCCATTGGTTAGGTCAAACAGTCAAAAATTGCCTTTGTGCAGTCAAAAACCCTAAAAATGACCATTTTGCCCTTTTGGTGATTTGATCAAATTTCTTGTGGAATTGTTATCCAAACTTGATAAAATGGTTCATATGAGTTCATAATGTTGATGTGGGTCAAAATTCATGAAGTTTGACTGTCAATTGGCCACAGTTGACGTTTTCCCCAATACAGTTGATTTCTAGGTCAACTGTCCAATTGACTGGGCAAAAATTTGAATCAAGACTTGAAACTTGGTATGGACAAACTTGTGAGTCCAACATGAAGTATTAAAGTTACTTTGGGCATTGTAGGTGAAAACATCCCTATGCAAACTCAAACCCTAATTTAGGTCAACAGTGCAAGGAGGTGTCTTGAGCAGAGCAAACCCTAGCTTGATCTTGAGTTCCCAGAGTCTTGTGATGAGAAATGTTGATGAAATGATAGGGAAAACTTTTGGGTACAACAGTTGCCCCTGTTAAATCTTCTTGAACCTGAAGAGTTCGATTGACAAGTTTGCCTTTCGCGACTCGAAGGTAAAAGAGGATTGGACACTAGAGTGCCTGTAAATTTGCACTCGTCAAAATATAGCTGAGGAAATGGGCTTAAAGATGCCATTTAGAGATGGTAGAATCTTGCTGGAGATGGGCTTAAAGATGCCATCCAATAATGTTCGTTGAATTGCAATGTTGTAGGTCAGAAGAATCGGCGTCAAAATGGTATTCGTGTCTGGAATGCATTTGAACTGTATCTGGAGACTGAGTTTGTATGAGCAAAAGAATGGCGTCCGTGTCTGGAGCGTATCTGAGTTGTAACCGTATTTGTACTTTAAATGAATATCAGAATGACTGTCGTGTCTGGAGTGTATCTGTATTGTATCTGAAGTTGAGATCTGTATGAGTAGTAGAATGACTTCCGTGTTTGGAGTGTATCTGAGACTGTAACTGGAGTTGATATCTGTATGAGTAGCAGAATGACTTCCGTGTCTGGAGTGTATCTGAGACTGTAAATGGGATCTGAATAGGTGACATAATGACTTCCGTGGCGACTGCACTGGGGAGAATCAAACTTCTGGTGTAAGGGCCAGAGTGGCATCCGTGTTTGGAGCGTATCTGAACTTGTAGTTGATAGTTGAATCTGAATGAGAGATAGAATGGTTGCCGTGTCTGGAGCGTGTCTAGTCTGTATCGGATTGCTGAAGTCTGAATGAGTAGTAGAATGACCTTCGTGTCTGGGGTGTATCCATACTGTATCTGAATAATTGTTAACGATAGCCTTTTAATCTTATCCTGAAAAGGGTAAAATGTTAGCTAAAACACAAAGTTATGTTGCATGATATGTATGATGCAATGAACTGTGTTTCATTAATGTTTATGATATATGAATGTAATGGATGAGCATGTAAGCTAAGCGGTCGTCTTGCTGAAAATAAATCCTTGATAACATGAGATAAAGAAATCTCTGGCTGCTGCTGGGAAAGTAAATCCTTGACCGATGTTGCGGATTCAAAACTTTGATTGTTGAAGATGAGAGATCCTTGCTGACTGCTTGGGGATTAAAGATCTCTGTTTGCTCGAGAAAGAGAAATCCTGGGACCACTGCTGGAGATTTAAAATCCTTGGCGATTTGTGGGGATTAATAAGGCCTTTGACAACTTCTACAGGGAATGAGAATCCTTCATGACTTTCCTGGGAAATAGGGAAAACTCGGAAAATCTCTACTGGGGAGTTAAAACCTGGGAGGTTTCTGCTTGGAGAAAGGAGACCGAAAATCTACGATCTTGCTGGGAGATAACTTTGTGGGGCAAATGTTTACTCGGCCGGTGAAATCAGGAGTTTTGGGTTGTATGCCAAACTACTGGGGAAGCATCCTAGTTGGGGATAAGCCAAGAAGTTAACTGTTATCTGCTTGGTTCTCAGATGACCTGCTGGGGAAATTGGAGGAAGTTGAATAGTTGGAAATTTGACTTCGTCAGGGAAGACAGTTTAGAATGTTCTGGCTCTGCTAGGGATAAGTATTTCAGGGTTTTCGGGCTCCACTGGGGATCGGGAGTTTGAACTCTGATGGGAACTTTAAAACTTAACTCAGCTGGGGAATCAAGTTTAAAATGCACTGGCTCCACTGGGGATCTTGAAGCTTAACTCCGCTGGGGAATAACACTCCAAATTTTTAGCTTTGTTGAGGATATGAATGATGTATTGTAGGGGATTTCTTCTGGATCAGCACAAAGATATCTTCCTACACCTTCAACCTATCAGTAATTATCCTTTTTCGATTTCGTTTTATTTGTAAGCAGTGATTATATTCAAATGCATATGCCTATTTAACAAAACATTGGACATTTTTAAGTAAAAAATAAGTGTAAAAGAAAAGAAAGGCAAGCAAATATCTGCACTTTGAAGTATCTTTGTATTAACTTCGTGTTGGTATCTTTGTACAAAGGAGACAGACACCCTAGTAAGAGAATGTTGTCGTAAAAATTGAAAAATTTTATACAAAAGAAAGATGGCTATGTGTAACAATTCCATGGGATTCCCATTCTGCTATAGCCTTCACAACTTTGAGTATCTTGTCCATTCGCTGCTTCGTCCGCTGATGACTGGATTGACCAGAGGCTTGGAGCTTGTTGGTGAAGAGATTGTCTTTAAAGTGATCCGACGAGACATAGTCATACGCTTTGATTCCCTAACTTTTTTCTGGACCGCCCTTTCGGGTTTTCGATCCACCGGGAAACCCTTTTTTGCCCAAGCCGCCCTTTCGGGTTTTCAACTTGCCGGGTGTACAGATTTTTTTGTTTTATCCCTAATTTTTGCCTGAACCGCCCTTTCGAGTTTTCGATTCACCGGGATGCCCATTTTTGCCCAAGTCGTCGTTTCGGGTTTTCAACTTGTCGGGTCGTTTTATGCGTAGTATCTTTTGACTATGTATGTGTTTGCAGGGTGCGGTAAGTCGTCACCGTCCATGGTGGTCAGAATCATTGCCCCATCAGAAAATATGCTCTTGATCACAAATGGTCCTTCGTAAGTAGGAGTCCATTTTCCCCTGGGATCACTTTGCGGCAAGATGATCCGTTTGATTACAAGATCTCCAACTTGATATACCTGACGCCTGACTTTCTTGTTGAAAGCCTTGATCATTCATTTTTGATACATCTGACCATGACAAACAGCAGTAAGTCGCTTCTCGTCGATCAAGTTAAGTTGATCAAGCTGGGTCTGAATCCAATCATCTTCACTCAAGCCGGCATCCTTCATAATCCTCAAGGAAGGAATCTGAACTTCCATAGGTAAAACAGCTTCCATGCCATATACCAATGAAAATGGGGTTTCCCCTGTTGAAGTACGTGTCGTGGTGCGATATCCATGCAGAGCAAACGGTAACATCTCATGCCAGTCCTTGTAGGTGACTGTCATCTTTTGAATGATCTTCTTGATGTTTTTGTTCGCGGCTTCAACATCACCGTTCATCTTCGGCCGATAGGGAGATGAATTATGATGATAAATCTTGAACTGTTCGCATAGAGAGGTGATCATAGTGTTGTTCAAATTTGTACCGTTGTCCGTGATAATCCTGTCGGGGATACCATACCGGCATATGAGGTTCTGCTTGATGAAGCGGGCAACCATATTCTTTGTAACAAAGGCATAGGAAGCTGCTTCGACCCACTTGGTGAAGTAATCAATAGCGACCAAGATGAAGCGATGTTCATTGGATGCCGTAGGCTTGATCTCTCCAATCATGCCAATGCCCCACATTGTGAATGGCCAAGGAGCTGTCAGAACGTTGAGAGGAACAGGAGGAATATGTACCTTGTCGGCATAGACTTGGCATTTGTGGAAGGTACGGGAATGTTGATGACAATCAGCTTCCATTGTATACCAATAGTAGCCTGCCCTTAGAATCTTCTTAGCCATCGTATGTTCGCTCAAGTGGGTGCCAAATGTGCCACTATGTATCTCGGTCATGATTAACTCTACTTCAACCTTGTCCACACAACGAAGTAGAACACAATCATGGTTGCGCTTATAAAGGATGCCATTTCTTAGGAAGAACTTGGCAACAAATCTCCTTAAGAACTTTTTGTCATTGACGGAAGCTCCTTCAGGGTATTCTCGAGTCTGGAGATACCTTTTGATTTCATGAAACCAGGGTTGTTCCACTACTTCTTCGGTATTAATCTCATGACAGTGTGCAGGTTCTTCCATTCGCTCGATGGTAATTTGGGGAGCCTCGTTATCTCAATTGAGTTTAAACATGGAAGACATTGTAGCCAGAGCATCGGCTAACTGATTTTCTTCTCGCGGGAAATGCTCGAAGGTAATCCAATCGAAATGAGGCAACAATGTCAAGACATGTTCTTTGTATGGGATAAGATTAGGATATTTGGTATCCCACTCTCCTTTGACTTGACTGATAACCAAAGCCGAGTCCCCAAATACGACTAAAGATTTGATTCCCAAATCTATAGCAGCCTTGAGACCAAAGATGCAAGCTTCATATTCAGCCATGTTGTTGGTACAGCTGAAGCAAAGTCGGGCAGTGAAGGGTTTATGGCAACCTTCCAGAGAAATGAGTACCACACCGATACCGGTTCCAAGTGAATTTGAAGCACCATCAAAGTACAGGGTCCATCGGGATCCTTGTTCAGGTATGTCATACGGTTCGTTACCTTTAATGTTGTCCAATGTCATGATGTCCTCGTCAGGGAAGTCAAATCTCATAGATTGGTAATCTTCGACGGCTTGATGAGCTAGATGGTCAGCTAGTACACTCACCTTTATAGCTTTTTGGGTAGTATACTGGATATCATACTCAGTCAGGATCATTTGCCATCTAGCGATTCTTCCAGATAAAGCAGGCTTCTCGAAGATATACTTGATCAGATCCATCTTGGATATCAGCAAAGTGGTATGAGTCAACATATACTGCCTTAGACGGCGAGCAGCCCATACTAAAACGTAGCAAGTTTTCTCGAGCAGTGAGTAGCGAGTCTCACAGTCGGTAAACTTTTTGCTAAGGTAATAAATGGCATGCTCTTTTCGGCTAGACTCGTCATGTTGGCCCAGCACGCACCCCATTGAGTTATCCAAAATAGTCAGATACATGATTAATGGCCTTCCTTCGACGGGTGGCATCAGAATAGGAGGTTCTAGTAAGTACTCCTTGATCTTATCAAAAGCAACCTTACAATCATTGTTCCATTCAACCACCTGATCTTTCTTCAGCAACTTGAAGATTGGCTCACATGTAGATGTCAGGTGAGAGATGAACCTCGCAATATAGTTTAAGCGTCCCAAGAATCCTCTAACCTCCTTTTCAGTGTGGGGGGCAGGCATTTCTTGTATAGCCTTTACTTTAGCTGGATCAACCTCAATGCCTTTGTTGCTGACAATAAATCCCAGAAGTTTACCAGACCTAACTCCAAAAGTGCACTTGCTTGGGTTTAATCTGAGCTTATACTCCTTCAACCTGGAAAACAACTTCTGCAAATGATCAAGGTGTTCTTCTTTCGTCTGTGATCGAGCTATCATGTCGTCTACATAAACTTTGATCTCATGATGTATCATATCATGAAACAAAGCTACCATGGCGCGTTGGTAGGTTGCCCCTGCATTCTTCAGTCCAAATGGCATCACTTTGTAGCAGAAGGTACCCCATTGCGTGACAAAAGTAGTTTTCTCCATGTCCTCGGGTGCCATTTTGATCTGGTTATAGCCCGAGAATCCGTCCATGAAAGAAAATACTTTGTGCTGAGCTGTATTGTCAACCAAAATGTCGATATGTGGCAGTGGAAAATCATCCTTGGGGCTAGCCTTGTTTAAATCCCGATAGTCCACACACATTTTGACTTTGCCGTCCTTCTTAGGCACGGGCACAATGTTAGCAACCCATTATGGATAGGAAGTAACAGCCAGAAAGCCAGCGTTGAATTGCTTCATTACCTCAGCTTTGATCTTCTCAGACATGTCGGGCCTCATTCGGCGGACCTTTTGCTTGATCGGTGGACAGTCTTCTCTTATGGGTAGACGGTGAACCACGATATATGTATCTAGCCCTGGCATGTCTTCATAAGACCAGGCGAAGATCTCAACATATTCGTTCAACAGCTGTACTAGATGCTCTTTGACACCTGGTTCCAAGTTGGCACCCACTTTTACCTCTTTTTTGTCTTCCTATGTTCCCAAGTTGATGGTTTCTAGCAACTCCTCATGAGGCAGAATAGCCCTCTCTTCTTGTTGCAGAAGTCTGGCTAACTCTCCCGACACTTCACAGTCTTCATCAACTTCATACTCAGCATGATTGACCAAATCTTCAGAGTTATCGAAGGCTAAAACAGAATAGTCACCCATGGAATCCGGAGTGGATGGGTACCTGCATTTGTGAGTGTGGGTGTGTGTAAGGGATAGCCATCCTTAAACAAAACAAAAATGCAAAAGGAAAGAAAATGAACACAACAATTTGTAGATGAAAGCGTCCAATGATTCATTAAAACATGGCATATGATAATGAAGAAAATCAAGCCCTTACAAATGGACCTATATGCCCCGGGCAAGGCATAAGGTGAAAATAGTGTACGAATTGTTTTAGTTATTACAAACCGAAATAAGAAATTGTTCAAAGATAAAATTACTAGTTGATTAAGGTGATGGGAATAAAATCCTTTGCTTCCCAGTTGCTTAAACCCCCTTCGACGGTCGGAAAAATCCAATCCTCAAAGTGGCCCTCTTCATCTTCATCTTCTACAGCATTAATTCCGTGGTGAGTGATCCTTATAGGTGGCCCTCCAGTCTTGGAACGACGCATAGCCTTCTGTCCTGCAGCTGTAAACCCTAGTCCAAATTTGTCCGTCTTATGGGGAAAATCAGGCAATTTCCCCCATACTGTACTCTTCCCTTCTTTGACCACTGTCTCTGCGTCCTTGAGAGATGCCATCCTAGGCACATGCTTGGGAATGATAGGTACCTCAACCATTGTCTTCGCAACTGCTACCTCAGGAGAAACTTCCTCAAAATGTTGGAAAGGCGTTTCGATGAACTCGCCATCCAATTCCACATAGCGGAAGGAATTGAGATGACTTATCATGTACTCTTCCTCGCCGTGCACTGTTATAATCTTACCCTTAACAGGATATTTCAGCATTTGGTGCAAAGAGGAGGTAACTGCCCCGGCATAATGGATCCACGGTCTTCCTAACAAACACGAATATGATGGACGGATGTCCATCACATAAAAGGTGGAGTTGAAAACTTATGTGCCTACTTTGTCAGGAATGTCAACCTCCCCATGAACCATTCTTTTGGACCCATCAAAGGCCCTAACAATGATGTTACTAGGTTTGAGGGTCAATCCTTCGCAGTCCAAACGGTCCAACGCTTTCTTCGGCAGCACATTCAAGGAAGAACCAGTATCAACCAAGACATGGGCGAGGGCGGTTCCCCTGCATTCAACTGAGACATGTAGCGCGTCATTGTGTTTCCTTCCTTTGGGAGTCAAATCAGCATCGGAAAAGCCAAGGCCATTATCAGCAGTAAGACTGGCCACACACTCCTGAAACTGGTCAGCCGAAGTTTCTTGGGGCACGTGTGCCGTCTTTAGAAATTTGATTAAGGCCTTAGCATGGGCCTCAGAGCAGAGTAGAAGAGCCAACATTGCGATTTTAGAAGGGGTCTGCCCTAGCTGTTCCACAACGTCATAGTCACTCTTTCTGATTATTTTCAAGATTTCATCCATTTCTTTCTGGGTGGTTTCGGGGATAACCACGGCATGTGCCTTTGTCCTGATATGCACTTATAGTATCCCCTTACCCTTATCGGTATTATCAACAGATGGTCTTACTTCAGGAGTATCCAATTCTTCAATTATTGGGTCTCGCACAGATGACTTAACAGGTGCAGAAGCTTTCGAGGGTCCGAAAATTGCTCGGGGGGGAGCAATCTCCGGAGAAAAGATCCGGCCGCTGCGGGTTATCTTGCTTGTACCCACAATGTTCCCTATATCAGGGATTTCCTCTTCAGAATTCTCTTGGACTACTTCAATCTGTTTGATACCATGATAGAAGATTTCTCCTTCATAGTTCCATGGTATCGTTTTGCTAGATTGATACGGGACAGGCCCTGGCATGGTGATTTTTAAAGGTACAAATTCAGGATCAGGTGTAATCTTGACAGGCCTTTTGCAAGCCTTGGGAAGATTGGTGGAAATGGTTATTATTGCAATATCGTTGGTTAAGGTAGCAAAAGTAGCAGGAGTAACAGGAGTGAAGGTATCAACATGGGTTTTTTGGAAGAATATCTCTTGGGTATCCATCAGACGTTGGACACCTGATTTCAACATTGGGCAGTCAGCTCGTATGTTTAAACAAAAGTAGCAGTCTTTTCCGCGGCCTGGGAACATCCCGGCTCTCATCAAATTCTCTTTAATCACTGGTAAGGGAGTCAAAAGGTCAGCAACATCAGTAACATGAAGGTCTTCCATAACAGCATGAACATTATGATCGTGCTTGGGCATCGGAGCAGATATCACATTGGGCTTCTCAGGAGCATCAAATTCTACTTCCTTGGCATCAATCAGATCTTGGATTTTGTTCTTAAGCGCCCAACAATTATTTGTATCATGCCCAACACTGTCAGAGTGGTAAGCACACTTGGCATTGGAGTGGTAGTATGGAGAGGAGGTATTAGGGTTCTTTGGTGCTTCCTTCAAACTGGTAAGATTCAGTTTTAACAAATGAGAGAGTACTTGAGCTGGCGTCATGTTAATTCGGGTGAACTGTCGTTGTGGCCTTTCTACCCATTGTTGATTAGGTCTTGACCGATTGCCGTGAGGTTGATCATTTGAAGAGTTTTGAATCATTACAGCCCCTACAGTTGGCCGGCGCTCAGTTCTTCCCTGACCTTTCTGAGAATAAACAGCAGAGGCTTCCTTCTTAGATGGGAAGGCCTTCTTAACAGCGGTGGACGCGGAGGCATCTTTCTGAATCTTTCCACTTTTAATACCGGCCTCGACCCTTTCGCTGGTCAAAATTAGTTCAGTAAATCCCGCGGAGGAACTCCCAATTAAATTATTGAAGAAAGGGCCAGACAGGGTCCCCAGAAACATGTCAACTAGCTCTCTATCCGACAATGGTGGCTGCACCCTTCCAGCCAGATCACGCCACTTCTGGGCTTACTCTTTAAATCCTTCATTGGAAGCCATCCCCGTACTTTATAGCTGAGTACGAGTGGGCGCCAAATCAGCATTGTATTGGTATTGAAGGTAAAAAGCAGCAGCTAAGTCTTCCCAATTGTGAACCTCTGATCTCTCGAGTTGATAGAACCAGTCCAATTGTGTGCCTGAAAAACTGTCTTGGAAAAAGTGTACCCAGAGGTCTTTATCAGATGAGTGGGGTTGGATTTTTCTGACATAGGATCTCAGATGCATCTTTGGACACGACAGACCGTCATACTTAGCAAATGTTGGTACTTTGAATTTGGGAGGGATGACGATCCCAGCGGCCAACCCTAGTTCTTCAAAATCTAAACCAGGTACCCTCTGCAGCTCCATGGCTGCCAATATATCCTCAAGATTCTTGTATTTATCATCCGCCGGGGGATATTGTTGTTCAGAGTAATCTTTGTCTTCTTCCTCTTCAACTTCAGATTTAGAAGGTACCGCGGCTCCTTTTCCTTTACCAGCCCCTTCATCAGACGTTGAGGGGAACTCGAGAACTTTTCTAGCATTGCTTTCAAACCTTCTTCCAAAAGTGGCTACTCCGGGCCTTTTCTTCTTTTTCTCTTTTATTTTTCTCCAACAGTGCTTTGAGGTCCTCTTGACCCTTTGCTAAGGTCATGAGGAGTTGCTGGAATTGAGAATTCTGTGCTTGCAGATCCTTAACCGTCTGCTCCAGATCCATCTTGCTGAAATAAACAGCAGAAAGATAAGGAAACCTGGTGTGAAGACCTGTTTATGCATATGATGAATGGCATGTTATTCATGTAATGCATTCAAGGATTCAGAAATTCAAATTTGTTGCAAACAAAAGGGAACACACGTCATATTAAGAAGAAATTGTTAGTACATAAGTGCCCCATGGGCAAAATATTACAAAATTATTAATGTAAAAAGACATTGCGCATCCTCTTTGGTGCGGTGTAAGTGTTGAGAGTTTCCTCCTCATGAAGTCGGAGGGTAAGCTCCAAAACCTTCTTCTCACTGGCATAGAAGATGGCTTCAAAAGTATTCCGTTCCTCCTTGAGTTGGATCCAAATCTTTTGTAATTTTTCCCATGATGTTGGCATGTTAGGATGTAGGATGGTGTATGGAACCTCTCCTTCCATAACAGGCTCTTTGATCAAGGGGAGAATGTGAGGGTATGGCATCATAAGATTCTGGGCGCGGGTTCGTACCCACTTGAGATAAGGCTCAAGGGGGATGGAATTCTTGTGCTTCAGTGTCTTACTATCCACTTTGTTGGGCATCCTCCAAGCTCTGATGAACCTTTGTCGAAGTCCTTGCGCATCGTCGTCGAAGTCAAAAACTAGGTCAGGAATCAGCATGTCATGAGGGCCATCCCTCCGAGCATATCCAAACTGTCTTAGAGCTAAACAAGGGTTGTAGGTAATGCCTCCCCTAATGACAAGTAGTGGAACATTAGGGAACTCCCCACAATGATCAATGATGATGACATTTTCTCTGGACCGAGAACACCAATGTACATCAGAAAGTGTGAGGGTCATCAACCATTGTGACCACCTTAAACCCTGCTCATTCTTCAAAACTGATTGTGGAAGGTGAGAAATAAACCACCTTGCTAGGAGAGGAGTACAACACATGAGAACACCTCTTTTACTCATTGTTCGTGTGTAAAATGAGTGTAGGATGTCCCCAAGCAATGTAGGTACAGGATTCCGGGATATGAAAATCTTGACAGCATTCACATCTATAAGTTGATCAGGGTTTGGGAACAGGACCAACCCATAGATAAGGAGTGCCACAATCTCTTCAAAGGCTTGTAGGTCAAGGGAATTCCAACAGTCTTGTGCCTTCTTAAACAGAAACTTTGCCAAGAAACCCTTGACACCACTCCTGGTTTCCCAATGTCCTGTGATGTTAGATGGTTGCAAGTGTAATGCTCGAGCAACATCTTCAGGCTTTGGTTCTTTTTTCGTACCGTTGTAGGGTAGTTGATGAAGAATAGGAATTCTCAGGAGTTGAGAAAATTCCTCCAAAGTGGGTACTAGTTGGTAATCAGGGAATGTGAAACAGTGGTGTAGGGGGTCAAAGAACTGGAAGAGAACTTTCACCATGTCTTCTTCAATGTTGGAGTTGACCAAGTTGAGAAGCCTACCATGTCTTTCACTGAAGAGAGAATTCTCTAGAATCCTGGAAGTGAGTTCCTTGAGTTGAGGAGGGATTCTCACAAGGTTGACTTGAATTGTTTTCCTGCGAAGAGATTCCATGACCTACAAAACAAGAACAAAGATGAAGATCCAAGCCCTTGAAATGGTTAGTGGATGCATATGATGCTTCATGATGTCCATGATGTATGCACAAGCAAATGTACAAACAAGTCACACAAAACCCTAGTTTCAGGCTTGCATGAGGTTTCATAGGTAAATACCCTCTTGAGTTTAGTTGGCTCAAACCTGTCCTATAAATAGTAATCGGGTTCTAAGGAGCTCAATATCACTGGATTGTTTTCTATGTTCATTATTTTGGTTTAGCCACTTAACTAGCGACCAAAATATTCCAAGAAAACAACCCTCAATGAGTGTAGTATCGAGTATCTACCAACTTCGGACTGCACCAAAGTCGGTCATCTCACTACCCCTAATAAAAGGCCAAGATGGTCAAGTAAGGTTCTATGAGTTCATTAGTGCTTTATGACATCACTCAGCGGCCCCATATTCTCTTTGATTGACTCAAAGGCTACTGGTACTCACAAATATGTCGCACTAATATAGCTATTGCTTCAACCATGTCGGTATACCCCGCACAGTTTCCACAACGTATTGCTATTTACCTATGAATGTTTCCTAAATCCGGGTAGAGGATTTCAAGCCCAAACAAGAGAACCAAATGTAAAGCAATCAAATCAAACAATATAATCATGCAAAGGGTGATCTAAGCCCTAAGGTTACTCCACTTTTAAAGTTCTCCCAAGCAGAGTCGCCAGTTCTGTGATACGGTGGGAGAACTGACTTGGGATTTTTGCGTTTGTGTTCGCAAATGTTTCGGTTTAGCAAGAGTCGCCACCGACTTTTTATTTTATCCTAAGGAAAGGTCAAAAAGCACAGGAAAGACCTTTGAGATGTTTTTCTTGGGTTCGGGGAGTAGATTATAGAAAGGGAAGGTATTAGCACCCTTTCTATCCATGGTTATCCATGGGCTCTTAGTTACTTGCTTAGATCACTTACTTTGCTTTTCAATTGTTTGAAATGGTGTTCTTCAATTGTTTGAAATGGTGCTTTGTGTGTGATTTTGAAAGATGTTTTGAAAAGAGGCCATCGTTGTGGCAACCTTTGTAATGATTCTTGTTTGAATGTATACAAAGGTGTTTTTGTCTTTTGAAAGTTTTCAATGTTTGAAAGTAGGGTTTTGAAATTGTGTGGTGAAGTGTGTTTTGAAAATAGCAAGGATGTTTTGCAAGCTTTTGATCAAGTAACTAAGAGTTATCTACCCTAATTTACTCAAAGATCTTTCTTATGTTTTTAACTCTTTTAACAGTGTCGTTTCACCATTGTATTTGGTGAACAACCTTGTGTTAGGATGTTAAACGGGACAGACGCGGGTCATCGTATAGACCATGATAGCAATTGTGTCAAGTATTTTTGGCAATTTTCTTGAGGGAATTGATCATTTTGTTTAGGCAACTCAGATAGCGTCATCGAGGGACTATGATCTTTTGTTTTGTTTTTGTTTTGCCAAAGTACTTGACATGCTTACCATGACCCATTTTTGAAGGCAACAAGTGGATTGAAACCCTAGGAGTGCAAGTGTGCATTGTGTTTGTTTTTCATGCATTTTTTGTCTTTGATTAGGTCAAACTATTTGTTGGTTTTGATTTTGCATACAAACCCTAATTCTCTAATCATGGCATAATTGAAAGCTTAAAAGTGCGAGAATTTAAATTCTACACTATTACAACATGATATAGGGAGGGGGGGTACAAATTTGAATTGGGGATTATTTTGCAAGAAATTAAATCCTAAATTATTACAACCATATTGAATTTGCAAGGCATAATATTTAAATGTACAATATTTAAATAAATATAATAAATAAATATTAAATAAAATGCATCATGTAAAAAAGTTTTTTTGTTTGTTTATGTATGTAAAGCATTCTTTTAATGTGAACAAAAAGGGTGTAAATAATAAAAATAAAAAGATTAACTTTACTTAATAAAAGGGGTAAACCCTAATTTTCTTTAAGAAAAATAAAAATGTATTATTTATTGCAAAATATATTAATATGTACAAAAATAAGAATATATTATATAAAAAAATGTTATAAAGTAATAATAAAAATGAAAATGTATTTATTTTTTGTGTTTTTTATTCTAATTATTTAATAAACATAGTATATATATATATATATATATATATATATATATATATATATATATATATATATATATATATATATATATATATATATATATATATATATATATATATATATATATATATATATATATATATATATATATATATATATATATATATATATATATATATATATATATATATATATATATATATATATATATATATATTAAATATGTGAAAAAATAAAATAAATTATTTACAAAAAATGAAATATTTTCAAGAAAATGTTTTCAATGTGAATAAAAAATAGAAATGAAAATAAAAGTATTATTTACATTATTTTTTTAGAATTAAACAAAATAATATAAAAGCATATAAAATGTTTTAATGCTAGTAATAATTAAAATAAATACCAAATAAATGTAAAAATTATAAAAAAATATTTTTGAGCATTTTTTATATTTAAAAATAAAATATCAAAATCAGAAATGAAATAAAAATGCAAAAATGATAAAAATACAAAGAAATAGGCCAGGGGGTGTGAACTGAAAATGCAAGTGTTAGAAGCAAAACAAGCCAGCCCAGCCCAATAACTTCATCTTCTTCCTCTGTTCAAACACAAAAACGTGCCTTCTGTGTACAAACTGATATCTCCTGATTCAATGCTTTTTTGATAAAACTCCAAACATGAAACTTGTAGAGCATCAAACAACGAATCTAACTATATAAAAACTTAAGCTAACTCTCAAAGACCAGAGAGAATTTCTCTGGCCCTAATTTCTAACCTAGTTTTTTCAGAAAGTTGATGGATGAAATTCTCCTAGCACGATTAATATAAATGAAAACTAAGCACATGTATGGTTTCAGGGCTATGAATACAACATCTTTCATTCACAAACCTAAGTCTAACTATTCCTAAATAGAGAGATAGAAGTTCATTAAATACTTGTTTCAGTTGAGTTCGAGCTGGACAATGCAGCAACTTCCAATGGTGCTTGAGGTTCTTTTGAGCTTGCCTGATGTCCACTGAAGCTTTCCCAATGCTTAGTTTGTTTTGAGGTGGCCTAAATCGTGCTATAGAACTCAACCTGCAAAGCTTTCAAACAAAAATGGCAATGTGTGTTAATGGATTTACAGCAACTTGTGAATGGTCTGGATAGCTCAGGTATGTTGATTGGAATGTGTTTGAAGTAGTTTTGGACAAAAAGCAAGAGGGAATTTGATGGTGGCTTGAAGTTTGCAGAACTGGCCCTGTTTTGCAAGAAAAAGGAGATTTTGAGTATGAGGGTGCTTTAGGGGTGAAAGGCTCGTGCTTCTGACTTGTGAGGATATGCAAAACTTATTTGATAACTTTGCTTGAGTTAGTTTTTATCAGATATGAGAGATGTTGGCTTTTTGCATAATGCCTTGGTTATGAAGCAAAATGAGAAGTGACAAAGAGCAGGCCTGTACAGGCTAGCTCTAACTCTGCACACAGTGTGTAAGCTTGGCCCCAAGTTTGTGGATTTGGTTTGCAGTCATAAGATCTTGTTCAAGGCTCTAGGATGTTCTTTTGACATAAAGCACAATTCAAGCAAAAATGGCAATATTGCTTTTTCTATTTAAGGATTAATCTAGTGTATAATCCTCTAATGTCCAAAACAAAACCTTAGACCAATGGATTTGAATTTAATTATTGAGTGAAAATTGGTTTAGAGGCCTTTAATTGTGAACTAAGCTAGCTTGATCATATTTGGCAAGTGGTATGAACATGTATTAGCCATGGTTACAAAGTGAGTTTTTGCCAAATTCAAGCATTCGATTCTCCCTAACCACAAAGGTGTTTGAGAAGTTCCGTGACAATTTAGAAAGCTTGCAACATGTACTATAATCCATTTGAAATGAAACTTGAAACTCCAAGTGGAACTATGTGAAAAATGGCCAAGAAGATGGGTCAAAACCCTGCCTAAACTAGGGCAAAATTTCTCTAAGTTAAAAGTTTTAGGTACCCTTGTTCTAAAAATCATAACTTGATATCCAAGCTTCTTTTAGGAAAACTTTGTGAATCAAAGTTGTAGACTTTGTGATGGACTACAACTTTCATGTTATAAGTTTTGTTTGAATCCATTTGCATCTTGGTGAAAAATGGGACAAAGTTAGGAAAAAATAAGAAAATTTTATAACTTAGAAAATTTCTAAGTTATGAAAATTTTTCCATTTTAAACCCTAATTTGCAATTTTGGGTTTCTTGATGAACAAGTTTCATAATTTGACATGTCTTGATGAAAAATGACCCTTGGCACTTGATTTTGACCAAAAAGTCAAAGTTTGACTTTTCAGTGTACAGTCAAATTTTATCAGTTGACTGAAAAAATTCATCTGTCAATCCTATGCATTTGAGATCTTTTGAACTTGTTGAATAGGTCAAGACAATGTCATTCAGTCCTTGTGTCTATGGTTGAGCTTGTTTTTCCATTGGTTAGGTCAAACAGTTAAGAATTGCCTTTGTGCAGTCAAAAACCCTAAAAATGACCATTTTGCCCTTTTGGTGATTTGATCAAATTTCTTGTGGAATTGTTATCCAAACTTGATCAAATGGTTCATATGAGTTCATAATGTTGATGTGGGTCAAAATTCATGAACTTTGACAGTCAATTGGCCACAGTTGACTTTTTCCCCAATACAGCTGATTTATAGGTCAACTGTCTAATTGACTGGGAAAAAATTTAAATCAAGACTTGAAACTTGGTATGGACAAACTTGTGAGTCCAACATGAAGTATGAAAGTCACTTTTGGCATTGTAGGTGAAAACATCCCTGTGCAAACTCAAACCCTAATTTAGGTCAATAGTGCAATGAGGTATCTTGAGCAGAGCAAACCCTAGCTTGATCTTGAGTTCCCAGAGTCTTGTGATGAGAAATGTTGATGAAATGAGAGGGCAAATTTTTGGGTACAACACTTTAGTTCATCACATTTCAAGGTTATTAGATTTGACTCAAAAGTACAAGGGGTTGATTGGAGAAGTTGTCATGTTTGGACAAGGCCTTGTTCCTATTGGTCACAAGAGCACATTTCTCTCAAAATTCAAGATATTGAAGTGGTTTTGGTGTCTATGAGTCTTAATTATCATCCTCAACAACTTCTGTTTACAAAGCAAGAATATTTGTACAAGAAGTTTGTTCAAACTTGTCAAAGTTCCTCAAGGCATTTTCTTGATCTAGAAACTAGGGTTTTGAACTTCAAAGGAGTATATCTTTCTCACCTTTTGGTATTTTTGAGTGATTCCAAAGACATCCTTCTCTTTAAAGGGTTATCTACAAATCACTTCAAAAGTTCCAAGGAGTTTTCATGTGGAAGAAACTTGGTGAAGAAGAAAGACTATAAGTCATCCAGATGAATCCATAATTTTTACATAAGTAACTTCAAATGATCATAACTTGGTCAATTTTTATCACCTTGAGTCCATCCTTTTTCCATAATTATCTTAAATATGTGAACTTTATGCCTTCTTTTATGTTCAAAGTGGGAAAATGGATGGAGGTATCCTTAAATATGCAAAAGATTATAGGTCATTTCATGATTTTTGGCCAACTTCAACAAGTCATAACTTGCTCAATTTTTGGAGATTTTGAATGGTTTAAGTTTCAAAATGTCATTCAAGAGGTCTACTTCATTCCATATTTTTTGGTCAAGCGCAAATTCCAAGTGGAAGGCCATGTTTGGATGCAAAAGATTATAGGTCATTTTTTAAGAAGAATTTGAAATATTTCTAAGTATGGGAAGTCAACCCTCTTTCTTCAACTTTGACTCAATGCAACTTTCAGCTCAAGCATCCATTTAACTCCATTCTTTTTCCATTGCAAAGCTTGTAACCTCATCTTTCTAAAGCATCAAGAATCATTCCCTAAGACCCCTTGAGTTGGAAATACCATGGATTTGAATTTGGTAACTTGAAACTGAATTTTCCACAAAGTCAGAATTTTGAAATCCATAATGTGACTTCTAAACACAAGATTTATGCGCATTTTTTATTTAAACTTGATTAGAAAACTTGCCATAAGTGATTAGCACCCCAAAATGCAAGATTTGGTTGAGTTTTGATGGAAATGAAGTCACACTTCACTCGTGCTCGACCTTCACTCAATTTCCCTCTAGACTTCCTTGTTTCTTCCAATTTTCATTCCCATTCACTTCCCTACAAATAGAGGGTCATCCCCCATTCATTTCTTCAAGCTTTAAGAGCCAAAAACACCCTGCCAAAACTTCACACGAACCCATCTTTTTTTAATTTAGTTTCTGAGATTTAAGCTCCCTTTTCCAAAATTCTTTTTGCATTCATCATCCTTAAGCATCATATAAACTCTCCAGCACTTAAACCAATCAAAACGAGCCATAATTCAAGCTACAGAAGTTCAGTTTCAGAGCTTCTTCTTTGAACTTCGAAAAGGTAGAACTCTTCACCATTTGGATCCAAATCAAGCACTAATTTATTCTACTCCTTCTCCTTATTCTAATGCTGCTTACAATTTTTAAATCCATTGAGAATTGAGAGAGAAATCTCAAATTGAAGGTGCTCGCTATTTTCTGGGATTTTGATTCATATCTCTCTCCATTCCTTATATAAATTTGGCGCGATGGTGGTATTAGAATCGTCTTGAAGAGACGAGTTCAATGATACTAGCCTGGGATCCTAATTTTTCCATTTGAGGGATCTCACAAAATCCCCATTGCAGGGTGTCTGGAGGTTGAAGACGATGACATATTTCGTCTCAGCCAATGATAGCGTGCCAAACGTTTTAATTTTATTGGTTGCCTTTTTTCTAATCCTATGCGTATCTCACTAAAGTCCATATCAAGCACAGCGCATCTGATCCACTGGATCAGCTTACTAACGCGTTTTGACTATGATATGATGGTCCACATCTTTTTGGTTTTATTTTATTTTCTGATTTTATATTTTTATTGATTAAATTTTCAAAAATGCATAACACTTTTATTTTTTATCCAAAAATTTTGAAAAAATTCACAAAAATACTTTGAATTATTTCTGATCTCATGACTATTTTTTCACATTTTTATTTTGACATTTAATTTTTTTGCATTTTTTGAATTATTTACTTTCTTTTAATTACTTAAAAAATACTTTCTGACATTTTTTAATTCTGAAAAATTCATAAATATTATTTTGCATATTTTTGACTTTCTGAAAACTTTATGGAATTTTATATTGAGGTTTACTATTTTTGACCTATTTTCTGTTTGTTTGAGCAATTTTAAATAGTTTAAAAATAGTTTCTGACTTTTAAAAATTACCAAAAATTTTATAAAAATATTTGGATCCATTTCTGATTTTTCTATGGCCTTACTTTTTCTTTCTTGATTAATTTGAACATAGTTGATATTTTTCTCCTCTAATTTGATTTTTAAACATTTTTTAAACCCTTTTTATGTATATATTAAATATAATATTATTTTGTGATTATTTTCTAGCTGTCTTGAGTTGATTTTTTGATCATGACTTTATTAACATCATTGGATCTTGGGTGTTCAGTTCAACTCCACCAAAATGGATGAATGATTTTAATAATAGTTTGATTAAATTTTTGATTCAAAAGTGGTTTATTCATTTTTCCCATCCCCTCTTCATCTTATCCCTTTCTTATTGCACTAGGTGTTATTTGAGCATGATCTCTATATCATATCTCAAAACAAATAGTGCATAAATTGCTATTGACCGGCCTCAAAATAGGTGCGACTTTTATATAAGTCCTTTTACGATTGCTTAACATAGCGCTAAATTTTGTCCCGATTCGAATAAATGATCATTCGTGGCCCAAGTATGTTAATTTGATCTCTTTAATCCAATAACCTTGAGATTCATTGTGTGGAGGCTTTGGTTCTACCAATCCTCTAATGGATCTACAACACCTTTGGTCAATGCGGATCACTTAAACATCGTTGATCATTAAATGGTACTTATGAGAATTCCAAATGGATGATATACTTGACAAAAAGCAAATGCAACTTGTTGTGTGGAGGCTTTGATTCTACCAATCCTCTAATGAGTTCCAAATGCAAGTTTCAAGATGGTCATCTAACTAACCACTAATTATTGACTTGTTTTACCTTATGCTTTTATTCTTTTTTATGCTTTATGTACTATTTACTTTTAGTATTTACATTTCATGTCATTTTCATCTTTTCTCGTTTGAGCATTTATTTTCTTGCCATTTTTACTTTGCTCACTTGAACTTTTCTTTTCCTTTCTTAACATACTTAATAATCAACATAAACCCTAAAAAATCTTTAATGGTACTTGGACTATTTGGTTACTATCCTTGGCATTATGGAGCATGGGACCTTTTCTTGGACTTAGGATTGGAAACCTTGACCAATCTTGGAGACTTTGACTTTATCTGATTATTTTGTCTGGAGCTCTTGAGGTTTACCTCAAGACATTGGGTTGCTTGTTTGTTTTTGTGTGCAGGTTTTTGTGATTACATCCTCTGTTTGTAATCTGGAATTCACTCGTATACAGCCGTTACTCTGCCCAATTTTTGTGAAGACTTAATACACTTGAAGTTTGGTTCTCTCAAGAGGTCTAGTATTTTTGCTTGCTCGGTTTCAATCCAATGAATGGGAATTTTGTCTTGGCTCATAATGTCAATTATTGGCTTCTTGTTGGTTAGATGGTTCCTATATCTAGCTTTTACCTTGTGCTTTACAATAGTCCCTTCTTCTCCTCCCATCTTCTTTAATTTCAAAAATCTTCTTTCCTTTTTGAAAACTCTTCTTGTTTTTAAACTTGAACCACTTTCATAACAAACTTGGACTTATGTCCCTACATTTTCAAAACATTTTTATAAATAAACTTAAATCAACTTAATAATACCTTGACATTTTTTGTGAAAAGACTAAAAGTCAATCAATCTCATTTCAAATCATTTTGCCACTTTGGCTTTTTATCTTTAAAACATTTCTTAAAAGATTAAACTCTTGTCAATCCTTGCAGTGATGCAAACAACTATACTTCTACAATATGTAGTGAAGAGAGATATTTTCCACTTGGGTGTTGAGTGAGGCATTGTTGATTTTGAAATCCAAGACATATCCTCCACTTTGAAATGATGCAAATTCTCCTTTCTCATGAATGTGGGTAGTAGGTATGTTTTCCACACGGACAATGACGATGATGTTTTATCTCATAAAATTGACCAACACACTTGTGATTTAAATTTTTAAAAGAGGAACTACGTGTGCCCCGATCCCCTATTGCATGAAAGGTGGTACGTAGGCACTAAAGGTTCACAACCACGGCGGGTGCAAAAATTATAAAATAAATATATTTCTTTTCTCACCTCCACCATCCATTTTTTATACAACAGTTTTTATAACCAAAATATACAAATTTTACAAAGAGGCTCATGCGGAGTACCGTAGATGTTTGGGGTGCTAAAATCTTCCCTTTGCATAACCAACCCCCTTACCTTGAATCTTTCCCCCTCTTTTTGGGTTATTCGCTCTTTTCCCATTCCTTTGGAAACAATAAAGCGCGGTGGCAATTTTTATTTTGATTTGTATAAAGTCTAGTCAATCCAATGGCTTAGTCTTGAACATTTCTACCGCTACAGAAAATGGTGACTTCACTGGGGAAAGATTGACCTTTTGTTGGTTCATCCCTAAGTGGGTTAAGCCTATCTTTGTTTATAT
The DNA here is from genome assembly GCA_948472305.1 of Vicia faba. Lineage (NCBI taxonomy): Eukaryota > Viridiplantae > Streptophyta > Magnoliopsida > Fabales > Fabaceae > Vicia > Vicia faba. The sequence goes on from OX451735.1 coordinate 21,720,586, forward strand.
CTGTACATGTGTTATTTCTGTTTTTTGTGTTATATGTTGTATATACGTTTGTCTGGATTTTCCTAGTTTTCAAGGTGCTTGGTGATTACTCATAAGTCCTATACCCAGACTTGGGCAAACTTTAAGATAGGACGGGCGGTATAGTCATGTTAACTTTGAGGGAGTAATCCCAAAAAAGGAGGCATGAGATCCCCCAATCAATGGAGGCCCCTTTGACTGTAGTGTCGTTTACCGAGTAATCGGGAAGACGTACTGCTTTCGACCTGGGAGCCTGCTGAAACTGAGGACCGTAGAATACCTAACCCATCTTGGCCTTTTAGGTGTAGTGCGGAAGCTATGACGGAGTAATCCGGAAATTATTGTCACACGATACTATGCTCGGACGAGTCTTTCTTGAGAATATTACTAATTACCGAGTTAATCGGGAAGTTGGTAATATCTGAAGGAAGGATGTATGCTCTGGGAACCTCTAGAACCTTTTTCGGCAGGTGATAACTTTAGACCAACACCTTATGGGTAGTACCTTCGACCTCATGCTCATGACGTTGAACCTATGAACCCTATATGTGTGATCTTGTGTGTGATTGTTGCATCATGCATCCATGCACTCATAAGCATCTTTTGAAGAAACCATATTTCAAGGGATTTAAAGGTTGACTATTTGTGAATATCTCAGGTACTTTTTAACCATGGATTCTGGAAAGAGAAAGACCGGGAAGTACAGTTTCAAGGATCCCAAGATAGATGAGTTGATCAGTCTAATCCTCGAGATCGAGTGTTCTACAAACTTTCGGAAGAAGTATGGGTCCATTATCCCTCTCATGAAGCTGAAGATGAATGAGGGTATTCTCTCGACCATGGTTCAGTTCTATGATCTGATGTATCATTGCTTTACTTTTCCCGACTATCAGTTGATGCCTACACTGGAGGAGTACTCTTATCTATTGGATTTACCTGTTACTGATCGTGTTCCTTTTACTGGTTTGGAGGGTGAGCCAAAATCACATGAGATTTCTATTTTGATTCATCTGGGGAAGTCTGAGGTTGAAGCCCATATGACTACTAAAGGAGATATTAGAGGATTACCAGCTCAGTTCTTTGTTACTTTTCCAGAATGAAGAGTATAGTTGCTTTTGAGGCCATCTTTGCCCTACTTTCTTATGGGTTGTTCTTATTTCTTAATGTGGACAGGTTTGTTGACATTAATGTTATCAGGATCTTCATGATTGGAAACCCAGTTCCTACATTGTTGGGTGATGCTTATTACTCTATTCATCTTCGGAATTCTTATCATGGGGGAATGATTATCTGTTGTACGCCTCTGTTGTACTGGTGGTTAATCTCTCATATGCCTCAGTATGATGCTTTTTGGGATGTCAAGAAGGAACCCCGTTGGGCTCCTAAGATCATGGCACTTACTCACTCGGATATTGATTGGTATCATCGAGCTTACCAGGATATAGAGATTATTGACAGTTGTGGTAGTTTCCCCAATGTACCTCTTCTTGGTATAAAGGGAGGAATTAACTATAACCTTGTTCTCGCACGGCGACAGCTTGGTTATCCGATGAGGGATAAACCAAATAGTATTCATTTGAGTAGTTTCTTTCTGAAGGAAGGAGAAGACCATAAGAAATCTAGGGAGAAGATTGTGAAGGCCTGGCGTCACATTCATAAGAAGAGTAGGAAGGATTTAGGACCTAGGGGTGCTGTGTCTTTGGAGCCATATCTTCAGTGGATCCGATCGAGCGCCATTCAGTTAAAGATGCCATATACCCAGGAGACGCCCATGCCTGATCTATTTGTGAAGACCACTCCTCCCTTATTAGATGATCTAGAAGAGCTGCAACTTGCTTTGGTTAGGATGCAACAGGAAATGGATGCTTGGAAGAACAAGTTCCAAACTTTGGAAAGTTCCTACAGAGCAGACCTGAAGGAGAAAGACGACTTGATTGAGATCCTTGAGAATCGAGCGGAAGATTCTATGCAGAGGCAAGGGGATTTATTTTCTCCTAAGCCTCAATCAGGTGTTGATCACTTACTTCCTGATTCAGATGATTGGAAAGAGGTTGCAATCAGGCATGTGGAAGAAAATCAGAGGTTGAAGGCTCAAATTGTCAGGCTCACGGGGAAGCGCCAGCGTATAGAGTGATCTCCATCAGTTCTTTTTCTCAGGATTTTAGATTTTATTTTCATCTTGTACTTGAGATCATTGAAACTTGTAATCCATTTTGGAGTTATTATAATAAAAAAATTCAGTATTTCAAAAGCGTTGTTACTTTGATGTTTGCAATATGTCTATAAACGTTAAATCCCTTGAAATATTAAATAACAAAGTAAAAATAATCATGTGCATTACATGTCATGCATCATATTGCACATATTTCTTGCATTTATTATGCATATTCAGGTGTCTTACCCAGCTTCTTTACTTCGTTCAGCAAGCTGACTCATCACTGCAATACTCGGGCTAATTTCAAAAAGAAGATGGACAACTTAGAACAAGAGAATCGCGAGCTGCGCAAAGAAGTTTTTGCTTTGAAGGCCGGCATGGCCAAGTTGACTACTCTGATGGAAGCTCTGGTGGCTTCTCATAATCAGCCACCGAGTGTTCAACCTCAACCAACAAGGGCAACTACTAAAGCTCCGACTGTTCCCGTATTTGCTACTCCAGCTGTTATTAAGAATCGCATGCCTCAAGGTTATCCATGGGGAATGCCAGAGAATTTTGCACCTGAAGGTTTCAATCTTGGTCCTCAAGATACTCCAGTGAATCAGACTATTGTTACTCCTGCACCTCCTGTGGTGCATGTTCCTTCTGCACCTCCTTCGGTGAATATGGTTTCGTTTATTAATGATGATGTGTGTCTTCCTTTCCCTCCACCGAGTGAAGACTTGGGTCTTTATGACAGAATGGATGATTTTCAAGAGCAGTTTGACAAGATGCAAAGAGAGATGAAGGCTTTTAGGGGAAAAGAGCTATTTGGGCATAATGTGAATGAGTTATGTTTGGTCCCGAATGTTAAGATACCTGCTAAGTTCAAGGTCCCGGAATTTGAGAAATATAAGGGCAACACTTGCCCTCATGCTCACCTGGTGATGTACGTGAGAAGAATGTTTACCCATACTGATGATCAGCGTTTGTTGATTCACTTTTTCAGGATAGTTTGACTGGTGTTGTGTTGAAGTGGTATATAAGTTTGGACAGCGCCAATATCCATACTTTTAATGATTTGGGAGAAGCATTCATCAAACAATACAAGTACAACATGGACAAGGCGCCTGACTGTGACCAACTTAGGGCCATGGTTCAAAAGGACTTGGAATCGTTCAAAGAGTATGCACATAGATGACGCGAGGTAGCCGTCCAAGTGATTCCTCCCATGGAAGAGAAGGAGATGACTAAGATTTTCTTGAAGACGCTGGGTGCTTTCTACTATGAAAGGATGGTAGCAAGCGCACCAAGTGACTTTACTGAAATGGTAGGAATGGGTATCCGCTTGGAAGAGGTTGTAAGAGAAGGTCGTTTGACGAAGAGTGAAGGATCTGGAGGTGCGAAGAAGCCATCTTTAGGGTTTACCAAGAAGAAAGAAGTAGATGCAAATGTTGTTATACAAGAGAGGAGGGTAAACGCTCCTAGAAGGAATTATCAGCGTCATCAGCAAGTCTCCTCAGTTACTCCTATTGTGAATGTCGCTCCGACTACCGTTGCTTATCAGAGACCGTCCCAGCAGGGGAATCAAGGGTCTAATCAGAGAAGGGAGGGTTATGACCATATTCCCATGAGCTATATAGAGCTACTACCATCATTGATTCATAAAAAGTTGGTCCAGACGTGACCACCTCCCTCCGTACCATCACCATTGCCTTGGTATTACAAAGCAAACCAAACATGTGCTTTTCATCAAGGAGCACCAGGGAATAATGTTGAGAATTGTTATCCTTTGAAGAATGAGGTGCAGAAATTGGTAAAGTCTGGTGTTCTATCTTTCAAGGACATGGGACCTAATGTGAAAGATAATCCTCTACCCAAGCATGGGGGAGTAAATACTGTAAATATGGTGGCCGATTGTCTAGGCGACTTCCGGATTTTTGACATTAATCAAGTTAGAGGAGATTTGGTGAAAATGCACGCAGACCTCTGTGAATTTAGCTACTATACGCATGACCGTGCCGGTTGTGCTACTTGAAGTACAGATATACAGGGTTGCGATAAGATAAAGGTTGATTTACAGGAGATGATGGATGAGGGCCTCATCCATATAATCAGGCCTAGGGCAGAGTATGAAGAGGAAGTGAATATGGTTTCTGGATGTCCTGGTGAATTCAGAATTTTTGATGTGGAGTATTTGAATGAGGATCTCGTGCAGTTGCATGGTACCTTCTGCCATACAGTTGGTCAGGTGGAACACCAATATGGATCTTGCCTAGTTTGTTGTCGAGACCCCCGAGGATGTTCAATCGTGAAGAAGGGTGTTCAGCTGTTGTTAGACAATGGAACTATCAAGATCACAGGTCAGAGGGATGATTATCATGAAGTTGATATGGTTGAGGTTTGTTTAATGGAAGAAGAGTCAGAGGAAGAGTATGCCTCCACGAATGAGTATTTCTCTTCAGACGAAGATTTGTTTTCCAGAAATGACTTATTGATGACTGGTTGTGTTGAAGAAGGGGTAAATGTCATTGTGCCTTGTTTCGGTGCACCAGCCCATTTTGAGGTGGAGTATCATAGAAAGTCAGCTCTTACCCCATTGGTAATTAGTTTTCCAGGTCTTATCCCCTACAAATCAGATAAGGTTATGCCTTACAAATACAACGCTATAATCTTAGAAGATGGGGTGGAAGTTCCCATCCAGCCAATGCCCGGTGTTGGAAATATAGCTAAAAATAGCAAGGTGACCCGTAACAGTCGTGTGTTTGCGCCGGTTGGTCGGAGAGATGTTGCTGCTGGAAAGAAAATTGATGAGAATGATGAACCTAAGAAGGCTACGGGAGAGACTAGTGGAGCTATGCTGGAGAAAGAAGTGGATGATATTTTGAAGATAATTAAGATGAGCAACTACAGAATTGTAGATCAGCTACTGCAGACTCCTTCAAAAATATCCATCTTGGCTTTATTGATGAACTCCTCTGCTCATAGAGAATCCTTGATGAGGGTACTGGACCAAGCTTTTGTGGAGAGTGACATGCCAATAGATCAATTCAGCAGCGTGATTGGAAACATTACGTCATGTAATAACTTGAGTTTCTGCGATGATGAATTACCAGATGAAGGGAGGAATCACAACCTGACCCTCCATATATCTATGAACTGCAAGAATGATTCGCTATCTAATGTGTTAATTGATAATGGATCCGCGTTAAATGTTATACCGAGGATTACTCTCATGAAGTTGAAATATCAAGGAACACCTATGTGCCCGAGTGGCATCATTATGAAAGCATTTGATGGGTCGAGGAAATCTGTCATCGGTGAAGTGGACTTACCTATCCATATAGGACCACATTTGTTCCAGATAACCTTCCTGGTCATGGACATTATTCTCGCATATAGTTTTTTGCTAGGATGGCCATGGATACATGAAGCATGGGCTATCACTTCAACTTTACACAAGAAGCTAAAGATTATGCGTGAAGGGAAGGTAGTGATCATAAATGGGGAGCAGGCATTGTTGATATCTCATTTGTCCTCTTTTAGTATTGTAGAAGTGGATGAGGCTTCTGTTGGAACCCAGTTCCAAGCCCTATCTGTTGACAACATAAGGAGAAATAAGAATTCCATGGTTTCGCTGAAGCACGTGCAGCAGGTTATGCACAATGGTCCTAATGTAGTTTGGGGATGAATCGTGGACCGACCCGTGAACAAGAACAGAACTGGCTTGGGTTTCTCTTCGAAGAATGGAAAAGGCGAAGGTTTAAAGTCAAAGTCTACTATGAGTGGCTATCATGATGTTTTCCGCAGCGGAGGTTACCTCCATCCAACTGATTCTGGAATTAATGCTGTTGAGGAGGATGAAGCAGAGCAGAAAATGCTGAATTATGTGACGCATGGAGTCAGGGTTCAGAACTGGGTCACCATTGATGTTCCCTCTTACATACATGTTTCAAAGTAATTTGATTTGATTAATCTTTTTTTTCTTAAAAAGCTTTCACTCTGCCCAAGGTGAAAGTATTGATATTGTATGGGCTTATCTGTTTGCTTTGATTGTTAAAATCAATAATAAAAGTTGTCTTTGTTTCCCAAATTGTGTTTTTATTTTTTGCTTTTTTCTTGGAAAATGGTAATAAGAAAAAAAACCTTTTAAAATAAATAATAACTGAAATTCAATCTGCATGATCACTTGTTATATGTGTCAGTTTCTAAAAGCAATCATAAATCATATGTGCAGATTAGTTAAAAAACCCGTTGAATACAATGACCATGCACCCTCTCCCAACTTTGAATGTCCTGTGTATGGGGCTGAAGAAGAAGATTATGATGAGATTCCAGAAGAGGTCTCACGGTTGCTTGAGCACGAGGAAAATACCATTCAGCCATATAAAGAGCCTTTGGAAGTGATCAATTTGGGTTCATAAGAAGATCCAAAGGAAGTCAAGATTGGAGCATCGTTGCATCCCGATGTGAAGAGAAGGTTGATTGAGTTGTTGAAAGATTATGTGGATATTTTTGCTTGGTCTTACCAAGATATGCCTGGTCTAGATACAGATATTTTCGAGCACCGTTTTCAGTTGAAGCCAGAGTGTCCGCCAATTAAACAAAAGTTGAGAAGAACTCACCCAGATATGGCAGTATAGATCAAAGAGAAGGTTCTAAAACAGATTAATGCTGGTTTTCTTGTGACGTCAGTGTATCCTCAATGGATTGCCAATATTGTCCCAGTACCGAAAAAAGACGGAAAAGTCCGCATGTGCGTAGATTATAGAGGTCTAAATAAAGCTAGTCCAAAAGATGATTTTCCATTGCCTCACATCGACATGTTAGTGGATAGCACAACAAAATTCAAAGTATTCTCGTTCATGGACGGATTCTCCGGGTATAATCAAATAAGAATGGCTCCAGAGGACATAAAAAAACAACGTTTATCACACCCTGGGGAACATTCTGTTACAGAGTGATGCCCTTCGGGTTGAAGAACGCTGGTGCAACGTACCAGAGGGCTATGACAACTCTATTCCATGATCTAATGCACAAGGAAATTGAAGTATACGTTGATGATATGATTTCCAAATCCCATACTGAAGAAAGGCATATAAAATATTTGTTGAAGTTGTTTCAGCGTTTGAGGAAGTATCGTCTCCGCTTGAATCCAAATAAATGCACCTTCGGTGTTCGATCAAGGAAATTGTTGGGATTCATTGTTAGCCAAAAAGGAATTGAAGTTGACCCTAATAAAGTCAAGGAAATTTAAGAAATGCCAGCACCGAGAACTGAAAATCAAGTCAGAGGTTTCCTCGGGCGTTTGAATTATATTTCCAGATTCATTTCCCACATGACTGCAACATGTGAACCGATCTTTAAGTTGTTAAACAAAAGATCAAGGTTGTGTGTGGACGGATGACTGCCAAAGGGCATTTGAGAGTATTAAAGAATATCTACTTGAACCTCATATCTTTCTCCCTCCCGTAGAAGGAAGATCATTGATTATGTATCTAACAGTGTTAGATAAATCCATGGGTTGTATCCTGGGACAACAGGATGAAGCAGGGAAGAAGGAGTTCGCCATTTATTATCTCAGTAAAAAATTCACTGATTGTGAGTCGCGGTATTCCATGCTGGAAAAAACATGTTGTGCTTTGGCATGGGCGGCAAAGCGTTTGCGGCAGTATATATTGAATCACACCACCTGGTTAATCTCCAAAATGGATCCAATCAAGTACATCTTTGAAAAGCATGCTCTTACTAGGAGAATTGCATGCTGGCAGATGTTGTTATTTGAATATGATATCAAATACCGCACTCAAAAGGCTATTAAAAGTAGTGTGTTGGCAGACTATCTTGCTCACCAACCAGTGGAAGATCACCAGTCTGCAGAATATGAATTCCCCGATGAGGATGTGATGTTCCTGAAAGTGAAGGATTGTGATAAACCATTTCCTGAGGAAGGTCTTGACCCTGAATCTCATTAGAGTATGATATTTGATGGAGTTGTGAATGCTTATGGTAAAGGAATTGGTGTTGTGATTGTCACTCCTCAAGGATCGCACATTCCTTTTACTGCAAGGTTAACATTTGATTGCACTAATAATATGGCAGAATATGAGGCTTGCATCATGGGTCTCGAGGAAGCTATTGATCTCAGAATCAAAATTCTAGATGTGTATGGTGATAAATCCGATTAAAGGAGAATGGGACAATCGTCACCCTGGCTTGATCCCTTACAAATATTATGCTATAAGATTATTACCATTCTTCAATAAAGTTGAATTCCATCACATCCCTAGAGATGAAAATCAAATGGCGGATGCTCTGGCAACTCTGGCTTCTATGTACCATGTGAATACTTGGAATGATATACCCCGAATTACGGTTCGACGGCTGGATAGGCCCGCTCATGTGTTTACAGCAGAGGAGGTAGCAGATGAAAAACCTTGGTATTATGACATCAAACATCTTCTTCATACTCAGGAATACCCGATTGGTGCATCGAGGAAAGATAGAAAAACATTGAGAAGATTTGCAGGCAGTTTCTTCCTCAGTGAAAATGTGTTATACAAGAGAAATTATGACATAGTCTTGCTCAGATGCGTGGATAGACACGAAGCAGACATGATGATGCATGAGATTCATCAAGGTTCATTAGGCACTCATACCAATGGACATTCGATGGCTAAGAAGATGCTAAGGGCGGGTTATTATTGGCTGACAATGGAATCTAACTGTTACAAATTTGCAAAGAAGTTCCATAAATTCCAGATTCATGCGGATAAGGTTCATGTGCCTCCGACACTTCTCAATGTGATCTCTTCCCCATGGCCTTTCTCTATGTGGGGTATTGACATGATTGGAATGATAGAACCCAAAGCTTCGAATGGGCACCGTTTTATCTTGGTAGCAATTGATTACTTCACCAAGTGGGCGGAGGCTGCTTCATATGCCAATGTTATTAAACAGGTGGTTGTGCGTTTCATCAAGAATAACCTTATATGTCGGCATGGTGTGCCAAGCAGGATTATCACTTACAATGGCTCGAATTTGAACAACAAGATGATGACAGAACTGTGTGAAGAATTCAAGATTGTCCATCACAATTCATCTCCGTACAGGCCAAAGATGAATGGGGTTGTTGAAGCCGCTAATAAGAATATCAAGAGAATTATCCAGAAGATGGTAATTACTTATAAGGATTGGCATGAAATTCTCCCTTTTTCTCTGCATGGATATCGAACATTTGTCCGCACTTAACCAGGAGCAACCCCGTTCTCCCTGGTGTATGGAATGGAAGTTGTACTCCCAGTCGAGGTAGAGATTCCCTCGTTGCGTGTGATAATGGAAACCAAGTTGTCAGAGGCTGAATGGGTCCAGAACAGGTTTGACCAATTGAATTTTATTGAGGAGAAGAGGATGATAGCTTTGTGTCATGGCCAGTTATATTAAAAAAGAATGAAGAAAGCTTTTGATAAAAAGGTCAAACCTCGTGAATTCAGAGAAGGCGACCTCGTGCTCAGGAAGATCATGTCTTTCAACACTGATTCTAGGGGCAAGTGGACTCCCAATTTTGAAGGCCCGTATGTTTTCAAGAAATCCTTCTCTGTGCAGTCCAGAAATACTTCGCCTAAAGAAATAAAAGAACAACTCGCTAAGTTGAAAACCCGAAAGGGCGGCTTAGGAAAAAAAGGAGCGTCTCGGTAGGCCGAAAACCTGAAAGGGAGGTATAGGCAAAACTTAGAGACCTAAACAGAATAAATTTCCCACTAAGTTGAAAACTCGCAAGGGCAGCTTAGCCAAAAGTTAGGGACTTTCTTGGCAAGTAACTACGTCAGACAAGACTTGATCGTTGAAGCAACAATCTTCTCGGATCCTTACCATACTTCAGCAGAAGCTGCTGCTCAGGATTTCAAAAGTTGTTAGAGGGGATAGTGGTCATTGTATCTCAATGTATCTTTTCCATTATATATTACCATTTCCCAAACTTTGTAATCATCTATGGAGTCTCGCCATTCGCAGACTACCATTCTATTAATTAAATTCGAGCTTTTACCCAATTCTTTGTGTTTCTTATTTTATTTAGCTTGCAAAGACTCCATTTATTACTGATAATAACTTTCAAAGCAAAGAGATTAAATAAAAAAATTGATCTTTAAAAAAAAGAAGAGATTTTTACAATTTACTTTTACTTTGAGATTTGTGATGAAACAATGACAAAAAAAATGGTGATCCCAGGAATGGACAAACTCCAGTTGTTTTGAGAAGCTTTTGTTCCCCTCAGGAATGTCTACTCGAGTTGTTTTCGCCGTATTGGGTTTATGGTTCCGGTATCCTCGGTCAAGTTTGGATTCATTTCTCCTCTTTTCTGAGTTTTCATGATTTGAAGTTTCAATCCGTGTTTTTCTCCAATGAAGTAGGATTGAATTCCCCAGTGAAGTTTGATTGTTTCGGTGTCAGTTAGCTTTATTTGAGACTGGTCTTGCAATCTCCAGTAGGCATGTTACTTTTGAAAAAACACTGGTTTCCCCGATGAAGCCTGAAGAAGGATGTTCTACCCCGGTATCTGTTTGATTTATCTACCTACGGATTATGTTAGTGCCCAGGCAGTTTTGCCTGGTTGTTCCCCATGTTGTGTATTTGTTTTGTCAGCATGCACACGATAACACCCATACATTCATACATGCATCATGCATAGCTAAAATTGACAAGTAATTGTTCATTGACATCTGTTAATATTTTTGTTGACATATTACCCTTTTTTGCAGATTTACGTTGTCCTCTCTTCAACAGAGTGTTGGACTTAAGCAGAAAACGTACATTCTTTCAATTTCCCTACTGAGTCGTCCCTCATAGAGGATTTTTGCTTTAGCCTTCCTGTACAGTTCATTGTTTGGATGTATCTTGTTTTCCCTCTTGAGTTTATTTCTCAAAGGATGTATTCTGGTTGACTGTTTCATTCCAGTTTATCTCTGGTTTGGATCTGTAGCTCCCCAGAAATATTATTTACTTTGGAATTCTGAAAAAACTCCAAGCTTTGGTTGGTGCATTTATTTTGCACAAGAATAATCTATCCACTTAGCGAGAATATCATGGCATCTCCATAGGAAGTTATACCTCTTTCCCAAAAAATTCATTTCCTTTTATAATCCTTCATGACCATAAATAGCAAGTCTCTTTATTTGAGACAGCTTATGTATTATCCTTTCCAGGCGGAGTGCCTTGGTTAAAGAAGAAGTCGAGACCCATTCTAGGCGAAACACCAGAATCTTGGGGAAACTTGTTATCTTGTTGCTATCTTCAGTGAACGTTGATAGTTCATCGTCAGTAAACGAAGATGATATTATATTCTCTTTCTACCTTCAGTGAAAGTTAGTAGACCATCGGCAGTGAACGTCAGTGTTTGTTATCTTTTTTCTACCTTCAGTGAATGTTGGTAGTTCATCATCAATGAACGGCAGTGTTATGATTATTCTCATTGTACCTTCAGTGAATGTTGGTAGTTCATAGTCAGTGAACGGGGGTGATATGATATTCTCTTTCTACCTGCAGTGAAAGTTGGTAGACCATTAGTAGTGAACGTCGATGTTTATTATCTTTTTTCTACCCTCAGTGAACGTTGGTAGTTCATCGTCAATGAACGGAGGTGCTATGATATTTTCTCTTTCTACCTTCAGTGAAAGTTGGTAGGACATCAGCAGTAAACGTTGGTGTTTATTATCTTTTTCTATCTTTAGTGAACGTTGATAGTTCATCGTCAGTGAACAATAGTGCTATTATATTTTATCTTTCTACCTTCAGTGAAATTTGGTAGACCATCGGCAGTGAACGTTGGTGTTTGTTATCTTTTTGCTATCTTCAGTAAACGTGGATAGTTCATCGTAAGTGAACGACGGTGCTATGATTATTCTCATTCTACCTTAAGTGAATGTTGGTAGTTCATCGTCAGTGAACGACGGTGATATGATATTCTCTTTCTACCTTCAGTGAAAGTCGGTAGACCATCGGCAGTGAACGTCAGTGTTTGTTATCTTTTTTCTACCTTCAGTGAACGTTGGTAGTTCATCGTCAGTGAACGACGGTGATATGATATTTTCTCTTTCTACCTTCAGTGAAAATTGGTAGACCATCGGCAGTGAATATCGGTGTTTGTTATCTTTTTGCTATCTTCAGTAAACGTGGATAGTTCATCGTCAGTGAACGGCGGTGCTATGATTATTCTCATTGTACCTTCCGTGAATGTTGGTAGTTCATCTTCAATAAACGACGGTGATATGATATTCTCTTTCTACCTGCAGTGAAAGTTGGTAGACCATCGGCAGTGAACGTCGATGTTTATTATCTTTTTTCTGCCCTCAGTGAACGTTGGTAGTTCATCGTCAGTGAACAGCGGTGCTATGATATTTTCTCTTTCTACCTTCAGTGAAAGTTGGTAGGATATCAGCAGTGAACGTCGGTGTTTGTTATCTTTTTGCTATCTTCAGTGAATGTTGATAGTTCATCGTCAGTGAACGGCAGTGCTATTATATTTTCTCTTTCTACCTTCAGTGAGAGTTGGTAGACCATCGGCAGTGAACGTCGGTGTTTGTTATCTTTTTGCTACCCTCAGTGAACGTTGGTAGTTCATCATCAGTGAATGGCGATGCTATTATGTTTTCTCTTTCTACCTTCAATGAAAGTTGGTAGGCCATCGGCAGTGAACGTCGATGTTTGTTATCTTTCTCTCTGCCTTCAGTAAACGTTGGTAGCTTCGCCTTCAGTAGAAGTTGGTGTGTACTTTGACCATCCTCTCTGATTCAGTTCTTTTGGTCCACCAGTGACTTATTTTCCTGGTGGGGGTGCTCCTTTGTTTCTTTAATATTGTTACATCCCTAGTGTTATTTTTGCGTCTCTTTGGTCATGTTCATATGCATTCATGATCATAAGCATTTGCATGGTATCTTAGGGCCAAAAATAGGGTTTGTTTTATATTTAAGTATCTTCGATCGTGTCGACACGAAGATTTTTAACCTTCATATCTCCAGATAAAATAAACTTAAATAAGGGCAACTGTTGTACCCCAATTTTTTCCCCTAAGATCCCTTCATCATACCATGTTGATTCACTCACAACAAGATCACACTAGGATTCTTGGTTC